>JANZXR010000008.1:16388588-16413860 GCA_027575705.1 Erythroxylum echinodendron
GCTACGAAGACAAGTCCACCATGCCTCTCCCAAAAGTCCACTTTACCCTTGGTACTTAAGCTATATACCGAAAATACTCTCAATTTCTTCTCATGCATTTATTCCATAAGCTATTATGCTTAAGTTAATGGAAAAAAAATTCATGGGGCCGACATGGTTAGTAAATTTATGCATTCTCCCACTAAGAGACACCGAGATGCAATAGATCAGATTCTTAGGTACTTGAAAGAAACACCTGGAAAGGGTCTTTTGTTTAAAAAGAGTGAATTCTGAGAAATAGAATGGTTTTTAGATGCAAATTGGGTAGGATCAGTTGAAGATGCTAAGTCCAATATAGGTTATTATAGAAAATTTTGCAAAATCTTGTTACATGGCGTAGTAAGAAACAAACTGTTTTATCTAGAAGTAGTGCTTAAGTAGAATATAGGGCAATTACACAAGGTATTTGTAAGTGAATTTAGCTAGAGAGATTGCTATCAGATTTAAATTTTCCATTGGAGCGTCCTATGAAGTTATATAGAGATAATAAATCAGCTATTGCAATTGTTCATAACCCTATACAATATGATCGTATGAAGTATGTTCAGATTGATAGAAATTTCATCAAGACAAAGATTAAAAGTGGGAAGATCAATTTGTCTTACATTCCAACTGAATCACAAGAAGTTAATATTCTCACTAAAGCATTACTTAAGGGTGGTTTTGAATCAAATGTACATAAGTTAGGAATGTTTGATATACATTCACCAGCTTGAGGGGGAGTGTTGGAAAGTTTATTAGGATTGCCTAAATTAGTGGGATCCCAAAATCAATTTCCAGATTTTTTAGTGATTTCCATATTTAAATTTATTTACTTCCAGATTTCTAGGCTGATCTTTTTAGATTTTTTTTCTAATGTAATCCCTTAATATATTTCCTACTCCGATTGTATTTATTTGTAGAGAATGATTAATGAAGAGGTGAAAAATTTTATTCACATAATCCTTTGTTTCAGACCTAACATCCACAACTGTCGCACCACCAGTTTTTATGGTGAAAACTATGAAGCGTGGGATATTAGGATTACTGTTCATCTTAAAGCTCTGGATCTTTGGGAGGCTGTAGAAGAAGACTACGAAGTGTTCTAATTACCCAAAAATCCTACAATGGCACAGCTAAACAATCATAAAGAAAAAAAGATAAAGAAGTCTCAGGTGAAAGCTTATCTTTTTCAACTATGTCAAATGTGATTTTTACAAGAATTATGAACCTACAACCTACTAAAGATATTTGGAATTATCTCAAATTTTAATATCAAGGCAGTGAAAAAACCAAAGGTATACAAGTACTAAACTTGATCAGAGAATTTGAAACGCAGAGCATGAAGGAGATAGAAAATATTAAAAGCTATACTGACAGGTTGCTAAGCATTATTGATAAGGTATAATTTCTTAATAAGAATTTCCTGATGAAAAAAGTGTGCAGAAAATTCTTGTCACTATATCTGAAATATCTTCATTGGAAAATTTTAAAGATTTGTCGAGCATTTCTTTGGGAGAAATAGTAAATGCTTTGCAGGCACTAGAGCAGAGAAGAATGATGAGACAAGAGGAGGCAATATAAGGTGCTTTTTGTATAAAAACACAAAACCCAGGAGGAGGCAAAGATAAGAATAATAACAAGAGGAAAAACAACAACAAAAAATTAAAGGCTTTAACGAACAACAAGATAAGGTTTTTCCACTTTGTCTACATTACAAAAAGACAAATCACCCTCAAAGAAAATATTGATGGAGGCTTGATGTTAAATGCAGAAAGTATGGTAATATGGGACATATGGAATGGATCTGCAAGTCCCAACATGTAGAGGCAAAGGTGTCCATAGAGCAAAACCTAGAGGACCAACTATTGCTACATGCTTTACTGCAAACAACAGTTCCAATGATTATTGGCTAATAGACAGCGACTACACAAACCTTATGAGTAATGACAAGAACCTCTTTAAAGAGCTTGATAAATCCATTGTTTCCAAGATGAAAATAAGAAATGATGATTTTATGTCAGTCAGATAAAAAGGAACTGTAACTATTGAGAGTATGATAGGTTATGCCTGACATTGACCAAAATCTGCTTAGTGTTGCATAGCTAGTTAAAAAAGGTTTCAAATTCATATTTGAAAACAAATGGTGCTTGATCAAATGTGGGAAAGGTAGAGATGTATTTAAGATGAAAGTGAGAGCTAAAAGTTATACTCTAAATCTGATGGAGGAGGAGTAAATAGTTTTTTTAAGCACTGTAAGCAATGTTGAATCATGGCACAAAAGGCTTGGACATTTCCATCATGTTGGACTTCTCTATATGCAGAAACATGCCTTAGTGAAAGGTGTCTCGTTACTCGAAGACAAGTTAGTTGATTTTGTGGCTATATGGAAAGCAAATCAGACAACCATTCCCTCAAACAACATAGAGAGCAACATACAAGTTACAACTGGTACACACAGATATTATAGGACCTCAAAAAATCATCTTTAAATGGTAATAAATACTATATTACATTTATTGATGATTTCACCAAATTTTGCTAGATTTATTTCTTTAAATCCAAATCTGAGGTTGTTAATATATTTTAGAATTGCAATGCCTTTGTGGAAAATCAAAGGGGTTCCAAGTTATATATAATAAGATCAGATAATGGGAAAGAATACACAAATGAAGTCTTTGACAAATTTTGCGAAGAAACTGGTATTTAACACTAACTTATTACACCTTACACCTATCATAGAATGGTGTAAGTGAGAGAAAAAATCAAATTATTCTAGATATGACAAGGTAAACTCCATTCGAAGCCTTGTTTGGTTACAATCTAGATTTACAAAACCTTAAAAATTTAAGTTGTGTTTGTTTTTCTTATGAGCCTCATGTTAAGAGAGACAAACTTGATAAAAAGGTTGAACTAGATTTTTTCATTTGATATAGCAACACTGACAAAACTTCTAGAATTTTTCAACCATAAAATAGGAAATTTCTTGTAAATAGAGATGCCAAATTCATGGAGGAAAAACAATGAAGTTGGGAGAAGCAAATGAAAAAGCAATTTCTAAAAGTTATAGAACACTTTGATGATGCTATAGATGATATAATAGTCAGAGATACAAGGCCCTTATCTGAAAGTTATGAAAGAAACAATGTTGTTGTCTAATTACCTATAGAATTCAAAGAAGCTAAGAAGGATGATAAGTGGTTAGACGCTATGAAAGAACAGCTTTGGATGATTGAAAAAATGACACAAAGGAGTTGGTGGATAGACCACAACACAAATAACTCATAGAAGTTAAATGGGTCTATAGAACCAAACTTAATGCAGATGGTTCTATAAATAAATACAAGGACATATTAGAAGTGAAGGGATATGCTCAAGTATTTGGAGTAGATTTTTCATAAACATTTGCTCCAGTTGCATGCTTTAATACGATTAGAATGTTGCTAGCCTTAACTGTGTATAAAGGATGACAAGTTTACCATTTAGATGTAAAATCTACTTTTCTAAATGGTTATTTACAGGAGAGATATTTGTGGAGCAGTCAGAAGGTTTCCAAGTCAAGAGACAGGAAGAGAAGATCTATAATCTAAAAAAGGCCTTGTACAGTCTTAAGCAAACCCTAGAGCCCGGTTCAACAGAATTAATGACCATCTTCAAAACCTTGGATTCATTAAAAATCTAAGTGAAGCTACATTATACGTGAAGCAAATAGAAGTTAAATTAATTGTAGTTTCTGTTTATGTTAACTATTTTCTTATAACAGGAAATGATGACAAGCTAATAAAGAAGTTTAAAGTTTAAATGCTCCAACTATTTGAGGTGACTGATCCTAGCTTATTGACCTTTTTTTGAGAATGGAGGTGAAGTAAGATAAAGATAGAATCTTCATATGCCAAAGGAAGTGTGCAAAGCAAATACTTAGAAAATTTCATATGGAGGATTGCAAAAGCATTACTATTTCAATGAACTAGAAGGAAAAGTTCAGTAAAGATCATAGAGCTGATAAGGTAGATGAACATCATTATAGAAGCCTAATTAGTTGCTTAATGTATCTTACTACAACTAGAACTAATATTATGTTTGCAGTAAGTATGCTTTCAAGATTTATTTGTGCTAGTGAAGTGCATCTTCAAGCTGCCAAAAGAATTATGAGATGTGTCAATGGTATCATAGATTATGGAATTAAGTACACTCACTGTTAGAATTTCAAACTTCATGGATATTCTGATAATAATTGGGGAGGTTTGGTTGATGATATGAAGAGTACAACAAGTCACTGTTTCAGCTTTGGCTCAAAGGCATTTTCGTGGTGTTCAAAGATACAAGATGTTATGGCTCAGAGCACAACTGAGATAGAAAATGTGGCAGTCATTGTTGTTGTAAATCAAGCAATTTAGCTCTGAAATATCTTCTCAGATTTACAAATGGAGCAAACTGAGCCAACTCAATTTTTTGTTGATAATCAAGCTGTCATTTCATTCTCAAACAATCTTATTTTTCATGGCAAGACTAAGCATTTTAAGATTAAGTTGTTTTTTTTTAAAGGAAGTGAAAAGAAGAGGTGAAATATGTCTACTTTATTGTAGGACCAATGATCAAAGTACAAATATCCTAACAGAAAAGCCATATTTGAAGAATTGATAATCAAACTAGGAGTTTGTAGCTATTAAGGCAAAGAGAAACGTTGAATACTGCCTAAATATTTGTATATTAGATTAGGACGACATTATCATATCTATAAATTAGATTAAGATAAATTGGATTAAGAAAATTTTATCGTTTGGATTATTTTTCTGTGTTTATCTTTAGGACGGCTTTGTCTGTTTTTTTAAGATTAGAGAGTTCTTGTTCATGCCTAAGGAAAAGGAATGTATTTAAGTTTTTGTTAAACTTTAGATCTAGACTCTAGCTCTATTTAAAGACCTCAACAATGGAAGTTTAAGATCATCCACCGTATAACTTCTTGTCTCCAAATTTCTGCTATAATAACAATACACCACTTTGAAGTGGTGGCCATGCAATTGCAAATTACAGTTGCACCATCTCCTTGTACCACCAACTTCAACTTGAAGTCCTAGTCCATGTACTCACTGCAGGAGTTAAATCTCGTAATCCGAACAAGGGTTCTCACTGCAGGAGTTAAATCTCGTAATCCGAACAAGGGTTAACTCACAACCTCTGAGCAGGGAAATTTTCTTGATTCCAAGGTAAGGCACTAGTAGACATGCACCTGCAGCACCATTTCTGTACCGATGGGCTGTAGGCCATTTGTTTGTACGGTTTCAACTTTAGTGCAATGTCTCATTTTAATCACCGGAAGGACCCCCAATTTACGGTAGCAGTCATTGGGACAGCGAGTGACAGACATATACATGGGAATATATTGCACCACTCCACTTGCTGAAGAAAGAATGTCGTTTTACCCTGCAACTGAAAATCAGATACGTAAACCATGTAAAAGCCATTTCAACTTAAAACCTTGAAATTGCTTGCAGTCATGACTTTCACGTTCTTTCCCTGGTTCAACATATGCAAAAGAGTAATTGTTTTGTATCAAAACAATCGTCTTCAATTGTAACTTTGTGCACAAAGAATAAGGGGGTTGATTTTTACTATATCTACCAAAGTTGGCTGTAAGATTTTTGGTCTAAGGAGAGAGTTCTTGACATCTTGAGACAGACATGTTGAACTTTAGGTCAACTCTTTTGTGGCTTAAACCTCCATATATATTGAAAAAAACAAATTTTCTGACATAATCTCTATAACTTCATATTCATATACATGGCCTTAGTGATGAAAGTAAATTGCAAAAGAAAACAGTGGAGCCAACAGGCTTTAGTCCATACCACGAACTTCCATAATAGAACTGTGACACTTCTTTACATGAAAACTGTTTCATAAGTATCAGTTAACAATTTTGTCTCTTCTCAAGCAATCCAAATAGAGACACCAAGAACTTATTTTTGGCTAACTAGAGACATAGGACCTTGATTAATAAACCAAGTGTATCTGATAATTTTCCATTTGAATAGAAAATGCTTTGAATTGTTAATACACAGGGGTATTATGCGTCAACATTGCAAGCCTCGTGCACCTATAAAAGAATTGAACAAACTTTGGGAGTTGAGACTTGAAAATCAATACAACTTTGAACGTATTGTAACTCATTTATAGCGTCCAGGATGGAACAGCCTCCATATACTTCTGGACGACAAGAGGAACCAGAATTCAGTCTCAGGGAGTGGACTTTGAAGGCTCAAGTCAGTCGCGAGAACACCAAATCAAGAAGGTTTTCAGGGTCGAATATCAGAAGCTTTAAAGAAGATGCAAAGTCTTTTAGATCAAGTGTAACCATTTCTAGTACTGCTTCGTCTCCTGGCTACTCACTGAGAGGTACATAACTACTTCACTCCACTGCAAAGAAGCAAGTTTTGATTCTATAATTATGACTTAACTCGCTCTTTCCCACCTCATTTTCAGAAGAAATTGACCCATCAACGTACTCGTTCACCAGTGCTCTTAAAGGTAACTAAGCATCGAAGTCCACTGTTTTTAGTAGTTTAAAGATTCAAACTTTACGTATATAATGTATTGAATGGTTCATTGCTTTAATTTTCTTGCAGCATTGCAGGCAAGGTCAGTGTATAACAGTTGGGAATGCTTATCTCCAGATGGGTTTGCTCTAAATTCCAAGTGGAATGAAGCAGAGAAGTACATATGCAATCCACAGTCAGGAGAGGTCCCAATGGAATGTTTATCTGCAAAAACGCTTAGTGGAAGATCATTTCGTAACTTAACCTCCAGAATTACAATGTCTGTGCCTCTTGTTAACTACTCTTCCCATTCTCGGTCACAACTCCACACAAAGCCCTCGCTTTCCGTTGCTGACCAAGAAGATATTCTTCATTTGGCCATCCAAGGTTGTCTGAACTCTGAACATTTACATTTTCTGATACTTCAGTTGCTTTTTGGAAATGCCTGCTTAAATTGACTCAAGCTGTTGTTTCGTTTCGCGCTTTTTCTATGTAGAAGAAAAATCGGAAGGGTCAACCAGAGATGTTGGAATTCAAAGCACAGCTCCTGAACATAGCTCGAGTAGGGCAAGCCCAGCTTCAACACCTCCAATTGTGGGGAAATCGTTGAAGAGATGCGAAACAGAAGGTGGAGATTCTCCTAATTCTGATAATGCAAAGCTGAAAGCTGAAGACAAGGTAAGTGTTACTAAAGAAATTTTCTTAAGACCAGTCATTTCAAGCCATGAACTTGATCCATCTGCAAATTTTCTTGGTGAAAAAGATTCATAAGTGGGTGTTTTTTCTTCCTTTTATTTTTCCATTTTCTGCTTGTAGAGTGTCTGTTAAGTTGTTTTTCTTTTCTGCTTTTCTTAGTTTCAATAGAAGACCTGAATGCAACATGCTGTGTCTCAGTTTTTATAGCCTACACCAAAAATTTCCACCTGTAGAATTCAATTGTCTCAAACACTTAAAACACTTTCCTGTTGAGTTTACATATGGAGTGACTAAAATTGATTCCAAGTGCTCTGAAGACACAGAACTGTACTGCATCATAAACCAGCAGCACCTTTCGGTTGTAATTTGGTGAGGATCAGTGTTTAATATTTTTTACCATTTACTAAATTTGTAATATTAGTAAAATAAAGAGTGGTCCGTTCCTCAATTTGTTTTGTTTTGTTTTGTGGTGCATACATGTTCCAAAACTGGCAAAAAGACTTTAGGCCAGGAAAATGTAGGCAATGCACCGGCAATAGCTAAGTGGAAATGATAGTGGGGCTACGGGTAATAGTAATAGGAGATAACATGGTCCTTCAAAAGTCACGCTCACCTGTGGCCCAAGTGTGCAGGTCTACATCTACTCACCTCCTATCCTAAGTTGGCCTCTAGACTTCATTTCCGAATCTATCAACTCGTGTTAAAGTTATCCATATTATGTTCTTTGTTTTTATTAGACGTGACTGAAGATGCTTCAATCTTTCCACTTTAGATGTTTGATAATGGGGAATCTCATTGAAAGTGGCGTATCAGTACCATCACTCTTTTTTTTTTCTTCTTTTTGGAAATAATCTGGGCTGGTCATGATACAGTGCAGTATGGTGATCATAACATCACATAACATTGGGCATAGCTTTATCCAATTCTAACCCTCTGCCATCACTTTTTAGCCACAAATTTCAGTAGGGCATGCTGTCTCTGAAAAGCCACCGTCTGCCCTGCTTGTTCCGAAATTATACAACCTAGTTTCCTAAGTCAAAAGCAGAATTTCAAAATCCTCACGTATTTGTCCTAAGTTAGCATATGAATTTGAGATTACTGAATAAGAATGTCTTATCATATTGCAATATGAATTATTAACAAAAATATGTTATTGATTGTTGTGTGAGAACAAATGGGATTAGATGGTCTTTACCAATTAGTATGCTTCGATATGTTCCATTAGTTTTTAACCATCTAATTTCTCTCTGCCTTACTTATTGAATGGCTAACAACTGATAAAATAAAATAGAGGGTGAACAGACTCTCATTAAATTTTTAATTCTACTTTTTTTTGTTCTAACTTTATTCCTCTACGTAAATATATAAATAAAATTTAATATAATATAATAAAAACAACATAACTACGATCCTAGGAAGATCTTTCATCTTTCAAACAGAATCCCTTCAAGCGGAGTAGGTCCACCTTGTAGGGCAGATACATAATTAACATCCATCAGGACCCCACCCCACTTCTCAGCATTTCACAAAGAATCTGTCGTTTTTTACTCGCCCATTCTTATTTGTATCTAATTAAATCTACATTTAGTAATAAATTATACAGAAATTACAAATTATATCTAAAATTCTAGTTAATTAATTATGTCAAGGCCTTAGGGCTTTTATTATTCAAACCCTTTATAGTTTAAATTCAAACTTTACATTTTTCATAATTAATTTAATCTTCTTTTATAATATTTTTTAAGTAATTAAATTTCAATTTAGTAAATTATGCTAGAATAAAATCAATCCGTGGTTAGAATCTACATTGAACAATGAGGTCATAGAAATAAATTAACAAAGTCATATTATAAAAATCTAAAAAGTACCAATTTGATTAATTATCAAAATATAAAAACATTTCTTAAATACAACATACATGAAAAGAATATAAAATTACTAAATCTCATTATTTTATGAAATTTTCTTATTTAAAATTAAGCTCCATAATATTCAAGAACAAAATTCCAATTGTTTAAAATCAATAATTTACTGAACCATATGCATTTATTGAGAGCATAATGTGATTACCTGAATAATAGCTATGTTTTATGCCTTATATAATATTACACAAGGAAGCGAAAGTTGCTCATCTCATCTCATATGTACTAGTCATCTCATGCATTTTATTTCCTGGACCTCCTTCTAAAACAAGTCAAAACTAATGTCAATACTTTAATCTGATCCTATCTGACATCCATGGGGAGAAATTAAGTTGGCTTAATTATACATTTCGTAAGTTAATCAGAGAGAAAAAAAGATTGTGAGAATTTTGTTCATATGCAGGTGATGATTGAAGGAAAAGAAACAAAAGAAGAAATTGATACAACAGAGGAAAGGGAAGTGAGTGACAATGGTGAACGAAAGTGGTGGTGTAGCAGCAGGAGGCAAAGTGGTTGCTTGCCAATGATGAGAAGGCCGCAAAGAGAGAAGCACAAACCATTAAGGAAGAAGAAGAATAGCATCTTTCTTCTCAATCACCTTCAAGGATGCTGGCAAGATAGCAATAATTTATGACTTTTGAGTATGGTGTTGCTCATGCTGATGGTGGTGGTGTGATAGTAGATTACTTTTTGTTTAAGTTTCATGTGATTCCGATATGTAATGAAAAGCGTGAGCGACAATGACAGGTTCCTCAGAATCCAAAATCTCTCTTTGCGTCCCCAAATGCCCCCATTTTCATCCATAACACGAGCTCGGATGCTGATCTATCACCCTCTCCCTACATTAATAAATAGTGATACTAAAACTAGTCGATACAGTAATTTATTTGAAGATATGAGCTCGCGGAACCTACCTCCTTGACTTTCAGGATAAAAACAAGTTTCATGTCGCAAACTTTAGCTCATCTTATACCATTACGTATTAAATTAATGGTAAAGATATAGCTGACTGGAAATATTTTCCTGCATCCAGGTTATTTTTTGATTTCAGGTTTTACAATTTCCAACTGTACCAACAAAGCTATTGAAGTCGTGGCCTAACACAATTGAGTATTAGTGAATGAAATTGCAAGTCCGTGATTGAAAGATGCACTCCAGTCCCAAGACCAACTATGTCAAGAGCTGATCAATCTCTTGGAATTTATAGACCGGAAATAGTAATGACAAAACAAGCTCCATATTGATTCTTCCTAAGAAAACATAAGTCCTAGGTAAATTCAAAGTCTCGGTGACATTGACATACTACCGAGATAGTGAAAAATCCCATGTTTCAACATATAAATAGAGAGATCAGAACCAATATCATTCCTACTCATATTAAGCCCAGATCTTAAAGCAAGGGTAAAAAATATAAACCTTATTTTTAGTTTAAAAAATTTTGAAAAAACTTCTTAACCTTTAAAATTTTCAAAACAAATTATAGTTTATAATTTTCTTTAAAAACCCTTTAAAAATAATTACCATAAATTATTTGTTTATATCACATCTAATTATTATAATTTAAGTTTAAAAGTTATGTTAAGTCCTTATATAAATGACATTTGATTTAAATAATATTTATACAACATATATTTCGTCGTTACTTTTTATCTAAAATCTAAAAAAATAACACATGGCAACTATATAATCAGCGAGGATACAACAAAATATTGAGCATCCACTGGATGCAAAAGCATTCATCAAATATTTTTACAATTTCACTACATTGTCAATGGCTCAATGCAATAGTAAATTCCACAGCAAAGAACTGGAACCTTTTACCTTAACCCCCTCGCACTATTCCACAGATATACGCATTTTCAGGATCCCTACAGACAACAAACGATATCGTGTCAAACAGGCTTTCTGTAGTAGCTGATTGCATTCCTCCGCAAATAAGGAATGCAATCAGCTAGAAGGACCACCCAAAACTTTCTATGTTAAGGTTAGCGCCTCCTTTTCTCATTTCTTTTCACAACCTAATACATACATTGTGGTTAGCTTTCAGCAACGTATAATTTGTTAGCTATCTTGCTTGTGATGTCATCAGAATAATGTGACCCAAGATATCTAAATCGTGAGAAATTCATTACATACTTTTTAATATTTCAAATTCTCCACTGAAAGCCACAACTTCATACCTCGATTGTAAACATTACAGATGCATCATTAATGCAGTTAGCAATCTGTTTCAACTCCCACTGAGGGTCCTATTAAGCCTGCTCCTCTTCAATCTGAAAAAAAAAATGGAAAATAAAAAAATTTATAAAAGCTGCTAGGTGAAATAGTAAAAGAAGGAAGGCTGCACGTAACAAGTGTAACATGCATTTTTACCAGAATTGTTCTTAATGTAACAAAACATGACCTTCCAACCGCGTATATATGTAACTAAAGTCCATGACAGCAAATAGTTGTAGAAGTGCCAAATTCAGCAAAAAAAGGAGGGATTTTTAGTGGCGGCTGCTTTCCCAAAATTATTTAATGTTTAGTGTGTAAGTTATAAGGCTAATATAAGTGATCAAGATACAAATCACACTAACAGGTACAAACATATTAGAGGCTGAAGTACACCTGCAACTAAATCCCAATTATATTATTGTAGTTCAAAAGCTAAAATACTAATCTCACTTTATCGCATAACAAGTGCCCAAGATTTCACAATTAGGGTGAAATTATGCATTGACATGTGTTGAAGCACTTGTCCTGACATGACTCCAAAACAATCAATTTCTTAGTAGAGATCCAAAGCTAAAAGATCTGACAATTGCTCTTGATTATAATTTTTCTGTCATAGATAAATTCAGAGCTAAAATAAATTTCAGGAAACAAGAAAAATTTTTGTTGTGTGCGAATAAAACACTGTGTACTTACCTTGAGAAAGAGAAGTATTTCTCAATTTCCTTTTCGTGTTCTTCAGCATCATAGACAAACCATTTCTCACAAAACTTATCAGCATCAGAAGTTCCCATGTCTGTCCAAGAAAATCATTTGATGACAAACTGTTAATGATTGATGTGTGGTTGAAAATCACCAAATACCCAAAGAAGAGAAGCAACTCAACCTTGAAGCAAGATGCTAGACTGACCATCATAGCCTGCTAATCTCCAGAAGGCATGACCATCAACATCCAAAAGAATATGATCTGTTCTAACAGCATCAGATCTTTGAATCTCTGTGCACATTGCATGCAACTGATGGTGAGATGCATATCATAGAGTTCGCCGTTCTATAATTGCAGGTAAAGTGAAGTAAACTAAAAAAGTAGGGACATATAACTTTGTAGCCACAGGCAATCGTACCCGCAGGCATCTTAAATTAGTGTTGTCAAACAACATTTCCAATCCTGCCCTCACAAGTTCAATAATTTTGTAACACCTTGTAGAAATATAAAGTTCAATTGTCTTAAACGAGTAGGACTCTGAATATTACAATTTAGAACTAAATCGAGTTTATCAAACACTATATTGCAAACGTGTTCCTTGCCCACTTGATATATGCACCACCTAATACAGGAATCCTATTAATTAAATTTTGAATTTGGTTAAGCAAGATGCAAATTACTAGAAAACTCTCCGAAGTTCACAAGGATTCCGTCCATTTTAGGCAATGCAACATTTTTCCCCCACAAAAAATAAAAACATTTCTATACATTAGGAGTTGAAAGTCAAATCATACTCTTTGACATCATGTCCATGGCCTCAATCCTTTCTGCGTGAGCTTGAGTTGCTGCACTCTTTATTTGTGAAACAATTGCTTCATACTCAGAGACAGATAAGGGACCCTCAGTTTTTGCAATAACAGCTTTGGCCACCTCATCTTGCATCTTCTGTTTCAAATGTTTTTCCTGCATCAGAAACCAAAGGGCAAAACATTTCATTTACCATCAACTTGAGATCATTACTCAACTCAAAGCACAAATATGCGCTTTAAGTTCTCTACCTTCCGCTTTGCAGCAAGAATCTTTTCCCTGGATTCCTTCTTTTCCTTCTTGTATTTGGACTGCTGATCGTCAATCCAACTTCGCAAGTTTCTAGGGAAGTGGATGGGAGACAAAGACAAAAACAAAACAAAACAAAAGGTCATGACTGCTATGTTAATATCAGAGAAATGAATTGGAAAAGGTGAATTGCTCTGAAGGAATAGATTTCCATTTCCATTCTGCCTTTGTTACGTACGAGGTGTTAAGAGCTTCATCGCACAGAAATATCAAGAGTTTAAGCTTTTTTGATGCACTCAAGTCATCATATCCTTGGTTACCCTTGACAAAACAATCAGAGGGATATTCGTTAGACATGAACCCACAGTCAGAGACACATTCTCCAAGAGCTTGCAACCATGACTTTTGATCCTTCGTCGGACTTAGACTTGGAGGCCTGGAAAAGAAAGTTACAAATTAGCACTCTTCCATCACACAGGAAAAAAGGCAAAAGGAAACTCAAATAACTGTATTAGAGCAGAAATCATACTCGTCTCCAATTTCCTGAAGTATCAAAGATAACAAAAGGATATTGAAACGTGCTACCAAAGAGTATTGTGATCGACGAAGTTTTCGGCCACTTATTATCTCTTGAAGTACAGCTTCAGCCTGCCCTTTCTTCAGATCAAGAGCCTGACGACACAAAAGGAAAGCAAAACTGTGACAGGTGTAAAAATGAATTTTTTCTAATAAAAAGAATTCAAGGTACAATGAAGTCATTAAGCTCACTATGCAAGCACTGAACATATATGAGAAAAAAATGCATACAAGTCACTAATGCAGGAACATAGTTCATAATAAAAAATGAGAAAAAGAATTTCACTATTGCCATACCTATATATGAATAGATCTAAATATGAGAATAATATGAACACACAACTTCACTCAAGAAAAATCTATACATCTTCACAATACTGAACCCGCCTCTTGTATGCCATCTTCAGTAGTAATTTATTATTACCTTACCAAAACCGGTACAAAATTCCAAAAATTGTAATGCATCTCCAACATCTTCAGCAGAAAAATCAATGCCAGCTACAGTTGTTAAGCAAGTGCCAGGAGGCAATTGAATTTCGGGCTCAATTTTTTTGCTTTGAACTTCTGCAGTGCACGCATTGATTTTGCATGAATCTATAGCGAAGGTAATCTCGGTACCCAGGTCATTAGGATTAACCATATTTGAAACTCCGTTTATACAATTTGAGGCATTTGGAATTCCATCGAACAGCCCAGGTGTCTTATCATTTCCCATGCCACCAGGGATTTCATTCCCTTCTTGAATCTTTACTTCTTCCTTAGAAGCAGTGTTTTGAACGCTAGGTCCTTCCTTTCTCTTCCTCTTCTTATCTGAAACTTTCCCAACATTTCCAAGCTTCTTGGAGCCAACTTCCTCTGGATTTCCATCCTCTACAATTGATCCAAAATCTGAAATATTCAGGTTCAAATCGTTTTTTCCATCTATAGAATTTTCCTTGCCAGTTTTTCTTCCTGAAACGACCTTTATAGAAGACGCCAGCTTTATTGGTGAAGCACCCTCATTCGCAAGAATCTTATCACGATCCAAATTTTGAGGACCTCTAACACTTAGAAGTTCTAAGACAGAAGAAAATCCTTTTTCCTTGGCTGTGTGCACTAGTATACCAGTGGGTTTATGACCTTTTCTCTTCCTAGAGAAAAAGTATTGTGTTAGGTTCACCGTAAAAACTTTCCATGAGAACAACAACGTTAAATTCAAAACATCATGCGCTTACATGCAGAAGCTGCAATTGCAAACGTCCCTACACTTGGGGCATATCCAGTCACTTTTCAATGATACCTCTTCTGCATTTTCTCCATATCTAAAAGATTTCCAGCATTTCCAGTTTGAGAGAAATTTTGCACAGAACTTATTAAAAGTACAACAATCATGCAAACAAAAATCTAACCTGTTCATTAGGCATTTGCGGCAATAGTTAATAGGACATGGCTTGTTCAGTTTCTGATTCTTGCACGCGGCCATAAAATCCATCGTCTTTTGTCGGCACTGGGATAATTAATGCATATGATAAGATTCCAAGCAAAAGAGTACATGCTAAGCAAATTACCTATAACAATAATAGATGCGATCCTGATAATAAATAAACCATTCGCACAAGCAATCTAGAAATTACAATCATTCCCTGAAGGGTAACAAAGATCCCTACAACAACCTCGACAAAATATACTGGGATCAATTAAATTATTGAATGGAACTCTCAGTTAATCATCACTGTTTCTAATACAATGATCCCAATAAAACCAAAAGTGTTAAACATCATAAAACCAAGACCTAACTTCTTTATCTCAATTTCTATAAGGATCCTGTCTATGAGACAAAGTAAAGATGTTACAGAACATATCAACGCAATGCCGTCATAGAAACAGTCTAAACAAAATGTTTTATTTCTCGGAGGATTGACGCCCTTCCTAAGTAAACCTCAACTAACAGCAGTGCAACAAAAACCTTGTACAAGTCCCACCTCAACTTTCAAATAGCAACACAAAGTAAATATAAGCACATTCATATATGTCAAATATCGAAGGCCAATACAAGTTGAACCAAAGTTGACTGCTGAAGTGCATGAAGAAGCAAACAAAGATAAAAGAAAAAGGTACAGCTTGACCACGAAGGAAACAAATATATCTCAAATAGGAACTTCAAGAATCCACAAGAAAAGAGATCGGGCATTCTTATAATATGGCACTCGCTTCCCCGTGAACGAAATAGAAAACAGGAAGAGGGGCAATCAAGGTTTCGCGTATAAAATTTACTTGGTGACACGTTTTTCCCTTTTCAGAATCATAGATTTTTCCGTGAACGACGCGAACACCGGGGCACTTGGACCGGCTCTTCTTCACTGTTTGGACAGAAACCTCCACAGAATCTGAAGTAACAGCCATGTTCGCAGCTGCTTCTAAAGACAAAACTAAAAACCCAAAACCAGATTTACAAGATAGATTGATGGAAAACACAAAGAAGAGAGCTTTCTTTTATTACGACCAAGCGTTTCAGCGGGACAATTGTTTTCAAATTTGGCTCCCTCTGTTGGCATGGCGGGAGTTTTGAGAAGAAATGGGCGTCCATGAATTTATTGGCTTTTGTAACGCTTGGTGGACATGGACATGGACAGAAATTTAAAACAGATAGATCTTGAATTCATGCATGTTTCAATAAATAATCAACCTCAAACATATCTCTTATGATTAGATTAGAATTAAAACTTACTGAAAGAGAAATTTTGATTTCAGAAGTAGATCATGTCCAACTTGATCTTGAACGTTCTATATATTTTTATATTAACAAAAAAAGTTGATGCTCGATTTCTCCTTTGAAACTACTAGTTTATAAAGTTGGATACAAAAGATAGAATGGAATGCGACAACTTGGTATGCATCATAAGGTTGGACCTCACCTTGGCAACAAATTTGATATTTTCCACATTTAAAATCAACTTTCATGTTGTGTTTGATATATGTAAATCCATTTATTTAGTTCAGCGCCAATAATCCACCTTCACAAAGCAAAGTTGTAAGTGTAATTTCTCGGTAGTTATCGTATTCGTTTTGCTGGATAACATCTAATTAACAGGATGGAATAAGAATACTTTCTTGATCCTTCCTTTTCCTAACTTTTATTTATTTGATTATTGGGAATGAACAAAATTTTTATTTGTTTAGTTATAGAGAATGAGACGTAGATTTACAATTAATTTAAAACACTATATTAGATTTGATTGATTCTTATTATTACAATCTTTTACATTAAATATTTGTAATAATTATTTTATTTTGTTTCCTTGATGTAGCAGGTTATTTATAGTTTTTTAATCTTATTTTTATCATAAAAATATTCATTATTATTTAAAAAATAATACTTTTATAAATTATTGAAATATAATTTTGATTCATTATTTATAAAATGCAAAACATTTTGATTAATTATTTATTAAATAAATCATATAACAACTAAATATGAGTAAAAACAATTTCAAGTGAGGTCAAGAGAGTGCCATCAATTATATGTAGCTTTCTCTTTACATGTTACAAAAATGCAAATATAAAATTAAAAATAATATAAAGTATTTAAAATATTACAATAATACAATTTCATCATATAATAAATAATAATTACATCAAAAAATCCAATGAAAAGAACAATAGATATCCTTAACTCTCACGCTATTACAATTTACAACAAGAGTTCGTGATGAGGAAATAATCAAGTAGAAGTTAAACCTGAAACAAAAACATTTACAATTACATTACATATATAGAATTTAACACATACATCAAATATATGTAAAATAAAAAAAACAAAAAGCAAAAACCTAGAACGAAATTCAATTTTCTACAGGAGGATACCTGCTATAACTGCACTGACCTCAATTATCATTTGGTACAAAATCCTCATCATTGAGAGGAGCTTCATCATCATTATCATTGAAATTTAATGCACCAAATGACATGTCAATGTTTTTCCGTTCAAGATTATCTTCCAAGTTATTGACATTTACTAAATTTGATTCTTCAGAAACCCAATCTGCCAAAAGATCAATATTATCAATGAAAATTTGATCAGTTAAACTACTTGTGCTATTAAGACTCATAGTAAACAATAAATATTAATTATTATAAAATTATAAGAAATTATATCGAAATTAGTAATGATAATAATATACCTTTCTTGAAACTTTAAATTTTAACGAACAAAAAACAAGTCATTCAACCTCTTATATTCCAATCTATTCCTTTTTTTAGAGTGGATAAATTCAAATGTGCTCTAGTTTCATTTACAGCATGTTGCACACACACGTTAACTTAAAATCCAAATTGCAAACCTTTTCAATTCTATAACACCATTTTCAAATTGATCCTACTAAGAAATTGTAAGTCGTAAGATAAAAAAAGTAGCGTTATAAACAAAACAAAGTGAATAGCAATCGGCATTCCAAAATCCCAAAAGACAACTTATAAAGTTACATTTGTGAGATTAAGAGATCTTACATTGCATCAATACTAACAATTGTTGTAATAGTTAAAAACATTCCTCTATTAACTTTAACTTGTTTAGCAAGATTCAGTCTAAAATAGACACTAGGATTCAAAAACGCCCAAGCTGCAAATAACGGAGAAAAAAGTTGTCTTTCCCTTATCTCATTAATGATTGAAAGATATGATGTGTATAAAGAAAGCCTATATTTTATATTGACCTTGATTGCTTCCGTCGCTCTCTCCATGGCATCAAAAAAACCCATTGTTGGCTTTTCTTCATTATCAGCTAAGCGAAAAACCCTCACTAAATGCTCACAAACTTAGACAACAAATTGGCATTGAGACCAAAATCCTATATCTTCTAGTATAATTTTACAAACCTCTACTCTAGCATTAGACCTAGCATGCTGAGATGCAATCCACTTATTACTTGTAAACATTTATCTTAACTTGTTTTTCAACGTAACAAAAGAGTGAAGTGATACGAAATTTGTTGCAAATCTTGTCACAGAAGGATAAAACAAATTTTTACTATTGGTAAATTCCTTTCTCATTAAATTCAATACTCATGCATGATTATAGATAAACTTGGTCACCTTTTTAGCTTTCTGTATAATCTCATCAATCATAGGAAAATACCTAAGATTTCCTATATTCTCCAATAAGAGGTCAATACAATGTGCAACACAAGGAGTTAAAAAAAGAATTACACTTATTCTGTAACCTTTTTCCTACCGCTTTATAAGCGAAATCATTGTCAGTAATAAACTGAACAATGTTTTCTAACCCTACTTCTTTCACAACTTCATCAAATATCTCAAAAAAAGTCTCAGTATTTCTAATAAGGCCAGATGCATAAATAGATTTCAAAAACATAGAGTCATTTGTAGAATAAACTAAAAAATTAATAATAGACTCTTGTCTCTTATTTGTCCAACCATCACACATGATCGAATATCCATAAGCAACCCAATTCACTCTTCTTTATGCCAAATAACTTCTAATTTCATAAACAGAACAACTCAAAAGTTTACCTTTAAGTTATCAATCGAAGGACCTTTGTATCCCGGACAATACGAGGCTATTGCATCCATCATAGGTTGATAATAATAAGCTTGAGAAGCATTGAATGATAAACCTGTATTATACCACCATTTATCTATTATCATATCGATATTGTGAGTTGCATCTCTTGATTGCATTGCACTATAAATTGAAGGTTGAGCTCCAAGAGTTATTCGTGGTGCAAAGAAACTAATGACTTGCCTTCTCTTCCTCAGATCAAGTTTAGAAACTTCTTCTCGGGCATGTGATCGAACACTACCAGTACCAGTACCACTTCCACTACCATCTTCAACATTTCCACAATCACCATGGAAAGTAGAAAACAAACTTCCACAACCAGTTTAAAAATTCAACCTTTCCCTTCTATCTCTCTCATGTTGATATTCTTCAAGCAATGTTTTCATTTTGTCACTTCTCATCATCGCTTACTTTTTATCAGGTTCCACGGCTCCTTTAACCCTAGCTAAATGTTTCTTTAATCGGGTGATTCCTTGACCTTTCAAATGTTTGTTACAAAACAAGCAAATAGTATGTTTCCACATACTAGGAACCAATGCAGCATGAGCTCCAGCTGAATTATTGTATCTTCCTAAAATGGTTTGATCAGGAGTACTTGAACTTCCTTCCATTTATCTATAAAAATAAATGAATGAATATATCAAAATAAGTAACACATAATTTCATTACACAATACGCACTTCCATCTTATATAATATAACTCATTTTGTATGATTATGTCATACATAATTCAATTTCATTGAACATAATTCGCTATAAGTCAAAAACTAATAATTCAATTACTCAATATACATAATTACACAAAACATACATAAACAATTTTCATTCCAACAACCACAAAACATACATAAACAATTTCCATTTCGAACAATTTTCTACAATTTCCATTTCCAACAATCACAAAACATGCATACACAATTTCCATTTCAAATAATTTTCAACAATTTCCATTTTCAAAAATCACAAAATATTCATAAAACAATTTCCATTTCTAACAATCACAAAACATACATAAACAATTTGTATTTCTAATAATTTTCAACAATTTTCATTTCCAGTAATCACAAACATTCGTAAAACAATTTCCATTTCTAACAATCACAAAACATATATAAACAGTTT
Organism: Erythroxylum echinodendron; assembly: GCA_027575705.1. Classification (NCBI taxonomy): domain Eukaryota; kingdom Viridiplantae; phylum Streptophyta; class Magnoliopsida; order Malpighiales; family Erythroxylaceae; genus Erythroxylum; species Erythroxylum echinodendron. The sequence goes on from JANZXR010000008.1 coordinate 16,408,988, forward strand.
CCATTTCCAACAATTTTCAACAATTTCTATTTCCAATAATCACAAAACATTTATAAAATAATTTCCATTTCCAACAATCATAAAAGATATATAAACAATTTCCATTTCCAACAATTTTGAACAATTTCTATTTCCAATAATCATAAAATATTCATAAAATAATTTCCATTTCCAACAACTACAAAACATACACCTATCAAAATAAATAACACATAATTTCATTACACAATATGCATATCTATTTTATATAATATAATTCATTTTGTATGATTACATTATACACAATTTAATTTCATCGAATACAATTCACTATAAGTCAATAACTAACAAATTCAATTATTCAACATATATAATTACACAAAACATTTATAAATATTTTTCATTTCCAACAATTAGAAAACATACATAAACAATTTTCATTTCTAACAATTTCAAACAATTTTAATTCAAAGTTTCAAACATGAGGATCAAGTTGAAGGATATGATTTACATAATCGCCAAATAATGAATGACATTTTTTATACAATTGTTCATACACATCTATGCATAACATGATGATTAAGTTGGTTTGGGAAACTTTTTCTCGAGCCTGTGATGGAACACTACCAGTACGACTACCATTACCACTACCTCCTTCAACATTTCCACAATCACCATGGAAAATAGAAAACAAACTTCCACAATCAGTTTAAAAATTCAACCTTTCCCTTCTATCTCTCTTATATTGATATTTTTCAAGCAATGTTTTCATTTTGTCACTTCTCATCATCGCTTACTTTTATGTTTTCATTTTGTCACTTCTCATCATCGCTTACTTTTTTATCGGGTTCCACGACTCCTTTAACCCCAGCTAAATGTTTCTTTAATCGGGTGATTCCTTCACCTTTTAAATGTTTGTTACAAAACAAGCAAATAGTATGGTTCCTCATACCAGGAACCAATGCAGCACGAGCTCAAGCTGGATCATTGTATCTTCATAAAATGGTTTGATTAGGAGTACTTGAACTTCCTTCCATTTATCTATAAAAATAAATGAATGAATATATCAAAATAAATAACACATAATTTTATTACACAATATGCACGTCCATCTTATATAATATAACTCATTTTGTATGGTTACGTCATACTTAATTCAATTTCATTGAACATAATTCGCTATAAGTCAAAAACTAATAATTCAATTACTCAATATACATAATTACACAAAACATACATAAACAATTTTCATTCCAACAACCACAAAACATACATAAAAAATTTCCATTTCGAATAATTTTCAACAATTTCTATTTCCAACAATCACAAAACATGCATACACAATTTCCATTTCCAATAATTTTCAACAATTTCCATTTTCAAAAATCACAAAATATTCATAAAACAATTTTCATTTCTAACAATCACAAAACATACATAAACAATTTTCATTTCTAATAATTTTCAACAATTTTCATTTCCAATAATCACAAAACATTCGTAAAACAATTTCCATTTCTAACAATCACAAAACATACATAAACAATTTCTATTTTCAATAATTTTCAACAATTTATATTTCCAATAATCACAAAACATTCATAAAATAATTTCCATTTCCAACAATCATAAAAGATACATAAACAATTTCCATTTCCAACAATTTTGAACAATTTCTATTTCCAATAATCACAAAATATTCATAAAATAATTTCCATTTCCAACAACCACAAAACATACACATATCAAAATAAATAACACATAATTTCATTACACAATATGCATATCTATCTTATATAATATAATTCATTTTGTATGATTACATTATACACAATTTAATTTCATCGAATGTAATTCACTATAAGTCAATAACTAACAAATTCAATTATTCAACATATATAATTACACAAAACATTTATAAATATTTTTCATTTCCAACAATTAGAAAACATACATAAACAATTTTCATTTCTAACAATTTCAAATAATTTTAATTCAAAGTTTCAAACATGAGGATCAAGTTGAAGGATATGAATTACATAATCGCCAAATAATGAATGACATATTTTATACAATTGTTCATACTCATCTATGCATAACATGATGATTAAGTTGGTTTGGGAAAGCAAATTTTATCTCACTCATTGGCAATATATATCAATGTGAGCATATATGCAAGGCATGGATTATCACTACAGCTTCAGGAAAATGAAAGGAAACTCACCCTCTTCATCAGCAATAGAGACAGAAGATGCAGTGATGGCTGAACCTACAAAAGCATTGAAGAATGTGCATGGTGTCCCAGACTACAAGGTCCACTCCTTTGGCAAATTATCAATAGGAGAGCCTTTACTACCCGAATGAGAAGGATTAGTAGGAAGTCTTGATTAATTTTCTGTTGCTTGAGACTCTTATGTAGAAATAGTTGTATTACTGGTAAGATAGTCCTTGATATGATCATTTTTGTTGCTAGATGTGGTTTACGCATGCGTTTATGTTTGTTTGGCCTAGGGGAATAGTTTTAAGGTTTCTCATGCTTTCTTGTAAGTTCCTTTAGGATGGGGTAAGAGATTGCCATCTTTGGAAAGCTCTGAATGTATATACATTTTTATTTATTTATAAATTTACTGAATTACCTAAAAAAAGATATATTTATAATATAAGTATCAAGTTGAAGGATATAACTTTTTTGGAAATGTATTTTTCTTATTTAAAGCTTTGAATCTTCTTTTCATTTCTAACAAACCATAATATTATATCCATTCTATATTTGGTTCTTAAATATATAAGTTGTTTTTGCGATTTTTAATTGTCATTAATAAGTCTAAGGATAAGTGATTAGAGCCTATAACTTGTTCACAATTTAAAAAAAGTTCCTTTTGGACACATTTACATCCCACATTATTTATTATAATATTATGATAGCCCATACATATATATTACCAAATAATTCAACATATTTTATACTTAATTAGTTATTTACCTAAAGCTAATACCTAAATACTATCTTTAAGTACAACCGAATTATTATTAATTTACAATAGTATAATTTTATACTCAATTAATTATTTACCTAAAGCCAATACCTAAATACTAAAAATGAAATACCATTTCACAAATTTTAAGAATGTGTCAATTAATTATTTAAGTCTTTGCAAGTTTGCAATTTTAATATTCTCGATTTAAAATTTTAATTTAAGTTATTTCAACTTACAAACTTTCAATTAAATCAATTCAATTCATCATCATCATCACATATTTACATCAGGCCGTGCATTTCATTCATAAAAAATTAACATAAATTTCTATTAATTGGTTAAACCAATCCACAAAACCAAACCATAAATAAACCAAACAAAAATATGAATCATTCAACTCCAATATCCAATCCAATTTATGCAAATCACAAAACCGTGAATCATTTAACTCCAATATCCAACCCAGATGCACGTAAATCACAAAACTAAGTTGCAATCAATTCACAAATCCAAGTTCAAACTGATTCATAAATCCAAGTTCCAACTAATTCACAAAATTTAATTCCAACTTTCAACATCCAAGTTCCAACTAATTCACAATAAAAAATGCAATTAATTAAGCAGGAAAAAAATAAAACTCAAAAACACAACAAAAAATCAATTCACAACTTCAAGTTTTTGAGATGGGTGATGGGTCAGGACTCGTGTGTAGATCTGGGGCGAGCAGCAGCGTTCTCTCCTCCTTCAAACGTTCAATGGTAGTGACAGCGTAGTGCGGTAGTCCTCATGGAGGAGGGTTGAAGGCAATGGCGTATTTGGGACTTCACATAGAGGAGTTGAGGATCTCTGATGCTAGCATATATCGGGAAGGAAGATGATAGTCGTCGACGAAGGAGCAGCATTGCCAGAGAGAGAGAGAATGGCAGTGAGTGAAAGTGAGAGTTGGTGAGAAAGAGTGAAAAAAATGAAAAGAAGCTTAGGGTGTGGGAGGGTGAGGCACACAACAAAGAGGAGGAGTTTTTAGAGTTTAAATTTTTAAACTTTACAAATAAGTCCTTACTATTTTTCAAATTTACGGTACCAATAGGTATCTCTAGCCGGTATCAAAACAACAAACACCGTTCTATTTTTTGACCAATACGGTACGAAATGATATTCATTCCCTTGGTTCCAAGTATGTCCAAGTTAATTTGGTCAGCATTAGCACATGAGAGAACTCAATGATTGCGACGGAGAAAAGCATTTGGATGATAACAATTATATATATTTTATTATGGAACTAAATCCAAAGAAGACTTGTCCCACCTTGGCTACACCAGTTGTTACCGTTGCATATGTTTTGGGCTTTAAAATTTAAATGAGTTCCACATTTGTCACTTAAATAAGATCTCAAAATAAAGATATAAACATATAAGAGAAAAAGGCACGAGAATTGATATTTGATCAAGTCAGGGTAGAAAATTCAATGCTTAAAAGCAAGGGATTGGTGAAAGAGGTGGTACTCATATCTGGTGATAACAAACTGGCCTTAAAAAATTTTGAGCTTGGACCTAGACTTTAAGACCCAACCCCGCTCAAAGGTCCTATTAAATAAATACCAAATTTCAAGTTTCTCTCTTCTCCTTATTCTACTCACCGTTTATTCAAAAAATGTTTATTAAAATTAGCTATTTAGTATTACTGCTCATGTATAAAATGACTTATAAGGACATGATTTTAAAAAATTATAAAAATATGAGTATTATTTCTTAGTATTTCTTTGAATATTTTCATAAGAATTTAGATTTTAGATATTTAATTTTACAAAAAACTAAGTTTATAAATCTAATAAAAATATCGAACAAATAATAATAATAATAATAATAATAATAATAATAATAATAATAATAATAATAATAATAATAATAATAATAATA
>JANZXR010000008.1:16413960-16428586 GCA_027575705.1 Erythroxylum echinodendron
GAAATTATGAAAAGGTTGATAATTATATCGGTTTTTATAATATTCGACTTCAGTTTGATATTTATTAAGTCTATTTTAAGTGTTATCTATATGTTCTTCAAATTGTGTACAGAAGCTACAATTCTTATTAATTGTGAGAGAAATACATAATACATATACAGATATGTCTTAATCGATAAGATGATTGATCATAAACAGATAATTTTTTCTGTCTTATCGAATAATTGCTTTGAATTGTTTGATATGTTCTATCATTTGAGCTATCTCATACATTCCGATATATCTTCGAGCATCTCTTGAATTATGAGCTTCTTTGTTAGAGGCATGCTATCTGATTAAAAGTTCGTCCAATTTTTCTTCTCGAGCATAAGTTTCTTTGATTAATGCTTTTAAGGCTACTTTGCGATCAAAATATCCTCTATTCATGCCTGAAATTCAAATATAATTATAATAGATTGTGATAATTGATCGTAGGATTGAATACTTGATCAAATACATATTGCTGTAAGAATGGTATAAAACCATAACGTTTTAATTAAAAAAAAAGCAATAGTATCAATTGAGTTTAAAGATAAGACTAACTAATAACATGAATAAACATGGTTCAATATAAATAATAAATATGAGTAATAAATGAATATAAGTAATAAGTGTACAAAATATATGCATTAAGTGATGAAATAAATCATTAAAGATAACATAATATAGGTTCAATACTTTAAGCTTGTGTGATTATTAATTAGATTATTATTATTATTAATCTTGTACTTATTATTACTCATTATTAATAATTATATTAATTATTATTATTAAATATCTTAATTATACTTATGTTTATTATTATTATTATTATTATTATATTTCTTATTATTATTATTAATGTAATCATAATTTTTAAATTTATTATTCTTATTATTATTAATTATTAATATTAGTAATTTTCTTCCTATTGTTATTGTTATTATTATTAATTTCACCATTATTTTTATTATTATTATTAAATTCCTTAATTATATTTATTATATCACTATTAAATTTCTTCTTATTATTAATTTTTTATTATAATTAAATTTATTATTATTATTAATTTTGTACTAATTATGACTCTTATGATTATTAAATTTATTAATTATATTTATAATTTTTGTTAATATAAATTATTATTATTATTTATTATACTAATTTTTAGAATTAGATTTGTTATACAAGTCCATCAACTTAGGCTATCATTATCAATGACATCATTATCACAGAGTAAAGAAAACAAATGTCAACTTAGGCTAATCATTATCACTTATCTCATACCTACAAATTTCAACTTTATGGTATTATTAACGCAATACTAATTAATTCTCTTAAAACCATGACATAAAAGGAGAAAGTCAACATGATTTGTAACTTAATATGTTATTTAAAAAGAGTGATATATCGGTCTCACACAATTAATCTATAAATAATTGTGTAGTCGTTTAACAAAAAAATATAAAACATCAAATGCAAAAAAATCAAACAAAAATATCACAAATATCTACTATAAAAAATAACATAGTTATTAAAAATAAACAATACATATATTAAAGAACAAAGATTATGTAACAATAAACCTTTATAAAGAACACAGATTATGTAACAATAAACCTTGATCAAGAGCAAAAAAATGTTGATGAATTGGCTGTTGAAGTTTAGCAAAAAAAATGTACTTGATTCGTTGATGGAAGAGGAACAAGCACAAAGAACAAAATTAACCAGAGCAGAAGAGGAGAGTGGCTGGCGGGGTTTCAAAATTAACCAGAGCAAAAGAGGAGAGTTCACCCCGCCTAATATGGGGAGCCAGCAATCTGCTGGCTCTCTGCCCCTGCCCTGAAAAGGCTGCACCGTCTCTGTCTCTCTCTCTTTTTCTTTTGCAGCCTTATACTTATCTTTTTTTCCCTTATTCCCGTTGATTTCTCTCATTCTTTTACTTGGCGACATGAAATGACAAGATCCATCTCTTTTGTTTGTGATTTATTGTTTGCTATCTATTATTTCTCAACATCCATTTATGAATTTTGTACTCTGCTTGCAATTCTGTAAATATTATAAATTTTCCTAATTTAAATCTTTAGGTCATCAATTCAAAATCTCTCCTCTTCTAATGTTAAATCAGACTATAAGCCTATTAAAAATTATTTATTGCTCAGAGTCTTATTATTGCCGCCACTTCCCGTCCTCGTCCTCCTGTCCTTCGAACTTTCATTTAATTCCTTTGCTTCCTCTTTCCATTAATTGTAGTCAAATGGTGGATAGTGCGAGGATAGGTTACTGGATATTCAGGAGGATCAAAAGGAAGTATACCTGTATTGGATATTCAGGTTGGATCAAGAAGAAGTATACTGTGGTCTGTATACTCACGAGTAATTGTCAACATTTAATGGTACTGATGAAAAAAAGTTAACTGTGGTTATGTTGAACATTTCCCTATCCTAGCTTCTCCCAGTGAAGCACGTGCAATCATCTATAGTGTTAGAAAGGCCTAACATGATATCGGACAGTGCTCGATTATGTCCTTTTGTCTAATATGTCCATCAAATGTTCAGTCCTACTTTGGACTAAGAGGTGTGTATCAGGAATCTCACATCAGACAATTATAAGAGCATTCAACAATTTATAATAATGTGCAAATCTTCTCTCTTGAGTTAACTTTTGGAGGTGAGTTATCCTTTCTAACACATAGCCTCAGCAAAGCAACTTATTTGGTGTTCATACTGTCCTATCTATGTATAATCCAATTGCTTGGCCTCATTAAGCCAACGCGAATCTTCAATTAGTTTGGAACAAAACCTTGTTCATGTAATGGATCGGAATGTGCACAATAGAAGAGTAATTTCTCGTGTAATGTGTCTTGCTGAATACATTAGACGAGAAGATAAAAGATCCAACTGTTTATGCGACTGAAATTTATAGACGAGCTCTCTTAGAATAGCAATAGTCTTACAACATTTTTCCAAGTTTGAAATCTTGATATATATCCCCTCTTCAATCCCCTTCAAGATTCTATTCCTCAAAAGTTCTCGAATTTAAGGGCATATGCAGTCCCGCTAAACCTATGCCAAGATTTTTAGGAACCTGGAGGAACAAGCATCATTCAGTTGGTGTAAAAAGAGAATGAACACCAAATGCCAGGAATAGAAACCCTCCTAAAACAGTAACCTGTGGAAACACAGCATGGAACCACTGTTACACAAAAAGATGTCTCATATTGTTGATGGAAACAGAAACAGCAGGGTCAATATGAATTTACCATTCTCTCAGATATTCTTGAAGCCAAGCTCTTTCCACCCACAACAGCAGCAATCGTACATAGTATTTGCCCACTTACAAGTTACAAGAGACAAATGAGGTAAGTTCCTTTTGGCTCTAACACAATGATTTGTTTCGTTAAAAATATATAGAGGCAGAAAATTAGAAAAGACAACTTACATAATTCCACCAAGAATGACTGATAAAGTATCATCGTCTGCTGCCAATCCAACTGTTGCTATCTGAAAATTTGTTTGCATAGTTTAGTTTAATGTTCAAGCGAAGTTGTTCTTTTTCCCACCATATACAGTGAAATGGTACAAGAGCATACAATCAGTTTGTTGGCATTTTACCTGGCTCTTGTCACCCCATTCCCCAAAAAATGCGAGGGAAAAGGCCTGCTTGTCATTGCAAGTGTGAAAATCAGTCAGTTTTCATTTAAGCAACCAGCTACAGAGTTTCTCTGGATTTCAGAACTATCAACTCTAAAATTGCCAATTGCTGTTCAAGTATTCAGCAAAAACGAATAAATGGTCTTGCAAAAACAACAACAATCCTTCAAGAAGACAGGCGAGAAGAAATTTGTGAGAAATGACTTTTGCTTTGTCTCTGGATTTTTATCATTCTGAAGAAACAGTGTCTGTCAGTACTCAGTTTTCTGCCAAATGAATTGCCTCAAAAAGAATGAGTACGTCAAGCAAAAATGCCAACCTTAATCAAGTTACTGCAGTATGAACAAAAAGTTTCAAGCAAGAATGGATATAGCTAATGCTAATTCAGAATGTAGATTATGTTCTTAACCGATTCATTCTTTTCTAAACTGTAAAGCGAGATGCTGTGTTGTAATTGCATCAACTAGAACTTGTACTTAAAATTTACTTAATTGCAGTGGAGGTGAGATTGTGATATTAATTTGAAGAGCATTGAAAGGAAATCATTCTTTAACCTCTTTTAAGGACCAAGTTTTCTACCATTCTAGCTTAAGATGGACCTTTTATGTGGTCTCAAGAGGCCTACTGCTTATAAATTGCTTTCTAATATAATCTCAAGCACGTATTAATACCAAAACTCTAAATGAATCGAGCCTTTGTATGGTCTGAAGAAGAAGCAGGCTGCATATAAAAATGTCTTTTTGACACAATCTAAGGTACACAATAGTGCCGAAAGTTGGAAGGAATTGTAGATTTCCTTTGCCAATTTCTGCAGTTGTATGAGCAATTGCCTGAGTCGCAAAGTACATGCAGAGGACAGCGCATCACATACTAATGGTCCAGATGATCTTCGTTCTCCAAACATAAGAACAAGCTAGGTAATTGTTGATATAAAGTGGTGAATCACACTACAAGAAAAGTAGGAATTAGCGACAGAAAATTACTGACGGAAACTTAATCGTTGCAAATTACCGATGGAAAATTAATTTCCTTTAGTAACATTGTCGGGAAAAATTTTGTTTAGCGATGGTAGTAATATCCATCGGTAAATATGGAGGGAAATTATCCCGACAAAATTTGTGACGGACTTTAGCGACATTATAACGTGGCCGTCGGTAAGGAAGACGGAAATTTTTGAGTTTATCGACGAAACTTTATCCATCTGTAAATTCCATTGGTAAATATAGAGGGAAATCATCCTGGCAAAATTTGCGACTGATTTTAGCGACGGTATAACTTGCTCGTTGGTAAAGAAGGCAGGAATTTTTTGAGTTTACCGACAGAAATGTGTCCGTCGATAAATGTCGTCGGTAAACTCAAAACGTAGATGTCGTCGTCTGCTTCTGCTTCAACATTTTAAAGTAAATTAAAACGACATCATTTTCTTTTACATTTAACAGACTCGAAGTAACCCCCTGCGTCGTATGCGATTTTCTTCTCTCCCACCGTCGTCTGCGATTTTTTTCTCTCCGTCCGTCTCTCCTCTTCGTTTGTTTCTCTATAGTGTCTCCGACCACTATCATCGTGTGTTTCGGTGGAGGTATTTTTGCAGCTACTATCATGTGTTTTTTCATATATTGGATAAAAGTTAATTTGGATATTTTATTACTTTCGTTTATTTGTATATTATGTGATTGAAAAACAATTTTAAGGTATAAATGTTAATGATAGAAGAGACAAGACGTGATTTTGGTTGTGATGTTGGGATAAATTTCTGATGCATGTATGAAATGTCAGCTCTTTAAAAAAATGATTTTAGTTATTTAGAAAAAGTGTAAGGTTAAAGGGTATTGATTCTTTTATCTTTTATTGACTTAAGAAATATTACATGTTTTAATTTTGTTATTTCATAGACTTAAATTTGTATATCAATACAACCGATTTAAAATTATGTTGAAAACTCACAATGTATTTTACTTAAAAATACAGAACATTGTTTGTCATCTTAATACATTGAAGTAAGTTAATTTACAAATTGAGAATATTTTAAAGTTTTTGTTTTCGATTTCATAGTTTTGTTTTGTAAGTACTTCGAGGAATTATTTTGTGGGGCACAACTAAAGTATGACATTAAAACCAAGAAATTTTCAAGTTATACTTTGTCCTCCTTCCATCATATATTAGCGATATGAAAAATAAAAGAAAGAGATCGTGACTTAAGTTATCATTGCAAGATATCACCTTATCTTCAAACCACTGAGGAAACTCATTAGAATGATCTTGTGCCCTTGCTCATTGACTTCTTTTAGTGCTTTTCTCTTTCAATTTTTAATGCTCCCTAAAAAGAATTACATGTTAATTAATATGATGAGAATAAAAAATTGATCTTAAGATGGATAAATAATATATGCGTAGCTTACCTAATGTACTTCTTAACATCTTTGTCATTTGAATTAAATAAAATGTATCTATAAGCTTGATATAATGTATTTAAGGCTAAATTTACAACTTTGTCTCAATATGCATCAATCAAGATTATGTTGACATCGATTATGCTTCCACTAAGGTAATTTTAAAAATATGGACCTCTTCCTCCAAGGATTATCACTTGGTGTTTTTTGTTTATTTACCTTCCCAAACACATTATGATACCCATTAATAAGTTCAAATACATCAAATCATGACAAAGGAATTAGTGGTTCTCTCAACTCTATATCACTATTAAATGATTTCCTATTGGGCTTCCAAGGATGATTTCTATCCAAAAATCTTCGATGATTGAGATAACAAGTCTTTCTACTATACTTTAAATTGAGAGCAAGTTTTGTAATGACAATTAGGGCATGCTAACTTTCCTTTTGTACTCTATCTAGACAACATTACATATCCTGGAAAGTCACTAATTGAACACAACAAGGTTGCATCTTAAATGATTCATTAATTGAAGCATCATATGTCTCTATCCCAAACTCCCACAACTTTGTCAGCTCTTTAATCAAAGGTCATAAAAGAAAATTGATATCTTTTCTAGGAGAAGTCGGGCTAGGTATAATTGAAGACAATATCAAATTTTCTTATTTTAGACATCTCCATGGTGCTAAGTTATAGTTTACTAAAATTATGGGCCATGTACTACGTGATGTGTTCTGATTTCTTTACTTTGCTGTATTTCAATTGAATTTGATATGTGAATTTTGGAATGAAAATATGTGTATTATGGAAAATGATAATGTTATAAATGTCTGGTGCCATATATGATTATGTTGTTGATTTGTTTTCTTTGTTAAATAAGGGGTAAATATTATAAAAATAGAGAAAATTATGTCGAAATTTTTATAAATTTTAGTTCACTTATAACATTTTATTCTTATGCAGAAAAAGTCTATGGGCATGAGACCTACACCCCGTCAACTCTTTTTGCGCACTCACACTAAGAAGCACGACGACATGACATTCGTCAATACCCAATGTAGAGAACTAAATGTAAGTGAAATTTATGGTTTAATATTAATACTTAATAATTATCACTTACTAATATAAACATCGCCTTCTGATAAGACCAAATACAAGAAAGCATTCAATGACAATCTCAGCAGTCTGAAGATGTTGATGAGACTCAAACCTATCTTCATGCAGTAGGTGGTAGGTATCGTCGTGGAAGGATATTCGGCTTAGGTTCATTTGCAAACACATGTTATTCGCAATCCTCTACGTCCAGTACAGCAGCATCTAGTAGGCAGTCCACAACTAATGAAATCCAAAAGTTTCGGAGCACAGTGCAGACATTGATAGAGTACATAGCTCAGCTCCGTAATGAGGTGGATGAGTTGAATGGCAGGGGTAGCACCTCATCACACCAATCAGAGTATCCGTTGTCACCAAAATAATAATGTACTTGTAGTCATTTCATTTGAGTTATAAATACTTATTAAATTACGGATGCAACATAAAAATAAAATTTTTACGACTTTGGATTAGAGTACAATAATTGAACAATTTGAAAGGATGAATTATAAAATAAAGGGATTATACCTAATTCGAAGTTCCTAGTGAAACCTTTTCGAAACTTTTTCAAAGTATCAACTAAGAGTTCTAACGTGTTCAACCTCTAATAATATCCATAAAATAACTAAAAAAGGATTCAACTCTTTGAGAGGAAATAAATAAGAGTGCTAGCTCCTTTAAGCTAATTTCTTCTATATAGAAAATTAAATATTCCAATTATAGTCAAATTAAAATTCTAATTCTAATTTAGTTTAATTTTAATAAAATTAAATGTCTTGTATTTGAACTTTAAAGTTTCTCAAATTTTATAGATAAGTCTAACATATTTAAATTGAATTTTCTCTTTTTAACTACGCTTTATGTGTAACTTATTAGGTTCCTAGTATGTTAGCAATAATTATAAATTCTAATTCTAATTTTAATTCATAATTAGAATTAAATAAATTAAAACTTTTTAATTTATCTTTAATTCTTTAATTAAACAATTTGTTATCATAAATCAGGATTAATGTATAGTAAAATGTCATGGTTACTCAAATATTAGAAATATCAAAGTGGTTTGACTTAACTTGTCTATAAATAGTTATGATGTATGATTTAATCACTTCATCTTCTAATATTTTAGTTGGACACATAGTATATATGTAGTGTCTACTCTTATCAAATCCTATCATGTTCCTTCTTGTTAATTACTTAGATAGTTTACTATTCATATTTTTATTTTTACTCGAGTATGCATCTAAATGCTTTTAAGCCTCTTTAACTTTAGAAAATAGCTTCTTCTTTTTTATACTCATATTTTCACGGTTCTTAACTATTTCATCATATTATAATTTAACATCACTATCGTAAGATTTAGAGTTGGAGAGTACCTTATCATTATATTTAGTCATAAAGTATATGTAAGCTACTTATTTTTCCAAATACCCACCTTTTGGAATTACTTGTTTCAGTCTAATTGGAGACTTTAGGTACCTTTTCTTTATTTTTGTGCCTCTTCTCCTTTATGTCATTTTTATCATAAGGGCATTAAGATTTTTCGTGCTTGAGTTTCCTATAATTAAAATAAATTATGTTATTTAATTTACATTTTGAATCTACCTTATCACCCATGAAGTCCATTCTTTTAGGGAATTTCTTTCTCCTAAAAAATTTCTTGAATTTTTTGGTGATAAAGACAATGTCTTCCTTATCACTTTCACTAGTTAGTGTCTCTTCTTCTTTACTTGATTCCTTCTTTTAGGCCTTGAAAGCTAAGTTCTTCCTTCTTGGAGCCATTGTCTCCTCTTGTTAACTCTCCTTGAGCCTTATTTCTTAGGTGAATAGTGATCAAATAAGTCCCTCTAAGGGTAGCATATTAAGGTATTTTACTTCTATCACCTTGGCTTTCTAAGACTAAGAAAGAGACTTAAACAATTTCCTCACCATTTCAACGTTAGTATATATCTTGCCAAAGCCTTTAAAGGGATTAATAATTTTAATAAATCTAGTGTGCATGCTATATATGCTTTCATCATATTTATTTGAAACAATTTATATTATTGTATTAGTTTGTTCACTTTGATATCCTTTAATTGATTTATTCCCTCATATGTAACTTTTAAACCATGTCAAATTTTATAAGACATTTCATACAAAGAAACTTTATTGAATTCATTTTTTCTCAATGAACAAAAAGATATGCGAATAGCCTTTTTATTCAAGTAAATTATTCTCCTATCTTGAAGGTCTCAAATTTCTTTTAGTTGGAGAATTTTTTATCATCTATCACTTAATTAGGAATGTGTTGACCACTTGAAACAATTTTCTAGAAGTGAACATTTTCAACCATAAAGAATAATTTTATTCAAGTTCTTTCAATAAATGTAATACTTTTTAAGGTTAATTAATAAAAAAACCATAAACTTACACAATTTTATAATTTTAGGTTGAACTTTAAAAAGTGACAATTAAATACTTAAACTTTCAATTTTTTAAAATATATATTAGAGCATAATGTGGTCCTTTTTTGGGCTTTTGTTTTTTCGATTCTTATAATTGGTAAACTCTGTTATATTAAATCAACAAACCTGTAGCCTAGTGGTTGATAATTTCATGTTTAGTTTAATATGATCATACATTAAAGTTGGTACTGCTTATTGCAAGATTGGAATGAGTTAGCAAAAAATTATGCTATTTCTTTTTTTTATTCATAACTTGATCTTGAATTCCCAACTTCTAAAGGAAAATTTAGAATCACTTTGCTTCCACAGAGCCTAAAAGTTGCGTTATCATAATAGCAGCTTCTATGGCGGTGTTGAATGTGCAAACCCGAATGCCTTTTCAGTTTAGGTCACAAATCTCTACCTTATACGTGCCCATGGTCGTCGAAGAACACCTCTGTAAGGCTTCTCTTGGTTCGCAGTCTCAATTATGTTGCTAACTGTTGCTATGTTAGGAGGAGGTATGGTTATGTTTGTTATCGTGGGTTTTCGCTAGCTTAAAGTTGAACCCTTTGAGGGCTTTGGTTGCTTAGAATTAAAGGTGTACAGTTTGGTTGTTGATAAACATGAAATTGTCCACATAAGTGAAGTCTGTTAACAGGTGTTGTCTGATAAGTTCTAGGGTTGAAGATTCATCCGGAGAACCCATTGAAAACTTAGCTAGTGATAGTGCAGACATTTGAGTTCAAAGAGAGAAGAAGAAGAAGAAGAAGAAGAAGAAGAAGAAGAAGAGAAAGATGAGACTTTTGTTGTTGTTGAGTGAAAATTGGAGAGTGAGAGCCATATAAAAGGTAGAACAATAAGGACGCCATTGAAGAGGGAGGAGGTTTCGTAGGAGGTTCCAACCATGTCTGACGTGACTTATCAGGTCAGCTTCATTAATGAAGACAGTAATGTTGGGTTATATTTGAGAAAAATTAAAATTTTGAGTATTTAATTTTCATTTTTAAAGTTTGGACTATAATTAAAAAAGTAAACAAATTTTAGGTGTTTTTTGTAATTAACCCTACTTTTTAGCAAAGAAACGAGTCCTACTAATATTTTGGCAATCTTGTTAGGTGAAGATGTAGATGCTCGTAAATATGTTATGAGTATCTTTTTCTAAAAATTTTATTTGAAATTACAATAAAAAAACCCATTTTGATTCCACTTATTAATTTCTAAAGGCACCAAAAGGGGGTGAATTGAATGATAAAATATTATTACAATTTCAATTGATAATGAACCTTATTTAATTTCAAATTGATGATAAAAATACTATGAAAAATCATTTTAACTCAATCAATCAACTAAGAATAAAGTAAAAAGTATAAGGAAAAGGAGCTACCAACCGATTTTATAGTAGTTCGACAAATAAATATTGCTTATGTCCACTCCTTAAGTCTCTCTTGGAATTCCACTAATCTTTTCTTAATTTCAACCAGATGAAGATAAATCTTCTTACAATAATCTTTATTCAAAAAAGAGGAACCCTTGTGCAATCTTCGTTAAAAGGTGAAAAGAAACCTCAATGCTTTTTAAAATAATCAAACATAAGAAAACTAACCTCAATTGACGTTTACAATTCAAATGAACCTTACTTGCTCACTTTAATGCTCAAAGACTATCAATCACTTCCAACTAATGAATAAATGCTTATGACTGCTCAAAAACTGTTCTACATGTGTTATTATAGCCCCTAAATTTCATAAAGATATTTAACAAATGAATTTCCAAGCATTTATACCAATGTTAGTTCCAAAATGTTGTTAGACACAAGAACTAACTTTTGTAATGACTAATAATATTGACATTGGTCGACCAATAGCGCATTGGTCGACCAATATGACACATTGGTCGACCAATATATCAACTAATATCATATACATACTCTTAATAGATAATTTTTTAAAACTCCTGGCATATTTTTTGATTGATGTCTTTATAAACATTACATTGAAACTACACCTACAATGTGTCTAATAACATATTTTCAACGAATTTTCAAGTTTCTTTTAAAGATCAAACCTCAACTCTTCATACAAAACTTGATCTAAAATGTTTAATGTTTTTCAAAGAGTATTATAAAGATTAAGAGAGTTTTTAAAAATAAATACATTGATTTCTCCTAATAAGAATAAAAGATTTACGCGTTAAGGTAAAAACATAATATGTTTACACATGAAAAGTCCCTAAAGAACTACAATGACTAAGTAAGAGCCACACAAAAGATTACAAGTAATTTGTAAACTTTGTCTTAATCATCTTTAGTCTTAAGGGGGTGCATGATTGATGGATTTGGGAAGGGTCCAATAGGTAAGGAATGAATAATGGGTGGTTGGTTGATTATTATGATTATAGGAACAATACTTTGATATCAGACTTTCGGAGATTACTCGATACCTCCCAAACATCAGAGGAATGAAAATCATTCCTGAATAACGAGCCACTGTTACAGGTGTGACAGTGGTTGGCACGCTTGTGGCACTCCCTTCTTCTTATTTTTAAAAAATATTTTTAACAATTATATATAATTAAAATATAATTAATTAAAATAATATTATAATATAATTAATTAAAATATAATTAATTACAACATAATTAATTAAAATAATATTATAATATAATTAATTAATTATATCTTTTTCTCTTTTTGAGTAATTAAATATAAATAATTATAATATATTAAAATTTGATGTAAAACAAAAATTTCACAAACTTTTATTTCTCAATATTTTTAACAAATCAACCACTATTAATAGTAATGGTAATCATTCATTCGTTCTAACTAACAATCATATTTATAGTGATTATATCTATTTTTATTTTTCACTATATTCATTCTCATTCTTATTACCATCACTCTATTTGAACCAACGATCCTCTTAGGGGCCGTTTGGTTTCGCTTATTTTTTGTTGTAGTTTTTTGTTTTTGTTTTAAAAAAAAACATGTTTAGTTGATATTTGTAATAAAAACTGAAAATAAAAACATATTTTGTTTTATCCTCCTTTTTTTATTTTTGTAATTATACTTTATATTAATAATTTTTAATAAAATATATTATGTTTTTAAATCAAATAATTCTCATCATAGTATTATCTACATATAGGAATATTTTTATCTACATATACAACATCATATTCCACTCCTTAAATCATTATAAGATAGTTGGATCTACATATAAAACAACATAAAGATTAAAGAATCCTTATGAAAAAACATTAAGGTGGAACCATCCACCAGACTTAGGAATATTTTCCTTTATTACATAAAAATGTTCCAAATTTTTTTTGTAATTTCCTCCTAATTTTATCCGTACAATCATGTGTTGAGAAAAGATGAATAAAATATTGTTTTTTGTACAATTTGGTACTTTCTTATTCTATTTTCCAGTATTTACTTCAGGGTATCACAAGAACAAAAGACAAAAGCCAGCCAAAAAGTATTCGAGAAAGAAAAGAAAAGGAAAAAACCAATCTCAGGTTTGAATGTTTTGAATCAGTGTGCCAAAGGAGAAATTAGAAGCCAAGTGACTTGGTATGAATCTATATATCAACTCCATCTTCAGTCAAAAGATCCCCACTTTCACCAAGGATAAGATGAGGTATTCCACTCACTGTGAATAACTCATGTAAATGCTCACGTGCTTTAGAGTTGGAGGATGGAATTGCAAGCCATGACATCTTTGAGAAATATTTATTAAACGATTCATCATCCTCATCAGTTGTAACAAAAACAATCTCCTAGTCCCCTTTTGAAGCACGTTCATTGTAGACTTCCATCAGAGCTGGGCAAACTTTTGACACAAACCGCACCACGATGCTAAGAAATACATCCCAATTTTCTTACCCCTCAAATTGTCGATCTTAACCTATAAAAAATCCCCAAGGGATACTCAGTTACTATTGAATTGAACTCCTACAATTTATGTATCTTCCAACTAATAAAGTAAGAGCTAGCCTTACATCTACATTTGGTTCTACTATTCATTTTAGTTTCACTTCCAAAACGTACAAAACATCCTTCCATAATAGTTATTCCCCATTCACCCTTCTCCGAGTTCAACCAATCAATTCTTTAATATGTAATGTCTCATCTCTTATAATAATGATCCACCAATTTTGATAACATAATTTTTGGAATTGTGGAATCATAGTTGAATCCTTGTCTAGATTTAGAAGACTACAAAATATACTCTCCATACCCTTTTTTTTGTTATTGTGAACATTAGATCTCAAAAGCTCACAAATTAGTACTCAAAAAGATATCGCAAGTGAAAAACCTTGAAAACTCAGAAGACGAAGAACAAGAAATGACCAAATCATGATATTATCAGCAAGCAGTGTAAGATGACCTCACCTGTATGTGGTCCACCCACCTACTGCCACTCTCTTTGTCACCCATCATACCCAACACCTATGATTTTGTCTCTGTGATGGCCAGAGCATAGTAGGGTGAAGTGGGTTTAAATGATAATATTTTTAGTCCCTATCCTCACTACGCATTTCAGAACATCACACCATCGGTTGAGCTTAGGCAGAGGATAGAAGTTCCAAACTTCTCCAAGTTCTTGCAGATCTTCCACCAAAGGCAATGGCTGGAGGTATCCCGTATTGGTTATCATGCTTCCGTGTATTAGTTATGCATGTGTTTTACGTGATTTTAATCATGTATTCGTGCATGTTTCCAAGGTACTGTTTTATTATGGCATATTTATCATTTGGTATCAGAGCTCTTGCTTGCCTCTGTCTTGCACCTAGGAAATCCACTGAACTTTGAAGCCTCTGTTTTACTCTGTTCTCTTCCGTATATACGAATGTTTGAGGTTATTGAATTTTTCAACATTTTTAGACCTCCTGGAGACGTGAGAGTTGGGTTTCGTGTTATCTGGAGCACTCGACGTTGTCAAAAATCGCCTGAGGAAGGAGGGAGGATGATGGCCGTACGTGAAGGTTGCGTGGGTGACATTTCGGGAACGTTGCATGGTCGGTTCTGCTCCGTCTCGTGCA
>JANZXR010000008.1:16428686-16440177 GCA_027575705.1 Erythroxylum echinodendron
GGCTAATAATGAGAAATTTTGTATATGTAATACATGGAAGATAATACTCACTATAAGAGGACCTATCGCCATGATTCGTATGTTAGATTTCTTGTGATATGTGGTGAATTTGGGGTAAGCGGACCAAGTGGGAGAATGTAAGATGACCTCACCTGTATATGGTCCACTCACCTACTGCCACTCTCTCTGTCGCCCATCATACCCAACACCCATGATTTTCTCTCTGTGATGGACAGAGCATAGTAGGGTGAAGTGGGTTTAAATGATAATATTTTTGGTCCCTATCCTCACTACGCATTTCAGAACATCACACCATCGGTTGAGCTTAGGCAGAGGATAGAAGTTCCAAACTTCTCCAAGTTCTTGCAGATCTTCCACCAAAGGCAATGGCTGGAGGTATCCCGTATTAGTTATCATGCTCCCATGTATTAATTATGCATGTGTTTTACATGATTTTAATCATGTATTCGTGCATGTTTCCAAGGTGTTGTTTTATTATGGCATATTTATCAAGCAGAGGATAAAAAGACAATAAAATTGTTTGCTTTGTTGCTGATTTTGAATATTAAATCTCAAAACCACACAGATTAGTGCTCTAGAGTATCTTAAGCGAACAACCTTGAAAACTGAAAAGATCCCTTTTTTGTCGTTGTTTTCATAAAAGGAGCAATGCACAAATCAACAACAAGAAGCATTTTGTATACTAATCAAAGTTACAACGAAGTTTAACCTCAGAAGTCGGATGAAGCATGAGGAGAAAATCACTACCAACTACTGTCACCACACAATCAACGGTGACAGTATAAGCCTTGAGTCCTTTACAAGCAGATCGAAACTTATGCAAAACATCGTGCTCCATCAAAGTGACGGCTTTGAGAACAGTAATATGTAGTTCAAACAAACTTCTCATCAAAGAAACTCCGAAAGCAAGTTCGCAGTGAACTGACCTTGTGTGTGTTTGTAAGAAAATAGATGTAAAAAAGATCGAGTGGGATTATTCAAGATGTGTTTGCTAGAGATGATACTAGAGAAATAGGGATATGTTGTTTTTCTGTCCAAGAAAACCTGTTGTGAAAATTTAGGGAAACGCTAGTTTTTGGTTTTTGTAAAACTATTGTGGTTTTTTTATTTTCAAAAATAGGAAATTGCAACATAGTTAAATAAATATGTTTTACTTGTTCCTCTTTTTACAAAAACAACATATTTACAATCCTTAGTCTTCTTCTTAATATATTTGATTTTTAGGAATTGTTTTTTAATAATTTTTATCTCTTATCATTATATGTCGATGATGACGACGGTCTAATATTACTTAAATTTTTAAACACTAATTTATTTTTACTTGTTCGATATTCAATTGCATGTTTAGAATTTTAAGTATGTCAACTTTTGTCTTTTCACAAATCATATTTTTAATGATATCTGATTTTAAACATTAAAAATATCTTGTGTTTTTTCATGGATTGGAAGTAGCGAACAAAATTTTAATTAAAACAGAAACATTATACAACACATAGGTAGACCCTAAAACTGTAAAGAACTAAATGGCGGAAGAAAATGGGAGCTAACATTTTTTTCTCCTTCAAATTCAAGTATAACCGATTACTGAAATAACACACGAACCGGACCATGGGCCGTATCGCCGATTCTAAAATCTGCTTGTTTCAAGACTTAGTCGTGTATCGACTCTTTTTCTACACTCCACCTGCACTCTGAGCCGGATCGTTTCGATCCCGTTCGGTTGTCCAACCCTGGGAACATTGTTGATGTAACCCAAAAATTTGAGCCCATAACTAGCCCAATATCGAAGCCTAAGCAGCATAAGGTGTGTGTGTCTCTAGTCTTAAGAGGAGCGCCTCTTTGTTGTCACAATTCGACTGAAGCAGAGCACATAGAGCTCTTGAACATGGGATACGTACAGGAAGCACGTGAGAATCACGTGAAAAAGAAGGTGGAAGAAGGTCTTTTTCAACATTTTTCTCTTCCTTTTCTTCTCGTATAATTGGGTGATTGAGATTTTGACAAATTTGAATGTCAAATGTGTATTTGATGTGAAGCTTTGAGAAGTAAAATGAAGCAAAGGGCGTTAAAAGAATGTGATCATTACACTTCCAAGTATGCACAGTGCGCCTCCGGAAGAACCATTTCTGTTGTCTGGCAGTGCCGAAAACAGGCTAAAGAGTTAAACAAATGCCTGCACCAGTTGTAAGTTCATCAATTTTCTATCTTCTTATTGCCCACTGGGGTGTTGCTTCTATTTTGTTTTCTCTAATTTTGATTGGATTTCGTACTAACTTAGTGTCTGTGTTGGTATTTTTATGGTCAGGCATGCTTTATTCTGTTTTTTCCTTTTTCGTTTTCCCTTTGTTGCTTGTTTCTGTAATCAAGTTAATGAACTGTCCTATGCTGGCTTTAAGGCGCTTGGTTGACTGTCTTGTTGAGTAGTGGAAAGACAGTTCATTGGACTATTGAAATGGTTGGTGGTATGTATTTTATTTGATTGAAATTGTCTTGGGTGTTGTTCTCCACACATGTTTTCCATTAGAAGATTGGATTTTGTTATTTGGGGGAGTATAATGTTATGAGCGTTTTTGTACTCTCTCTCCCGGCTTTGATTACAAGTTGGGAGGGTGGAGCTTTTCCAACAATGTCAACACTGCTAATTGTGAATAAAAGATGTTCCATTTTGAAGGTTTCTTTTGTTTGGAAATTTGAATGGGATAGCAGACCTAGTGTTATGGCGCTTGGATATCGATCTTACGCAGAAGTATGATATTTATCAACCTTTTGAAACTTTTATGTCATTGTTTATCAGAAATAACTTCTCTACTAGGTAAGGGTAATGCTGTGTACTATTAAACCTCTCTAGATCTCGAGTTCGGTGGGACTCTCGTTGGGTGTTGTTGTAGTTTATGGTTTCCACTTCCAAAACTATTCATCCTTGGTTTCATGAAGAAGATGTGTCTATCAAATATATCAAATATTTCACAGTTTGTCTGAGATTCTTACATTTGCTATTGTATTCTAGTTTCCTTTGATCTTTATAGAATATTTCAAAAGATTCTTCAAGAGTTTGGGGTCCCAACTATGCATGATAAACCCAATATTGCAGAGGAAATTAAGTGAAGAGTTTCACAGTTTAATGAATCTTCTACTTATTTGATGGCAAAAAAGAGACAGAGGAATGAAGAAGACTCATGTGCCTTTATTGAAACTATTTTACTGAAATTTAATAACCAGCTGACCTTATTTTGTAACCTTAGTCTCCCTTTCAAAGAAAAGAATGATGAAGGGTGGAAAGGACTCAAATATCCTCCAAAACGAGTCCTAGTTGTTCTGCTTCTTTTATTATCGTTTTCTTGTCTTATAACTTTAATTCTTACATGGATGAGACTGACAAATGAAAAATTCTGATCCTAAGAGACTGCCAAAATGGATAGCTTGAGATTGCTCCTATTCTTAATATTCTTTCAGCTGGGAAGCAATCTTGTTAACTTCTTAGGATTATTCTCTAGTTGTTTGAAAGGGAAGCTTAGAGTTTATGAACAGAAGTACACTTTTAGTAGGAGTTTATAAAGGTGCTACGCTGGCTAATGATATTGCCCATGGTGAAGTTGTTCATATTCAGTATTTGGTTTTTGTGCTTATACTATGAGTCACTATTGAGAATTGCTTAGGACCTGTTTCTCTAATACATCTCCTTTGGTTTCTGTAGTCAATTTTTATGGAAGGGTAAATCTATTCATTAACATCAAAATATCTATAATCAGTTTATTACTAGATTTCACAGAAAGATACAAAGCTGAGTGGGGACACGGAGGCATCATTTTATCTATTTCACAGAAAGACTCTTCTAGATGATTTTTGGCTGCCAACATACAAGTGTTTGGGTGTATTATCCTTAGATTGACTTGGAATAGTTAATCTGTTCGTTAGCAGAAACTTCTTGAAAAAACCTGGCTTTCTTTGTGTAAGAAAAACAAATAGGAAGAAGACTATGCTTGCTGGCGTAATGCATGGCAAGGCGATTGTTTCACACTAGAAGGCTTTATATTCCCTCTTTCAGTGCAGATTTTGCCTGGAACTGACATGATTGCCACTTAAAGTTAATAATATTAGATGCATTTAGTACTTGTAGAAACCAAAAACCAAGCTTGGGACTTTGTTTAGGAACCCTAAATGTCGGAGTTAATCAATCACGATTAAGGCTTTGACCGTGTTAACTTGATTCCATTTCACTTCATATCATGTCTCTTTGCAGCACGAATGATGCTGTGTTGGAAGAAATGAAGAAGGAATACATGCTTCAAGAAAAAGGAAAGTAATCTGTGAGAACCCAACCACAAGGGCAGTGGCAAATTCTGATTGTTGGGTGAATAGATTTCAGTCTTTAAGTTGGGACTGATTCCTGTGAACTTGTTTAATTTGTCCGGAAGTTTTGTTCACCTAAATTGAGCAATTCAGTGTTCAGTTATCAGTTATGTATTGTACGTTTAGATTTAGTGTAGTTTCTAAAAATGATCTCAAACTGACTATGGAAGCAGGCTTGTTCTTGTGAGGTTGTGGTAGTTCTGGTAATGTAATGCTTATAATAACTTTCAGCTAGGGAGTGCTGGCTTCAGGTAAATTTGAGTCGAAAAGCTTTTTAAATGGCTGTGAATTCTAGTCATTTGTTGACTTTCTGAATAAAGCTGTTCCTTCGAAAGTTTCGAGTTAGCTGTCATCTGCATATAGACTAGATGGTATTCGAACCAGATCACTATAGGGTTTTCAATAGAACCAGGACCATCCTGATTTTTATCAATATGGCTACACTCCGATGTGAATTTGAAGCGGACATTCAAACGAAGAACGAAAGAAGCTTACCAAGTTGTCTAAGTTTGTTTCTTGTGGAAATAAACTCGACCTCCCACCTTAGGGGGGATAAAGCTTCCTTTGGGTTAGAGATGATCTTAGGGTTATAGGATTTGTTGTAGTAGGTTGCTGAATCTCAAGATTTAAAAAACAAAGTTCACATTCTTTTCCTTCACATAAAGTACATTTAGGTGTAATCTATCAAGAGGTTGGCTTCACGCTTGCTAAGTCTCAAATCCAACTTACTAGCCTCTTAATAGATTTTGGTGTGATCTAACTGAACTTAAAACTGAAAATTCATAACTTCAAATTCATCACATTTTAAATAAAACACAAACTTTGTAAGAATCTAATTGAGGAAAATAACATAATAATTTCAAATCAGGCATTCCCCTCAGTTAATAAAATCAAACACTAAATTGTATTTTCTATAACTTGGACTCGATTTGGCATAAAGTTAAGTATAGCGATGACAATGCTTAATCCAATAGCTTAAATTTAGTCCAAGGTTAAGTCTAAGTCCAAATTTATAGTGATTCGAGACTCAATAATTCTAAACAAACAATATTGTTTTACTTAAAAAAGTTATGCTTCATATAGACTCAATGTTTTAAAAACTTGACCGAACATCGAATTAGTCGAAAAAGATGTTTAAGATTTAAAGGTTTAGCCAGTAATGAATTGTTATAAAACCAGTATATAATAAATAAGAAATAAAACTTATAAAAATAAGTAAAAATAAAATATTTTATTGATTCCATATTTTTTATTATGAGTATCAATTGTAATAAAGAAGACCAACAGTATCAGAATAGATACACAAAAGAACAACATATATTACTTATTAAACTTGTCTAACTGACGTAGTTTTCAATTTTGGTGTTTTACATCAACAAATTATATAGCTAAAAGAATATACAACCCATCTATCATAACTATAAATTGATATAAAATAGAATTCTAAATATTATAGAGATTTATAAAGAAAAAAAGTTGGGAGTTTTTATTTTTTAACAATAAAAGTTGTAGATATTCATTCTTTTCTATCAAATAAAATTATTTAAAGAGTTCTGCCCATGAAATCGATCATCTAAGTGGGACTGCAACTGTATCCACATACCGCAACTTGTTTCTGTCATCTTTGTTTCTATCATCTTTTGCTTTCTCATTTAGCCTCTCAAAGTTCCTTTCAGTAGCTCTCTCTTGCCCTCTCTCAACAGAACGACCTCTTACATATCTTTCCATTGACCTGTCTCTTGATCTTTCTGTTATAATACCATCCATGCGAGATTTATCAGGACGGTCTGACCGATGAAAATAGTAGCATTGCAGCACCTGAGCAAATCGATAAAGGCTAGGTATGGACATAACATCTCCCCCCAGTATTTTCAATCCAAAATCAACATGTGGCTGCACATAGATCAATAACAATCATTGATTAGAAGGTTAGATCATAAACTTTCTACCTTCAAGCTTCAATTAAAGTATCTAGCGAAAACCTTGGCAAACATAGCTTACCTTCTGCATCAAGGACACTACAATGTTTGCGAAACATGGGAAAGTGGGCACCAGAGGTTTCAAAGTTACCCGCAGTGCTGCATATACTTGCAAATCCACCAACTTAAAAGAATTATTGATGACTATCTTTTCGAAGACATTAGTCTTCTAGAAATTAACAATCTTGTTATTCGGTTTAAGATAATTCCTTACCTGGAATGTAATTTGCAAAGACATTAACCTCAACACCAAAACTATGTTTGGATTGCCTGCCCATATAATTGCATTGGTCTCATATATTTTAAGGCCTGAAATTATTAAAAAAAGAAACATTATGTTAGAATTACTTTAAACCAAAAAAGAAATCTTGGAGTATGACTTAAGAAGCAGAAGTCTGTATCAAAAAAATTATCAAGATAACGAAATGCAATTAGATCTTGTCACGGAAATGAAGGGAAGAAAACCTTAGAAAGTTTCCTCACATCAATTGAAGATGAACATATTGAGACTATCCTGAATAATTGTTTAAACCTGAGACAACATTTTACTTAACATCTTACCATACGTGTTCACAAGCACACAGTGGCGATAGCCCGGGGTGGCAAGGGGGGGCTACCGCCACCCTTGAAATCGTAGTGGTGCATGACAAAAAATGTGTTGTGGTTTGGGTTCTGTGGTGCATGAAAAAAAATGGAGTCACTGAGCCTCGCCACTGTAAGCATAGTTGCTTAAAGAAACAACTGCACACACACAAACAGTCTCTAAGAAACAAAAAGTTGGTTCATAAACTATAAATGAAGCTAATGTGAAACATGAAGTTGAACGCAAACTTACCATGAATTACTGGAGGGAGAGTTCCAAGAGTTAATTGTTCAAAATCAAGGGCTTTGATTTTATACTTTACGCATCACATTGAAATCCAGATGAAATGAAATCCAGAAGCATCTTATTGAAGCTAAAACATTTTTTTTTCACCCATGATCCACTAGATTTTTGATTCACATGATGTTAAAATAACAAAGAAGATGAGAGATGAACTGATGAAAAACTGTTAAAAAAGGAAAAACCCAGTTTGAACTTTATATCAAAACTTTCTTATATAATTTTCTCATTGAAGATTGGAATAGACGATGATGTTGACCTAAACCAGATTCATGAACTGAATGAGATATTCAAATAACTTCAAGACAAACACATCAAGAAAATTGTGACAGATACTCCAACATTTCAACTCAGATACTACAAAATTCATGAAGAATTGAAGACAGAAGCTTAGTGTAAGATGGAGTATGAACAGCTATGAAGAAGAGAAGGGGGAGACATTCTCGATGCTTCTTATAGTAGAGTTTAAAGAGACTGAAGCTAACGCCAAAAACACGTGGGGTCATAAGCCAAAAACATGTCTGAAGCATTACCTCAAAAACTCAGTTGTTTATAGTTCAAGCATTACACTGTCATTTTACAAGCCAAAAGCGCACAACATAGGAAGACTCATTAAAGAGTCATGTGGGAGGCACATGGTATTCATCTAAAAGGTGCAAATCTATCTGAAGGCTTCTACATGCATGAGATCAGCTATAAAAGAAACAAAATTCATGTATCAGACAGACAACACATACAGAAAAATTTCAGTCTTCATTCACTTGTAATTTCAGTCTTTGAGAGTGCAAAAATTTATGTGAGGGAAAAAGATCAAAGAGTGCTAGAGTACCAACTTGTTTTGGATACTGGTGAGTTTGAGAGGCTCTTGTTGCAGGTGTTCAAAGAACACTCAATCTTTGTATCTTCTTCTTCACTTTCCTCTGCATTAGTGAAATTTCTACACCACTAATAAGTGGGAACCTTGGATGTAGATAGTTTTATACTATCGAACCAAGTAAAACCTGGTCTTCTTAATTTCTGCATTTACATACCTGCAAAATTAACATTGTTTCAAGTTTCTTGGTTATTAAAGATAACAGGAAATCAGTAGAAAACCCAACAGAAAGTGGTATCAGAGCATCAAGACCTCCTGGGACAATTCTTGTGCACTTCAAGCATCAAAGATCCATCAAGACTCATCATGAAAATCTGTAAGTGAAAGTATTTAGATTCTTTATACATCAGTAAGCATGGTAGGCAAAGAAATGGATATATTCTCTGATAAAGAAGACTTTACCATCTGGAAACTCCAGATGAAAGCACTTCTTGAATCTTATGACTGCTATGGTGTAATAGGTGATGAATATGACCTTGAGACTGACCCTATAAAGAAGCTGAAAATTCAAAGACTTGCACATTGCAAGTTAATGCTTCACTTATCACCAACAGTGATAAGGAAAGTGCAGAATTGTAACACTGCACAGAAGCTTTGGGTGAAATTGGATGAATTGTATGCCAAGAAGTGTCTTCCTAACAAGATGACACTTCTCCACAACCTTGCAAACTACAAAATGAACACTTCAGTATCCTTAGATGACAACCTAGATTATTTCTTCAAGCTAGTGCAAGATTAAGAAGCTACGGATGAGAAAATAAGTGAGGAACATCAAGTTATAGTAATCCTAAAGACTTTACCTTCTGAATTTAATGCATTCAAGAAGGTAATTAAGCATGCTAGTGCAGAATCACTCACTGTTAAGAGGGTTTTAGATTCTCTAATGGAACAAATAGTTGAGGTAAATCCTTTTAAGAAAGAGGCTGAAGTAATGTTTGTAGAGAATAACCATAAAAAGAAATCTCATAAGAAAAATGGCAAGAAAGGGAAGTGGCAAAAGGGAAGTGGGAAAGAAAAACAGTCTAACGAAGGCGAAAATGGTGAAAAGAAGAAAAAAGGAAAATGGAAGAAATGATATTATTATGATAAGGTGAGACATTTTGCTAGGGATTGTAGGAAAAAGAAGAGGGATAAGGCAGATGAAAGTGGAATTTCAGGTAATGTTGAAAAACCTGAAGATTCCAGTGAAGATGAAATATTGGCTGTAACTGAGGATTGTGAGGATCTTAGTAGAGAGTGGATATTTAATTCAAGGTGTACTATGCATGTTACTCCTCATAGGGACTGGTTCACTACATTTTAATCAGTTACTGCCAAGGTTAAAATGGTAGATTCTGGGCAGCAAAGGATAGAGGGCATAAGAAGTGTTTCCATCAACATGTTTGATGGAAAGAGGAGGATCCTAAGCAATGTCAGATTTGTGCCTGGAATAAGGAGAAATCTGATATCGGAAAGCTTGTTTGATAAGCAAGGCTTTCATATTAGATCTAAAGATGGACTTAGAGAAATCCTAAGGAATGAAAGAGTCATCATTAGAGGAGCGGAGAGGGGTGACCTATACTATGTAATAGGCACAACTGAAATTAATCAAATTTCAAAAAGTACAAACCTTGAGCCATCCAAGCATTGGCATGCTAGGTTGGGTCATGCAGGCAACAAAAGCCTGCTCCATATCTCTAGGCAAGGTCTTATACCTGAAAAGAACCTACAGAAGTTAGATTTTTGTGAATCCTGTGTGATAGGAAAGCACCACAAGTCAGCATTTCAAAAGGGAGCTAAGAGAGCCACAAAGATCATGGAGTATGCTCACAGTGATCTCTGGGGGCCAGCTCAAGTCCCTATAATAGGAGGGAATTTATATTTTATGTCTATAATTGATGATAGATCTAGAAAGTGTTGGCTATATCCTATGAAGAGAAAGGATGAAGCACTAGAAAATTTCATAAGATGGCATACACTTACGGAAAATCAGACTGGGAGGAAACTAAAATGCCTAATGACTGATAATGGACTGGAGTATTGCAACAAAGAGTTTGGGGAATACTACAGTAAGAATGGAATTCTTAGGCATAAGACAGTTAGGGCTACTCCACAGCAGAATGGAGTAGCTGAAAGATTGAATGGAACTCTCCTAGAAAAGACTAGGTGCATGCTTCTCTCATCGGGTTGCTCACACTCTCTATGGGGTGAAGCAATTAGGACAACAACCTATTTAATCAATAGGATTCCAACCTCTGCTAATGATTATAAGACTCCTCAGGAAATTTGGAGTGGTAAGAAGCCAAAACTCACACACCTAAGGACTTTCGGATGTGCAGCCTATGCACATCAGAAAGAGGGAAAATTAGAGCCTAGAGCAGTCAAGGGGGTGTTGCTAGGCTATCTAGAAGGTGTAAAGGGCTACAAACTTCTACTACTTCAAAAGGGAGCTTATAAAACAATCATTAGCAAAGATGTCATCTTTAAAGAAGATGAATTCCCTCTGCTGAACAAGAACTCTAAAAATTCTGACCTTCCAGGTGACATTAAGAAGAACTTAGGGGCAGCAGAACATTTAGCCCATTTTTATGTACCACCGGAACTTGAAGAAGGTGGTGCTACACCATCAGAAACAGTGGAGCCTCCAGAAGGCATAACACAGTATGAAGAAAGGAGGGAAGAGGTAGAAGTTGAGGGGGGAGGAGAAGCCTTAAACCCACCTACGGATGACACTCAAGAAAACCTCCAAGACTACCAACTCACAAGGGATAGGCAACCAAGAATCAACATACTTAACAGAAGGTATTTTGAACTAGACATGGTTGAATTTGCATGTTTCATGGTAGAAACCTATGATGAAGCCATGAGAAGCAAAGATGCCAAAAATTGGAAAGAAGCTTGTAAGAAGGAATATTCTTCATTAATGAAGAATAACACTTGGACTTTAGTATATAGGCCTCTCAAAGCCAAGTTAATTGAGAATAAATGGTTTTTCAAATTGAAAGAAGGAGTAGCTGAAGCAGAACCTAAAATTTACAAAGCTAGGCTTGTAGTTAAGGTATTTAGGCAGAAGGAAGGAATAGACTACAAGGAGATATTCTCTCCAGTAGTTAAATTCAAGACAATTAGGCTTATTTTAGTCCTAGTAACTTTATATGATTGGGAAATCCACCAAATGGATGTTAAGATAGCTTTCTTATATGGAAATCTAGAAGAGACCATACACATGAAGCAACCAATTGGATTTGAGGACAAAAACAAGCTGGACCATGTTTGACTATTGTAAAAATCCATATATGGGCTCAAACAAGCCCCTAGACAATGGAATAAGAAGTTCCATGAGGTTGCTGCTAGTATGAACTTCATCCGAAGCTCATATGATTACTGCCTATATTATAAAGATCT
>JANZXR010000008.1:16440277-16469318 GCA_027575705.1 Erythroxylum echinodendron
CATCAGACTTTGGAACAAAAGTTTTAACTAAAAAGAAATTCATTTTCTGTAGGAAATACTTACAGATCGAGGAAGCCTCTTGATTCCGAAGTCAGATCTGGCAAATTTCACAAAAGGGGTGGAAATTAGGGTTTCAGGATTTGGGGATTTTTCCTCAGGGTTTTTTAATCTGAGCTACAATTGGTGAAATAGGAGGGAAGCCACATGAAATCGAAGTTGATTTCAGCAGATATCACTAATTTTTGGGGAAACTAGGGTTTCAGGTTTTTCCTAACACTCTCGGATTGTTTGAATCTGAGCTGAAGATGATGGAGTAGGAGGGAAATTTGTGACAGATACTCCAACATTTCAACTCAAATACTACAAAATTCATGAAGAATTGAAGACAGAAGCTTAGTGTAAGATGGAGTATGAATAGCTACGAAGAAGAGAAGGGGGAGACATTCTCGATGCTTCTTACAGTAGAGTTTAAAGAGACTGAAGCTAAAGCCAAAAGCACGTGGGGTCATAAGCCAAAAACATGTCTGAAGCATTACCTCAAAAATCCAGGCGTTTATAGTTCAAGCATTACACTGTCATTTTACAAGCCAAAAACGCACAACATAGGAAGACTCATTACAGAAAATTTTTTCATTCACTTGTAATTTCAGTCTTTGAGAGTGCAAAAATTTGTGTGAGGAAAAAAGATCAAAAAGTGATAGAGTACCAACCTGTTATGGGTACTGGTGAGTTTGAGAGGCTCTTATTGCAGGTGTTCAAAGAACACTCATTCTTTTGTATCTTCTTCTTCACTTTCCTCTGCATTAGTGAAATTTCTATACCACTAACAAGTGGGAACTTTAGATATAGATAGTTTCATACTATCGAACCAAATAAAACCTGGTCTTCTTAATTTCTGCATTTACATACCTGCAAAATTAACATTGTTTCAAGTTTTTTGGTTATTAAAGATAACAGGAAATCAGTAGAAAACCCAACAAAGATAAATCAAGAACTAAAAAATTTGGGCTTGGCTAGCTGTTTTAGATTGAAACAAGTAGATTACTGATTACACTACAAAAGAACAAAGATTAACAGTGACAAAACCATCTCATGCAGCAAAGAAATTAGATTACTAATCAAGCACCTCCTCCATATGTTGTAAAGGTGTGATCTTTAAGAATGAGATTACTTGAACCTCACTGGCTTAAGTGTAGATAAAGAGAGAGAAGCCAAGCAAGAGTCCAGGAGGAAGTCCAAATCCAAAACCAAGACACCCTAACAAAAGCTCGACGAGTATGGAAAATATGTATATAGTAGAGCAAAATCAGCTGTGAAGAGAAGGCGGTGAAGAGAAGAGGATAAGCTCGAGCCTTCGATGAAATCAGACTTGGAAGTAGCCTTCGGCTATATCTGGAGTTTTGTACAGTAAAAGATCGGTTGGACCGGTTCGACGAAAAATTAAATCAGTTAGTTTTAATACATAAAGATTATTAGGTAAAATCGAACCGAATTATTGGCTAGTTCAAACGTTTTTTAGTCAGACCAATCGATATGGTCAATTTTTTAAACTTTAGATAGATTTTAATTTAAAAAATTTCGTTGTTCTTTATTTTTAAATTAAAAAAATTAACAGAAGTTCGCCAATTGCCATCTGAGTTAAGCAAATAGGTTAAGATTACTTAATTTCTTTTTTAATTACTTCAGATCTCAAACACTCATTTCCCGTCAATGTTGGACGAAATTGAATTAATATAAAGAGTATTAAGATTTAATTGAATATTTTTTTTAAATTAAAGCGCGTAAATTAACAGAGAAAAGAGGTAACCATTTGGGGTTTAGAGCTCTCTCTGTGTCCAAGATTTCTCCAACTTTTTCTGCTTCTCTCTCAAGGCACGTACGACAGCTCTTCCTGTTCATAGGTAAAACCCCCCCTCGTTTTTCCCTCTTCTTGGTGTATTCCGTTTCATTTTTATCTTTTCTTCCACAATTCTTTTTTCTCGGAGAGCCCAATTACAAGGGACATGATGAAATGGAAATATTCTGATGACAAAAAAAGAACCCATTAACGATTTGGCCTTTTAGAGTTAGTATCTCAGATGGGTTTTTGAAGAAGAAGCCATTTTGCGATAATGAGTTGTTGTCTAAGAACATTATTTCTTGAATAAATGTTTCTATCGTTAAGTACAAACATTAAAATTAAAATGCTGCATTCAAGCATTTTGTAAAGATGAATTTCAATAATGTCAAGGTTCCCAGGGCTTTTTCTGGTGGTGATAACGCTTCAGCCCTGATTTAGGCTGGCGTTTTTGGTGCACTTGGACTGTATGCGGTTTTTAACAGGCTGTTTAATGTTGGGGACTGCGTCCAGCCATAATATTTTACCGGTTTTTTGGCTGTCAAAGACAAGGTTACTTTTTTAGATTATTTACCGTTTATGAATTTTAGGCTTATTAATTCCATGCGTCTGTGATTTATTTTAATCCAGAACCTTCTGAGTTTTCCTTTAGCATAATTATAAAATGTCTGGCTTAATGTTGCAAGTATGTGCACCTTCTGTGCTTTCAACTAGTTCTTCTCAATTTTGTGGTCTTATACCTAGTAACCCACCTAGCCATGTCAATGCACCCTCAATACCCATTTGTCTAGAAAATTTATAAAATGCATGCCTAAGCACAGGCTACACTTGATCTGAGGCTGACGGTAATATATCGATGTGTAGACGTAATGAAAACCGTTTTTCCAGTTGTGGAGGAGCAACTGTTTCTTCTAGAGATGCCGTCCGTTCTACTTTCCCTATTTATCATAAGCTTAACGTGAAAAATGATTCATTTGTGTTGTGGTTATTAAAGCTATAATAAAGTGTTTCATGTAGACATTGAAAATTGGTTACCAATAAGTTATTTGTATTTCCAAAATGCAGGATGTCCAGTCCTGGGGAAGATTTCTCCCAGTTTGGTATTTCTAAAGAAGTAATACTTCCCTTTTGTTACACCCATGTCTTCTATTTTTCTTTCTAATGTATTTCTGATTTTTTGATCTATAATGTGGAGTTTCTTGTTTTCTAATTATTATATGTGGTTTTCTAAAAGGAAAAGGATAAGCTTGTGGCAGAAGTGATACGCTACATGCTTTTTAAAACACACCAAAATTCAGGGTGTCCAATTAGAAGGGATGAACTTACCCAGATTGTTACTAGCAATTATCGCCAGCGATCGCTTCCTGCTTTGATAATTAATGAAGCCAAAGAGAAGCTATCAGCCATATTTGGCTTTGACATGAGGGAACTTCAGAGGTCTCGCCTTGCATCTGCAAATCAGAGTCATGCTTGTTCCCAGCAAAGTAAAAACTTACTTCCCTATGTCTAAGAATCCATGAAGTGACCAATTCTCTATCAAAGCTTTTAAGCCTTATTATATATGCGTTCTCTTAACTACCATGAATGGTTGCCTCATGATTATTTGGTTTTGAGATGTAATGATTTAGCCAGTTATGACTTAATACACCTAAGCGGAACTGAATGAACAATGACCCAAGTGTACTAAGAGGCGAACACTTGAAACAAGTGTGTTTTTAGGCTGTGATGTAACTATTGTTTGCTGCCGCTGTTGCATCTTACAGCATTTTTAACTTCTTTAGGCTATATTTGGTTGGACGTAAAGTTTTTAATGAAATGGAATGGAATAGAATAATTTATAATGGAATGAAACATAAATGAATGTAATATTAGAAAATTGTTGTTTGAGAGGGATGGAAAGGTTCATAATATAATATAGTTAAATGTTATTTGGATGAAGTGTTTATAATGTAATATAGTGTAAAGTTGTTTATCATTTTACATTCTATCCTAAACTCTCCAAATCAGAGGTTTTTTATTTTTATTGTTTAGGATGGAATGAGATGTAATATGAAACCCTTCTCTTACATCCTACTCCATTATATTCCATTATAAAACTTCCTCCCAAACAACGAAATAATATTACATTTCATTCTATTCCATTATAAAACCCTTAACCAAATATAGCCTTAGGCATATTCTATTTTTCGCCAAGTTAAGAAAATATTTGAATTGTCATGATGATTATGAATTGCATAGTAAGCACAACGAACATAAAATAACTATTGTAGTTTCCTTGTTATGCCTGATGTGATTCTATCTGTAGTTAAACATCTAAAATTAGTAGAAACCATAGCTGGACTCACGATGCAATGAATAGTTAGAGATCTTTTGCACAAGGATGGAATTTGCTTATGCTTCATATTCAAGGGGAATGTGGACTATTGCGTGCGAAATTGCATGTTGACATGCTCTT
Source organism: Erythroxylum echinodendron (assembly GCA_027575705.1). Taxonomy (NCBI): domain Eukaryota; kingdom Viridiplantae; phylum Streptophyta; class Magnoliopsida; order Malpighiales; family Erythroxylaceae; genus Erythroxylum; species Erythroxylum echinodendron. Next base: position 16,444,570 of record JANZXR010000008.1, read on the forward strand.
CTATGATTTGAACCTGAAAAAAATTGATTTATTCTTTATATTTTCCAGGTGCTGCTGATGCTAAGTCGTATGTACTTGTAAGTCAATTACCACCTGAGGTGCATGAGAAGTATGTGGAAGATGCTAATACTGCACATATGAATGGTTTCGCTTTTGCCGTAATCAGCATTGTGCACCTTAATGGGGATTATATTCCTGAGGGTATGATTTCTGGATTGTTCCACAAGAAATTCTGTAGAGCTGATCATGTCTTAGAATTTTCTTTGGCACTTACTCTAATACCAGGGCTATTTGTTACACTAGACCTGTCTGATATAGTGTTGGTTTACATATTTCTTGTCAACATAGTGATTCATTTAACTAATAGAGACAGAGGGAGGGTGGAAAAAAAAAAAAGGTCCAAAGGTTTCTTGTATTTTCTTCCTTTGTAAGCTCCTCTAACATAATCCTTTCCACTCCTCTATTGCAGAAGATCTTTGGCGTCACTTAAGGCAGATGGGATTGAGTGAAAGTGATCAAAACCGTCCTGTGCTTGGAAACATAAAGCATGCATTGGAGACACTTGTCCAGCAAAGGTTTGTTATTGCTGTAATTTGATATTTCTTATTTATGTCATTTCTTTTGCATATATGCTTCCTTACAATAAGGATTAAGGAGTTTGTAAGTTTTATGTTTTAGTCCGCAGATATTTGCAGAAGGTCAAAGTTAATAGCACTGAAGGTAATACCTTGGCATATGAACTTGCTGATAGAGCTCTAGATGGAACAGTTAAGGAAAAAATTAAACAACACATTTCACAGGTACTATTTGAAGATAAATTGTTATACCGCTGTTTCTTGATGGCTATCCTTTTCTTTTGTATTTTATTTGCAGCCTCTTCGCCTTGATCACATATTAATATACTTGCAAGGATTAGATCTCCAAATTAAGGCTGTCAATCACTGACATGCATGATATGAGAACATGAGCCTAATAAACTTTAATCAACTTTTGGTAGACGCATCTTCATACTACACTTTATTGTATTGGAAAACTATGCATTCAGAAAATAAATTAAATTTGATTATTGTGTTTCAAGGTAATTATAGGTGATGCCTGACATATGAAGATTTTGCTTTTGCAGATTGTGAGAAAAGATGTTAGCACTGTTGAAATTGAAAGTTAGTCAGTGGTAAGAGTTCTATTTACACCTCTAAGAAAAAAATCGCCTTTCCTTTTCTGAGGTGTACTTGAAAACTCATAAGCTTTTTGCAAATTTTGCAGCCAGGCATCAGAAATCACCATTATCTATGAGAAAACTCTTTTTAGATACAGTGCAGGTACTTTTGTTTCTGTTGAATAGGCTGAGCAGATTTGTTGCTGGGTTTGCAGCCTTGAAGTCGCACTTTTTGCACAAAGTAGAAAAGGTTCCAGTAGATCTGGCTGGAATACTTCAAACTGTTTGGATGTCTTCTGAAAGAATTTGTTGCTGATGGGGATTGTACTGACATTTATATACTTCTAGTATTGCTTCCCAAGGTTTCAGAGGGTGAGTATAACATAAGGCTTTTAGACAAGTTGCTCTAGGATCAACTTCAGGAGGTTCTAAAAATTCATAGGTTGAGACTTATAATCAATCACCTAATGGACTCGTGCACACCAAGGCATAAATGATTGTTATTTGTGTATCCATTAGCTGAGTTGCCTAAAGAAATAAGATGTAGGGACTTCAAAACGGAGTATTATTGTTATTTGGCTATCCATTAGCTGAGTTGCCTAAAGAAATAAGATGTAGGGTTATCAAAACGGAGAAGTAGCATGTCCTTTAAATTAGAGAATTGCAGCTATTGTTATTATTTGCAGAAGTTTACTTGTAATTTTAAAAAGCATTAGACTGATTTAAACGTTTGATCAAAAAAAGAGGTCAACCGCGGCCTTGGAATGGAAGTGACACATCCCTTGCTGGCAGGCATATTATTACGGAAATCCAACCATTATACTTAGATCGGTATTTAATAACTGGAGCAACACTGGTAAATGTCCGCCGATAGTAAAGTAATAGTCCAGTGCTTCAAAAGGAAATGCATTTGGAATATAAAATGACGGATTACATAAATATGGTTGATTCAGGGTCAAAAGTCAAAACCACCTGACAACGCAAAAAAAGTACTTTATATAGAGACTGACAAAAAATCTGAAAGAAAGAAACGAAACAAAAACCAAGAATTCAAAACCGCAAACTACCGAGGCTAATTTGGCTTCCTCATGTTTCTTCCAGCTCTAATCACTTCATCCACCAATAGCAATTGTGATGCAATAACTGGCCTGCAAAACGCGGAGATGCAGAATTAAACGGACGCCTATAAGTAATCATACAAGTAGCTTCAAAAGCAGCATTTTCCACTCGCAACTAGTGGGGGGCACACCCATTACAGCAGCTGGGAAACTCAACAGTAGCCCTGTGCCTAAATGACAGTGTAATAGCAGAATTTTCTGCGCTAGTGTCTGCGCATGTGTGCATGTCCTCGAGTTAGCGAAAAGTCAATGAGTTTGCACATACCCCGAGTTTATGATCTGGCGTTTAACAGAGTAGTTGTCAAGTATGCCCTCCATCTGAGGGTCAACAGGCCCTCCTGTCTGCAAGTTGATTCCGACAATATTATCCCTGTCGTGCTCCCCCTAAACAAAAATGGAAGAATGGTCAAAGTCTGTCAAACCTACTAATAATTAAATTTGACACCATCGAACGTGGATAAGTAGTGTAGAAGTGAAAAAAATACCGCAAGAGTAATAATTTCGTCTTGTGTATCAAGCCCAGAGTTCTCAGCCAGTGTCTTAGGCACCACAAGAAGGGCATTGGCAAAAGCTTCAACACCAAGCTGGGCACGCTGTTTCAAATTTGCAGGGATAAGAATGGTTAACGTCAGCTACCACAAGATTTTGTAATAGAATAGAAATATACAGAGATCATTACCCCTTGAACCGTTTTCTTAACTTCATTGATTAAGTATTTTCTGGCTGCTAACTCAAAAGCTCCAGCACCCTGATCCACAAAGAAGAAAAAAGATTTCACCATTCAACAGCTTGAAAAGAAGAATGAACAAGGAAAAGTTAAGAGTACAAAAGAACAGGACCTAATTATCATCCAACTTGTAACCTTAAGAAAAACACCCAACTAACATTCCCGATAAAAAAAGTATTCAATTTATTACAATTATTAAGCAATTAAAGCAAACACTTATGTCATTAAAGTGAATATTTAGAAATGAGTACTTACAAGTACAACAGCTTCATCTTCAATAGTATTTTTAACTGCTCTCAAGCCATCTCGAACAGCATCCTTTATTTGAGCAATTGTATGGTCATTAGGTCCTGAAGGTTATAGAAGTAAATAAGAAGAGTTGCATATATCAAATGATAACAGCAATTAGAAACTGAGACCATTCAAGTCCAATTAGAGAAAGTGTTTTGTTACCTTTTATCAAGATTGTACAGGAATGAGGATTCTTCACGTTTTCAACAAATGTATATTTCTCCTCACCAAGGACATGCTCATAAACTAATCCAGCCCAACCAAGGCAGTCAGGAGATAAATCATCAACAGAATTCACAGCCTCTCCTCCACAAGCCAAAATCAGGCGTTCCATGTTTCTCCTCTTTGCTCTTCGAAGAGCAATTATCTAACAAAGATTACAGTTAGCAACTGCAAAACATATAAAAAACTTGAACAAATTGTAGATTGCAATTAGGCAATAAATGATTACTACTAGGCATCAGTTGTATCACAATATAAACGGAAATGAAATCAAGAAAGTTCCACTAAAAAACAGATAACAGTGTCACTACCATACAAAATATAGCTAAAATGAGTAAGTACACATGCATGAGCCACTTCTGTGATACTAGGAGCGAGGGACTTACCCCTGCTCGCGCAAGAAGGTCCAGTGATGGGGGATCAATACCCTTCTGGTTTATTACAACAAAGTTCTTGTCATCACCAGAACAAACCTGCATACTGGCAAGGTTTAGAAAACCACCATATGTGTATGTACATATGCATCATATTATTATCATAAAAGGTAGTATTCAAGCAGCTCAACCTGATTCTTTAGTTCAATGATCTTCTTAACTCTTTCATCCACCTGTCTTCTTTCAGCTGCAACCATTGCCTCCCTCTGCTCCGCATTAGAGTAAAAGAATCCTGCATTAATTTCACTGGAATTTGCAATATTAGTACTCAAGTCCCAGGAAATCCTAGCCAAATGCAAGTCCTATTGCAAGTTTTGGCATATATCAAATACAAAAAAACATACCTTTTCTCATATTCCAAAGACACATTGCATGTCAAGATGTAGCAGTTCTCTGCTCTACGTTTCATATCAGGATGCCTAGAGCCATGGTCAAGTACAAGACCTTCAACCTGGAAAACAACATCATAGAATTTAGTAAACAAACTGATGTACAGTTTCTACAAACTATGTGGCTCCAAATACAAATCAAATAACTTGTTACGAGCTCACCAATGGGTAACATCACTTGCGTATGCATGAATTACTACATGATTGAAGCTTTCAGTTGATAAATACAGACTACAGTCTCAATCTTTCATTTAAGAATGCTGAGGCTGTTTTTTTAAACATAAAATATCTCAAGACAAATGACATTCATAAAAGGTTCTGTTAGTATTTACAGATAACGCTAGCTTTTTATAAGTCCATAAGCCATCCATAAAGAGCAAGGTTATAGGCGATTAATTTTAAACAAAGTAGATAGGACAATAAATGTTTCCTGTACCATGAATTACTGACCAATAATGATGGAGAATGTAGGACATGCAAGAAATAAAAGGTCTAGCGTCAACTATTACCTCACTGAACAGCCACCTATCCTACCTCTTAAAATCAAATTCTAATAACCCAACTGATTCAATTATGATTCATATGCTAAAGGCAATTATTAAAGTTTGCTAAGTCACATAATACCACCTAATTAGGCAGCAAGAGACAGGAAAAGAGTGAAGGCTAGCTGCAACAAAACAAAATTACCAGTCGTGTATCCACATCAAATTTGTGGCGCATGTGCATAGTCTCTACCATAAAGAGATCAATTGCTTCTGCAGGCTTCCTAACACACAGCACCTGCATAGTTTATTAAAACGTATTAATCACGTTAAGTAGGAAAAACAGGTGCGTCAAAATCTAAATGTTGCCTCTTTATCCACATCCATAAAAGGAGCCCCAACACCATAAGGGCTAACTCACCGCATTGACAACAATGTCAGTCAACTGATCTGCCAAAGCTTCATAAAGCTGTACAGAGAAAGTTTCTGTCAGCTTAAATTCCTAACTATGTAAGGGGTGAAGCAAATCTCAATTTTTCTTTCAAAACTCACCTTTGTTCTTAGTGTTGTTCTTGCCACCATTTTTAGAATCTCTTTGTCAGGTTCATCGCCCATTACCACAGGAGTTTTAAATTGCTCAAGAAACTGAAGGGTGGCCCTTTTAGCAATCTCAAAACCATCAACTAAAACACGTGGATGCATTCCTGAAAAGTAAGACGCACCTCATAGGTTACCATCGATGAAATGAATTATCCTTGTGTTTTCTTCAGAATGAAAATGTACAACTAGAATAATGCCCTTAAGTTGGCAAAGTGTCATAGAAAAGAATAGTGAGAAAACTATCATAACATAATTTTAATAAGTGAAAGCAATAGCAATAGCAATAGCATGCAAACATGCCTTATTTCTTATTCTGAATTGGTAATTGTAGTTCTAAAAAAGTTCACATCCCTAGCAGTCAATTGATAATAGATCATCAACATAGTAAATTGATAATATGTTAATACGAATGCAAGTACAATGAGGGTGCAAGATTCAACAGTTTATAGCATCCTACTTTCAATCAGTGTTCACAGAAATATTGCAAAAGTAGATATAGTAGGAGCAGATAAGAGGAGAACGTGGAAAATAAATTCTTGTCAACGGAAAATGACTAATTGAGTACCAGCTACATCTCAAACTAGTTTTAGAGAAAAGCACATTTGCTAACCTTCATCAATATATCTTTCAGACTGCTTCATCAGTTCCCCAATAAAGATGACAGTAGAAGTAGTACCATCTCCGCTTACATCATCTTGGGCAACAGCTGTCCTAGCAATCATAATTGCTGTGGGGCTTTGAATTTGCTGAAACCATTGAGGAGAAACGCACAAGTAGTGAAGCAATTTCCTTATCATTTTATACTCTACAGAGCTAAATACCAACCCAACATCTTGAATTTGAATTTGTTCAATACGCACTAATAATTTTGAATTCCAAACCACCAAACCAACGCACGACCTAAATAAACTGCATCAATGTTTCCTATGATCCCACCATCCCAATTAGATCACTGCACAATGTCCCCAATGATCCTACCTTCCCCAAGTCAAAAACTTTAAGCGAATTATCACTTTCTTAAAGAAGCAATGATCAAAAGACATGCCACATACCAATACAAAAACAATACATATCTAAAGTCACAATGTATCAATGAGGAAAAAACTAAAAATTTAGAAGCGAGCAAGAAAGGATGGTAGCGAAAGACATAAACACTGGGTTTAAGAAGTAAGAACTGTGTATAAAGACAATGCGATCACTTATCGGAAGTTGGGAGTCACATATCGAAAAATGTCGCAATACTTGAGCTTCGCGTACTCCAGAAGAAGGGGGAAGGAAGCAAAAAATAGGAATACAAACCATTTCTTTGAGAAGAGTGTTGCCATCTTTGGTGAGCTTGATGTCTCCAGCTCCACCAACAAGCCTAAGAATTGAGAATGTTTTATATATTAATATCATTAGAATGAAAATGCAAGAAGGGGTTGGGGTGAGAAGAGTACATCTTGATAGTGCCCTTGGGGCCGAGGTTTGTTTTGAGGACGTCCTGCAAGCTCTTAGCGGCATTGATGTTCATGTGAAGCGCCGCCGATTTGTTGAGCACCTCGGCGTTAGGGTTCAACACTCGCAGCGACATCCTTGGGGTGTGATTAGAAATGCACAAGAATTGAGAGCTAAGAGTCTCGACAGTGGGTTTTAGGTCTTTCTGGAACTGCTGCTACTGCTACCGCAACTGCTATTTTGTTTTCATATTTTCCTTCTCCTTTCCCGGATGATTATGTTTTGGGCCTGACGGATAGGTCTAGTTGGGCTCATTTATCTCTTTAGAAGTCCACCAAGACTTCGATTTGGTGCATAGGACTGGAGTTGTTGGAATTTACAGATTTTGCTAAAAGAAATGCGGAGCTTGAAATCTTTGCCTGTGATTTTGCATGGTCAAAAAGCAGGAGAAGAAAGATAGGAACATTTTCAGAGAATAAAGAGCCCTGCCAAACCATTTGCCTATCCAAGAGCTTTGCATGGTAGATTCTATGAAGGAAAGAATCTTATCACTTTTCGCTTCCCATCTTTCAGTGGAATTAGACGCTTGGGTTAAAGCAATTTTATCGGCTATGAACTTTGGTATAAAATCTTTTTAATGGGACCTATTGGATATTGAGACCAAATCGTGCGTTTTGCAAGTCAGAACTGACTCTTCAAATATTAACTTAGCTTCCTTTGATTTTATGTGGTTATCTTGCCTAGGACATTTATCATATAATTTCCTTTTCTGGAAACGATTCTATAAATGGAATCCAATATCTTCACTTCTTCTCGCGTGGTCCATGGTGAATATGCTTCCCAAATGCATGGTCGTAGTTTGCTCATATTGTTTGACTAAAGGACCTTTCAAAGACTTGTATGGGAATCTCAAAATGATGTGTTAAACGTATGTAACAAAGGTTTAAATGATAGGTACTTCAGATATGTTGGTTCACAAATTTCTTCAAATCTTGACAGAAAAAAAAAATCTTGATTTTATTCCACCATTGAAAATCTTCATTCAAAGTTGTTCAATGGTCTACATTCAATTAATTGGTCTTATATTTGTAATATAATTAATTAAATATATTTTTTATCTATACATATTTGTTTACTTAATTAGTACGTGAGATGAGATTCATAAGATAAATATAATTTACAAATGAAATGATGATGGAATTATAATTATGAGATTCCTATTATATTTATGTAGTACCTCTAAATTATTTATAATCATTACTCTATTAAGATTAGATATTAATAGAGCAAAAAGACTATAAATTTAATCTTTATAAAAAAAGTAGTGAATCTTATAGACTGAAGTATGAAGATATTTAAATAAATGTGAGGGTGCTTATTAAAAAATAAGTTTATTAAACTGAACCAATATGAAAATTCTATATGTAATATTACTTCTGTGAATGTAGAAATATAAATTGTGATAATTGTATAAATGATCTTTTGATTTAAACAACAATACCCAATAAAAATTCCGCTGGTATATGGGTTCTAAAGAGGTCTAGTGGTATGCAACCTTACCCCTAACTAGTAGAGATAAATGATCTTTTGATTTGAGATGTCTAAAGTATCTCATATAGGGATTGATATGCCTTGATACTATTTAGGACCTATCCTAATAAAAGGTAATTCAATTGGTATTCACTAGATATTGCAAGAATTATATGAAAGTAGTTGATTTATTAATATAAGATTTGTTACCCTAAAGTAATTAGAGACAATTTTATTTAATATTTTCGATTAGTATTGATTTAAAAAATCTTTGGATAAAGTATAATAAAAATTTAAAAATAATTTTCAATTGTCATTAAAAGAATCAGTTACTAACATCGGAGAACCAATATGATTGGATTTAAATAAAGTATACATTTATTTCATACTCTATGTTTGATTGAAACAATGTAATATAAGAGGATTGAATTACACAAACAAATTATGTACAAAAGGATAGTCAAAACAACTTTAACATTCTTAATAATTAGGTGATCATGATGTATTGTTAACATCAATCTTGATATATGGATATATATTACTTAATTATAAAATTAAAAATAAATTAAAGAAGTTTAATTTATCTAATTCTAAATATAATTTAAGACTATAATTTGTATCCACTTTCAATATATCTAAGAACCTAATAGGTCATACAGAGAATAGTTAAAGAGAAAACAAGTAACTTAATCAAATTGGACTTGATTGTAAGGTTTGATAAACTTTACAATCACATATTATATATTTGCTAAACAAAGATTAATAATACAAATTGGATCTTATGGAACTTAATTAGTACTTAATTAGACTCTATGGGAGCTACCGCTTTTGGCTTCCCTCTCTTTACATCACTGGTAAAGTTTTTCTTTTGTTAATGTGGATACTGTTAAAGGCTAAACACTTGTGTGACTATAATAGTTTTCACATGACCGTAGTTTTATACGAAACTATAGACAAATTAATCAATTTTTATAATAAAGTATGATTTATGGTTCACACTTTATTGTGTTTATAAATTAATCATGTTGTAAAATTAAAAAGATTTTGGTTTTCATAAGTACACGAAAACTTTTTTTCTTCTTCTGTTGCATATGGGATAGATCCCATTTCGATTTCTCAATGAAAATTAAGCATATTTAATTCATTTCCAAAGATAGGCTCAAGCATTTATCAAATAAATAAAACTTAATAGAGATTCTAAACTAATCTTGACTTGTTGATGACATGCATTTTTTTAAGAAAAACATTGGTTTTGATTAGTAATTTCCTTCATTCTCTTCCTATTATTATATATATGTAAGGATCCATATGGCACGTTCTCCTTTAATAGCATAAACAAATGATTTATTGAATATATATATATATATATATAGCATAAACAAATGATTTATTGAATTGTATAAGGGCTAGTGATTATGTGATATATATATTACAATGTCATTATTATTTAGATTGATTACTAATATGTATCCTCTTAATGTTTTCCATAATGCTATATTATAGGATCAATTTTTGTGTAAAATTATTAGTTATTATTTAACTATTTGTATGCAATTTGATCAATGAAGACTAAAAATGTCAATGAAATAACTTTATTTCAGTGAAATGCTTTGTTCAAGTTAAGAAAGTTAAAGATATATTTATAAGATACCAAATATTTTTGGTATAGTACACATCATCAAATCCTTACCTCTTTTTCATTTTGTAACTAGTCAGTATAAATTGTTCCTTTATAGCCACTGAGCTCCCTATCTTGATTCCAATGTATTGTTAAAAGTTGGTAAGGCCCATATTGTGAGTCCTCTCTAACATCTCATTTTGTTCTATAACATTTCTTCTGCTTTATTCATGCAAGATACCTCTCTTATATCATATCATATTCATTTAGATATACTTGTAGTTTTAGCCTTAAACACAGGCAAGAGTTATTTAATAGTATCATCCATCACACTCCTCTTAGTAAGTAGAAATAAAAGGAGGCAGGAGGTAAGAATAAGTATAGATTCAATCATAGATCTTCTTTTTTCAATTTGACTCTTTTTCTCTAAACTTCCAAAATGTTGATTTTAGAGTACCCTTCAATTGTTTTGTATGAGCTCATCAGCTAATAATGCATGTCTTTGGCTAACATATGTATAAGGAAAAAGGATATGTATGTATTATGTCACCATCCATAGGAATATGATAAAAAATCCACAGTTAAGATTATTTTTAAAGATTCAATAATGGAAAGATTAGAGACAATGAGAGTTCTCCAATAAAAGAGTCAGCATATCCAATCTAGAGGATCAATATGAATCATGTTCTTCAATTTATAAGAGAAAATTAAGGTACTCATAGATATGCTTCAACATTAATAGGAAGCTCCTAGGCCATCAAAAGGACTAACAACATTGTCAAACCCTAGAAACTATCAAAAGCAAGGTGTTCCCAGACTAATGAAGATGCTAACAACACTATCGAACCTAGAGAATCATAGGCATGAGACAAATTTTATTATCCTATAGTCTTTAAAAGAGAGATATATAAACAATATATCCCTTTCAGTGTCTTGTAGCATACGATCCGTCTGGCCCTAAATGACCATTTCATTCATGAGATTATAAGTTAGTCACCCTCATCCAAATTTAAAATGCCTAAACTAGAGGCAAACAAAATCATAATTAGGGATGGAAAAAATAGCTGGCCCTAAATAACCATTTCATTCATGAGATTCTAAGTTAGTCACCCTCATCCAAATTTAGAATGCCTAAACTAGAGGCAAACAAAAGAACAATTAGGGATGCAAAAAATATCCTAATTCAAGTTAACTAGATTTCAAGCTAATTGTGAATCTCGCACACCTTTTATATTACACAAAAATAATTTTGTTGCGTTAATATAATAAAATAACAATTTGTTAATAGAACAAGTAGGTTTTTATGATAACATAATGATGTCGTTCACAATCTCTAATCATTATTCTCCCTCTTTTAGTCTTTGTGACATTTAAGACTAATTTTTATTATTGATTCTTCAATTTTCTGTGCTCATAAACATGTATTTGTTTCCTCTTAACTTTCTCCATGTTTGCTTACTAAAAGACCACAAAAAAGAAAGACCAGAGATGAACTAATCGGGACTCGTTAATTCGTTTTCCTTTTTATCATAGTTGCTTCTATTTTTGAAACCTATAACCTTAATTTTTTTCTCCATTATTGGACTTTAGGATTTGTTCCATTAATTGAAAAATATAAGTAGAGAAGAGTTTTTGAAGATCAAGGTGTGGATATAACATTTTGTTTTTTTTTTCTTTTTCCCTCTTCAATTAATTTGAATTCGTTTAACTCCCATTATATTTTGATCTTCTACATTGAATTGATTTTCAATGTTTTTAAAAAAATTCTTTTGGAATAAGACACAGGGTAACTCTGGTGGGTTAAGGTGAAAGTTGATAAGAAGTTTTTGGTAGATAAATAGTAGCCTTATCAACATCTTGTCCTATGATGCCTTTAGGGCTTTGGAATTCACTAAGAAAATTTAAGCTGCATTAACACCATTGGTTTTATTTTAATGGATGATATAATTATGCTTGGGGATGTTGTTAAAGATGGAGACTCAATTTGGTATGGCACAAGGTCCATGGAATTCCACATAATTGACAAAACTTCATCTTACAACATTATTTTAGGAAGTCCTTTGTTTGTTAGGTTTGTGTTATTGCCTATTAGTTATTGTCGATGTAACATCCCCTCACCAATTGCCATGAATAGGAGTGGCGTCCGCTTAAAGCGGAACAAAACCCTGAGGTCTCGAGTTCGAGTACCAGAGGGGACAATACCTGGAGTGATGGCGGTAGAGGCCGGGCTCTACAGTCGAAGTTCCCAATTGAAAATCGGGTCATATAAAGACTTTAAGGTAACCAGATAGTTTTATTTGACATTTTTAAAAGCTAACAAGAGTTTTAGTTTCCATGAAATTGATTCATGATAATTGAAAAAAGAGTTAAAGGTAGAGCCTACAAAAGGGTAGTAAAGGTGAATATGGAACACCCCAGAGATGTGAAGGCCATGAAGGTGTGAGCCATAATTGGAACATCATCCATGGATTTATTGATGAGGAAGTAACAAAGATTTTCACTTAGAGACTTGAAGATATAAAACGAACTAGTCCTAAGGTAGTAGTACAAAAGTTAAATATGGACTAGATATAATTTATCGAGCAAAAGAAGTTAACCATTTACTTAGAAAGACAAATGGAATTTAAGGAGGAAGTATAATAATTACTAAGAGTCGGCTTCATACATGAGGTCCAGTATCCGATATAACTTGTCAATATAGTGATGGTCAAGAATTTAAGTGGAAAATAACATATGCTAATGGACTTTATAAACCTGACCAATGTTTAAAAGATAGTTACCATATACTTAAAATCGATCATCTAGTAGATGCAGTGGCAAGCCATGAGTAACTAAGCTTTATGGATGTGTATTCTTGTTATAATTATATTCCTATATATAGGCAAAACATAGTGAGGACTTCTTTTATCATGATTTTATTGTTATCTAGCTATGTTTTAAAGCTAAAGAATATAGGGAAAACTTACCAAAGTTTAGTCAATAAGAAGTTTAAGCCCCGCTAAGGAAAAACCTAGACGCTTATGGTAATGATATCATTGTTTAAATAAAGTTAGAGGAGACTATATTACAATCCTAAAATATTGTTTGGAGATCTTAAATTTTTTTTAAGAAGATACTCAATCCTCATATGTTTGTATTTAAGGTAATGATAGGAAAGTTCCTTGGTTTCATAGTAACTCAACGTGGTATAAAAATTAACCTTAAAAAGATAAGGACAATGTAGACTATAAAACCCCCATGCTTCAAGATGTTTATAGGTTGACTAGTAGATTGACTATTATATCTGCATTCTTATTTAGATTGGTAATTGACTATTATGTCTACATTCTAATTTAGATTGGTAAATTATTATTTACCTTTCTTTATTTGCTTAAATTAGAAAAGAGCTTTAATTAGTGTCCGGAGTGTTAATTAATCATTAAGAAACTAAAAACTTATATTTTTTATAGATCTCACTACTTTCTATACCCCATTTAGAACAACACATACTTCTTTACTTGGTTATTTCAAATTAGAAAATGTTTTGCATTCATAAGAGAAGAGAAAAGTCAATAGGAACCAATGTATTATGATAGTAAGATCTTTTACAGATCCAAAAAAGATATACAAAGTTAGAAAATAAAACCAAACATAGTGGTCTTAATAAGAAAGCTCGTACCTTATTTCTATGCTCATATCATCAAAGGAATCATATGTTCACCTTTATGCTAGACTTTATTTAAACTTGTCTCCTTTAGGAGATTGGTCATATAGTTTGTGAAACTTAGAGAATATGATATATGTTAAGGATGACCCTTAACTCTTAAGTGATTACTAATTTTTTAGTTAAATGTGTGGGTTGATTGGTGGAGAAAATAGAGGAAGTAGAGCCAATTGCAATTTGGGTTATGTTCATTGAGGGGTTTAAAAATAAGGATGGTAGTGGAGTAAGATTTGTGGTGACAAAGCCATTCAAAGTAGAAATGAAATATACTCACAAACATAATTACAAGGCCTTAAATAATAAACCAAAATATGAAACAATATTATGTGATGCGAGATAGGCTTCAAACTTATAATTAAGGGCAATGCAAATGTGATCAAACTACCAATTGGTGGTGAATTAGATTTTAGAAACTTTTGAACCCAAAAAGGAAAGCATATAGAGGTACGAAATAAAATATTTTCAGATAAGCTAGAATATGACTCTAGAATTGCAGTTAGTCCCTCAAGCAGATAATGCAATGATAAATCAAATATTTAAGTAAAAATGCAAGGAATTCAATAAAGGACTTAAGATAGGCCAGAACCTATGTACTATAAAGCTCAATTGAATAACATTCAAAAACTAAAGGATGGATGGATGAAGGAAACTATAGAATATATATATAAAATGGAGAATCTTTGATGATGTTAAGGAAGCTAGGAGGATTAGAAACATGGTTGTGAGGTATATTATAATAAATAAGAAACTCTTTTATAGATATTTCGTTTTACTTTATCTACATTGCATGGCTTCATTTAAATTACCTTAAGACCTAATGAAATGCTATGAAGGAGAATGTGGACACATAAGGGGAATCCAAATTAATCCATAAACTACTCAAATATGGGTACTACTAAATTACATTAAGGTAGGATACCTAAGGTAATATAAATAAATGTGATAAGTGCTAGTGATACCTCTAATTTGCATAATAAGCTTGCGATTACTACATACCTATCTCTAGCCATGATCATTTGCTTAATGAGATATAAATATCTTGAGCCATTTCTTTTTAGCAGTGTGCCAAACAAAATTCATTTTGGCGATAATTAAATTACTTTACTAAATAGGTAGAAGGTAAAGCTTAAGCCACCATTATTATTAAAACAATGAGCAATTTTTGAAGGCTAAGATAATCAATCACTATAGGGTCCCTTTTTCTATCATTACAAATAATGACCCTTAGTTCAGTAAAAAAAAAATACTTATATAATTGTTTAGCTAGATGAACATTAATTAGTACTTTACATTTTTTTTCACATCCACATAGAATTATCCTCTAAGGTTAGTAATCAGAGAAGAAAAGTTTGAAGGAAGCTAGGTAGATTATATCCAATGTATCCTTTGGGCATACCACAGTATATTTAGGTTCTCAACATGTGAATTACCCCTTAACATAGCTTTTCAAAATGGAATACTTTGTTCCACCATAGTTGAACATGGAAAGCTTGAGAGAGATTAATACCAATAAGAGACAATTAAAGAGGAGCTAAAGAAAGAGTTCAATTTGCTAAATGAGTGAAGTCATAGTGATTTCTTGAAGAATGCCATCTACCAACAATGAATTTGGGATTTTAATGCTAAGAGAATCATGTATAAGATTTAAAGGAAGGAAATTTGGTTTTGAGGAGAACTGTTTGGCAGGACTAAAGTAAGGGGAAAGCTTCTATCCAAGTGGTATGGTTCATTCGTTATAATAAATATTGTAAGGTTAAGAAACTATAGTTTATCTTCTATTAAATAAGGGAGATTCTTCTCACTTGAAATGGACATCACTAGTGCCTATATCGTTAATTGATAAGCAAGGAAACACATAACAATAAAAAAAATAAAAGGAAGGAAATCTGCATTGATATGTGAAATTAAAAACTGGTAAGTACAAAAAAAGTAAAGAAACAACAATGCACCTATAATTAAGTAGAGAAAGTTTTACATAGTTAAAGCGTTGATAACAATACAATTACCAGAAAGCAAACCCTTATGGCATCCATTAAACAACTCTACAAGTTATCAATATAAAGGAGTCACTGAAGGGCTATATCAATAAGAGATAGTTGGCACTCAAACTTCTCCCAATTAAAGACTTCATCCAAATCCTTTTAAATGTTGGAAAAGTAATTCCATGCAGACTCAAGTGTAAACTTAAACTCAATGGTTAAAAAATCATTGAAATTTAATTCATCAATTACTAGTTATGGATGTTTGGAATTAATAAGCTCCCTGTATTTGTTGAACCTTTTAATAAAAAGTGACCTCTTTTTATAATTATAAGCCTCAAAAGACTTAATCTTTAGAAAATTGCAACATATATCTAATTTACACTCCTTTTCAATCACGTACTCAATTTTTTTATGAGACATGAAGTCCAACTTTTTGTAGTCTGCGATTAAATCACAAACATTTTTGTTGGACCCCAAAATTTTTTTAATTTATTATCGATTTATTTGTTTAATTATTTAATTATGATTTGTTTGTTTATTTATTTATCTTAGAATTGAGTCATTAAATTTAGTAAGCATGAATAGAGAGTAGAATTAGATGGAAAGACTAGAATTAAGTTAGAATTAATATGGGAATGTTAGAATTGAGTTAGCTTAAGGAGTTAGTAGATAAAGACAAAAGAAGGGGTAAATAGATATTGTATTAAATGATGAGGGCATAATTAGGAGACCAAGGATAAAAAGTTTTCTTAAAATTTAGAAGAAGAGAAGAGAGAGTCGTAGAAGAGAAGAGAAAAGAAAGAAGTTAGAGAAGAAGAAAAAAACGTGGGAAGAAGAGAAATCAAGTTTGTTAATGTAAGTTAATAATCTTTTCTTCTTGCTTTATTAAATAAGTGGGTTGTGCTGAGAATGAAGGGATTAAAGAGAGAGTGGGTGTTGTGTGGAAGAAGAGGAAGAAGGAACCCATTTGATTCCTATGGTTTTTAAACTAGGTCTTGGGTTTTCTAACCTAGATGGACTATGAGTAGGTTAAGTTTGAGCTTAATTTGTGTTTATTGCATTATTTTTTATGATTATTGAAGTTTATAAATTTTATTAGAATGTTGTTTTGAAAAGAACCTTTGTTGTTTTAGGAAACCAAGAGAATCCTACCTATGAGCAAGAGGAAAGATAACCTTGAGTTGGATTTTTGAAAAGGATTTAGGTAGGTAATGTATTTATAGTTATTGTGTAATTGGGCAAATTCTTGCCTATGTATGTGTAAGTTGATTTGCTTGCATTTGATTTACCTGAAATTGAAATCGTTATGAATGTTTGAAAATGCATGATGAATTATGATTATGTTATGCCTTGAAAAAGGTTATTATATTTGTATAAAAAAAAAAGAAAAAGTAAAAGAAGTATAAGATTTTGGATTTGTGATTGACTTATTGAGCATAAAATTTGTTTGTGATTAGGCAAGAGAGGAACCTATTTCGTTAGTCATGTGCACATTGACCTATAGCCTTATCCCGGCTGTCCGTTTGAGGCCACGAGATCCTAAGAAATCGGACACGTTTTGTTCATGACTTCTACTTCAGTTTCTCCATTTTGTTCCACAGAACTCTCGAGCCATTTGTTTGTGCATTGCATCTTTGAAAATTCAAGTATGATGCATTTGAGTGTTGTGTTTAATGGCTAAAATCTATGTATTATGTTATGAGTTTTGATTTAAATTGATAAATGCTTGAATTGCTAGCTATACATGTGCATATGCTTGAATTGTTGTCAATTGTCGATGGCTATTAATTTATTAGCCATTGAGCAATTTAGCTTAACCCATCCTTTTTCCACTTCTCAGGTGCAGAATGAGAAGGTTAGCAATTCTTGCAAGGCATCAGAAATTTCAAGATAGTTAGAGACTTTTGTACTAAGTTAGTGAACATTTTTTGGATAGCTTTTTATGCATATCAAACATGAGCATCCTTAGCATTTTGTTTTAAGTTAGTGAAGTGTATATTGATATGTAGTAAAGCTTGTTCAAATATTTACTTTGCTTAGTAATGAGAATGAGAATTTGAGGATTTGTTGTTGTGTATGATGATGTTATTTTACAGGTTGAGTATGATGGTTGTGGAAGTGGAATGGGTATGTGCATATTCTTCTTTGATGAGACTACAAAAATTGTTGTTTGCTTTAGAGTAGCATGTTAGAGAGTGGCAAGGTTGTATGGGATTAATCATTTGAGGTAATATTCACGAATTTAATAAAACTCCTTAGTAGTTGTATTGATATGAAGAGATATGGCATTTTGCAAGCTTTCATAGGCGTAGAAATTGTGTTTTGAATTGAAGGGAAAAAACTGTATTGATTTAGGTAGAATTAGCCATATTTGTCTTATGAAAATTGTAGATCTTTTTTTTAGCTTTCCAACGATATAAAATTTGGAAATTTTGGACCTCAGACACAAAAGATATGGCCTTTAAATGATGCATAGGTACCAGATGAAGCATCAGACGAAGCATCAGATGAAGCGACAGATGAAGTGAATTTAACCCCTCTAAATGACAAAATATTTCTTTAAGGTCCTCAAAAATTTGTGTATCTCAGAGTCCTCTTCAAAACCATCCTAAGACGACCTTAATCTAATATCTCTAGTGAAAGTTATGCCAATTGTTCCAAAATAAGTACAATATGATTGAGGACATAATTAGGTTTGACTCTTTTGGCCATAACTTCATCACCTGATCTCTAAATGGAGTGATTATTGAACTAATAGATGCCAAAATATTTCTCTACCTCTCCATATAATTTTAGTATCCATTAGGGTTGAAAAAATATTGATAGAGAGAAAGTGAGGGAAACGACCAAAAGAGCATGAATTTGTTGTTTTATTGAACATACTTTGGTATTTTAATCATATCTTGATCTGCAGAGCTCCGAATGAGGTGATTATTGTTTCAAAATAAACTAGAGACATGGAGCTACAATTGTTCTGAAGAAGTTAATTTATGATTCCACTGTTTGAATCAGTTTTAGCTAGAGAGATCCCATAGAAATAACCTTATAGGATAATACGTTCACATCTTTTGATATTCTGGATAGTTGGGCTCCGAAAACGGGGTCCAACAGCTTGTGGTATCAGAGCTTAGGTGTTTCCTAGGCTTAGAATGCATAGTGGTATGAATTGTTATGCTGTGTGATAAATTGTTTGCATTATAAATTGATTGATTGCGTTAAGTGACATGCATATCATGCATACATGTAGGAAATAGGATTAAAATGAAATGTAAGCTAACCGTTAGTGGTTTAATTGAAGGAGTAAGATGCCATCTCATATAAGGACATAAGGAGTTTTATAAGTATCAATTGCACCTGACTTTCTGTCAAGAGAGGAGAGTATTGATGAGTTTGTAGCCCCAGGAAATGCTGAGGCTTTGTAGAATTCAAATGAAAGGGTTCGCTTTGACCGTTAAGAGTAGGTAACCCGTTCCCTGTGGATCCATTCAATGATGTAAAATATCAAAAATATCACACATTGATCAATCAAAAAGAGATTCAACATCTAAAACTAAAATAAAGATCGATTCTTTGGGATCCTTCCTTTCTTCAAACGGAACGAACAGAGATAAAATCAGACCAATTCTCTAACTGCACTTCTGGAGGAATGCAGGAGCAAGTGCCTACGCCATTGGATCCGAGGATGTTTCAGTCATTTGCTCACATTGGATCCAAGGATGTTTCAGGCATTTGCTCAGGCATTTATCCAGGCCATGGGTTAGATGCCGCAAACTTCTGCTCCAACCCCAACTAAGAAGGAAGCAATTTGACAAGCTGAGGAAGTATGGAGCAGTGGATTTTTATGGGACAATATATCTAGAAGAAGTCGAGACTTGATTGAAAAAGACTGATAGGATACTAGATCTGATGGATTATGAGGATGATAAGAAAGTTGTGTATACTGCAAGCTTGCTATAGGGAGATGCTCTGCATTAGTGGGAGAGTGTGCCGGGGAGTTAGTTGAAACCATCATTGCTCTCATGAAAAGATTTCTTAGCAGTGTATAAGAAGAATTATTTATCTAAAGTGTATATACAACAAAAGTAGAGGGAATTTCTGAGTCTTAAGCAGAGGGAGATGACAGTGAGCGGGAATGAGCGTCAGTTTACGTAGCTGTCTAGATATGTAGATGACATGATGATGAGTGAGGCAGCTAAGTGCCGTAGATTTGAATTGGAATTGCATTTGGCCATTAGAGAAAAAGTAGTGACATAGAACTTTTGCAATTTTCAACAGCTAGTTGAAGTAGTACTAAGGGTCGAGAATGTGGAGAACATGAAGAGTACAGTGAATAGAAAGAGAAAGTGAAGAGAACAATTCAAGAGGGGAGGTGGTACTCTTATGTCAGAAAGGAGTGCCAGAACTTTCCCTATGCAATCTGAGGAGAGGAGCAGTGGTGCAAGTAGATCTAGGTAGTTGAGAACTGTTTCTCAGCAGGACTCATGGAGGCAGCAGAAGGGGAGGGGGAGATAAGTCGTCCATCCCCAAATGTGATCACTGCAGGAAACTCCATAGAGGGGAATGCTACCGATTGATAGGAGCTTGCTTCAACTGTGGGGAAAAAGGCATATGGCTAGAGAGTGACGTCAGTATGCACGATAGGAGAAAACTCAAATGCAAGCATCAAGGAGGGCTGAGATTGGGGGACAGAAGAAAACAACTGAAGTGGGCAGTTCTAATGTGACCAAGAAGGTGAACCATCCAGGAAGACTAAGGGGGCAAGCACCAGTTAGAGTATTTACAACGACACGAGAGGACACAGAAATCACTCCAGAAGTTGTGACTAGTACGGTTACTTTATTTGATGATAATGTTGCTGTTTTGATTGATCTGGGTTCTACCCATTCATTTGTTTCATCAAGTAGAACTATGCATGGTAGAGAATTGACCCATTGGATACTCCTTTGATGGTTAGTACTCCAATCGACCAGTATATTATTATTAGTCAAGTCTATAGAGATTGTGAAGTACGTATTGGTGGGGAATACTTAGTGGTGGATCTAATGCCATTGAAGATGGGGGGATTAGATGTGATACTGGGCATGGATATGTTAGAAAAGTATAACGCCCATATAGATTGCAAACAGAAGACAGTGGAGTTCGAATTGGATGAAGGTAGAATGGTAGTGTTTATGGGGGACAGGAAAGTAAGCCCGTCTATAATTGTTTCGGCTCTAATAGTAGAGAAGATGATAAGGAAAGGGTGTGAAGCATTTTTGGCCTATGTAGTAGACACGAAGGTAGATAGAGGAAAGTTAGAAGATATTCCTGTGGTTATGAAATTTCCAGATGTCTTTCCTGAGGAATTACCAGGACTACCACCTCTCAGGGAAATTGAGTTTCCCATTGAGCTTCTTCCAGGTATGGCACTAATATCGATTCCGCCTTATAGAATGGCTCTGGTGGAATTGAAGGAGCTTAAGGAGCAATTGGAAGAGTTGTTAGAGAAGGGGTACATTAGGCCTAGCTCTTCGCTTTAGAGAGCTCCGGTCCTCTTTGTGAAGAAGAAAGACGGATCATTAAGAATGTGTGTGGACTATCAGAAGCTTAATCATGTCACTATCAAGAATAGATATCTGCTTCTACGCATAGATGATTTTTTTGACCAATTGCAAGGGGCAAGGGTCTTTTCTAAGATAGATTTGAGATCAGGTTATCACCAGTTGAGGATAAAAGAGTCTGATGTGTCAAAGACTGCTTTTAGAACATGGTATGGGCACTTTGAGTTCTTAGTTATGCCTTTTGGATTAACAAATGCCCCTGTAGCCTTTATGGACTTAATGAATAGAGTCTTTACGCCTTTCTTAAACCGATTTGTCATAGTCTTCATTGATGACATATTGGTTTATTCCAAGAGTGATAAGGAGCATGAGGAACATTTTAGGACCGCTTTGAAGATATTGAGGAAGGAAGAGTTATATGCTAAATTCGAAAATTGTGAATTTTGGCTAAAGGAAGTGGCATTTCTTGGACATATGATTTCAAAGTAAGGAGTACATGTAGATCTGAGGAAGATAAAAGTGATTGTGAAATGGGAAGCACCTAAAAATGTAGCTGAAGTGAGAAGTTTCTTAGGCTTAGCTGTATATTACAGAAGGTTTGTAGAGGGTTTTTCTATGATAGCAGCTCCACTTTCCAAATTGATAAGGAAGAATCAAAAGTTTGTGTGGACAGAGGAGTCCCAGAATAGTTTTGAGGAATTGAAGAATAGGCTCACAATTGCACCAATTTTGACTTTGCCTTCCAGTAGTGATAGATATATAGTGTATAGTGATGCCTCGAGAAAGGGATTAGAATGTGTGTTGATGCAAGGAGATAAAGTGATTGCCTATGATTCTAGGCAATTGAAACCTTATGAGATGAATTATCCTACACATGACTTGGAGTTAGATGCTATAATCTTTGCATTAAAAATATGGAGAAACTATTTATATAAAGTTACCAACTGGGTGTTTACAGACCACAAGAGCCTTAAGTATCTGATGAGTAGAAAGAATTGAATTTGAGAAAGAAAAGATGGTTAGAGCTGTTAAAGAATTACGACTTAATGATAGAATATCATCAAGGGAAAGCTAATGTCGTAGCAGATGCACTGAGTAAAAAATCAACTATGACACATGTAGAGACAGTGTATCTTCTTTTGTTAAAGGAATTAGCCATACTCAGGGTTACATTTAGAGTAAGGCTAGTGTTGAATGAGAAGGTTAAGGAACTATAGAAGCATGATGAGCATTTGAGCAAGCTTAGAGAAGAGATTAAAAACGGTAAACCTTTTGAAATAGAGGTAAGGGAAGACGGATTGATAGTGGTAGGTAAGATACTATCTATTCTTGATATGTAAGAGTTGAAAGACGAGATTCTTGATGAGGCACACAATGTACCTTATGTAATGTACTTAGGAAGTACGAGAATGTATAGAGATCTAAAAGAACAATTTTGGTGGAAAGGAATGAAGAAAGATGTAGCAGAGTATGGTAAAAGATGCTTAGTGTGTCAGTAAGTTAAAGCAGAACATCAAACACCTATCGGTAAGCTTCAACCTTTGTCGATTCCTGAATGGAAATGGGAGAAGATTACGATGGATTTCTTGATGGGATTGCCAAGAATTAGTAGGAAGAATGATGCAATATGGGTGATTATTGATAGGCTAACTAAGTCAGCACATTTTTTGCCAATTAAACAGACAGATTCCTTGAATGCTTTGGCCAAGAAATATATAGATGAGATAATCAGGCTTCACGGGATTCTGAGTTTTATAGTCTCGGATAGAGATCCTAGGTTCACCTCCAGATTTTGGGAAAGCTTACAGGAGGCTTTGGGAACTAAGTTGCACTTTATAACAGCTTTCCATCCACAGACTGATGGACAATCGGAGAGAACAATCCTGACTTTGGAGGCAATGTTGAGAGCTTGTGTTATGGATCTCAAAGGATCATGGGATGATCATTTTCCGTTAATTAAATTCACCTATAATAATTCCTATCACTTCGAGATTCCAAATGGCACCTTACAAAGCTTTATACGGTAAGAGGTGTAAAACTCCTATTTATTAGGATGAGGAAGGTGAAATGAGACTTTTAGGGCCTGAATCGGTGCAAGTCACAGTTGATAAGATTAAATTGGTGAAAGAGAGACTTAAAGCAGCTCAAGATAGGATGAAAAGTTATACGGATGCATATAGAAGGGAGATGGAATTTGAAGTTAGAGACAACGTGTTTCTTAGAGCTTCTCTATAGAAAGGGATTTTGAGGTTTGGTAAGAAGGGCAAGCTTAGTTCGAGATTTATAGGCATTTTTGAGATCATTGAGAAGATTAGGCCTTTATCCCATAAGTTAGCTTTGCCATCGGAATTGTCTAAGATTCACAATGTCTTCCATGTATCGACGTTAAGGAAGTACAGATCAAATCCTTCACACATAGTTCAGCTATTAGACGTCCAATTAAGGGAGGATTTGACGTATGAGGAGCAACTAGTAGAGATCTTAGATTCGAAGGAAAAGATTTTGAGAAACAAGGTTGTGAAGCTGGTTAAAGTCTTATGGAAGAACCATTCGACGAAAGAGGCAATATGGGTGCCTTTGGAAGTAATCAAGGAGAAGTATCCACATCTCTTTGTGGACTCAGGTAAGAATTTCGAGGACGAAATTCTTTTAAGGGGGAGAATTGTTGGACCCCAAATTTTTTTTAAATTTATTATCGATTTATTTGTTTAATTATTTAATTACATTTTATTTGTTTAATTATTTATCTTAGAATTAGGTCATTAAATTTAGTAACCATGAATAGAGGTTATAATTAGATGGAAAGATTAGAATTAAGTTAGAATTAATATGGGAATGTTACAATTGAGTTAGCTTGAGGAGTTAGTAGTTAAAGACAAAAGAAGGGGTAAAAAATTTAGAAGAAGAGAAGAGAGAGTCGTAGAAGAGAAGAGAAGAGTGAGTCGTAGAAAAGAAGAGAAAAGAGAGAAGTTAGAGAAGAAGAAGAAAACCTGGGAAGCAGAGAAATCAAGCTTGTTAAGGTAAGTTAATCATCTTTTCTTCTTGCTTTATTAAAGAAATGGGTTGTGTTGAGAATCAAAGGATTAGAGAGAGAGTGGGTGTTATGTTGGAAGAAGAGCAAGAAGGAACCCATTTGATTCCTAGGGTTTCTAAACTAAGTCTTGGGCATTCTAACCTAGATGGACTATGAGTAGGTTAGGTTTAGGCTTAATTTGTGTTTATTGCATTATTTTTTATGATTATTAAAGCTTATAAATTTTATTAGAATATTGTTTTGAATAAAACCTTGGTTGTTTTAGGAAACCAATAGAATCATACCTAAGAGCAAGAGGAGAGATAACCTTGAGTTGGATTTTTGCAAAGGATTTAGGCAGGTAATGTATTCATAGTTATTGTGTAATTAGGCAAATTCTTGCCTATGTATGTGTATGTTGATTTGCTTGCATTTGATTTGCCTGAAATTGAAATCGCTGTGAATGTTTGAAAATGCATGATGAATTATGATTATGTTATGCCTTGA
>JANZXR010000008.1:16469418-16480546 GCA_027575705.1 Erythroxylum echinodendron
ATGTTTGAAAATGCATGATGAATTATGATTATGTTATGCCTTGAAAAAGGTTATGATATTTGTATAAAAGAAAAGAAGAAAAAGAAAAAGAAGTATGAGATTATGGATTTGTAATTGCCTGTATTGAGCATAAAATTTGTTTGTGATTGGGCAAGAAAGGAACCCGTTTCATTAGTCACGTGTATATTGACCTATAGCCTTCTCTCGGCTACCTGTTTGAGGCCACGAGATCCTAAGAAATGAGACTCGTTTTGTTCATGGTGTAAACTTCAGTTTCTTCGTTTCGTTCCACAAAACTCTCGAGCCATTTATTTGGGCATTGCATCTTTGAATTGTCAAGTATGATGCATTTGAGTGTTGTGTTTAATGGCTAAAATCTATGTATTGTATTATGAGTTTTGAGTAAATTGATAAATGCTTGAATTGCTAGCTATACATGTGCATGTGCTTGAATTGTGGTTGATTACCGATGGCTATAAATGCATTAGCTACTGAGTCGTGTAGCTCAACCCATCCTTTTTCTACTTCTCATGTGTAAAACGAGAAGGTTAGCAATCCTTGCAAGGCATCGGAAACTTCAAGATAGATAGAGACTTTTGTACTAAATTAGTGAAATTTTTTAGATAGCTTTATAGGCATACCAAACATGAGCATCCTTGGCATTTTGTTTTAAGTTAGTAATGTGTATGTTGATATGTAATAAAGCTTGTTCAAATATTTACTTTGCTTAGTAATAAGAATGAGAATGAGAATTTGAGGATTTGTTGTTGTGTATGATGATGTTATTTTACAGGTTAAGTATGATGGTTATGGAAGTGGAATGGGTATGTGCATGTTCTTCTTTGATGTGACTGCAAAAATTGTTGTTTGTTTTAGAATAGCATGTTAGAGAGTGGAAAGGTTGTATGGGATTAATCATTTGAGGTAAGAATCATGAATTTAGAAGGTTGTACTTAGAAGTTGAATTGATATGAAGAGATATGGCATTTTGTAAGCTTTCATAGGTGTAGAAATTATGTTTTGCACTCAAGGAAAAAACTGTATTGATTTAGGTAGAATTAGCCATAGTTGTTTTTATAAAAGTTGTAGATCTTTTTTTTAGCTTTCCGTCGATATAAAATTTGGAAAGTTTAGACCTTAGACGTAAAATATATGGCCTTTAGATGCAATGTAGGTACTAAACGAAGCATAGGTAGCAAACAAAGCATCAGACGAAGCATCAGACGAAACGTCAATGAAGTGTCAGACGAAGCGTCAGACAAAGCATCAGACAAAGCATCAGACGAAATGTCAGATAAAGCATCAGATGAAGCAAATTTAACCCTCTAGATGACAAAATATTTCTTTAAGGTCTTAACAAAAGTTGTAGATCTCAGAGTCTTCTTCGAAACCATCCTAAGACGACCTTAATCTGATATCTCTAGTGAAAGTTTTGCCAATTGTCCCAAGATAAGTACAATATGATTGAGGACATAATCAGGTTTGACTCTTTTGGGCATAACTTCATCACCCGATCTCCAAATGGAGTGATTATTGAAATAATAGATTCCTAACAAATTTCTCTACCTCTCCATAAAATTTTGGTATCCATTGGGGTTGATTCGAAAAATATTGATGGAGAGAAAGTGAGCGAAACGACCGAAAGAGCATGAATTGGTTGCTTTACTTAACATACTTCAGTATTTTAATCATATCTTGATCTGTAGAGCTCCAAATGAGGCGATTATTGTTTCAAGATAAATTAGAGACATGGAGTGACAATTGTTATGAAGAAGTCAATTTGTGATTCCACTTTCTATACTAGTTTTGACTAGAGAGATCCCATGGAAATAACCTTATAGGATAGTATGTTCACGTCTTTTGATATTCCGGATAGTTGGGCTCCGGAAACGGGGTCCAACAATTTCAACTAAGATTTCAGGTCTTTGTTACATGCCTTTAACTTTTGCTTTATCCCCTTTATGAACTTTTTATCTGCACTGATCTCTTTTACTTTATTCCAGACAAGCCTCTTCCTTTCTACCTCAAAATTTTCAATGTATCTAAAACCATAAGGATCTATGTAACCAATTGTAAGCCATACAAAGTCTACATATATTATAAGAAAAATAAACAAAAGAGGGAAACAAAATACCTTTTTAATGTTAACCTTAACCTGCTTATATGTCACTTTTAGAGAATTCCTTTTCAAGGCCTTCCTGTCCCTAGATAAATCCATGCTTCAACATAGTTGTACCTTAATCATGGCCTTCTTAAGTACATGGTGTTTGGCCTTGACATCTAACTTACTGAAAAAAACCTTTGGTTCAAGCTTCTTAGCTTTATCCTTGGTAATCTCACACTTAAAAGTGATCAATTTAGCACCTTTGTTAGAGCCATATAGAGGTATGGGTACTTTCTTTACCCGTTCCTTGTCTAAATAAATCTGGATGAGAAGGTTAAAAATGACATTTATCTAAGGATAACAAATGTATATAGAAGCGACCTAGAAGCCTATTAATTGATAATGCCACCCTCTTCTTCCTTCAACTCCTTAGGAGGAAGATGATTCTTAAAATCAAGTAACCCTTGCTAACATTGTCATTTACATATAAAAATAATATCATGCTTTAAAAACTTTATATAGT
Organism: Erythroxylum echinodendron; assembly: GCA_027575705.1. Taxonomy (NCBI): domain Eukaryota; kingdom Viridiplantae; phylum Streptophyta; class Magnoliopsida; order Malpighiales; family Erythroxylaceae; genus Erythroxylum; species Erythroxylum echinodendron. The sequence goes on from JANZXR010000008.1 coordinate 16,472,046, forward strand.
AGTGTAAATAAGGGTTAATCTTACAAAGAGTAACTAACCTATATTTTTCCTTTATAAACAAAAGAAAAGGGGGATTTTGATTGTAGTGAAAATAATATAAAATATAATTAAGAAAAATTAAAATTAAAATTAAAATATAAGAGTGAAATGTTTAAATCCACATCTATGTTGAAATTATCTATCGATCATTGATACAATAATAAAGTAATTTACACTTAGAATATTCATTGTTTGAATTATTTTATATTTTCCTTAATCTTAGTTAATTATAGAGAAATGCTATCTAATTAATTATAACTAATCAACAAGTATAGGTCATACTTCAAATATTTAATTGAGCAGTAGATTTAAGCATTAGAAAAATTAATGAAACAAAATAACGCCAACATATACAATTACATTTAATTTAGTTGTTTATCATTTATGGATTTATGAATTCTGAACGCGAAAATTCATTAATCCTTATTGAATTCACCTATTAAAAAGGATTATACAATTATAGATTTAATATCTAATATAGTAATGATTATAATAAATAATAAACTAGTAGGCCTTTTAACAATTAAATGACACAATTATGAAAATAATCATAAAAAACATTCGATATTGTATATATAGATTGAAAAATAGAAACAAATCAAATCACATTATTTAATTCATTATAAGGTTTTAATTTACATCTACCAATTGTAGAAGTTTAACTGTGTAGGGCCACAGATCAGAGAAATTTTAGCCATATGTTGCGTTTTAAAGGTTTGTTGAGACTTATCACATGCTTGACATTTAAACTATACTAACTTGGAAGTTTATCTGAAGGGCAGGTTTGGTATACGAGCCTAAACATATTTGATTTTAGTCTTACCCACCGCACACCCTATTAAACAACAACAAAAAGAGGTTAAAGGTAACAGGAAGCGTGGATTCAATCTTCAATTTTGTTTCGGTTTGACTCTTTTTCTCTTACTTTCCTAATATCAAAAGCTAAGTTCTACATCAAATCTTGAAGTCGAAGTGGCCTCCGAAATTGTTTTGTAGGCACTAGTTGACCGATAGTATAGGTTTGTGGCTAACATGCAGTAGAGAGAAAAGCGCAAGTTTGCACTTTATCACGTGTGCCTGCTGCCTCTCTTTTCTCTTACTTCTGTATCCTATTCTTTCCATTCGTGTGTCGGTGAATGAATCAGCGTACAGTATTATTATCCGAATATTAGAAAGGTCTTCGTGAGACCTGTCTTTGACTTGCAACAGTAATGGTAATCTCCAACGTTGCAATTATCACAATTCAATGGAACAATGAATAAATAACTCGATTTAGATTATGTCAAATAATTCTGAATTGAAATGAGCCCAGAGCTTGAGATGAAATCCAAAGGGTGACTGCTACAAACGACATACCATTATCCTTAAGGCGGCTACATGAAAGATCTAAATTCTTTTTTTGTAGATTTTGTAAAGATATTTGCCTGAAAAGATTTCAAAGAAAGACTTATCACGTTTAGAATATAAACAGATAAAGATGAAAGAGACATTTGGTGAATAGAGTCTGCCGTCCATTTTCCATGTGCACTTTTAGAAGTTAGAAGAACTGCAGTTATCAACTAAAATCCTTATAGTAAACTGCACCTACACTGGTACATCAATTAGAGGAAATTTCCTACATTTGTAGCAAGAAGCATATCACATACAAGTTTTATCGATTGGCAAAGCAATTGGTCAACGATACAAGCTTAAGAATATAACCTTTCATCTGTGAATATTCTCAGGAACATTTTCAAAGAGTATGACTCTGTAATTGAACTAGAACCTACTGTTATCAGTATGAACGGTAAGGAAATATGATATTGTATCCTAATTACTACAGGAAATGCCAAAAGTGGAAAAGACCAATACAGTAATTGGAGATAAGAACAGAGAGTGGTTTAGGTTCTTTTGTTCATTACTTGAACGCTTCCTGTGTTGTAGGCTTATCTGGTCAAATTAGAACAAGTTGATTTCAATCATCATCTCTATTGTTGATAAGAAATTATATCATTCCTCACAAGTGAGTACCAAAACACACAAGTCCGGTTATTATGCAAGTTGCACCGCGGGCTTATCTTCTTGTCAGATTAAATGTTTTTGTGATGCAGCTGAATTAAGAATAAAATTTCATCAAATGATAGGCTCTTGTTGATCAATAGCAGCTTCCTTGTATAAACTGAAATGAGAAATGTGAAGCAGACACATTAGCTACTAGAATGCCGAAAGAATAATGCATGATAGAGGAGTTGAAAAGTGAAAGGTCCAAGAATCTATGCGATGAAATGTGAGTTGATGAGCCGCCAACTTGTCCCAAAAAACTGATAAGGATGCTTTTTACCCTAGTGAAGCTTTCTTCTTGGACTAATCATTTCACTACTTATATAGATGCATCAAAGCGATTGGGCAACATACCAAATACTCTTCCATTCTTTTATATTTACATGACAAGAAAAGGAATGGCTACACTGTCATATGATCCAAGGCGCAACGTTCAATTAGGCGGCATGAATCATGGAGTCATTGTTGAAGAAATTGAGGGGCTTATTAGAGTTTACAAAGATGGATACATTGAGAGGCCTCCAATCATCCCCAGTCTCCCTTGCACTGTGACACCTAAAGATGGAGTGACAATCAAAGATGTTGTGATCGACAGATTTACTAACTTGTGGGGACGTATTTATGTCCCAAGCTTCATTGGAACTGGACGGCTACCTTTTCTTGTTTACTTCCATGGAGGTGGATTTTGTGTTGGCTCAGCTGCTTGGGCCTGCTATCACGTGTTCTTGGCCAACCTTGCTTCTAAAGTAGGCTGCGTGATTCTCTCCATAAACTACAGGCTAGCGCCCGAAAATCGTCTCCCTGCTGCATATGATGACGGTATGAGTACCCTTATATGGATCAAACAGCAGGCTCGTCATGGCTCAGCTGAACATAATTGGTGGTTAAGTAGATGCAGTTTCTCTAGTTTGTTTCTAGTTGGTGACAGTGCTGGTGCAAACATATCTTACAACGTGGCCAGTAGGCTAGGAGGCCCCGGCAGTTCTGAATTCATCATCAAGCCATTATGTCTCAGGGGTCTCATCTTGATCCAACCATTTTTTGGAGGCGAGAAACGAACTTGGTCTGAGAAAAACATAGCTCAGCCGCCCAACTCTGCTCTAACTCTTTCAGCATCTGATACATATTGGCGACTTGCACTACCTTCTGAGGCTAACCGTGATCATCCATACTGCAACCCTCTAGCAGTTGGTGCGTCCAAATTGCGCAATTTGCATCTACCATCCATTATGATGTCCATATCAGAGTTGGATGTGCTCAAGGATCGAAACATGGAGTTCTGCGATGCTTTGGCTAATGCGGGTAAGAGGGTTGAAAGAGTAGCGTACAAAGGAGTAGGACACGCCTTCCAAATTCTCCACAACTCTCAGTTTTCTCAAGCAAGAACCCAAGAAATGTTGGGTCATCTCAAGTCCTTCGTAAACCAATAACTAATGGAATATGTCTGTCAATTGGTTCATGTCCTTTAATTTGTCGTGTTAACTTTCATAGGATAGGCGTGGCATTCATATTCATAGTAACATCAGAAATGCATGGTTCCTTGTTGTATCTACGCTCATTTGGCTATGCTAGTTTAGACCCAATTAGGAATTTAAGAACTTGCACCGTAAGCGCCTTATTAAAACCATCTTTTAAGACTATGTTAAGCTTTTCAGCATTCATCGCTGAAAAGATAGTATTCAATCGAGTAATAAGTATTACTGTGGAGAGAATTAAAGGATAGGAACATATTTTCAAGTTCGGGTTTGAATATTTGGGTATAGTTTTTACTGATTCAGCATTTGCAAGTTGAAGTGCTGTATTCCGTTGGTTTAATCCGAGCCAATTTATGAGTTCTTTTTTCTTCATTTTCTTACGATATCAATGTTCCCTTTGAACATTTCCATTCATTTCGTTCTTTAATTTTATAACTCTACCAGAAGAACACATTAAATCTAATAATAAAATTTCAACTTCAAATCAAAATTTAGATTACATTTATCATTTGATATTTCTCGAAACATAAATTTAAAATGAAAGAATTATGATTTCAAACTTATTAATCCTCATAATTAATATTTTTTATATATTATAAATAATTTGTGATGTATAAAAGTGATTTAATTATATTAAATAATTATTCGTTTTCTTTTTCAATTTCAAATTCGTGATCGAAAGTTGCAAGTCCTCCTTCAAGGAATTCTCATTTACAGACTAACACGTTTTGCCTATGAGATTTGACCTGAATGTTTGGGGTGCGAGAATAATTGGCGGTCCAAGATAAAATCGGCCCAACTAATGGTCCATCAGGCTTCTAATAGCGTTACTTTAAAGGAAGTACGTCTCCGTTGGTGCCGTCATTTGCATAATGCTTTTCTTTCTCTCCGGACTATTGGTGTCTGTAAATATTGTCAGCCCCGTTCTCCTAATATCTAAATCTAAAACTTAATTTATAAAGAATAAAACTCAGTCGTTAAGACAAACATATAATTATATTCAAAACCGTTCCTAACGTTTTATAACCCTCAGCGAAGAAAAAAAGGACTAATAATTTAACAATATGCAAATTTATAAATTTTAAAAGAATATTTTTATTATTAAATTTATTATTCATACATAAGTGACTCAATTTATAAGTCTATGTACTCAACAAAATATTAAATAATCATAACATCAGCTAATAATATTTTACAAATATTATGATAAAGGTCCAAATTATTAAATCAAAAATTTTAGTAACTTTTGAATTTAATTAACATTTGTGATTTTTTAATAAAAATTTTCTTTTATAGGAATTAATATAATGATAAACTTAGGTATCTAATGCTACCAACCTATTTATAAAAAACGAATCAAACATATCAAACTATTTACAATCTTATTTAATTATCAAATAATTTTTATTATTATTTAATTATAACAACATGTTTAATGGAATTATACAATTTTTATAATAAATGAAACCGTTTACGTAGTCTTTGAATTGAGTAACTTAAATTATTTGATTTAGTCATATTATAACTAAACTTATGTGAAATCCAATAATTATTACATATGTCAAAGTATAATCAAAATTACAATTTAAAAAATTAAATTATTTATTAATATTTAATTATATTTTTATAACTAATAAGTAATTTAAAAATAAAAAAGAGAAATACAAATAAACATAATATCATTTGATATTATGTTTTGATTTAATATGCTAATATAATGTCCACGTCAATGACAAATTACAAATTAATTATAATATGTTAAAATATTTAATAAGTTAAAAATTAAAAAATCAAAAACTTTACATTAAAATTTTTTCATTCAGAACTCAAAACTCAGAAGACATAACTGTGAAATTTTTTTTACTACCAATTATTGAGTTGAAATATCTTAGATTCATATGTTAGCGAAAATAAAAAATTAAAGTATAAGAAATACACTCAAATGCTTCAAAAATATTTATAAATATAACAAGTCAAAATTGTATAGCTAATAAAGAAAACTATTTAGCTTCCAAAATTAAAAGTTAAGGCTAACGTTCTCGATAATATAGCTAATAAAAGAAGTTATTTATTAGTTAATGTTAACTTTTTCTCTTTTGACAATCAAAGATTTACTACCTTTTAAATAAACGATGCTAAAAAAATAATACTCAAAAGTATTAAAGATAGGCCCCTTGTGAGGTCGGGCCCTGGGCAGGTGCCCTGCCTGTCCCGGCACTGATTATATTTAGTTCCTGTTAATATGCAATATCATTGAATACCATATATTCTTAATATTAAAGAAGATTTTAAAAATTATTTTATTATCTTGGCAAATAATTTATAAAATGACTTTATATTTGTCGTTTGTTTCTTAGGATTAATGAGCATCCCAAAGAAGTTGAGAAAAGATCAGTTGTTAAATTTGTTACATTCATTAAGAAAATTTTTATTTGAAAAGATTGTGATATGATCAAAATAAACTTATATTATTGAACTAGAACAAGCATTATTTACAAATTTTTACTTTAATTCACATGACATGAGACTTACATAATCTCAATTTTTTTAAAAGAATAACAAATATATTAAAAAGAGGGAAAAGGTTCAAAACAACAAAGAAATAGGCCAAAGAGGCACTCAAAAAATATGTACAAATAAAAGAAAAGGGGCCATAGGCGGCCCTCAACAACACAATACAATCATAAGAAAAAACCAATGAATAGATAATCATTTATCTTTCTAATAATTGCATCTTAAATATGATTTCTAAAAGTTGTGACATTTACAGTTACAACATTTTATTTTATTAACTTATTAAGTTTACTTATCCATTATTTCCCACTAACATATAATAAAGCTAATTGACTAGAAAAAAAAGATTCTACATTACTCATAATCATCTAATAGCTCGTGTGACTAATATACTGTGAGAGTATATTGTTATATATATGTTTGGAATATATGACTTCTCCACTAATGAATCGATCTTTAAGTGGATTTAGCAAACGTTAATTCAGTTCTTCAAAATTAAAAGCTAAGTTAAAAGTGGACTTTAAATTTGAGATTCATATAGCCTCAAAAGATCTTCACATAATATAAGTTGGGAATATGAATTATGTTATCATTATTGGTAAAAAATAAACACACCTGTTATGACTTATGTTTTACAGTATTGACTTTCTTTTATTAAAGCATATTTCTTTTGTTAAATATTATAGTTGCGATTATTGTGTTTTGGGGTTAGATTTGATAAGTATTTTAATGTCATTTCAAGTGTTTAGTATGCATTTAGGGTTTAATAAGGTTAGTTTTTATGTTTAAGTATTTTTATGGGTGAGTTTGAATCTTTGAGCTTAAATTGTATATTTTTGAGGTACCTTGGTGTGTGTGCTAGTATTGCAGGGTAAATAGGGAAGAATGGGAAAAGTTAAAGAGTTTTAAGGCCAAAAAGCATAAGCCACGATCGTGACAGAGAGCGTCAATTTAGGGCACAATCGTGCACTATAGGCCACGATCGTGATCGAAAGGAAAAAAACACAGGCCACGATCGTGGCAGGCAGGGACACAATCGTGCGCTACGTCAGAACGACAGAAAAACTCAAGTTTTAGAAGAATTTTTGGACCGTTTCGACCCCGACTTTGACCTAGAACCTCTAACATATAAATAAAATATGATGTGATAGCCAGCAGAATTTAGGGAGGAGAGAGAGCCAAGAGTTTAATGAAAAAATTTCTATTCTGCCAATTCCTAGAGAAAACTTAGGGTGACACCGAGAGATTGAGGAAGGAGACAAAGGAAAAGAGACACGGCGAAGAGCTTGATGCAAAGTACTTCCCGGAACAGGAGGTTTCTCACTATCGTCATCCTGAATTCCGTTCCATACAGTATTTACAGTATTTCTGTTATTTCAATTTTATTCATGTATTGAATTGAAGTAGGTGTTAAGATTTGTTTGGTTGAATGTTGAGTTGATGTCTAAACTCACATTTAGATTTGATTCTTGAGATTAATGAAGTTTATTCGAATGTGTTTTTATTGATTGGATTATGATTTAAGTCTTGATCTTAATAACTTGGCGATGGACTGAGAGGGTGAGTTAAGTGAAAATAATCAATTTAGGCTAACGAGAGTTAGGTGAATTGATAAGTAAAGGATTAAATCAAACTGGTAGAATTATGTAACGAGATATCGAGCATAGGTTCCCGGTAGGTTAGTAGATAACTTTAGATCTAATTTAGTTTTTGGGTCAATTGCGAATCGAGAGATCGGAATTCACATAAATTGAATTAGGGTTTATCAATTAGGGTTAAGAATTATAACTCGAGAGAGAGTAATTCACCTTAGGACTATCTAGGCCTGTTGAGTCAACAATTGCATAATTGGTTGAGTTCCTTTAATTTCGAATTAAAATCCCTGTTCTCTCACTTGGTGATTTCTAGGTTGATTTTGGATTTGGTTGTGTGATTGCTTTTCTGTTACTTTTAGTACATTCAATTTTCATATCCGATTATCAATTGATTTACTTTTCTGTAGTAGTTGTTAAGTTTGTGGATTAGCTACCATTAGACTTAGGACTAGTTCCCTTTCTCATGGGATCGACACCTTAGGTACTACGAGAACGACCCGTGCACTTGCAGTAATTACAAAAGTTAAAAATATTGAAACTTAGAGCGTGTAACCTTGAGCGAACAAGTGTCGGCCCCCTGAAAATTTTTCCATTAACTTAAGCATAATAGCTTATGGAATAAATGCATGAGGAGAAATTGAGGGTATTTCGGTATATAGCTTAAGTACCAAGGGTAAAGTGGACTTTTGGGAGAGGTATAGTAGACTTGTCTTATTGGCAGAATGGCAGCGTGAATGAGGCAAGAAAACAGAAGGAAGAAAAGAGGTTTCGGATGAGAGTAGAAAGAAGAGAGTTGAAAGCTAAGTTGTAATTTCTGTAAAGCTTAAAGAGAGAACAT
>JANZXR010000008.1:16481117-16510576 GCA_027575705.1 Erythroxylum echinodendron
ATCCTCTGTGATGACATCACACACAGAGGCTAGGAAAGCTTAGAAGCGTATAAGTATCCTCTGTACTGACGTCACAACACAGAGGCAAGGAAGATATAAGAGTATAAGTATCCTCTGTGATGACGTCATAACACAGAGGCAAGGAGAGTCGAAGAGTATCCTCTGTGCCACTATTCACAGACATCGTCTGTGTTACTGTGCACGGACTTCGTTTGTGTTACTGTACACGGACTTCGTCTGTGCTATTGTTCACAAACTTTGCAAAAATGAGACGGAAGAAATAAGATGGACGAAAAATGAGATGCAAGACAGAAATGAGACGGAAGGAAAATGAGACGCAAGACAGGAACGAGACAGAAGGAAAATGAGACGCAATTCAGAAACGAGATGGAAGGAAAAAGAGACGCTAGACAGAAATGAGACGGAAGAAAAATCAGATGATAGAAATGAGACGAAGGGAAGCCGAAAATGAAACGCAAGCAATGAGATGAAAAAAAATGATAGACACTTTCAGAAGATAAAGTCCTTCGAGGTCTTCATGAAAGTTGTAGAGATTGAAGTGCTCTTTAAATCTATGCAAAGAAACCTTAGATTGGATTCCTATAGGAAAAGTTATACTAATAGCCCCGAAGTAGGGATATGTGCAAGGTGTTGAGAATATGACCCGATAGTAATAAGTCTGATGATGTTTCTGAAGGTTAGGCTTTAGGGAGCGGATTCTCATAGAGTTGGTATCAGAGCAAGCATGAATGATCATGTATGAGAAGTTAGGCTCCAGAAACGGGGCCTGGCAGAGTTGGTATCAGAGCATGAAAGCAAGTTTGAGTCAGACACCAAAAATGTGGTAGGACAGATTTATGGTATCAGAGCAAGTAGGAGTTGGACTCCGATATCGGGGTGTGACATACCAAGCATATGTTTGCTTGTTTTGATGATTCTAAATTGGATTCAGATTCAAACAGATCCAGATCTTCCTATGTTGCCATCATGCCTTTTTTGTTTCCTTGACTCTTCTTTTGTTTTCTTTTGGGTAAGGGGCATTTAGACTTATAATGTCCTGGTTTATTACACTTATAGCAGACGGTAGAGCTTTTTTCATTCTTCGAATCGTCTTTGCTAATCTTTTTTAAAGAGGAGTCTTTATTTCCCTTTGTTTTCTTTTTCCACATCCTTCTAAGTTTTCTTGAAATGAAAGATAGTTCGTCTTCATCTTCATTTGAATCTTGATCAAATTCAATGGCATCATCATTCTTGATTTCTTCAATCCTTAATGCTTTTGAAGATGTACTTCTATTTTTCTACATTTTCTGATTCTTTTGACCAGCTTTCAAAGCAATATATTTGTCCCTTCTGGGTTTATCTTCTGCATCAAGCTCAACTTCATGGATTTTCAATAAACCGAGCAATTCATCTAACTTTAACTTGCTTAAATCCTTGGCTTCTTGTATTGCTGTTACTTTAGGTTTCCATCTTTTTGGAAGACTTCTGAGGATCTTTCGGACATGATCTTGACTATTGTAGATTCTCCCCAGAGTTTTAAGTCCATTACAATTAATGATTGTTTGGAATCATCCAAACATTTAATCATTAGACGCATTATCTTTCATCTTAAGCAACTCATACTAATGAACAAAAATACCAATCTTGAATTCTTTCACCTGGTTTGTGCCTTCATGTGTAATGGCTAATGTGTCCCACATTTCCTTTGTAGATTCACATCCTTGAACCTTATCATATTTACTTTTGCTTAGAACACAAGTTAAAAAGAACTTGGCCATTGAATTTAATTGAACACGAGCTTTTTGATCAACTGACCATTGGTCACGAGAGATGCTTTTCCCTTCATAGTCTACTGGGATATATGGACTAATTTCAACAATATCCTAAAGATCAATATGTGTGGATTGTATGAAGAGCCGCATTCTGTCCTCCCAATAATGATAGTCTTCACCATTGAATGCAGGAGGTCTTGTGACTTAGGCGCCTTCAGCTATAAAAACATGTGATTCAGCCATAGATCTTTATCCTCACTTTGTAACAGTGTTTCTTGGAAACTTCGCTCTAATACCAACTGAAGTAAATCACTTGTTATTATAGAAATCACATATAATATGTAAAATACACAAGAAGGGGGGTTGAATTGTGTTAAATTGTCTAAGATAGTAATCTTTAAAAAAAACTTCTTGATTTTCTTAAAAGATTCAGACGATTGCAAAACAACGCATTTATTTTGTTTGAGTAATTGCAACAGCGGAAATAGTATCTATTCTTCTAACAACAAGAAATTAAAGAGATAAGGGTTAGAGAATATGACACCGTGATTTATATCGGTTCATCCTTAACCTTTGGGCTACGTCTAGTCCTCAAAGTTTATCTGAGATTTCGCTATCTCTTGCAACTTTATAAGTATTATTTTTCACTTCCAGAGCCTCTTCAGGTCTCTTTCACAAAGTATTTTTTTATCTGCTATCTTAGCCTCTTTAGGCTCTAGTCTTCCCTTCCACTTGAAAAGATATTTTTTGAGTTTTCTAAACTCACGTTACAGGTGTTCTTGATCTCTCTTCTTCCTTTTTTTCACTCAAGATATTTTTACACTATATTCACTTGATCACATAATTATTTCATGTAGAGAGTTAAGAGTTGACAACTAAAAGGTTTATATCTTGTCTATAACTACAACTGATATTTATAATCTAATCTCCAACGGTCTTCTTGAGAAAATTGCTTGTAGAATCTTCAGAGATCAGTTATTAGCTAAGTCCTATAACTAACTCCAACTAACTAACTGACATTGTAGCTTATTCTTCAATTATATTGTCTTGATTTGATTTGTGTGCTTTGTCTTATGTCTTGACTTCATCTTATGTCTTCGCTTCGTCTTGCGACTTCACTTCGTCTGATGACTTTGCTTCGTCTGATGGCTTTGTTTCATCTAACTTTGCTTCGTCTGATGAATTTGCTTTGTCTGATGACTTTGCTTCATCTGATTTGTCTTGCACTTTGTCTTAGTCATCTCTTTAAATATCATCTTGATTTGATGATTTGTGCTACTTACATTTATCTGCGCACTTAACAAACTCATCAAAACAGTTCACACACTTCTTTTATTATTATTATTTGACTTCCATCAAAATTAATAGAAGTAAAGTCTTCTTGACTTAATAAGGTTAAGGTGTGAATTTCATTTACTAATTTAGTTAAAGTAAAAACTAGAATATAGAGAAAAGTTTGAAGCAATTTTAGTGGAGAGAGGTAAGGGAAATAGCAGAAACGTTGTTGTTGGAGTTTGGTTCATCAACATACTAGGTGTCACCAATTTTCAAAGACATATATCTTAAGGCATGGAATCCATTTGCCCATTTCATATGCTACCATTAATCTACACATTAAGTTGCCATATGTCACCAATTAATCAGTCCATATGTCCTATTATAATTAGTCCACATGTCACATAATAATTGGTCCATTTGTCACTCATTTAACTATGCCAAATGTCCCTCAATTATAAGCTTAATCATCCTAATATTTATATATCAATTTATCTAGTCACTTGGCATTTTTCCTAGTCCAAATGTACATATTAATTCATCAATCTCCCAATTAATAATAATTAATTCCAATTTACTCATTGCAATTCAATCAAACAAAAATTCAAGACATAACAATTCATAATTCACATTACAGTCATTTTAAATCTTTCATACCCAAGGACATGTCAATTAAGTGCATATGCAAACTTTGTAATGTGTACAAATTATAATTCGTGTGCATGCTCATAGTATGCATGTAGATTTAATGCTCCCAATGATAATATTCATTCACAATGACTTAGGGCTCTAACCCTAAACATGTTTTGGAAATTGGATATTACAATTCTCCCCCTTTAAGAAATTTCATCCTCAAAATTCTTACTTGATTGATCAAATAGGTAGGGTATTGTCTCCTTATGTTCTTCTTCATTTCCCATGTAGCTTCTTCACTTGAATGTTTCCTCCAAAGGACTTTAACCTATGGGATCACTCGATTTCTCAATTTTTTCATTTGACATCCCACTATCTTTATCAGTTCCTCAATATAAATCAAATTACTTGCATCTTCAATTTCTTGAGCCGATAACACATGTGTTGGTATCTTTTAAGCATACTCATATGAAACACATTGTGAATCTGAGTCATTTCAGTGAATAGTGCTAACTTATAGGCCAATGGTCCAACTCTCTCAATAATCTCATATGGACCAATATATCTAGGGTTGAGCTTACCCTTTTTACAGAACCTCAACAAACCTTACTAAAGTGATACTCGCAAAAACACATTATCTCCTACTTGATACTCCATATCCTTCCGGTGCTAATCCACATAATTTTTTTGTCTATCTTGTACCGCTTTAATTCTACTTCGGATCAGTTTCACTTTATCAACAGTATCTTGAATCAGTTCTGGGCCTTTAACAATCTTTCGACCATCTTCATCCTAATATAGAGGCGAACGACACTTCTTGCCATATAACGCCTCATACAGTGCCTTACCGATACTACTATGATACTGATTGTTATAAGAAAACTCAATCAGAGTTATATATTGATCTCATATTCCTTGAAACTCCAATATGCATGCTCTGAGCATATCCTCAACAGTCTTAATTATCCTCTCACTCTGTCCATTTATCTGAGGATAAAAAGCAGTACTTAAGTCCAACTTCATCCTCAAAGCTGTTTGTAAACTATCCTAGAATCTTGAGATAAATCTAGGATCCCTTTCTAATACAGTGGACACTGGAACTCCATGTAACCTCACTACCTCATTCACATATCTCCGAGCTAACTAATCTAGTGAGTTATTCTCTCTCACTGGTAAGAAATGAGCCGACTTGGTCAATCTATCAACAATGACCTATATGGAATCATGTTGCCTCGGAGTCCTCAGCAAACTCATAATAAAGTCCATAATAATCCTATCCCATTTCCATTCCGAAATAGGCAAGGACTGTAACTTACTAACTAGAGCCTAATGCTCTGCCTTAATCTGTTAGCAAGTCAAACATTTAGCTACAAACTTAGCTACTTGCTTCTTTATCCCTGGCCATCAGAAATGCTATTTCAATGTATTATACATCTTGGTAGTACCAGGATGCGTAGCGTAAGCTACTAAGTGTGCTTCCTCCAGTATCTCTTTCCTCAAATCCTCAACATTAGGTATACACAACCTCTGCTTCAACCGCAATATCTCATTCCTCAATTCCAACTCAAAACTTGGATTCACTTTTAAATTCTTAATATGCTTTACTAATTCAGGATCTTTGCTTTGAGCTTTTATAATCCTCTCATATAACACAGGTCTTAGCTTCAATATAGCTATCAATACCTCATTCTGTCCCAAATTTAACTCAACATTCAATGCTCTTAGTTGAACTAGGTTAGGCAACCTCGATAACTATACTTAAGCCACATTGTTATTGGATTTTCGGCTTAATGCATCAGCTACTACATTAACTTTACCAAGATGCTACTCAATTTTATGTTTCATATTCAACTCCTTCTGACTCAACAAGTATTTCAAACTTTTATGATCAGTAAAAACCTGAAAAAGTTTCTCCATACAGATATTGTCTCCAAATCTTCAAAGCAAATACGACTGCAGCAAGCTCTAAATCATCTACTAGATAATTAAATTCATAAGACTTTAATTGTCTCAATGCATATGCTATCACTCTGCCATGCTACATCAGTACACATCCTAGCCCCTGGTGTGAAGCATCACTATACACTACATATCCTCTGGATCCAAATGGAATAGCTAACACCAGTGCTGTAGTTAACTGATGCTTTAGCTCCTCAAAACTTCTTTGACATTGATTATTCCATCTCAATGGCATATTTTTCCTCAGAAGTTTTCTTAAAGGGGTTGAGATTAGTGAAAACCCCTAGACAAATCTCCTATAGTATCCGACTAATCTAAGGAAACTCCAAATCTTAGACACATTCCTCGGAGCTTCGCACGTCATCACTACTTCTACTTTCTTTGGGTCTACCTGAATGCCCTATCCAGACACTACATAACCAAATAATACTACTTGATCAATCCAAAATTCACACTTACTAAACTTGGTATATAATTGCTTCTTTCTCGTTATTTGCAAAACCAATCTCAAATGCTTTGAATGTTCTTCTCTACATTTCAAATACACCAAGATGTCATTAATGAACACAATCACAAAACGATCTAAATAAGGTAGGAATACCTTATTCATCAAAGCCATAAAAGCTGTCAGAACATTTGCCAACCCAAATGGCATCACCAAAAACTCGAAGTGCCTATATCTCGTTCTAAATGCACTCTTTGGTACATCAGCTTCAGCTATCTTCAACTGATAATAGCCTAACCTTAAATCAAGTTTAGTGAATATCTGAGCTCCCTATAATTAATCAAACAAATAATCTATCCTTGGTAAAGGATACTTATTCTTTATTGTCACCCTATTCAACTGTCTATAGTCAATACACAATCTCAAAGTCCCATCTTTTTTCTTTACAAACAATATCGGAGCTCCCTAATATGACACACTGGGCCTGATGAAACCCTTATCCAACAATTCCGACAATTGTGTCTTAAGTTCCTTCAGTTCTATAAGTGCCATCCTATATGGAGGAATTGATATAGGAGAGATTCCTGGAACAAGTTCAATGGTAAACTCTGTCTCACTTTCTGGGGTAAACCCAGTAGGTCAGAAGGAAACACATATAGAAAATCTTTAATAATAGGAATATCCTGAATGGTCTGCTCAATTCATATGTCAACTATATAGGCTAAATAAGCCTCAAACCTTGAATCAATCTCATAGCACTCATTGAAGAGATCAATTAGGCTAGCACTGTTTGACTAACTCCTTGAAATACTACTCTCAACTGATTAAGAGATTCAAGAACTATCTCCTTAGTATAGCAGTTCATCATAACTCTATGTGCAGTGAGCCAATCCATAGCTAAGATGAGGTCTATCTCTCTCAATTGCAATACTATCAGATCGAATTTCAATTCTGCCTGATCAATTCGAACGATGCACTCTTTACATACCTCACCAATCACTGTAGTACTACCTATCGGTGTACTTACTTCTAAACGACAATTTAATATTTCTCTTCACAATGCAGTCTAGATCCCAGATGCGGTATGATAAATGAATGTGTATATCCTGGATCTACCAATGCAAATGCTTCAAATTGAAAGATATTTAACACACTACTACCATATTTGGGGAGTTCTGGGCCTTCGATCTAGTGATGGCATAAACCCTGTCCTGAGAATGTATCTGGTTACTCCGCACCTCAGTCCTGACACTAGACCCTGCTGAATGTGTTCTGCCTCTACCTCTGCCTTTCTGTACTAACCCATTAGCTCTACTCTGTTAGACTGTCATCTCAGTCACTGTTCCTTTTCTCATTCCAGACTGACAAAGACAACATATAATTTTTCGCAAGATCATAACCATTGTTATGTAAAATCATTATTATGCAAAACCATTATTATAGGCAAAGACAACAATTAACTTTATTTGGGTTTTTTTACATAACCATTTTCTTATACACATTAAATGTTTATTTTGTAAACCTCCCGTGAGATATGGAATTGGTTTTATGCATATCAAGTGTTTATTTTTTAGCTCAAACCAACTTTAATAAGTATTCAATTAGTTTCACTTAAGGAATTGCATTAAAGAATGCTTATAGTATTTTTATAAAGGCCAAGCAATTATATGATCAGACTATGTCTAAATCTTCATATGATCATATTGCATTTTTAAATGTTTACAAAAAAAATATGTGTCGATCTATCATCCTCTAGGTCCCAAGCAGAAGGAAATTCATATATAGATCACATTCTAAACCTAGAGGGTATAATACTCAAGGCAAAAATAGGCACAATTTTTATGCAAGGTCATCTCAAAAGAACTTACAACCTCCTTCTCATTCATATAGGCCTCTTTATCATTAAAATGGTATGAAACAAACTCATAATCATTCTAGGTCTCTTTGTAAGCATAAAGGCATGATACTTGCTCCCATTTAATATTAATCCTTACGAGAAACAAAAAAACATCCCATTTTCTCTAAATCACCATAGGTCATATTTTCATGAAAAGAGAATATCATATGCTAATCATTTATTAAGCTCTACTATCACACAAAGAGAACTCCAAATCCTATTCAATATAGACCTTATAAGAAGCAAAGAAGCATGGCTTTTTTCTCTAAATCACTGTAGGTAATATTTTCATTAAAAGAGCATAGCATATGCTAAACCATTTGTTAGGCTCCACTATCACATAAAGAGAACTCTTAATCCCTCACATGTCGAAAAGAAAGCATTATATAACCCACATCCTCTAACTAAACCTAAAAATGTATATAACTTATACTCTTAAAGGTCTTTCTCATGTGGTAATAACACTTTCAATTCTCATCATATGAAATGCCATTTTATGGTGATAATAGACATATCTATAGAAGTTTCTCTTTGAAATAATACTTATGGAGTATGAAGGCCAAGAGGGGTTTAAAAAAGAAAAGAAGTTAGTATAAAAGGAAATAAAGAAGCAAGGGACAGTATATGATATTTAGAGTGCTTGTAATGGTAATGAACATGACTCTTCTTTTTCAAGAATGTGGATTTTTTTTTATTGCATGAAAATGATGGATATGCTACAAAGGCCAATGATATGATTAGATGTTTAATTTTTGATCCTGATGATAGGTTTAGATATATTCACTAAAAGAAAGGTGTTCGATTCAAAGGATATCTAGGTGTTTACGTAGAGGAGGTGTTCCATTTAAATTCATTGAAAAATGAGTCAAAAACATTACTAACTACATAGTTGCCTATGTTAATACCATTAAGTGAAATAATCATCTATGGATTCATATATGAATTTTGATCCTTAGGTACTCTCAAACCTCATATATGATGATTCTCGTGAGACAAATACTAAATGCAATAATTCTTCTATTCATTACGAAAATTTATCTTTAATATATCCAAGCTTAATCTTAAGGTTAATTTCAAATATCTAATCAATAAACCTATCTCTATTTATAGATCATCTAAATCATATGCGTTTATTATTACAATAATTAAATGTAGTTGAGTGTTCACCTTCAAACTTCAAGTTAGATGGAAGCATTGAAAGACATAAAGCAATATTAGTTTCAAAGGGGTATACAAAAAGTTATAGGGTGGACTTCCAAAAGAATATTATAGCTAAACTTGACATAATTTACATTCTCATATCTATAATAGCAAATCGAAGATAGCGTAGCAATATTTTATTGCCTATTTTCATTACAAATATATTATATTTAAGTAGTAACACCATTGGTTAATGGCAACCCTAAAATCAAAAGTTCTTTTTATATGTGGATAAATGTAGGTATATATTAGAAAATGACTTGATGAAATAATAAATAAGGTATCCTTACCACGTAAGAATAATTCTTAATAGATTTCCATTTACATATGCTTCAATAACAAAATTATTGTTGAAATTAGGAAAATTCATGACTAATAAAGACACCAAAAATTCCTTCATTGTATTAAAAGCACATTCAACCTATTAATTTCATCCAAAAGAATTACTCTTTAATAAAGAGGTTAATGGGTTACTCAACTACCTATACCCTTTGATAAAATGCCTATCATATCATACTAACCCTAAAAATTCCCCCAATTACTTTAAGAAAATAGGTATTGACCAAATTTTCTTTACACTCACTCTTTGAATATATCAAAAGACTAAAAAACTCTCTTTGTTGAGTTGATACACGTCATATATTCTATTTGTCTTACCTTAAAAGAGCACTTTACCATCTTAAAAATTAACTTGCTTTTTCATCATTTGTACTACCTTTTAAAGATGATCCAAATGTTGTTAAAATGAACTATCATAATCTAGTATTTCATTAAAAAAAATACTACAACAAACTTCCTTAAGTGAGGCATAATGATGAAATTTATCAAACTTTAGAAATTTAAAAGAGCATTAGTTAAACAAAAAGTTGTAATTAAACTCTCAATTTCTAAGTTTTAAAATCAATTAATCGAACTTTCATCCCTAATAAAACTTTCATTGAACATTTGATACGCTACACAAATTTATCCCTAATTTGTTTCAAAACTACTTTTTTTCATTATTGAGTAACATTAACACAAAACAACAACACAACAACCCATTAACAACCAAAATAAACTCTGACAACTTAATCCACACAAACAAAACCAACAAAAATAAAATCATTTAACAACACAAAATGAAGTATAAAAAAAAACCCAATAGCAGAGATGACCAACCTTGACAATAGAATTAAAGACGACAAATGGATAGATGAAAAAAGTCAGATCTGTCAGCGGTGGAGGAAAGAAGAAGAAAAGAAAATGAAGAAGAAACATGACGAAGAAGAAAGAAGGAGGGGGGCATCTATCGATTTAGTTCAAAGGAAAACAACAATGTTTCCTTCCAATTTAAACAACATCATTTTCCTTCCAATTTAAATGACAATGACCTTAGTTTTAATTTACCGATGGAAATTATTTCCATCAGTAAATTCCTAATTTCTGTCGGAAATTTTATTCGGGAATCATTGACGCCTATTTTTAGGACAACATTCACTAGTCCGTCATTAAATTTTGTCTATAGAGTTGGCGGTAATATTTCCTCTTTTAATGACATATTTTTTGTTCCGTCACTAATTTACTATGGATTTTTTTTCCGTTGGTAATTTTCCATTAGTATTTTGTAATTTTCTTATAGTGGTTATGAAAAATATTAGGATGTTCCTATATGACCTTAATAAATTCCATAAACATCATTCCTCTATTACGTGCAATGTTGTGAATACCGTACCGAATCTGGTACCGGATTGGGTTCTGGTACGGTATTATATCGGTACCGGTCAATATTGGGTACCGTTTCGGGTAATTTTTTAAATTTAAGAAACAATCCTTGAATTTTTTTAGAAATTGCAAAATAAGCCATTATCATATTGTACAGTTGTATCATATACTTTATAAGTTTACATCAACCTTGTTTCCAAATATCATAATAATAAATAATGACCACAATGAATATGAAATAATAATAATTTTTAGATATTTCACGTATACATAATAGGTACAATTAATATGAAAAAAGACAATTATTATCATACAAATAAAAAATTAAGAACAATACAAAGTATTTAAAATATTACAATTTCATCATATAATAAATAATAATTATATCAAAACATCCAATAAAAAGAATAATAAATAACCTTAACTCTCAAACTATTACAATTTATGGCAAGAGTTCATGATGAGGAACCAACAAAGTAGAAGTGAAACCTGTAAGAAAGACATTTACAATTACATTGCATGTATAGAATTTAACATATACATTAAATATAAGTAAAATTAGAAGAAGAGGAAAAACAAAAACCTAGAACTTCATTTAGTCTACAGGAGGATACTCGCTATAACTACACTAACCCTAGTTATTATTTAGTACAAAATCCTCATCATTGAGAGGAGCTTCATCATCACCATCGTTCAAATTCAATGCACTAAATGACATGTCAATGCTTTCCTAACGAAGATTTTCTTCTAAGTCATTCACATATATCAAATCTGGTTCCTCAAAAATCCAATTCGCCATAAGATCAATATTATCAATAGAAATTAGATCTTTTGAACCACTTATGCTATTAAGACTCCTAGTAAACAATAAAATGTAATTATTAAAAAATTATAAGAAATTATATCAAAATAATAATAATAATAATAATAATAATAATAATAATAATAATAATAATAATAATAATAATAATAATAATAATAATGACATACCTTTCTTGAAGCTTTAAATTGTAACAAACAAATACCAAGTCATTTAATCTTTTATGCTCCAATCTATTCCTTTTCTTAGAATGAATGAATTCAAATGTACTCCAATTCCATTCGCAGCCTGTTGCAGTCATACATTGACTTAAAATACGAATTGCAAACTTTTGTAATTCTAAAACACCACTTCCGAATTGATTCCACCAAGAAACTATAAACTGTAAGATAACAAAAGAAGTGTTACAAACAAAATAAAGTGATAATTAATTTTTAACAAATAAGAAAAAGGAAACAACTAATACCTGGAGAAAGTTTTACTCTTTTTCGAATAGCACTCAGCAATCCAATATCCCAGAAGACAGTTTATAAAGCTCCATTTGTGAGATTAAGATATAATTGTTGTAATAATGAATATCTTTCTTCTATTAACTCAGCTTTCTTTGTAAAATCTGGTCTGAAATATACATTAGGATTCAAAAATGCCCCAGCTGCAAAAAATGGAGAAGAAAGTTACTTTTCTCATCTCTCATTGATGATTGCAAGATATGGTGTATACAAAGAAGGCCTATGTTTCAGATTGTTCTTGATTGCTTCCTTTGCCCTTTCTATGACATAAAAAAAAAACCATTATTGACTTTTCTTCATTATCAACTAAGCAAAGCATCTTCACCACTCAGATAAAAAATTGACAATGAGACCAAAATTCTCTATCTTCAAATATAACGCTAGAAACCTCCAATCCAATATTAGACCTAGCATGTGCGGATATAACTCACTTATCACTTGTAAACATTTGTCTTAACTTTTTCTTCATCGAAATAAAAGACTGAAGTGATAAGAAATTCGCTGCAACTCTTGTCACACTAGGACAACACAAATTCCTACAATTTGTAAATTCCTTTCTCATTAAATTCAATACCCATGCATGATTATAGATGAACTTGGTCACCATTTTAGCTTTCTGCATAGTCTCATCAATAATAGAAAAATAACTAGAATCTGCTATATTATCCAACATTAGGTCAATGCAATGTGCAATACAATGAGTCTAAAAAAATAGTTATACCTATTATGTAACCTTCTTCTTGCCATTTTATAAATGAAATCATTGTTAGTAATGAACTGAACAATGTTCTCTAGCCCCGCTTCATTCACTTCATAAAATATCTCAAATAAAGTATCAGTATTTCTAATAAGGCCAGATGCGTCAATAAACTTCAAAAACAATAAGCCATTTACAATATAAACCAAAAAATTAATATTAAGCTCTTGTCTCCTATTTGTCCAACCATCACAAATGATTGAACACCCAAAAGTAGCCCAACTCACTCTTCTTTCAATCAAGTAACTTTTAATTTTAGAAACTGAGCAACTCAAAACCTCTCAAGTCATCAATTGAAGGAGCTTTGTATTCTGGAATGTAAAAGGCTATTACATCTACCATAGGTTGATAATCATAAGACTGAAAAGCATTGAATGACAAACCTATATCATGCCTCCATCTAGCTACTGTCATATTATTATCAGCTACATCTCTTGATTGCATTAAACCATAAATTGAAGTCCAGGTGTAACATTTACTTTTCCTGGGCCTAGGATGGAACACTACCACTATCATTACCACTATCACTTTCAACATTTCCACAATCACCACGAAAACTAGCAAACAAATTTCTACTGCCTTTTTCAAAATTCAACATTTTCCTTCTATTTTTCTCATGTTGATATTATGATCGTGGTTTGATGATGTGTGTAAGTTCTAATTAATAACCTCGATAATCGGCAAGCATACGAGTCATTCATGTAATACCTGAGTTATCAATCCCACGAGAAGGGATAATCTAATCCTAAAAGCTAAGGCCAAAATAATTCGTAGTAATTCAAAATGTAACAAAACTAAGGCAATAATTTAATTCAATCACGCAACTCAATTCTAAGAATCAATTACGAAAATATTAACAAAGTAGCAGTTGCAACCCACACTCAAGCATCAACCTAAAGGAACTATCAATTGAGAGAAAGGGGAATTTTTACCTATCTTTAACTCTAACCTAATCGGTTATGAATTATCGGATTATTGGTCTCAGACGATCCTAGGGTTGATTATTCTCTCTCGAGTTATAACCATTAACTTTAAATTATAAACCCTAATCATATTATGGAAAATTTCAATTTTTAATAAACAATCTATCCAATACCCTAATTAGGTCTGAAGTTGTCCAATAAACTATTGGGAACCTATGCGAGATCTCTATTCACACAATCACTGATTTGGTTAATTTCTCGTTCTTATTAAATCACCTAACTCTTGTTAGCCCAATTTAATTATTTTTCACTTGATTTACCCTCTTAGTCTATTACCGAATTATGTCATCAAAAAAATCAATCACAATAAATCTAATAATCATAAAATAATCAGATTTTATTAAATCAAAGATTAAAAAAATATCTCAACATTCACAAATCTTATTATCAAACTACTATTCCTAATTCTATATAACAATAAAAGTGGAAAATAACAGGAAATACGATCTTGGATGGAGACAGGAGGTAGCACCGTTGGGAAACTCTAAATTTGGGAAGTACGTTGATATCGGCTTCTTCTCCACTATTCTCTTCCTTCTTCTCTTTCTTAATATTTCAACAATCCTCTCTAGGGTTTCTCGCCAAAGTGGCTAATGCAAAAGCTCCCCTTTTTCTTTTGTCTTATTCTTGTATATATCTTTTGTGTTATGGGCAATCCTAGGGTTTTGTGGGGGTCCAAAAGGTTCAAAACTCCCTCGAAACTTGACGTTTTTTAGTGTTTGCACCAAACACAGGCCATGACTGTGGCCCTGTAGGTCACGATTATGGGCCACATCCAAGTCTTCTGTCACGATCATGGGCCATTGTTTCAGTCTGAATGTCTCTAAAACTTCTTCGTTCTTCGATGTTGCCTTAAACACTAACAAACACATCAATATACCTCAAAAATATCATATTTAAGCTCAAAGGATTGTTCCAACCCATAAAACACTTAAAACACAAATAAATCACAAACTAACACAATTATACCCTAAACATATACTAAATAATCGAATAGTGGCTAAACACATATCAAACTATACCCCAAAATACGATGCATGTCACACCTATCATATTATTCAAACAATGTTTTCATTTATCACTTCATATCCTTACTTACTTTTTTATAGTTTATACATCTCCTTTAACCCCAGCTAAAAGCTTCTTCATTAGGGTGATTCCTCCACTTTTCAAATACTTATTACAAAGCAAGAAAATTATATGATTCTTCATACCTAGGACTAATAAAGCATGAGCCCAAGCTGGATCACTGTATCTTCCTAAAGTAGTTTGATCAAGAGTACTTGAAATTCCTTCCATTTATCTGTAACAATAAATGAAGACATATATCAAAATCATACACAATTCAATTTCATCTATCACAATCTAATTTTATCCAACACAATTCTTTAATAAGTCACAAACTAACAATTTGAGTATTGAAAATACACAATTACACAATATACATGTCCATCATTTGTAGTATAAATCATTTTTGTATGATTACATCATACACAATTCAATTTTATCCAAAACAATCTAATTTTATCCAATACAACTCATCAATAAGTCAGAAACCAACAATTCAAGTTTTCAACATACACAATTACACAATACACAGGTTCATCATATATAATATAACTCATTTTATATGATTACATCATTCACAATTCAATTTCGTCTAACACAATCCAATTTTATCCAACACAATTCATCAATAAGTCAGAAACCAACAATTCAAGTTTTCAACATACACAATTACACAATACGCATGTCTATCATATGTAATATAACTTATTTTGTATGATTACATCATACACAATTCAATTTCATCCAACATAATCTAATTTCATTTAACACAATTCATCAATAATTCAGAAACTAACAATTCAAGTTTTCAACATATACAATTACACAATACGCAGGTCCATCATAAGTAATATACTGCATTTTATATTATTACATTATACACAATTTAATTTTATCTAACACAATCTAATTTTATCCAACACAATTCAAAATACACTTATTTTTCCCTTTACTATATTACTATTCTTTCCTCACCTTTTCATGTCTCTTTAAAAAGTGAAAGAAAAGAAAAACCGGAGTCTTCTCTTCTTATGGTAAACCGACTAATGGTTTGACAAATTTAGATGATATCTGAAAGTAAATTTACTAGCTTTCTTGGTATATTTTATGATATGCATAACAATTTAATTATCCTTACAAATCAATCTACTAATTAACTTGACAAATTAATTGAAAGAGAATGCTAATGGATAATTGAAGGAATCAATAGATCCATGCTTTTATCAAATGAAGAAAATAAAGATGCAATTATACAAATCAACTATACATTATTACACTTGAAAAATGATAACTATTTAGAAATACAATCGATTGCATTTTAGTTTATACAATTACATAGACCACCTCAACTTTATTATTAATTAGCAATGACATAATTTTATAATCAATAATCAATATTATTATACTAATTTTAAGAATAAGTAACAAAATATTATTTCAATTAATAATTTACTATTGTGCCCAAATAAGTTCTAAAAATACCTAGGCTATCCTCCTCGTAAGTATACGAGATAATTGTAGTGATTGCCCAGGGTCGTCTCTTAAATTAATCTTGAACAAAAGCAAAAATAAAAACATTCTATCCTGATTAGTTGAGTGAAGACTTTAAAGAAAATCACAAAATATATTGAAAAGTAAACAGAATTAACTAGAAGTAAAGACGAATAGATTAATTGAAATGGAAAACTTTTGAGAATTAATTTCATTAATTTAATCTCTTATGCATGATTAAGGGAAACGATTGGACAATTGTCTTACTAAAATTAATAGTTAGGTTCTAAATCAACTCGAATAATGAACTAATCTAATTTTTGTATTCGACAAGTTATTATCTGAATTAATCATGGAAACCCAACTACTAATTACCACTTAAGTTAATATATTTCTAGTTCTTAACCTAAGTGTCCATGGTTTCTTGTTCTATATTAAACTTCTTCTCTTAATCCTTCATTTAATACTAAAATGATGCAAAGTTTGGTCATCCTATTACATCCATTCAACTTAGAAACCACAGTAATAAATAAAACAACAAAACCATAACTCAATCATGCATAGTCGACTAAAATAGCAACATTAATTCTCAAGAAAAAGAAATCAGCCCATCACCAAAATCACAAGATTCATTATCTTCAAATGCTCCAATCCCATCTTCATCGGTATACGTGAAGTATTTAAGCAACAAACCAAGTAAATAACTAAATGAACTATGAAAAGAAAACAAGTAATAGTCAGCTAACCTAAAAAAGTAACAAGTTCAGTAAACAACAAGAAACAATGCAACAGATAAATAATAGAGCAAGCAAACAAGGATCGAGTGAGTGAAATGTGGTAGTCTCTTACCCTTCTCAAACTTCCTGCATTAGCTCTTGCCTTCTGCTT
The DNA here is from genome assembly GCA_027575705.1 of Erythroxylum echinodendron. Taxonomy (NCBI): domain Eukaryota; kingdom Viridiplantae; phylum Streptophyta; class Magnoliopsida; order Malpighiales; family Erythroxylaceae; genus Erythroxylum; species Erythroxylum echinodendron. The sequence continues at coordinate 16,498,516 of JANZXR010000008.1, forward strand.
TAACTTATTCTCACTAGATAGTCGAAGGCTTGCTCTGCTTCCAACTTTATGCTATGTTTCTCTCTTCTTCATCGACTCTCTCTGTTTCTCTTCTCGTCTTCCCATCTTGCTCTCTATCTCTTCTCTTCTCGAATGAAGTTTTATGTAGAGTGAATGAATGATTGATAAGCTACCAACCTCTATCCCCTTTTTATTTGTAGTATGACTCTAGGTTTAGGGATTCAAGCAGTCACCCCTGCACATGACACGTGATAAGTTGATGAATTAAATGAAACAATTGGTCATGGGGTCGCCCCTGTGAGGGCACTTGTCACGGTGGTGACAAGTTATATCGTGGTGACTAACATTTAGTGTTAGTCATAGTGGTGACATAACTTAAAAGTGGTGACAAGTGTCACCACTGGGGGACTGACATCCAAACACTATTTCCACTTCAACCTTCATGCAAAATTCACAAAATAATCCGATTAACATTCATACAATATTCACATCATTTCCACTCAATTTATCTCACATTTTAATCAAAATATAAGGAATTGTAACCAAAATCAAGATATAAAGGCAATTAAAAGCAATGGAAACTAGACACAACATTTACCAATACCATTATGCTAATTTTAAGAATATTAAAAAATTATTATATTAATTAATCATTTATTTTAAGTTTAAAATTTAAATACTAACATGAATATAAGATTATTTTACATTCTCTTTGTCGATTTTAACTTTAAATTGAAACTTTCAAATTTCAACTCTCAAAATTCAGATTTCAATTCATGCATAGCCATACCCATGAATGAACCAAATCATAAACAACAAGATTAAAAAAACCGTGCATCATTCATTCAACTCCGATCTAAATATCCAATTCCAAACCAACACAAATCACAAATCCAATTTACAATTTAATTCCAAATTCCAACTTCCAACAGTCCAACCCATTCACAATCACAATTCACAGCTGTAATTAAGTAGAAAAAAACAATTGCAAAAACCCACCCAAAAAATTCTCAATGCATTTGGTTTGGGTTTTTAGGTCAGGTTAGGTTTGGATCTGGATTTGGATCTTTTCTAGATCTGGCGAGTGACAACTCCAGAAGCTGTGGTGGCAGGCAGTGGTGGACGGTGGTGGTAGGAAGAGAGTAGAGTGGCATGGAGGAGGGGATAACTGAAGCAGTGAAGCCTGAAAATGCTTCAGTGGTGGCGACGCGTGGAGGAGTTGAGGAGGGCTGTTCGTGCAATGATGGCATGGAGGACATGAGGAAGTCGTGCGGTGTTGTCGCTGGCTAGGGAGGAAGAAGTAACCACTGGAGAAGAGAACGAGAGAGAGAGAGAGTATGGAGAGTGTGAGAGAGGAGAGTGTTTGAGAGATATAAATGAAAATGAAAAATGAGAGAGAGGATAGGAAGAAGCAGATGGGTTGGGGGAGGGGAGGGTAAAATTTTTGGATTTTTTCTAATTAGTCCCTAGAGTTTTCAAAACTCAAGATACTGGCCGGTAATTTAAATACTGGCCAATACATACCGGCCAATACAAGGCAAAAACTCAAGTATCGGTCAATACTCACAACTGGTACTATATTCATCGACATTGTTTTGTTTTCTGGTTGGTACCAGCTAGTACTGAACGGTATTCATAACCATGATTACATGTAATTCCTTTAGGTCCTAGAATGCCAAAAAAATATTTTTATGAAAAGGTGAATTGATCATATACCAACCTCTGCTTTGTCTCTTGAAGGACCATCTCAATCTCTTTCTCTACACTAGATTTCTAAGATCATGATGAGTATATGCCTGAATTCAACAAAGATGATTATGAGCGTCTCTTCAAGAAATATGAAGACATCATTCTTGATGAAGATATTTTGTTTACATTCATGAGCCTATACAATAGAAGAACAAATAGGACCTGGCATTCAAATAAAAGTAGGCTTTCACTATGTATGATTGTACTATTCTGCGTGCCTATATGTGTGTAAACCCACAAATTGTAATTATTTAGCCGTACCATATGACAGATAATAGTAGCTCCATTAAACTAAATTATTATATTATTTATGATGTAATAGGTGTGTCTATTTGTAATTCCCCTGCTTATATAAGCAAACAATTGCCTTCAGTCGGGCGAAATGAAAAAAAGAAATAACACTAGTTAATCCTCCACGTCCTTTTTCTAAAAATCCCTCTTTTAAAAAGTTGACGGGTTGTTTGGTTCAAGGAATGGAATAGATAAGGAATATAATAGTTATTCTTAAGAATAGAAAAGATGAGGAATAGAATAGAATGAATATTACTTTGTTTGGTTTAAAGAATAGAATAAATAAAGAATTTCTATGTCGTGTTTAGTTTGAAAATATAAACTTGGAATGACAAAGGAATAACTAATAAAAAGAATAAAATATCCTTATCCTTATTATTATTATTATTATTATTATTATTATTATTACTACTACTACTGCTACTAATTATTATTATTATTATTATTATTATTATTAATTTTCTACTAACAACTATTATTATTATTATTATTATTTATATTATTATTATTAGTAATTATTATTATTATTGAGAGGTATAAGTTGTCCAAAAGAAAGAGAGTAATATTTGAGGTACTCCCTCTTATATAGAATAAGTAAAGAGGAGGAGATTGTCTTTAACTATTCCTTAATATGAAAAATGAGTAATCTTTAAAAATACTATTTATTGGATCATAAAATAAACTAAATAAGGAAATAAATAATAGGTAAAAATAGAAGGGTTTCGATTACCCTCATCTAAACACCTCATGAGTCATCATTAGTGTTACTTTTATAATGAGTTTTGAGTATATTTTGCACTTTCTGTATATCAGAAGATGAGCTCATTAAGTCATATTATGAAATAACTCAAAATTGATTATCTGAGAGGCACGCCTTAAGATAGAAACACCTGAGAAAGCTTAAAAGCTTCTTAGCTGTCTAAGTGGAAAACCGATTGATAATCTTCCGTTTGGGGCTCTGTTTCAAATCCTCTTTTGTTAATGGCGAAAAACTACGTGAGAGAGAACGTACCTCTCTCTCGATTCGGCGTCCTGGTGGCGCAACTAGAGTCCATCGTCGCTTCCTCGTCTCAACAGTCACCCGATCCTCTCCTTTGCTTCGATCTCCTCTCCGATCTCATCGCCGCCATTGAAGAAGAGCCCAAGGTCTCTTTTGTTCTATTCTTCGCCGATACAATGCAGTTATCTTTTCCATGTTTCCTTCAGTGTTGTTCTGTCTTTGATGTGGAAATGTCGGTTTCAGGATTCTATTGTGCTGTGGCAAAGAAAATGCGAGGATGCGTTGTACTCGTTGCTTGTTCTGGGTGCGCGGCGACCTGTTCGCCATTTGGCGTCTGTAGCCATGACGAAGATCATATCAAAAGGGGATACCATTTCTATATATTCGAGAGCCAGCAGTCTTCAAGGTTTTCTCTCCGATGGAAAGAAGAGCGAGCCTCAGAGAGTTGCTGGTTAGTTCATATCCTCCTGTTTTTTCTCTTACAGTTTCATTTCCTGCTTGATACGCTTTTCACCTTTTTTTTGTTTTTCTAGTTGCATTTGAACTGGGAAAGAATGTAGCATCTGGATTGAAAACTTTTCTTAAACTTGAGTTATATTTTAATGATGCAATTTGCGTTCCAAACATCAGGCAGGATTTGTATGCTAAAATAATGCAGCGAGAATTTAGCAAATGATTATGTTCTCAGAAACTGCAAATGAGTCCTCACTTGGCTGTTTAAGGGATTATTTCCCGCGTGATATGTTAAGAGGCAATCGGAAGCATAAGTGCAGGTTAAGGAAGTTAACTTAGGGGCTAGCCTTCACAGCGGTGTTGCCTCACTTTTCTATAGGTTGATTTTTGACGTCTGTGTTTCAGAAAACTGTGTTGATTTGTGTGTTTAGATATACCTTTGATGAGAATCAAGACAGCAAATTTTCTGTTTATGATCTCTATAAATAACCTTATGTTGCTGGCATCTGAACTATTGAACTAGAATGTAGCTCTTCGTTTAGCATAAAGAAATATGGATACTTCATGTTCATGAGAATCATGCTGGCTTTGGGAAATAGTAAGAATGTCCCATTGCATGACAATTTATTTGGAGAAGGGAAATTGGCACTTCTGTAAAAACATCAGACTTGGGCCTCATCTTCATTTTGGATGTTCCTTTTAACATTGACATCATAGTTTCAACTTAAATTTATTCTTGTTGGTAAATTTATGTTGGCTTGGTTATCCCATGGTGGCTAGAAACCTATTAGTTGTCATGCCCTTTCTATATAGTTCCTTTAACTGCTAAAATATTAATTTCAGATTGTTCACAATTGATAAAAGAACAGTGTGTATCTTCCTTGAGCATTATTCTATTGGGTTAGTTATAGACTTTGCTATATGTGATATGGTACCTCCCTCTGTCTCCCTTGCATTAGAGAGAGGTATTGGAAAAGTGTTTGTGATTGTCCCCAAGAAAGGAAACAAAAAATAAGGCACAGTGTAACCATATAGTTATGTTTGTTATGCTTATCCCATCATTTACCTGATTGGTTGTTTGCTGCATGTTTGTGTCCTAATTTTCATGTAATCAATACTTGTAGGTGTTGCACAATGTCTGGGAGAGCTATATCGATATTTTGGTAGAAGAATCACTTCGGGTTTGCTTGAAACAACAAATATTGTGGCAAAGCTTATGAAGTTTCAAGAGGTATGTCTTATTCAATTTGTAATATTGTGGATATTATTATGATTAGGATTGATAATGTCAATACTAATGACTATTTGAATGTCGGTATTATATTGGTACTGTTACTATCCTTCTACTACAAAGGAGTTGACTAGAGCATGAATATATTTTAACTTCCTTTTGGATTGTTCCCTTTATTTTGGATTATATTTTCGAACGTGCAACCGTGGATTTTACATGATTAAACTTCTGATCAAATTTGATGCTCATATTCTGGGCTCTAAACTTTCTCCTATTTGCATAAAAATTTTATTTTTTTGATCCTTCAGTTTTTGTAGTGCCAAAAATTTCTGGCTTTGCTACCCTTTTTTAATGAAATTCCAGGAATTTGTGAGACAAGAGGCTCTATTCATGCTTCAAAAAGCTTTGGAAGGCTCTGGCGGCAATGCTGCCTCGTCCGCATATATTGAGGCCTACCGTCTTATAACACGTTTTGCTGTTGGGGATAAATCATTTGTTGTTAGAATAGCTGCAGCACGTTGTCTGAGGGCATTTGCTATGATTGGTGGGCCAAATCTAGGAGTTGGGGAGCTTGATAATTTAGCATCTTATTGTGTTAAGGCAGGTGTTTCTTAGTTTTTTGCGCATGTTACTCTTTTACTAAGGTAGGTTTTGAATATTTGAGAAGCTCATGCGGTATCTGTACTCTAGCCATGATATTGATGTTCTCTTTAGGCCCTTGAGGATCCAATATCATCTGTTCGGGATGCTTTTGCTGATGCTTTAGGTTCGTTACTTGCTTTAGGAATGAATCCAGAGGCACAGGTATATGTGCTATGTAGTTTACATCCAGTTCTTCTTTGTTTCTTCATTTCTTGCTTTCTATGTCTTTGGAAGATGCTTCTCTATTTGTTTTTCTTCCATGTTATTAGTTTATTAATTTACTAGCTAATTTTGACTCATCAGATTCAGCCCCGCGGAAACGGTTCTTCCACTCACGCAAAGAAATTAGAAGGTGGCTTGCAAAGGCATTTAGCATTGCCCTTCACTAGAGGTATTGATTTGACCTATTCCATGGTGTTCTGAATATCCTCTTTGTTCCAGTGGGAATGCATGTATAAATTTCATGAATTTTGAAGGTAAGATTGAGAGGCTTCTGTGTGATGCTAATTTCTTGCTCTTATTTGGTGTTTTTGGTTCATAAGAAATGCCAAAATTTTCAATTATAATCCTTAATTTTTACATATTTTTATTTTCATAGTAAATTCTTTTTTCTTGTACACTTTAGTGCTTTGCCTTTTTTTTTTTGGGGAGGGAGGTGATTGTAGGGCTATATTTTGTTGAACTTTCGAAGTTCTATAATAATCTTTCTGAGGATCTTTTGACCTCCTTATTTTTGTAAGGAACTTTCAAACCTATAAAGTCTTTTTTCTGTTGTAAGAGCATGCACAATTGTTATATGTGCTTTCTTTTTCCATTCTGGTATAGTTTTATTTTAAGAACATTGTGCTTTTATATTGCAATAATGTTTGTGTGTTTTGCATTATCAGTAATTTGCTATCTACTAATGCATAAGCTAAATAAAAATATATCATACTTCTTATTGATATTCCCTTAGTACTCATTGGTGGCTGAAATTGCAGCAAGTGGGCCTTGGGTGAAGGACATTCGGATGGGCATTACCTTATCATGGGTCTCTTTTTTACAGGTAACAGTGCTAATGGTTGCTTTTCAATCTCTATCCATCTTTCTCCTCTTGTTGATCAGTATAATTTCTTGGTTTGCTGCTTCTCTTAAAATTGTTTGAGGGCTGCATTTTAGTCCATTTGTAAGTTTATTGTCAAAATTCTAAATTGTCAATGATTCGCTTGAGAATGTCTATGGAAATGGTGGGATGTTCTACTAAGAATGGTGGCAGTCATGTAGTTTACTAGAATAATACTTTCTCATTAAGATTTTTTTATGATCATGGGTACATAATTATATGTTTTGCCCATTACTTCAGCATTTTAGCTTGGTTTGGAGTGCAATATTTTGCACATCTTTGTTATTTGACATCCAATTTATGCTGATTGTTCCATGAATTTCATGTTGCAGGCAATTCGTCTAAAGTATTTGGTTCCAGATATTGAGCTTCAAAACTATGCCCTGATAGTTATGGAAATGCTTGGCACAGATCCTCTTGTCGATGCCCATGCGCTGGTATTTGTCTAAAAAATTGTACTGCAAATTTCTACATTATTCTTTGATAGTCATAGGTTTAACGTAGAGGCATGACTTCCTCTTATTATATGGCCTTGCAAAAAAAAATTGTGGAAATAGAAGATAAAACAATATACAAATTAAATTGAAAAAAACCTGAGATAAATATAGCTTACTGATGCTAATAGCTGCTCATATTTTCTCAAATTTGCACGTGTAGAGGCAGTCATTAGTTAGGCATAACTAATAGCACTTTTCAGTAGAATAATTGTTTCCCAATATATGTGGAAGGAAAGAATACCAATGCTAGTTTGATAGAAAAATCTTGACTAAGAAAGTTAGAATTTAGTATATGGAATTTCTTTTGAGCAGTTGACATCATTGAATATGATGCTAAAGAAACTAATTTACACGATTTGTATGAAATATCTGCTATGTTATAGTTTTAGCAAAGATTTGCAGTAGAATAATCCTTTCAGAATAAATGTGGAAGGAAAGAATACCAATGCTGGTTTGATAGGAAAATCTTCTCTTAGAATTTGGTATATGGAATTGCTTTTGAATGATTAGCATATATGATGCTAAAGAAACTAATTTACATGATTTTTATGAAATCTATGCTATGTTATGGTTTAAGCAAAGATTGGTAATTGTTTTGATTAGGATAAGCATATTGTGATTTGTGTTTCATCTCAAATTTTATAGCTCCTCGTTTTTCTAGTCCTGGATGGAATTATGAAGAATTGAACTTTATATTGGATTGATGTGCATTGTGGTTACATTATTCTGATATCCAAAATATGTAACTAATACTTTCCACTCTTTGTTGTCTTGGAGGCATGCGTTCTGTATGTTTTGAGGGTTGGTGTGACTGATCAGATGACTGAGCCTACTCAAAGGGGCTTTTCAGTTTTCCTCGGAAAACAGGTTTGCTAGAGTAACACACATGCTCTCTTGCCACTGTTGATTTTTGTCTTGACTCTTCTCTCATGGAAACTTGCAGCTGGAATCTCCTAATGTTGGTCCTTCAATGAAAATTGCTGCTCTTCGTACTCTGTCTTATACATTGAAAACATTGGGTGAGGTAAGGGATCATATGCATTTAATTCTACTTTTGATATGTGATATGCTCTTTGTAAAACATGTTTCAATAAGGCAACAAATCAAAAACAAAACCTGCTACAGTATTAAATGGGCTAAATTGGTATATAATATGATTATGCACTCTGTAACCTTCGGAACATTTGATTTACAAGAGTACTGATTTCACATGTTGTTTGAAATGTCTTCTTTTCTTCAATTCCCCCCTATTTTAGGAAAATGTCATTTCAGAAAAGTATTAGGTGCATGCAATATACCTAATCGATAATACTAGGCAACACATAGACTGGATCAGTGATGAGTCATCTGTGTGGGTCCTTTAAAGTTCAGCTAAATTGTTTATAATTGGGTGCCTTGGTTGTCTTGCTTGCTTATATGTGCAACTTTGGTTGCATATTGCTTGAATTTTTCTTATCCATTCTCAGGTTCCATCAGAACTTCGTGAAATCTTTGATAAAACTGTCGATGTTGCAATATCTCATTCATCAAGCCTTGTAAGTATTTTTTTTACTTTTAATTGGGATGTTGAATATACTTGATTGGATAATTGATACTAAAATCAACTTTTTAGACTTCTTGTTGGACTTTGCAATTTTTGAGAATATGTTTGTTAAATAACTGATGCATTTATGTTTTGATATTATGAAAAAGAATTCTTTTTCATTTATGCCCTAGTTAGTTTCACTGTCCTTATCAATTCTTTTACTTATGAATTTCTGAAGTCCTTATGATCATTGATCATTTAGTAAACTATAATACAGAGCTTGCCTATGCTCTGCTTTACTCCATATTAGTTTCTAATATTGTCCCTAGTTTTATCTTGGTTCTTCTTGTCCCTAGTTTATCTAATTGGGATGAAAATTTGGAAGGGTGACTAATTAATAAGCATTGAAATCTTCTGCGCATTCTGTTATGGTTCCTTTGGTTGGAAAGGGATAGAATTGGTTTTGGAGCTATAAGTAGATAGTCTCTACTCAACTAGTTTCAAGTAGAGATAGATTAGAGAATGGCAAAACAAACTAGACGTTGGTCTTTTGACCAAAAACGAGGAAAGAATGAGCAATGGCCCCTAACATTGTGAACTACTTTGAGAAACCTAACCCAAAATTAATGGTTTCAAACCCATACCTAAAGTCAATCTTAAGTCTTAAACTAATCTGATCATCTTAAATATCTTTCCAAGACAATTAAGTGTGAACCGACTTAAAAATTAAGGTAAGAGATTTCTTTAAAATTAAAAATTTAAACGAGTAGTTGCCATTTAGTTAAAAGATTCTATAGTTTCCACAATCCACTGCTATTAAGATTAAATATAAAAACCTTAAGGTGGAATTTCCTTAAATTTAAAATACTAAAAGTCTTCAAAAATTTGATCGAGTAATTTTCATTGTATAAAATTCACTTGCTTCCACAATTCTCAGTTCTATTAAAATAAAATTTAATATTAATAAGTTTTTATAGAACCCTAAGAAATTAATTCACTGTGATAACTAAGATTGCTAGAAACATTAATCTTTTTTAAAATACTAAAAGAATATTCTACAGTACTACAAAATATCTGAGCTTAAAATTAGTTAAATATTGTGATTAAATTGTTATGATTCTAACTTTTATCTCTAATTTTATATATATCCATATGTAATTATGCCAAATGATTTTTTTCACTGATAATAACTTTTCATTTCTTTTCTTGTCATACATGCATAGTTAATTAGTATTAAATAGTATCTAAAATATTTATTCCATTATAAAAATTAATGGTCTCTTATAAATTCTTTCCTTTGTAAGTTATAAATATTAAAAATTCTATAAGTAACTGCTCATACATTATTTATTATTCGAGAATTTTTTAAAATTGATTTTGCACTAGGTATTCCAGTATGAATTATTAACTGAAGTATGCTCTTGCATCAATCTCATCAGATTAAAAAAGGACACGGCTTCAACATGTAGACTTTGACATACTCCTTGTGGATATTGTGATTAACTCATTTTAGTTCCTCTTTTGCAATCCAAGTGCATTCACTTGGGAGTTCCCAAGACAAGAATCTCTATTATGGTAGAACTTTCACAAACAATTATGATACATCTTCGTTGCTAATGTCAAACAGCCTCGAGTATAATAAACATAGGCTAAGTTATCCAAACGTCAAGCGTCTGGATAAAAATGCTGTTACTTGTAACTTCTTAGGCCTGTTTGAAAATATATTTTGATGCATCAAATTGTTCTTTTTCTACCGAAACTACTCTAGCACCATTTTCAGCATACAGATAAAACTATATTCTCAACCAGAACTCTAGTGTAAAGTTCCTTGGTCCTTTCCAAACGGGTAACTTGCAACTTTGGGTTTCTTTTTTGATAGTATAGTGCAGCAAAGTAATTCTAGTTGCCCAAAGAGAGTTGCATAAGGATCATTTCCATCGGTTGCCTCACTAGCGGTATAGAAGGTTTGTTAGCCTTAACTCGGTCATTATTTTTCAGATCTAAGTCATTGGGCATAGTTAATGCGTTGGGGAACTTATCATTCACCTTCAATGCCCCGTTAACCAGTTCAATGCTTCATTGAAGATTGTTTTGGGCTTTCTCAATGACAGAAAGCCTCAGATAAGCTTCCACGAAGTCTGGGAGCTTGTATAGTATAAGATGGTAAAGAATGATTGCAACTTGTGTCTCATGCAACTGCTCAACTATTCTGGCCAAGTTAAATAATGCTTTGACTTTATTCCAAGGTAGTTGTACATGAATACCATGTTCCACAAAGTGATGAAATATTTGCATGTCTTTATACTGAAGAATACAAGCAGACTCATCAATTGCAATGGCATTTGCTTTGCTATCAAGGAAAATAACAGATGCCATCAACAGGAGCCTCTTTAAAAGATTTTTGAGCAAGCTCAAGCTATTCCCTTTCAAATTGGATGACTCCAATATGGTTAAGCACTTTTATCGGGACTAGTTGAACTCCCTTTTTAATAAATCTCCTTGCATTTTGGATGGCATCTATTGTAGCTCTGATATCGCTTGATGTAGAGCAAGGTGTTAGGGCAACATATTCCAACAAAGTAGGGCTAGAATTATGGTGATTGTTGTTGAACAATTATGATTTCTATCAAAAAACTCCTTTAATAAAAATTTGAATACAGAGGCTGCTATACTTCTCTTGCAAAGCCCCTATTTATACTAATTTTATTAGAAACCCTGCCCAGAATAGGAAAAACAAGTCATACACGAATTCCTATGAATAATAGGAAAAATATTAATGTCTTATTGAAAATGAAATCTAACCTAAATAAGAAAACTTCATGAAAACTAATAAAATACAGAAACATAAATCATTAACTTGAAATATGCTCCTACATCATTTAATCTCGTTAAAATGAAGATTTCATGCTACCCTACATTGACTGACCACTCATCTATGAAATGGTCTGTCAGTTCTATTGTGAATTTTACTTTCCCAAAACGTATTAGTCAAAATTAAACCGTAGATTGATAGTGCAGTTTTCTACACAGCTGTATCGTATTGAGTTGTTGCTGTATAGCTTCTTTTATAGTTCAGCATGAATGAAAAATTCGTTTGGGCAGGTACGCACTGAGACTGCTTTGACAGTACGAGTGTTTGCTGAGGTTGATCCTACCTGTGTCGGAGGTTTGGTTTCATACGGCGTAACTACACTGAATGCTTTGAGAGATAATGTCTCATTTGGGAAGGTATAGGCAATATTGCTAGTGTGTAGGTTTTCTTCTTTCTTGTTTGGCTAAATCCTTGATTTTATCACCAAAATGAATCTTTCATTCTATTGCCATTTGTATCTTCGCAACTTTTGTTTTTTGGTCCCTTGATTTAAGATCCAATTCTAGTTAGTTGTTTAAAATAAATGACTTTTAGGTGGAAGACTTACACCAAGTATCTTTACAGTGCTGTCTACTATTTAATAAACATGTGGATTTATGTGATCTTCGGTTAAATTAATCAGATATTGTTGAGAATATTTTTAGTTATGTTGTACAGCTGTTAAGTGTAGTTATTACTTGTTAAATATGCTGTTAGTTC
>JANZXR010000008.1:16510676-16525396 GCA_027575705.1 Erythroxylum echinodendron
TTCTTTATATAATAACACATTAAGGTGCTGTTTATTTACACACCTCTTTCCCTACAATACCTTTGTCTTATCTGACAGATATCCTAAGGATTTTGAAGGTTTCCTTTTACTTCTCATATGAGAAATGTGCGAGAGCATTCTCCACACGTAGTAGAAACAACAACAGTACAAACAACATATTTCCTTCAGAAATTTTAGTTGATGTTATGGACCCCTCTTTGAAAAGCCAAGAATACAACAAAGATGGTTAGAAAGCATACTTACCAATAAATGAAGTAAAAATGTATGATCTAAGGAAGAAAGAGAGAACAACAAACTTTTCTGCTTATAAGTGTGAAAAACCTTCCTGTATGAAATAGTCTTGATAACTAATCTGATTTCTTTATCATCCTGATGTATATAGACTGAGAGATTAGTCCTTTTTAAAACCTTCTTTTCTTTGTCTATATATCTTTATGTTGATGTTCTAAAAGTCCATTTCTTCAGTTTGGAAAGTTGCAAAGTTCATTTCTTTTGTCCTATAACATTCTTATTCTCAAGGAGTGAAGGTTTTCCACATTCTGTTGATGGTTTACATATTGTATTCTCACGAAAAACCTCGATTTCCTTGGCTACTTGTTAGAAATTTTTGGCTCTTTAGACATCTCATTTCAACTTTTGCTTCATAAGGATCCTTTCTTTATGGATAAATTTGTTGACAAATGACGCAATGTGTAATTTTAATGGATTGTTGTTAAGTTGGACTTTTGCATCTTAACTCCTGATTTATATTTTCCATGAACCTAATAGTTGATAGCTAATGGATTTATGGTCATGGAGTATCAAAAGGTCCTCTCCAGTAGATGTTGGCAGATGGAATACATATCTCCTTTTCTGCTGGTTCTTTAATTTCTTTATTCATATTAGCTAAGCTTTTCACTCTATTTTAAGATTGTGGTTAGTTTTGCATTTTTATGCTCTCTTCTATCTTTTCTTTGTAAAAAATGGAAGAATTTGACTGGTATTATTCTCTGGAGTGTGAGGACTTTTTCTTACATTTATTTGCTTATTTGTTTATTGGCAATGTTATAGGTTTGTTCTTAATATTGCTATTATTTACCTTTCTTTTTCCACCCACAGGGAACCAATTTGAAAGTCGAGCTTGATTCTTTACATGGACAAGCAACTGTTTTGGCAGCTTTGGTATCAATATCACCAAAGTTACCTCTTGGTTATCCAGCAAGGTTATTGCCCCACTTAACAACTTTTGTTCTATGAAACTCTATATTTAATTTTTTTTTTTTTTGTTTTAAATACATCTAGATCAGGTGTGGCGTCAATGTTCATGTAAGGCAATTGCTGTTTACAAATGGAAGTAAATTATTACATGGGATCCTCTTAAGCAATTTTTTGCTCAAAATATCAAATCCTTCTCAATATGACTATGTTAGATACTACTGGGATACTCTTGTATTAAGATGTGCTTGCATCCTAGGGATATACTAATGTATGTATTGCTTGCATTCCTTTGAGCTTTAATTTCATGGTTACCTTAGAATTTTGAGAACTTTCATGCTCTTACCTTATGGTCTCGTCCCTTCAGACTGCCCAGATCAATACTTGAAGTTTTAAAGAAAATGCTAACTGAATCTAGCCGAAATCCGATGGCTGCAACAGTTGAAAAAGAAGCTGGTTGGTTACTTCTGTCTTCACTTCTATACTCCATGCCAAAGCAGGTAGAAGATTAATTGCTAGGTTATGACAAAGTTGTGTTACTTATTCTGTGGCTGCTGTGAGTACTTATGTATTTTGGGTCTGTTGCTTGCAGGAATTAGAAGACCAGATCTTTGATATTCTTACATTGTGGGCAGACCTCTTCAGTGGGAATCCTGAAGAGGCAATTAAACAAAATGGAGATTTAATTGCTAAGATAAGGTAAATCTCTGTCGAAGTACAACCTTGTATGTTAGGTTTTAGCTCAATGAAATTACAGGTGAATGGAGTACTTTGTTTGGGCTGGGTGGGTTGACATGGCATTGTACTGCCTGTTGGTCCTGGTCTGGTTGAGTCAGTCAGGTATTTATAAGAATTAGTGATAAAAGCACTAAAAGCAGTTGTATTTGTGGATTTTAAGCTGGGTGTTGTTTTCAAAATTTTTTAATAATATTATGCAAGTTACTATACTATTTGACGTTCATTTTTTCTTTGGAAGGGTTTGGTCTGCTGCTGTGGACGCTCTTACTGCATTTGTGAAATGCTTTATTTCTAGTGGTACTGCAAACATCGGGGTTTTACTTCAACCCGTCATGGTGTACCTGAGTAGGTACTTACACTCTTAACTGACTAACTCAGGCACTTTGTGGTTTTGTTTTCACAAGTCTGAAGGTTGCTACTGTATTTTGGAAACAGTGCTTTGTCCTGTATCTTGTTACTAAAAGGCAAAGAACTGTCAAATATTAAACCTGCAATAGACGTGTTCTCCATCAAAACATTAGTGGCTTATCAGTCACTCCCTGATCCCTTTACTTATAAAGGTGAACATGCGCAGATTATCCAATTATGTACACTACCATACAGGTAATGCTTTCCCTTTGTAAATGATGGTTCTTTCTTTCCCTTCTATAGATTTCTTTATCATGGACACCCTCAATATGCCTTCATAACACAAAATGTGAACCTTGCTTAAAAATAGTTTCTGAAGTTGTTTTTCTATACTTCATCTGCCTGTTTAATAATTTGGCTACCTCTTATTCATGATGCCTTAAATGAAATAGGGATGCTTCTAGATACGAGGAAAGCTCATGCTTGAGGTCCTTGTTAGACAAACGAGATGCCTGGTTGGGACCTTGGATTCCTGGAAGGTTTCTTCTTGTCTATATGTCGATTTCTGGTTTTCTTGAATAGTTGATTCCGAAAAATTTTAAGGTCTTTTTATTTCGAAGACAAGGGAAATCCTTATTTTTTTCATAAATAATTTGTCTAGAGATTGGTTTGAGGATGAACTTCGGGCCTTCCAAGGGGGAAAGGAGGGCCTATTGCCTTCTGTATGGGAGGACGAATCCTCAAGCTTTCCTCAGGTGATTGCTGTTTCTCTTTAGATGGTTATATCTTTATGTTTAACTTTGATAGCACGCTTCCATCATATACCAAGATTCAGTTTTTTGTTCGTAGTGCTTTTTCATCGTAATTGTTACTGCAGTTTTTGCTACTTCATCTAAAGTTCATGTGGAGAAGGGAATTATAGTTTTACTGATGACTGAAGCAAACGTTCTTCCTTGTATTTGATGAGTTAATGACAGCATTAAAAGTTGGCATAAAAGTTTCTAATTTGATCTTTGTGGTCTAATGACCTTATATACATGTGAGATTGCAATGTAAAGTTGAACGTTTTTGGTATGGGACAAAGATAATTCATTTTATTACACTCTTAAAATGTAAGAGTATTAATGTTTATAATGGCCAATTTTTGGTAAAACACCATTGTAGACACATGTAATGATTAAATGAGAATTTGTTCGGTTGTTCTTACATGAGTGGGTATAAATAATCCATGTTGCATCTTTTCTTTAATACTATGATAATCAACTGGAATGCACTTTAGTATGGTTATAAGATACTGAATTGAAAGTGATATGTGTGATTGCTTGATTATCATACCATAGCTTTAGTACTTTATTTTGTCAATCCTAAAATCTTTATTTGCTTCACCCACATTTAACTTGCCCAGTTTTAGAGAGAGCCCATCATTAGTAATTGCTTATGTATTTACCTCATCTTTACCATATTATTAGTATAAGCATCAAACTATTCTATCCTTGTGAGCTTTAATATCAATAATATACTAACCAAAGATAATTTGGTTTCCTATATTCAATTGAAAAATAAATTACACAATATTATATAAATGTAGTAAATCTAATTTCCCTGAAAAAAAAATTGTTCCAACACCACACCACAACTCTTTTATTGTTAAAGCACTCATAAGAGGAATGACAGAAGAAACAATGGATTTCCCTATCACCATACAATTTGACATCTTGAGTGGTCTAAACGGCATTTGATGATTCCTTTATAAGATGGTTTGCCTTCCCTGTAACAAGTGAAGAAATCTCAATTAATCTAGTCCAAGTATAATAGTTATGCTTGAAAAATTTTTAATTAATCTTATCCAAGTACGATAATTGTGCTTGATCAGAAGAATTGTACACAGTTGTTGCGGAGAATGCATAAACTGAATCATGGGAGAATACCTTGCCTTGAGTAAGCCCTTAGCTTCAACCATGAGTGCTAGAGAGAAAATTTTTGTGACCCAATAAATCACTAGTTGTCCACTTATGCCACTTGTAAGTTGGTTCACTTCATAACAGCTAATTACAAACAATACAAGGACTTATATATGGATCAAAGGGATGATATTATTTACCACTCACAAAAATATCTTTCTCTAAAAGAAAATTGTTCTTTCACAAGAATCTATTAGCATTGATACTACGAAAACATAAAAGATTGATATTAAAAGTTCTAGCATTAAGCTTAAGTTTGAAATGCCCTTGTATACTTGGAATACTACACTATGGTGCTGTACTTTCAATAGGGAACTAAGTTGTACGTCTTTGATATGTGGCAAATACCATACATCTATAGTAAATGAATACCAAAACTTATCAAATTAATCCTTAGTTCTCTGTCAAAGCAGAGTGAAGATGGATAACGAAATAAAACTTTCAATGAGATTCTTTAGCAATAACTGAACCATCATTATTTTGTAGATAATACATGTGCATATACTTGGATTTGTGTTCATGTAAACTTGGATTTTTGTTCATTTGAACTTTTGATCTTGATGCTTCAACATAAGTTGGAAATTGCATGCCCTATTGTGTGTGAAAGTACCAAATTTAGATGCCTCGAAGGTTTTTTTTAATTGTTTTCAATTGTTATTTCATTGCATCCGATCACTAAGGATTAGTTTTGTTCTTGAAGCCGGAAACAATAAACAAGATATTGGTGAATCAGATGCTTCTTTGCTTTGGAGTCATGTTTGCTTCACAGGTAAAGGGGATTTTATTTTAAGCCTATGTTTTCTGATATTGTTTTGTAGGAAAGATACATTCTCTTTCTTGTTTAACTTGGTCTCAGGATAGTGGAGGGATGCTCTTGCTTCTTGGAATGATTGAGCAGTGTCTAAAAAGTGGAAAAAGGCAAACATGGCATGCTACCGGTATTACCAATATTTGTGTTGGGTTGCTTGCAGGATTGAAGGTGCTTGCTATCCTTAATTAATCTATTCAAAGCTTTATATGTGGCTCTGATATCATATTGTCTAATAATGCTTTCCTCAGGCTTTGATTTCTCTACGACCTCAACCCCTAGGGATTGAGATTTTAAATCCAATCCAGGCAATTTTTCTGGTAATAATGTTAAGGCGACATTATTTTGACTCTCTTGCAATGAGGGGAAGTAAGCAACATTAAGTTTTTTTCTTATTCATTGATTTTCTTTTCGTAGAGTATTCTAGCAGAGGGAGATATATGTGCATCTCAACGTAGAGCATCATCAGAAGGGCTTGGTCTTTTAGCTCGCCTTGGTAATGATATGTTTACTGCTAGAATGGTAAGTTGCTTTCTAATGTTTATTCAAGTAATACATAAGCTATCAATTTGCCAGTATATGTTGAGATGATGATGACATATGTGTATCATAGAGTTTTAAGTTCACAACTCCATTTATATTTTGTATGTTAGTCTTGATTATCTTTCTATCTCTCTTTGTTGATGTTAAACAGACTAGGTCATTGATTAGTGACCTTACTGGGACAACAGATTCGAATTATGCTGGATCCATTGCTTTTGCACTTGGGTGCATTCTTAGCAGGTGATCTCTTCATATTCTTGAAAACTTTGGTTTGTCTGCTTTTCTTGTTTTCCAAAAGAATACATTTTATTCTTTTTTTTCTGACAAAGTGATTGTTAGTTTTTAGCTAAGATTGTTAGTAAAGTACTATATGTTGTGAATAGCATCTAAACTTCTCTTTTCGATTGTTAGTTGTAGTATTTCGTATAACATGATTCTTGGCAGACTATCATTTAATTTCTTATTAAAAAGAATTATTGAGTACATTTTTGCTACTTGCGAGGACATGAATATGGTGGAAGGCTCTAGAGGAAAAGAGTTCAAGTTGAAGGAGACCTTAAAGAACATGGTTTTAGAGTCTTAGACAAGACATGATAAAGAGATTGGGCAATTAAGAGTAGGGATGGAAAAAGGGCATGAGCCCGACTTGACTTTACTTGAAGTTAATGGGCTTTCGAGCTTTTTTTTTTTTAATTTCTCGCTTTGAATTAAGTTTGGGCTTGGATTTGTGGTCAGGCTCCAACTCTCTGACTCGAATCTAACTAGAAAATGGGGCACTGGTGCACCCGTTGCCATGCACTGGTATGTTTGAGAGGATGGACTAGGCACAACTGAAACAAAAATTTCCAAAGATCTGCTCATTGGGCATGACTAAAATGGAATAAGAAATAGCCAAGATTGGCTCTGATACCATGGAACAAAGAGAGGAAAGATGTTTTTATGGATATATCTTGCACAGAGGTAGAGATACATATATATACAAATTACTCAACTACCAATTAGGTAAGTAAATAAATAGGATCCCTATAATTAAGCCAATTAAGCCATAAGTTCTTGTAACAGTTATACAATCTGTAACATATTTATACTGCATCTATTAGATTCCATCGTCAGAAAGTTGTTGGAAAGAGATAATATGTATTCTAAAGGAGCAAAGAAGTCATCCATGTCTACATTCTTGTGTTAAGTGCCATGTTGTTGGTTCACATAAGTGTTCAACTGGACCTTGCCAATCAGTATTGTGGCTCTAGTAATTACAGAATCTAAACAGCTTGTTCCTTTGCTGGATTTTTGTCTTGGACTTGTAAACTTAGCCAATTGAATCTTCCCATTGGTACTTCAAGGATCAATTAATAATGAAATCTAAAGTCTTTTTCCTATGTGGATTTCTTTTCCTGGACATGTCAAAGGGCTTTATCATCTTTGGATACAAATTGGTCAAAATGAATGTGATGTCAATTGAAAAAAAGTTATTTTCCATTTAGAACGTTTTTTTTTTTTTGGCTGTCATTTGCCTAACATAAAGTCATAGCTCGGTGATGTGGTTTCTTTAAGAACTATCATAAGCAAAGTCTGGACCGACATTTTAACTGCTTTTTTTTTTTTCAAACTGCCTTTACATAGAGACATCGTCTTGTTTTCAGTGATGTGATTGTTTTAAGAGCTTGGGCTGGCTTGTCTCTTTGATTGTTACATAATTGCACTGCATGATGCAAACTAACTTGTCTTTTTTACTGCTACAATTGCAAAGCATGTTGCAAACTAAGTTGTCTTTTTGATAGTTCCAATTGTACCAGATGAAACTGTGTAATATTGATCTAGTCACGTGTTTAAAATATATGTGCTTCCAAAACCTGTTGTACTGCTTCTTGTTGATGCTGTATAGGTGTTAGTTTTTACCATAGAACGACGTAGTTTGATGTTTTACGATCTTCTAGTAAATCTTCTTACCTGCAGTGCAGGAGGAATGGCATTGTCAAGTTTAGTGCCTGCAACTGTCAACTCGGTCTCTTTGCTGGCTAAAAGTACAATCTCCGGCTTACAGATTTGGTCTTTACATGGACTTCTCCTGATCATTGAAGCTGCTGGCTTCTCATATGTATCTCATGTGCAGGTATGTTCATTTTTAATCAAATGCATATTGACTTTCTTAGGCTTTGGCATAATTATTGACTGTTTATTTCCTTATTCTTCAAAAAAAAAAAGATCTATCAGAAAAATGAAAATTTTGGCATATGACAAGAAATTTTCTCCTTTATGTCTTATTTTATTCATGATTTGGCAACTTTAGTTGCATAAAATTAAGCTTGAGAAGAATCAGTTAAGGTCTTGAAAGAAATTCAACTGTGATTGATGTTTAGGTTGCCTTTTTTCTCTCTGTCATTAAGTTGGATTCTAATAAACAAGTTTGCTTCACTTTTCTTCTCCTTGGATTAACGCAGAAGTGTGAAAGTAAGGCTAGTATTCGACTATGTCTTTATGGCTGATAAATAAGTTTCAGAATGTTAAAACCTAAAGTTTTAGAGAAAAGTTTGTTATGTTATTTCATTCTTCAAAAAGAAAAATGATAGTACATATTATTAGAATGGTGATTGTGAATCCCACTAGAACTTCTATTTAAATAATGAAATAATAAAATAAAGGTAAACTGGACCTAAATAGCGTTAAAGCATAAGAATCTACAACCTTTTCTATTGGACTTACCCTAAATAGCCATATGCCATAGGTTCCATATCAACTGTCTCTAGTTGAGAAAAACTTGACCTCAAGCTATCTTGGACATCTAGTTAAGGTTTCATTTAATGAATGAAATGGTTAATTTTTATCATTTAGATGAGGGTTTTTTAATAAATGAAATGGATAATTATGTTGCAATAAATGCTTTAAAAATTTTCTATTGTAACTATCGGCTATAGTTTACTGTAAGTCTTCAACGCATTCTTTTGGTTCTGAAACAACATTACTTGATCTTCAACTTTACAAGCTTGCTTTCTATGATGTTAGTCTGCTACTTGCTTTTATTTGGTATTAGCTTTTCTAATTTTGCATTACTTCTATCTAAACATCCGCTGCTATTGGTTTGATTGCCTTTGATCCTCTTTATCATTTTTTTTATCCCTTTTAACAATTTCTTCATAATCAAAGTATGTGTCTATTTTGAATGCAACTTGCATTTAATATTCCTGAACGTATATCTGTAAAAGAAGTCTGCCCTTCCACTTTAGAAGCTTTGATTTTTAGTCTTCCTTTTAATGAGAATAAAGTAAACTTGACTTCATCTTTCTCCAATCTATAAGTATTATCACCCATTATGCTATTTTCCAATATCAAATTGCCAAGCCTTACCAAATAACAAGTCACAGGTAGCACTATCCATAGTGTTAAAGTTAACTTTATTCTTGTATTTCTTAATAGAAAAAATTACCTTACGTTATTCTCAAAAGAATTACCTTACGTCGTTCCAGATAACCCTTCTATTTGCCTTAGTCCAACTAATAGTATATGGTTTTGGGTGCTTTTTTAGGTTTTAAACCTTGACTGTACATAACTCTTTTTCCTTCACAACTGCTGTCATCAATAATTACCTCAAAAAAAAAAAAAAAGGCTAGTGATAGCACACTTGTTCTCAAATCATTGATACTTTTGAATGTTATCCTCTTCTTTTGCCGGCAAAATTATTCGTCTCATCACATATTTCTGTCCGTCACTATTAGCGTCCTCATTTCATTGTCATCCCTATTTACTCAACACATCTCGTCATTCTTTTCCTCTCTCTCCATCACATGAATTGCTTTTTTGAGGGCAGTTATTGGATTTGTGATCAAGAATGGAGCATCGTTTGAAATTTGTTTTGACTTGGGAATGTTTAGTGACCGTTTCACCACAAAAGCTTAAGCTATTATGTGAGGCCAACTTAATTGGTTTTATATGTTCACTAACACAGCCACTCAAGTGAAAGCCCTTTGGACTTGAAACTTGCACAGGCTCACTTTACCTTGTGCTGAATTAATTAGATGAGAAATAGGAGGTGGTAGGATTTGAACTCATAACCACTTGGTCACAGAGGCTTTGATACCATGTTAAGTGACGTTTCACTACAAAAGCTTAAGCTATTGTGTGGGGCCAACTTAATTAGTTTTATATATTTACTAACAGGGAACTTGCAACTTTTTACCCCTTTTTAATTTCTTCTCCTTCTCCAACCACTTTCTCTCCTTGTACCAGTGCATATAGGATCATCTTGAATTGGCTTATTCCTTTCATTAAAGAACTATAATTTTCCTACTATTTTTTTCAACAATAGTCTAGCTTCTCTTTTCCTGCAGCTCAGTTAAGCCTTTATAGTAACATTTTCATACTTCAGAAAAAGTTCTCTGTACCTGTACTCCTATTTTGTCTTTGATAACTAGTTGCAAACCATTTAGATGTCTAAGTACCTATTCCCCTTCTGTCTTCATTAGGTCATTTCGTTTTGTCAGTTTTAATAAATTCAGTAGTATATTGTGTACAAACTTCTGAATCTAACGGCATTCTTTATTCTTCTAAAATAAAAGATACTCATATTATCCTTTTGAGAAGTTTATTGATCTTATACGTAGCTTTTCGTTGGTGATTTTACTTTATAGTTCATTTGGACTACAGAATATCTTACTATGTTAAAGATTCAATCTTCAATCTTCATGTGGCAAGTTTCACACTTTTGTTTGCTAGAGTCACCATATATTTTAATCTCTTTCCATTTTTGCAATCCAATTCAAGGATTCCATAATTTTCGTTATAGTATTTGAATGAGTGGGTTAGTATGCCTTTCACTATTTCTTTTTGTATTCAACATTTCGCAAGATTCTGTGAAGAAATCATTTGTCTTAATCTTCCATGTAGACCTTTTGTGTATGCCTATGTAGGAAGTGGTCTGCTGATAGGCTGCCTGCAAGCTAAATCTTCTTTAATATGTAACCTTTCCTTATTTGTTGGCACCTAAGCTTAAGAAATCAAGTTGAGCTGCAATTTCTAAAGATGCTGTTCTAAGTGCTAGATTCCATTCCTTTTTCAAAATCTTTCAATGTCCCCTTGAAGTTGCACCATTGATTGAGATCTCAGTTAGAACTGAGTCACCTGTTATGAGATTGATGCAACAAAGCATGTAAACAAATGCTAGCACCCAACTATGCCTTTATGATTTGATAAACAAGTTTTAGAATGCTAAAATGTAAACTACAATTTGATAGAAAAGTCTGTATAGAACTTACATATTTACAGGATAGTGGTTGACAACACTAATAGTATGCTTAATTAAATAAGGGAAATACTGAAACATAATTGAAAGGATCTAAACAGCGGACAATCTTTTTGATTGAACTTCTGACTCGATGCCTGTCCTAAAAATCCATGTGCTACATGTTTCATGTTGTCTGCGTGATACGTGAATTTAAAAGTAATACATGTTTAAATAGATTAATTGAAAGTGAAGTTGTTCAATTTAAATCTTGCTCCTACGTCTTTTATCTATTATCTATAACTTAAACAGACCTAAAACACACTTATTTTGTGACCTGAGTTCTCATTTCCAATCTACTTAAAAAACCATCTGCTGTACGTCTCATGTGAGCTTTGTCATCTTGGTGATAAATAATGTTGGAGTTTTTCAACTTAAAACATGCTCCTAATTCCTTTTTGTATTATCTATGATCAATTATGCATGAATTTAATACGGGTTGCACTATGTATTTGCATGTAGCTTCCCTACAGTCATTTGGTAATTGCACCATTCTAATTGCCCTTAAATTTACATTGGTACTGTGCTGCTTGTTTTTATCTCTTTCATACACAGGCAACACTTGGCCTTGCACTGGACATTCTATTATCTGAAGACAATGGTTTGGTTGACCTTCTGCAAGGAGTAGGCCGCCTTATAAATGCCATTGTGGCTGTTCTGGGCCCTGAACTTGCCCCAGGAAGCATTTTCTTCTCTCGCTGCAAGGTAGTTCATTCACAGACCTGAACTTCTAGACTTGTTCCTGTTCATGTTGAGATTTACTATCATTATAGTTCTTTAGCAATCTGTGGCTGGTATACGAATGACATATAGCCCAGAATATGATCTTCAATTTGAAAGCATATCCTTTTCTTTCACTTTGTTCCTTATTTACTATGTTATGGAAGTTAATATTCGATTGACCAATTCAACTTGTTTTGCAGTCCGTCATTGCCGAAATAAGCTCCTGGCAAGAAACTGCAACACTGTTGGAGTATGTCAACAGAAACATGTTTCTTGTTTTTCTTTTTTCTCTTTCTTATTTTCTCATTTTAGGTAGTTTGTGATTGGATGTTTGAACTGTTTTCTAATTGCTAACTTTTTGGTTATTGTATAGAAAGCATTACCCAAAAGAAAAAACTGTTGGATGAGGCCCGACAGTGATCCATATATTATTCTGAAAATCATTATGGAATCAAATAGGAGTTAAACCTTTTTTTTCCTTTATTATGAGGCTCCAACTGAGTCATATTCATGTTACAGGAGTGTTCGATTCACACAGCAACTTGTTCTTTTTGCTCCGCAAGCTGTTTCTGTTCATTCACATGTTAAAACCCTCTTATCAACTCTTTCCTCAAGACAGGTTTTGTTTAAGTTTTAAAGTTGTTAGTATTTGTGGCTTATATTCCCTTTCTTTTACCTAATACAACTAGTTTAACTTTAAGCAGCCAACTTTAAGACAAATTGCTGTTTCTACCCTTCGGCATCTTATTGAAAAAGACCTGGTTAGTATTGGGCACCCATTGTTCATCTCTTTTCTATATTTAACCAACCCTTTTCTCCAAGGTATCCAATGGTTGATAGGAGTTGTTTCAGGTTTCTATTATTCGCGAGCAAATTGAAGATAACTTGTTTCACGTGCTGGACGAAGAAACAGATTCTGAGTAAGTCTTCTATAAACCATGTTGCTTTGGTGCTTACTTTTTAATAAAATGCACTCGCTTCAAAACTTGCTTGAGCAAAAATGATAACAGTACTGATTACTGTTCTTTGTTGCAGTTTGCAAATAAATGTTTCATGAATTTCTAACAATTTGCATTGCTATAGTACAAAACCAATTCCATGTCCATTCCCGACGGCCATTCAATATCATTGTTCATGAAGCAATTATGTTGTTGACTGTGATACCGGTTGCATTTAACGGAAATACTATGCATATTTCAAGGAGTCACATATATATATATATAGATATAGATACATACTTTTCACCTTTTCCTTAAACTTTTCCTTTCCATTTCTTGATAACCCGACTGCTTTAATTTTTTTTAGGATTGGGAATATGATACGTTCGACAATTACACGATTGCTGTTTGCATCATGTCCTTCTTGTCCGTCTCACTGGATATCAATATGTCGTAAGATGGTGAGCTCTTTTCTTGAACTGGGTAGAGGTTTATATATTATTGGTTTTCCAAATAAGAACGTTTGACTTTTTAGATGAGAATCTGCATTTATGCTTCTTGAAAATGATTTGCTAACCTTTTCTTTTACTTGACAATAACTTGCATATTATGCTTGTGGTTCACAAATTAAGGTTTGAAGTATATCACGTGAACTATGTTCCTATTAGCCAGCATATTAATAGGCTTTTTATGCTTAGAGCTAATTGAATAAGTTATCCAATGTCCAGGTTCTTGCTACATCAACTAGACGAGATGTTGAAATTAGTAACGACTCAGGAAATGGTGGTCTTAGTGGGACGGGCCCAAGATTAGACTATGGAGAAGATGATGAAAATATGGTCTATAGCTCCACAGGCACACCAGTCCAAGAGTATGCACTAGAAGCTTCCTGTGTTAATCGCAACAGAGATAAACACCTTAGATACAGAACCAGAGTTTTTGCTGCTGAGTAAGTCTTGACCTGGTTTGGTTGATTTGTGTGAAACAGAGCTTATTTGCTCTATTATCTTTTATTAGAGACTGCAGTATATATATACATGAATAGGTTTACAGAATAGGATATAAAAATCTGTACAGATATGGAAATATAATCCTAGGATACTATATATCTACAGGATATTGCTATCTAATTTAAAAGATCTGATTATGATCAGATCATAATATTATGAGATATACATATCTTTGACCACACTCCCCCCTCAAGTTGGATCATGGATATCTATCATGTCCAACTTGCTAATACACTCTTCAAATGCTTGTCGTTGGAGTCCTTTGATAAACACATCAGCTATCTGCTTCTTTGTTGGAACATATGTTAGACATATTGTCCCATCTTCTATCTTCTCTTTGATGAAATGTCGGTCAACCTCAACGTGTTTTGTTCTTTCCTGATGGACTGGATTGTGTGCCATGCTTAGGGCTGCCTTGTTATCACAATAGTGTTTTATAGGTATCTCAAACCTGATTCCCAATTCTATCAACACTCTCTTTAACCAAAGACTTTCACACATTCCTTTTGCAATAGCTCTTAGTTCAACTTCAACACTGCTCTTGGCTACCACCTTTTGTTTCTTACTTTGCCAAGTAACCAAATTTCCCCACACAAAAGTACAATATCCAGTGGTTGATCGTTTATCCTCTTCTGAACTTGCCCAATCTGAATCAGTATATATTTCAATTGTTCTTTGATCTCCTTTCTTGAATAGCAGCCCTTTTCCTGGAGTACCTTTTAGATACCGTAGGATCTTGTAGACCGCCTCTAAATGCTGTCTCCCTGGTGCATGTATATAGCTACTAACAACACTCACGGCAAAAGCAATATCTGGTCTAGCATGAAACAAATAGATTAGTCCTCCCACTAGTGTTTGATACTCTTCACGGTTGACAAGTATATCATCTACATCCCCAAATTTTGTACTGTCAATAGGAGTAGTGCTAGGTTTGCATCCTAACATTTCAGTTTCTCTTAAGAGATCAAGAATGTATTTTCTTTGTGAGATGTAAACTCCCTTCTTTGATCTTGCTACTTCCATTCCCAAAAAATACTTCATTTCTCCTAAGTCTTTAACTTCAAATTCTTTCTTCAAGGCTGTTTTAAGTCTTGTGATTTCCACTGCATCATCACCAGTTAAGATAATATCATCAACATACACAATCAAAATTGCCTTCTT
>JANZXR010000008.1:16526056-16544518 GCA_027575705.1 Erythroxylum echinodendron
CTCCCTCTCCCTCTCTCCCCCTCTCCCCCTCTCTCTCCCTCTCTCCCTCTCTCCCTCTCTCCCTCTCTCTCTCTCTCTCTCTCTCTCTCTCTCTCTCTTTATATATATAGATATTTATATATTTATATATTTATATATTTGTAAGTTTCCTTAAGTGTAAGGAAACTCAATAAAGTGTTAGATGATGATGGAAGCAATTTGAAAGGCTTGAACGATGAGGAGATAGAGAAACTAAAAAATTTCCTTGTGTTAATCAAACTCCTCATATTCATTTAATCAAATGTCTCAGTTCAATGCCTTTGTTGAAGAATATTACATCTATAGTAGAATATTGTGTACTCTATATAAGATTATCATTTTTAGCGTGTATCACTACTATTATCAAATGATAAGTTTTAATTAATAAAACCTAGTATTCTTATTGTCTGTGTCAGTAGATGTAGCCCTTCTGACTAAATCGCATAAATTTTTTGTTGTTTCTCTCTACTTAAGGCTAGTTTCCAACTGTGGCTGTTATTAGTGAACATAAACCCTAACTTAGTCATGACCTAAACAACCACCTCCTCTTTTGGAATATATTTTGGGAAACTACTACTGTTGGAATCACTGCCATTGTCTCACATTCTTTTCCCTATGTCCCACTGTGCTAGAATCTACAATCCTCTGCTCTACCTCCCATCGTTGTTGGAATCTACCATTAGAACTTGTGTTTAGCCTTTTCTCTGCCTTCGTTCCTTTAACCAATTTTCCCTGTTTGAGTTCCATTTCCATAACTCCATCAATGTCAAACAGCTTCGCCGTAACTACTGAGACGTTCAGCCAGCCCCGTCATTACTTCATGTGCTATTACCTTCTTAGCCACCAACAAAATCATCTTTTTTGCCAGTCACCTGATCAATTTCGTTCTTCCTTGCATCTTCTTTCTTTAAGACAGTACAGTCTTTTATTCTCATTAAAGCTGAGGTTCAAAGATATCAACGACAAGAAGCACAACTACCATGTTTTGTCGAGTCCAGCTGTCTGCACTGAAGCCACTGTTGTTTTTTGTAATACTAGTCATCAATCTCCCAAGGAGCTTTACCAACGTTTTGGGATCGATCATTGTTCATTGGCGTATGATATAAGCATCTTAGAATAAGGTTTCCCTTTCAGTTAGATTGTTATAAAAGGGAAAGAAGAAAGTAATCAAGTGGATATTTCGTAATTTTTTTTTTTGCTAAACTTGGTTGGATTGTCTCTGATTCCCCTGTAAGAATAGACTTGCAAAAATTTGCATGCAAGCTGGAATGGGAGTTAATCACTCAGCTTGAGGCGGAGTGTTGAAGATCTTAGGGATTCAGGATTTAGAATTATTATTATGTGTATCGTATAAAGTACTCTATAGTGGAATGTTGTCTATACTCTGTTTAAGACTTTTATTACTAGCTTGTATTACTCTGGTATTACAAATAGATGAGATTGCCTAGCTAATAACACAATCTAGGATCCTTGTGGTATCTTATGTCTTTTATGCAGGCTTTAGAACGATTGAACCTCTTAAATCTTTTATTCTTCCTTCTATGTTTTTTCTTTGTTTTATTTTCATAACCTTATATCTAGAAATGCAGTATCAAAATCTTGGATAATTGGTTATGTTGTCCCTGATCATAACCCACTATTCTAATACTTTTTATGACTTTATTCTTTGTCGAGGTTCTCAATCCATTTTTGCTGAAACTTAGAGAGGTTGAAACTTGAGATGGCTAGAGAATTTGAATGATCCAGGAAGGTTAAATTACTTGTTGGGAACTGAAGTAAAATATTCTAAAGAGGATGTATTTTTTTCACAAAGGAAGTACATCCTTTTCCTTCTGGCGAAAACTTCCATTTCTAGGCGCCAAGGTGTACCTATGTACTACATTTTGGAGTTGGAAGCCAGCAACTACACCAATTAATAGGTATCATCTATTAAGTGAAGTTGAAAACAGAGATAATTGACAAGGTTCAACAATTGGGCTGGTTTATACATCTCTATCACATACCAGACGAGATATTGGTTATTTAGTAGGTACAGTGTCAATTTATTCTTTATCAGAAAAAACAACAAATGAAAGCAGTTTAATTAATTCCACAATGTAATTTCCAATCCCAGACCAGGGATTGGAATTCTTTTCCAAGCCAATAAAGAGCCGTTAATGAAATTGCATGGATAATCCTTGGAAAATGGTTGGTCTTGACCCAGATATTGTATTTTTCTTCTTGGAGATAACCTGGTAATGTAGAAGAGCAAGAAGCAAGATGTTGCAAGGTAAAGTGTGGATGCAGAGTTCAAAGTATTGACTCTTGAAATATGTGAACTGTCTAGTTAAAAATCATGCTTGATGGTTTTAGATGTCAATTAAGTGGCCCTATGAGAATATATTATGGTAACAAATCTGCTATTATTATCACTCACAAACCAGGTGAAGCTTGGATCGAACATGTATAGATTAATTGGCATTTCCATAAAGGAGAAGCTCAAGCAAGGAGTAAATAGTATTCCATATGATCTGATGGTCAAAATAACTGACATGTTGACTATGGCATTTTTACTTAACTAGGAAACCAGGAAGGAAGGATATTCATTGGCTGTCTTGAGGTGATATTAGCAATATTGTAGAATTTATTTCTCAATTGACTTTCCATTGCAGTGGGGATTCTATTGTATATACTGGTTTTTTCCTTCATTGCTTTATGTTCTAGTTTTAGGGATACAATATAGCGTTTGAGAATCTTCATTGTTCATATTGTACGAAGTTTCACGTTTTTGAGACACTGTTCTCAGTAATTTTGATTGTTTTCTTGCCAAATAAAAATGTCTTCCGATTGAAAGTGGTAGAATGCTTCTGGAGGAATGTTATAACAATGTTAAAGGCTCGAAGAAGCTTAAGTATTCAGAATTTTTAAATGCTACTATTCCAATTTGAATCCTAATTTCAAAGCAGATTTCAAATGCCTAGATATTATTCAATCCAATTATCATGTACCTGTGACAGGTCTAAACGAGTTTTAAAATTTGTGCAATGATTCCAATAACTTTAATGTTTAAACTCAAACCTTTTGGCCAAAGCGTACTTCCATTTGAAGCCTTGACTTAAGCTTCAATGGCTGTCAAGACAATTTTTCTAGATTGAATACGTTAGGAGTTGATATTAATTCTGGGCCTCCGTAGAAACTTTAAGATGATTGGTTTCAAAGACATTATGACTGAAAGGTCTTAAATTTGAAGTATGCTACCCTTATCTTTTATTAAACTATTATTTAACTTTAGTACGTGTATGAAAATAATAAACAACTAAATAACTTACTTTCGACTAGATTATATTCCATCAATTTGAGATAGTAGGTTAATACTAATCAATTCTAATATTCTGTCATAGGACATTTATAAACATCTTGGTGTAGAATACTGAAGTAATATTCTTGTATATAATACATGCTTTGATAATACTGAATATAAAAGCTTTGGTTCCATACTCATGCTAAGATTTATATTGTCCAATCTTATGACTCACCCAAACAATTTCTTGAAAGATTATGTCTTGTATTTCCAGTAACATGGACATTGTTCTATTGGAAAATAGGTGTTTGAGTCTTTTACCTGCCGCTGTTGGAAGGGATGCTGCCCATTTTGACCTCTGTTTAGCAAGGAAAGAATCATCTAATGGACACACGTCGAAAGATTGGCTAGTCCTCCAGATACAGGAACTCATTTCACTTGCTTATCAGGTAGTGTTTGGGATCCACTTCAGACATGCTGTAGTAGTTTTCGTCACATGTAAAGCTTCTGAAGTTTGATTCTTTTCCCATGACTCACGTGATAGATAAGCACAATTCAGTTTGAAAATATGCGGTCAATTGGTGTGGGACTTCTAAGCACTATTGTGGACAAGGTAAATTTTCTAAAGATATTTTTTAGTGATAAAAATCAATTGTATTTTGTTCTTGTTCCTGAAAGTAATGAAACTTTACTTTCTTAACATTCTCCTTCCCAAAATTTCTTTGTGATAAGAATGTATAAATGGTCTTGTTGCATCTTCAGCTCATTTAGGTTGGCCTTGACGTCTACTCTGCTTTCAAACTATTCTATGTGAACAATATGAATGTTCCAAATCTGATTTTTGTAATGATGAAAGTCCTTGAGTTTGAAAAAGCCCTGTATTGAACCTGTAATGATTGACGTTTTGTTTTACATATTGATGTATTCTTTTCTTTGCCAATAACCTTGGCCTGAAAGGCTTTAATCGATTTCAAATTTACCAGCAGTTAGCATCCTTGTAGTAAAAATTGAACTAGTTCAGCACAAAAAAATTGGCTTGGTGGTTAAGAAATGAATTAAATAATCCAAACAGTTCAACTCTTCAGTAACTCTTTTGTAATCCTATTTTGTGAAATCTGTCTTGAATTTTAAACTCTGATAATTTCACTTTGTGTGCAAAATGTCAAAGGAACCAGACTGGTTAATCATTTACTCTTATAACAAAACTCCTCCATTATTTTGTCATTTTTAATATTCATATGCTAAGAGAAATGAACATCCACCAGTAAAGTTCAATAGAGTTGAAATCACATAAATAATGTGCAACTTATGTAGCACGGACACGGCTCCATTGTGCCGTGTTCGTGTGTCCGACACAGACACGCAGTGGACACGTGTCGGACATGTGTCTATACGTGTCAGAACAAAAAAATTATTTTTATCAGCTCGGACATGGCTCGGACATAGTTAATATGGCTCGGACACTTCTTAATATGGCTCGTAATATTTTTATGAATTATTTGAAATTTTATTTAGTTGACATGGGTAGTCTTCCTTATTAAGAAAGATAAAATTGTTGAAACTTTTCAAATTCTTCATTCTTTTGTCGCATTTTTTTAGTTGTAAATACCCACGTGAATGACTAATTCTACTTTTGGATAGGAGATTGTAGACAAATTGTTTAATTGAATATTTGCTCCATGTTTTTTTTGAGAGGCTTATAAAGTACCAATTATGAATGACATGAACTATCAAGATGTTGGAAGTCTTAAAAGACATCAATCAATATATATCATATTATGAATTCTAAATTTTTTTCTTAATTCTAAATTTATATATATGCCATGTCCGTGTCCACCAAATTTTAGAAGTTGGTGTGTCCTCGTGTCCGTGTCCGTGTCCGTGTCGTGTAGCGTGTCCGTGTCCGTATTCGTGCTACATAGTGTGCAACTATATGTGGTAGGTCGTCCATAGTAAGCAACATTAAAATGTATCCATACATTGTGATGTTTCTAACTGGTTCTTGTTTCAGAATTATTTTATGTGCAACTATATGTGGTAGGTCGTCCATAGTAAGCAACATTAAAATGTATCCATACATTGTGATGTTTCTAACTGGTTCTTGTTTCAGAATTAGTTTAATACATATGGTGTATGAGCCAATCAACATTCTTTGGTTTGTTATCATTTTATGCCATTTTTCCTATGTTTTCCTTATGTTCCCATGCTGAGACAGCCAAATTGCCCGTCGTAATACTGGTACCATTTTATATGTGCTACTGTACCTGCATATATGAGACATACTAACTTTGTCAAAAGGAAGGTTCAGACTTTCTCTAAGGTCATACTTTAGTAAACTGTAACATATTTCTATTCTGTCTGACATGTAGTTGTGAAACATGATATCTGCTCCAAATTGCAGTCTTTTCACACAGTTTTTTCCTATCGCTCCTTGTACAGTTTGGAGCAACACCTGATGCAGAGCTTCCTGGACATCTCCTATTGGAGCAGTACCAGGTATGACAATATCTTAATTTTTGATCCTAGTGGGGATATTAAAGTAGCTAATTTACCTGCTCACTGGTTGGCTCCTGATGCATTGGAGTAATTGAGAAATTATATTGTTGAAAGCAAGGGGTGTCTCTTAAATTTTAATTGAAGATATGTATTGTGTTAAAAAAGAAAGCATGACATTATTTTCTTATGTAAGATCTAAGGATGGTTTGAACTGCAGCCTGAAGTCCAAAACAAAAAACCGATAAAATTTGATTCGGTGTTTGCATTTTCTTGTGCATGCAATGAAAGAAACACATACAAAACAGTTCATATGATTAACTGCAAATTCATTTTCTTTTGGATGTAGGCCCAACTAGTCTCTGCTGTTCGAACAGCTTTAGATGCATCCTCAGGACCTATTCTTCTTGAAGCAGGACTGCAGCTGGCTACTAAGGTTCCAGTTGATATGTGTGGTTTGTTTCAATAGTCTCCAACTAATGTTCAATTCATGGTTGACATATTCATTTTCAGATAATGACAAGTGGCATACTGGGTGGCGATCAAGTTGCGGTTAAACGCATATTCTCACTGATTTCTCGGCCATTGAATGACTTCAAGGATATATACTATCCTTCATTTGCAGAATGGGTCTCATGCAAGGTAGATCTTTTTGCTGCTTCGTTGACTTTTTCTATTTTGTACTATTTTATCTTTATTGAGATAATGGTGCCCAATTGACTTGTAAGATGTTTACATTTTGTATTTGCACTTGGAGGGAAGGAAGTAATTATTCATTTACCATTTTGTCTTTCTTTTGACTTATTATATCTGAAGAATAAGTTGATGTTTCTAACTCATTTAATGGGAAGTAGATCAAGATAAGGCTTCTTGCTGCTCATGCTTCCCTCAAATGCTACACATATGCATTCCTGAGAAGACACCATGGTGGAATACCAGATGAGTGTCTAGCTTTACTACCATTGTTCTCAAGAAGTTCAATTACTCTGGGTAAATACTGGATCAGCGTCTTAAAGGATTACAGCTATGTTTGCCTGGGCCTGAATATGAAGAAAAATGTAAGTGCTAGAAAGTTGAAAACTATTTAATGTGTTCCCAATGTTTTGATGCTTGTAGTATGAAGGAAACCTTCTAGTAATGTACTATTTCTTCTTCAGTTGAATCCCTTCCTGGATGGAATTCAATCACCTTTGGTTTCAGCCAAACTGCAGCCCACTTTAGAAGAGGCATGGCCAGTAATACTGCAAGCTGTTGCCTTAGATGCTGTTCCTGTTAATGGTGAAGGGAACTCTGAAATAATTGCTGAAAATACATTGAGAAATGACTTGATATCTGGATATGACATGGTTGAACTTGAGTTGGATGACTACCAGTTTATTTGGGGATTCACTATACTTCTTCTATTTCAGCAAAAACATCCAACCGTTTGCCGACAAATAATCCCACTTACTTCTGGCACAGCTAGCTGTGCCGGAGATTTTCCATCTGAAGATGCCGATGCCACAGTCTTGAAGCTACAGGAAATTGCTCTTCCAGTTATCCAGTTTCTCTCTACAGAAAGATTCTTTACTGCTAATTTTCTCTCAGTGGATATTTGCCAAGAATTGCTGCAGGTGGAAATTGTTCTCAGTTCTTCTCTTGCAGCCTTGCAAAGATCTGTTTGTTTCACTATTGGGTCCATTGTGTTCTCACATTCTAGACTTAATAGACTGCCCCGTGATTTTTTCTCGTTCAATATAAATGCTATTTGTGGAAACTTGAAAAGATAAAAAGAATTCTCCAACTGTCTTCGCTTTTATTAGGTTCCAACTTAAAAGATGGAAAAACTACTCCAATCCACAGGCTGTACTCCAATCCACAGGCTGTAATCTACCAAGTGATAGTGCATTCCTGAATGGCCTTTTGTTATCTTATTTCTTTCGAGGCTCCTAAAGTTTTAGCATCTAGATTGACTTCATGCAAAACGCTTATGGATTCAATTTCTACAAGTGTTTTCTGTGAGTTTATCCGCACTGTATTACTGATATGTGATGACCGACGAATGTTCTACAAAATGACCTCTACTCTGTCATAAACACCGGAAGCAGATTGATGTAGAATGAGATTATTATTATTATTATTATTATTATTTGAGAAATAGAATGATATTGTTTACGTGATCAGTGACAAGAAAAGTGGTAAAGGTTGTTAAATCTTTTTTATACCGAATGATAGACATATACTTTTCTTGATGCAAACCTTAGGAATGATAGACCTATCTTTGTTTTAATTCTTTATTTATAAGTTCACATCCTAATTCTTGATTCTAGAACCAATAAAAGTTGCAGCAGCCTTAGTTTTATAATTGATATGTGTTTTATCAAATCATTAGAATGTCCACTGTTCATCCTATACTGCAGATGGAAACCAGGTTTGATTCCTTCATATTTTCTTTTTCTGTGTATGGCTTTGGCTATGACTGTATTCGCCTTCCTAGAATACATCGTGTATCTCCGATCCTGTTATCCCATTTAAGATATGCTGCTGTTTCTAGTTCTCTTTTCTTTTTAATTATAAAGTAGTTACCAAGTTTCTTTCTCTGTGCTATCAGATTCAAAACATTAGATACTTGTCAATATTGACCACACTGAATTTGTTACAGATTTTATCGTACTGCATATGCACAGATAATTCTTGGAATAGTCTTGCAGTATCAGTTTTATCACAGGTAACTAGGCTTTAAATAAAATTTTCTTAAGAACAAGGTTCCCTTGAGCTTCTAGTTGAAACTTTAGAGTTTTACTATTTCATCTTGTTTTGCTACTAGAAAAGCGAATGTTGAATGAGAATACCACAGCAAAGTAGCTATGTTCTCCATTATCTTCTTTCTGCTTATATTGCACAAATTGAGTCTTGGTGGCTCTTTGTCGTTACTTTTTACTTCAGCTACATAGACATAACCTCTTGAAAAAGTTTGTTTCCATTCTGTCAACCTTTTATTTCTAATAACAGGTTCATTGCTTCATACTTGAATTTCATTAGTTCCTTTTTTGAAATGCTCAAATTTATGGTTGATAGAATACTTAGTTATGTCTAGTTATGTCTTTATGAGTAGTTGATCAATTTTGCCTTGATGATATTGGAGTCATGATTTCAGCATTTTTCTTATTTGTGAAATGTTACTCATGTTTGGAGGCTGAGCCAAGTAAATGTTATCGCTTGAACAGATAGTGCAGAACTGCCCTGAAGATTTCTTTGATGTGGAAAACTTTGCTCATCTGGCTGTAGAACTAATTTTGGCTTACATCTTCAACACTTTCCAGAGGTAATTTCTGAATTTTTCATATGGCAACCTAACTTAGTGGAAAGCAGTTAATCCTTAAAACGAAGAAACTGTTCCAAAACTTTAAGATTTTGAGTGAGGCTCCAGTGGAATTTATATAAATCTAAAGCGTCTAGTGGAAAGCGGTTAATCCTTATGAACGAACTATTCTAAAACTTTAAGATGTTGGGTGAGGCTCAAGAGTGAAATTTATATAAATCTAACGCGTCTCCTTACGCAGAACCTTGTTGGATGGGAAAAAAAGTATGAAGCCACCACGCTTTTGCTACATGGCTAGCATGATCCGAATTTAGAATTTATTGGTTTAAATATTTTGATACCATGCCTTGAAACCATTCAGATTCTCAAGGTGAGGTTTAGTAATTAGTCAAAACAGACTTTAATGTCATGTGTATTAAGGATTTCATTGATTTAATATATATATAATCTAGAGATCGCATTTGCTGAACTTATTCAAAATTTTGGGAGGGTTCTTGGATAGAATTAATTTCTGTGATCTCAGGCATGGCTTTTGTGATTAGAGTTTAAATCAGGTGAGGTTATGATTATGTTTAAAGAAAAGAAATTGCGTGATGAAAAGGAGTATGACCTGGTTGGGAAAGTGCAACAATGAAGGCTGCATGATCATTGGAGATCACAGCAACGAAGGCTACTAGAAATTGCAATGAACTACAGAATTGTCCTCAGAAACCTTAAAGGCTTTGATACCATTTGGAAAAGTCGGGAGAAAAGAGTGATCTTACTATGAATAATTTACAGGTTATTTATACATATACAGCTTGTGCACTAAAAAGAAAAAGAAAAACCTTCCTAAATTTACTACTTAAAAATAGGAATCCCACTAACTAGGGAATTCCACTAATTGGAATATACAATTAATCCTACTAATTGGAGAATGTAGTCACACTAATTAGCACACCTACGCTGTTGACCAACAAAAACCTTTTTCACAGCTTATACACCTAAGCAGTAGATTCCAGTAGCAGTGATGAGATAGATAAAACGAAGGAATATGAGAAATGGATGGTGTTCCAGCAGTGGTGTCAGTTGACGGTAGTTCTAGTGGTTTGGGTCAGATCTAAGAGATTTAGGTTTGTCAGAATAATTAGAACATTGATGGTTAAGATCTAAGTTACAATTTGGATTAGAAAAAAGATTGAAATTAGTATTTTATGCTCGAAATTTGGCTGTGATAGGGTTTTAGAATTGGAACTTGGCTCTAATACCATGTGAAATAAATAATCTGAAGGATAAAACTTGAGGAAAGAATGAACAACGAGTAATACATGTTGGGTTGTAAGGCCCTTATCCATAGACACAGACCACAAGGATATTCTAAGTGTGTATTATTATCAGGTTTAGTCTGTACTTCATATAGAATAATATAATATTCCTAAATGGTGTCTAAATTGTTCTATTATAGGGCAGACATTTTTTATATAAAATACATCACAATACTAAATAAACAATTTTAAATATCTTCAAAAGAATTGATGATATATCCCTAATAATTTCTCCTTTTTTGTGGTCAGTGCTAATATAACATCATCGGCGAGCTCAAACTTGGAGATATTGATATCGCCGTTGTTTATTACAGCAAAGACACTTCTGGGGCGTTTTAAAGCCAAGGTGAGTTACGATTATCTTCTTTTTCTGATGATTGTGTTTATCCTGTTTCTGTTAGATGCTATGTTGATTTAGCTATTTGCTAAGCATGTTAATTTGAAATAGAATATGACACTTTCTAACGGTCTACTACTCTCTAAATTTGTCTCAAAGATGCAGAAACAATTGAAATCTATGGTATTGGCCTTTTTGTCAATTGGTTACAAGTGCATCAGAGAAGTGTCCTCAGAATTGTGCTTTTCAACAGTTGATGATTTTATCAAGTGTGCTAATTCCTGTCTGAAAATTCTTGTTGATGGTAAGCATCTTGTACTTAACATTTGCAGTCACTATTGAAATCTTCTTCTGCCAAATGTTTGTTTATCTGCCAAATATTTGTTTATCTTAGTGCTTGGTTTTGGTGACACTGGTTTCCCATAAGAGATATTTAAATCTTCACAGCTTTGTTCCACCGTCCTTTTGTCCAAGGGTACTCTCTTGCTTTCACTGTCCATAGTAATGAAAAATGTAAACTGAAATCCTTTGTTTTCATGTGTCTGAAATATAGATTTTTACAGCCTAGTGACTTATCTTGACTTACTAACAAACTGTAGGCTGGCTAATGCCACAGTTGACTCTTACAACATTCTCTCATGAATTGACAAGCCATTAAGTATTCTTCTTATTGAGAGTTTGTTTAATTCAACCTGATAAAACTGTGTAATTCCATCCCAAAAGACACTTTAAAGGCCCTCCACAGATTTATCATGGTATTGGATACAGTCCTAATTTGATGTTGGGCTTCTTATTGATT
This sequence comes from Erythroxylum echinodendron, assembly GCA_027575705.1. NCBI lineage: Eukaryota > Viridiplantae > Streptophyta > Magnoliopsida > Malpighiales > Erythroxylaceae > Erythroxylum > Erythroxylum echinodendron. The sequence goes on from JANZXR010000008.1 coordinate 16,537,589, forward strand.
TCCAGCTTTGTAGTCTTGCAAACTATACCCCCCAAATGTCTATTCTTGAATTTGAATAAGGTGCATTAAGTATGAGTTCCACATTGACTAGGAATAAGAGCATAACAAGCCTTATAAGATTTGGGCAATTTTCCTTCCCTTAAATTGTCTTTTTATGCTCAGTTTTATATTGAACAAAAAATTAATACTTGAAGGGGAAATTTTTTCCTTATTGTTAATTGATTGTATTAACAATTTTGGGATTTGCATTCTTCGATTGTTTCTCAAATAGATGTTTGGCTTCAGTTGGACACATTCAGCTGTTTTCATGATTGTCTTTTGGTTTGAACTTTTATTACAACCAGGAAAGCAGATAAATTAAATTCACCTGAAAGAGGTGCACATATGTATGCAGTTTCAATTACATTGTTTATATAAAGTTGAATTGATATGGTGTTGCAGATTCTTTCAAACATGGTGATGATGCAGTTCACCATCTTTCAGTAACCATTGGGACTTGCCTCAATACCATTTCTGATCTGATGAAGGATTGCATGAAAGGCATGTCGCTTCTGGAGAGTAAAAGATCTGACTTACGCAAACTTCTACAATTAAAGCTTTCTTTCTCTCTTGAACAAGTTGTCTTCTTTGCAAAGCTAGCTTATGAAATTGATTGCTTTCGAGAGGATAATCCCATCTGGCTTGCTGTGTTCAATTATTGCTCCACTTGTTTTCAAACAGTTTTGGATGATAGAAATCTGCAGGTAACCTTATCTTGAATTATCTACACAGTTTAATTTGTTGCAAGCTTTGAAGCATGCTGAGGTTTGTGAGCACAGGTGCAAGCAATTGGATTGCAAGTGCTTAAAACCGTGGTGCAGAGAAGTTGTAATTTAGAAGATAAAAATTATGTGATATTACTTAGTGGAGAGCTCACCCTGCAAATTCTAGAAATAATCCAGAGCATGCTCAAGGTCTATGATTCATCCCTTGTTGAGTTTGACACTTGTGAACTTGAAAGTTTGTTGATCTGAAACTTCTCTTACTTACAGCAGAAACCTGTTAGTAGACAATGTGTGGCCGTAGTTGGGGAGTGTTTGAGACTCTTAGCACTCCTCCAATCATTTCCAAAAGCTAGTGAATGCCAGAAAGGCTTTATGGAACTGCTTCTAAAAGCTATAATCATGGTTTTCTCAGCATCAACAGATGATTCTTCCCAGGTTTCAAACCATTACTAATCCCTTGTATGATACTGAAAATTTTTGCAGGAAAAAATATATTTAAAGAATAGGTCATCTGCTTTTTTTTTTATCTAAATAGTATTACTGCACATTTGAATGACAGGAGGTTAACGATCTAAGAAGAACTGCTATAACACTTGTTTCTCATCTCGCTCAAGTTCCTTCATCAGCATCCATCTTCAAGGATGTCTTGTTATCAATGCCGGTTGAACATAGACAGCAACTTCAGGTGGTTCCTTTGTTATTTTTCTTTTTCTAGCTTTCCCCTTTCCTGTAGGTAGTTGTAATGAGAATTTTATCTGCTTCTGCTTTCTTATAAGTTATTGAATACTGGCATTCATTTAGCAAATTGTTGTTGTCCAAAGAAGATACAGAATTTTGATTTCTCGTTCTTCACCAATCTATTGTTGTCGTATAAAGAATCGTGGGTTTCATAATTTCTGCTAAGTTAAAAGAGAGATTGGAGAAATCCTGCCTAAGCTAATCATGTGCTTAGCTTTTGTATATATGTATGTTACCAAAAAAAAATACCTATATTCATAGCAAATTCCATAGATTGCTTTCAGAATTTTTTTTTGGGGGTAAGTTTTACTAAGGGCTAGGGCATAAAATTCCGGCAAAGATGTAATAATAGGCTACAAGATTGGTTTTCCTAATGTATGTCATGCCTTCAAAAACATACTTTTTGTTGCTTGTTGTTGTTTAGTCAATTTTTCAGTTCTCAACTTTATTGTTTATCAACTAAAACCTCTTATGCATCTATTTTTATCTGCATGGTATGTCTGCTGAACCATCCACAAGTTTTTTCATTTTGCGGCTGCCATTCTGAATTGAATAAACTAGCATGGTGCTTATAAAACAATTTTCATTTTTAACACCATATTCAATGCTTTCAGGGTGTGATTCGTGCCTCCGTAGCACATGACCAGAATGCAATGCACAAACCTGCATCATTTCAAATAAAATTACCAGTGCCAACGGATTCCCATCCATTGCCTATCTCATTACTGCCTGGAGAGGGAAGTAGAGACAAATCTTCTCATCCATCAACTGCTCATATTGAACAGGACAGCATGAAAGACGACCAAGAGGATGACGATTGGGATGCTTTCCAGTCTTTCCCTGCTGCTGATAGTGCAGCTGAAACTGATTCAAAGGTTGAGATTGTTGTAGAAGAACCTAGCCTGGACGAGAAACTTGTTCTGGAAATGAAAGGTGAAAGTAGTGAACTGAATACTTCCCAGCCTAGCAGCTCCGGGAATGATGGAAATGATGCAGACCGTCAGGGGTCTGTTGAAGCAAAATCCTGCTCTGATAGCCCTAGAGACCATGACATTCAAACGTCGGATGATGCCTCTGAACAATTTATTGACCATCAGAAGTTAGAAGAGGAAGGAGTGCCCGATCAAGATATTATAATGAGAGAAAAGGATGGAGTGTTGGATCAAGTTAGCACAAGGATCTCTTGTGATCTTCAATCAGTTGAAGATACGGCAGGATCAATTCAAGTGAACCCTGCGAAGGATTATAAACAAGGAGTGGAAAACCCAGGAGATAATCTCGATCAACAATCTGCCCATGATCTTAAAGTTGGTAGGGAGGGATTGATTGAAGATAATGTACCGGAGAACTATATGCATGAGATCAGTCAAGGTATAGAAAATGATGATTTGGTAGCGTCGGACACTTCACCTCCTGAGAAGTCCTCTGATTGTGAGACCCAAGAAAAAGAAAACGATGAAGCTGGTGGAGAAAAGCAGGCTGAGTCAATTGATGGAAAAGAGATTAAAGATGATAAGGAGAACAAACACCAAGAGAGAGAGAGTGAATCCGATGACTTGACATTACCATCGAGCTAGGTTCAGAGGTTATACGGTGATTACAAAGCGGCTGTACAGAATCTGATAAAACTGTTATCAACAACGTGATGGCCAAGAGTTGATGTTACATCCAGAAAGAGTAGTATGGGGAGCGTTTAGAGTCAGCAGAACCAAAATTGTTATAACTAAAACCAAATGAATTGGCTATGTTGATAGAATATTTAGACCACTTTGTGACGAGTGAACAAATATTACCGGAACTCAAAACAGTCTTTTCTCTCCCGGCTTCCTTTTCTATAATTTATTTTGCCCTGAGCACTTACAAGCAGAAACACAATTAATAAACAACCTTAATGTGCTCTATTTAACAGTAGAATAAAAACCGTAACTAATTTGGACATCTTCCATCAGGCTAACAACCATGACATGAAACGGGCCTTTTGAAACAGTGAGAGGAAACAGCACGAGCTTGCCCTTTTCTCGCTTTCCATATTGTCATAATGTGCATGCATTTGCTATTTAGTATCAGAAACATTGAAAAGCCTGATCTAGTGCTAAACAACGAAATCATAAGAAAACAAAATATTGATTCTTGACCTACATAAGACCTGTAATCTAACTTGTACACTTCCATTTTGCTGATGTTATGAGTAACTATAGAATTTGTGGTTCACGTAAAACCGAAAGAAGTGCTTAAACCTAATTTACCAGTAGCGTTATATATTATACTGTCCTTGAAATTGGTGTATATATTTTAGTATTGTATAAATATTTCAAATTCTCCACCCATTAAATATTGTTTTGTCATAATAAATTTGAGTGAATGCGTTTTGCGGCACTTCTTGGTTGTCAGCTATTAATTTCATAGAGTTTCCAACATCGTTTGATCTTGATGGCTAATTTTCAATCTCTTTTAAATATTGACACAGCAGCTTATATGTGGCCCTAAAATTTATACCTAGCTTCTGTACTAGAATCAATGTACTAAATGATTTTATACCTAGCTTCTGTACTAGAATCAATGTACTAAATGATAATTCAAAAATTACGAAACCTATAAACAATAAAGTTATTACGAAGGCTACGAATTTAAAAATGGAGAATAACTTGAAGATATGACTTTAAACTTTTGTGTACTGACTCGAATCGAATTGTTTAGGATTCAGAAGTTAAAGAAATTAGTTCATCCTATGATATTATTTTATTAGCTCACCTCAACCGAAATAAATATCTTCAAAATTGGAGAATCCAACAAATCTTTAATTATATCGTCCTTTTCATTTTTAGTTTATCCATACTAAAATTCATACTAAAATAATATGAATGAGACTTCAACAACTCTATAACTATAAATTAAGTATTTCAATTATATAAATCAAAAATATATAAATAAACTAATTATATAAATCGTTATCCTATTAAATTATAAGCATAACTAGATTATTTTTAAGATTATTGCAAATTCACCTATTACCATTATAATAATAAATAGATTATTATAACTATAAATGGAGTATGGAATCTTGGGATATTAATTGGTGGAATAATAGTACATCTGAAACTCTTTTAAATGATATTCGAGAAAAGAGTATTGTCCAAAAATTTATAGAATTAGAGGAACTTTTTCTCTTGGATGAAATGATAAAGGAGTAGCCGAAACATTTTTTGTAATCCGATTTATTATAACTAAATGTATTATTTAATTAGTTAATATATAATTTTTAATAAAAATTATGAATAATTTAATTAAATATTATATGTTTAATTAATTAAATTTTAATAAAAATTAAAAATAATTAAATTAAATTTTTAATTAAATTAAATAATTATTAATAAATATATTTAAATTTAAAATATACTCAAAATATAAAAATTCAAATTTAATTTATTTTATTTATTAAAATATTAATTTATAAATAAAAAGTTAATTTATAAATTATTTATTTTAATAAAATAAAATAATTTTATTGATAATTTGTTAATAAATATTATATAAGAGATTAAAATAAATTTTTTCAATTGAAATAATTTATCTTTAAGTTTTATTTAATATGTAATTATTATAAATGATAAAAATAAACATTAACGACCAAACCGATTTTTCTATTTGAAAGAAAAACAAAAATTAAAAATAGAAAACGAAAACGAAAACTAAAACTAAAAATCGAAAATTGAAAATTAAAAGTCACAACAAAAAAGTAGAAATAAAACTAAACGGCCCGTTAATAAGGGAAACTAGGTGGATCTCAAGTCACGAACATGCTTCAAATAAAAACTTGTCTGTCATGAAGAATAATATATAGCCTTTACTAAGCCAAGCACATCAATAATACATCAAACTCAAATCAAGAGTTAGTTATACTATCCTTCCACAAAAGCAAGGAACCCAAACCTTGAAACTTTCAATTGTCATTATAAAACATCTCAAAAGAGACAAAGAATTATGAGTCTTGTTGTATAGATAATGTAAATTGACAATGAGAAAGAAGAAGAAGATGCAGGCAATAGGAGAAGATGACAATGGTGGCAACGAAGCAGTCGTAGCAACGAAGAAGCAACAGCAACAGAGCAATGATAAAGACGAAACCAACAACGATAAATTGGCATTTTTGTCGAGGAAGGTGGAGTTTGACAAACATGTTCTTCTTCAGTTAGGGTTCTGTTTACACCGAAAAATAGGTTCGGTCCATTTTTACTGTCTTGGGTCGAAAATCTGAAGCTCAAAGGAAAGCCTATGATTTGAAGTCCAGAGGAGACCCACTGATCTAGGCCCATTGGAGTTCGGTGTCTAACAGAAGGGGACGTAGTATAGTTTGAATGGGAGTAGAAGACTGGACGTCCAAATTTAAAGAAGAGATAAGAGGATAAGATGATGGACACCAGCCAAACTTAATCTTAATCAGATAAGATGAGAATTATTTGAACTTTATCTTTATCTAGCAGGGATACGATTTTATCATGATTGCAAGTTCAATTGGAGTAGAACACTCGACATCTTTGGCTATAAATAGGAGCTTTGAAAAAAAAGGATCCACCCCTTGACAAATAAAACGCCTGGCACTCCAGCAAATCCTTGCACTTTTTAGTTTATTTCTTCTTTAGCAATCCTTTATTTTCCCTAGCCTAGCATTTTTCTTTCCAATTGTCATTAGCTATTTCTTCAACTTTCTTAGTCATTGCATGTTTGCCAATTTGTTTATCAAAAAAGCAAAGTACTTTCTGTTAGATTTTTGTCCCTTTTCTAGCAATACACAGTCGTTTTGATTTTCAGTCAGTGTACAAGGCGCAACAATCTTTTTTCGTATTTTTCCTAGTTTGGAAACAGTTTAATTTCCTGACACGCTTGCAAACCGAACAAAGAGCTACGTGCTATCCTTTAGTCAAATAAAGGCCAAACACATTTTTGGCACTCTCGGTGAGACCCACGCAATGAAGAGAACAAGATCTAGTAAGAGTATTTAACGTTTCCCCCGGTGGAGGGGATGAAATAGAAAACGTTGCAACAGCAACGTTGAAAGACCAACCTCAGCCTCTTGAGTTGAGTCAATCAAGCAGTATCGGAATCCTTTTAACAAAAGTTCTAGAGGCCATAGAGAAATCAGCAGCTGAGACGCGCACTCTCTTGAGCACCATGAGGAGTAATCAAAAAGAGATTTTGGCTTCAGTCACCGGATCTGCCATGCCAGAGAAAGACAAAGGCATAGGCGGGGTAGAATCAAGTGAGGCGTTGCACCAAGCTGAATCGCAGGCCAGTAAGTTACCAATGGCCGCAGGAAATCAGCTAGTAGCGACTACAGTCACTCCAATTGGAGGTGAAGGGTTGCCAGCCAAGGCGACCAAATGGTGAGAAACTTCTCCCGTGAGGGTGTTGGGGGGGGGGGGGGGGGTTC
>JANZXR010000008.1:16544618-16623877 GCA_027575705.1 Erythroxylum echinodendron
TGTTAGATTTTTGTCCCTTTTCTAGCAATACACAGTCGTTTTGATTTTCAGTCAGTGTACAAGACGCAACAATCTTTTTTCGTTTTTTTCCTAGTTTGGAAACACTTCAATTTCCTGGAACGCTCGCAAACTGAACAAAGGGCTACGTACTGTCCTTTAGTCAAATAAAGGCCAAACAGGTTCTTTTTTTCTTTAATTTAATCTTTAAACTTCTGGTACTTATGAATTTTACTTGTTAACTTACCAGCATTCATTGTATGACTACCTAAATCTGGTACAATATTGCATTGTTTAGTACCATTTATGGCGAATATGATACAAAATCTATGATAATGATTAGAATTAGTTACTTTTCTATTACATTAAATTTCTCTTTACAATAACCTAATCTGTCCTGACCAGTGAAATATGCATAAACATGTTTTAACATATCAAGTGTTTATGTCAAAAAGTTATATTGATCTCATCATGCATAACATAAAAAAATAAATTTTTATACTTTTCCAAAGATCAAGATTACTTTAATTCTATAACATATTTGATTTCTAAACTTACCAAAATATAATCACCTTATTATGAAGTTTAGTTTCATCTGCTACATTCTTTTTGTGAAATTGATTTCTAAAATAAGTTAATGACAATTATCATAACTACACAAGTGTCTGACTATTAATATTTACAAAAGCAAGTTGCTAGAACTCTACAAGTGATATAGATATGGATAAGCCAAGAGTGTTAATTTATGTAGAACTTACTCGTGTTCATAATATGTTCAAACCTTTTAGTAATTTAATTGAATTATAATTATAATTATAATTATAATTAATTTTTAATTAGAATTACAATAATCTTAATTAAGTACCAAGTAAGTACTAACAAGATCCAATTCTTTTTTCACTAATCCTTACTTTCTACTATATCTTTTATGGGGTGTATAGCTTAATTGGTAGAGCATCAAGTTTATATCAATCCTTTTTTTACCAAATATCTTATATTTGGCCATAAAATTTCTTAAACTTCATAATTAATTTTGATTTGAATAAATTATCTTTTCTCTTTTCAATCATTTTATGCATATGATCCACTAGATTATTAAATTTGTTATTAATATATAAATTATAAGCCTAAACTATATTCAAGATTAAATTAATTAAACTATTTTAATTTTATCATTAATTTCTAATTAAACAATTTATATCTATATATCAAGATTGTTGTATAACAAAATGTTGTGATCATCTAAATATTAGGAACGTCAAATTGATTTTCTCTATAGGATGACTTTTTCCTCCTCTCTAGATGACTTTGTCCTTCTCTCAAGATGACTTCTGATTTCTTCTTAAGTGTCCTCTTTGATTTTTGGCATTTCTCTCTAAAATCTAGACTTGTGTTTTCCTTTTTAGGTGTCAAGCAGTCTCTTCTTCCTCTATTGGTGTTCTTTCTTGTCAACTCTTTACATTCAAATATTCTTTTGATTTCTAGAATCACAATTTCTATAAAGGTTTTTTTGAAATTTCGCATCTTGGTTCATCCTTTTGGTTTTTATAGTTTAAGGAATGGTTTTTCAAAAGTAAAATACCCTATGTCATTTGCTATTGCTATTATCTTTTAGTCAACACTATATTTGTTTTTAATTCAAAAAAACCAGGATAGTTTGACTTTTCTAACCCTCCTTTCCCACTCCTTTTCCCTCTTTCCTTTCCCTAATACTTATTCCTTTATTGATTTTGTACTTCAAATAGGACCATTTGAACAACCTCATCCTTTTTTTATTCTTATTATTAACTAGAAACAGTTAATGGAGGATAACTCGGGGCCTTCCTTACACTATTATCCCTTAAGCACCTCAGAAGGTCACCTTATTATCGCTTCAAAGATTAAAGTCTTTAGGGAAGGAGCAAGAAATTAGACTACAACTCTGGTATGATTTTCTTGGTAAAACATCCCCTATTTCCTATGATCCATAATTGGGCAATTAAATGCTAGAAAAGGGAAGGTCTGAATGAGGTATCAGTGTTTCAAGACAATCTTATACACTTTAAGTTCTCCACCAATGTTGGTGCAAAAGAAATTTTAGAAGTTGGGCTATGGCATCTCCAGAATCTACCATTATTTCTCCAACTTTTAAGAACTAGTATAAGCTTAGAATCTATCAATCATGAGAGTATCCCTATGTAGATTAATATCCATAATGTTCTTTTAGAGTATTGGTAAATAAAGGGCTTAAGCCACTTTAGAAGATTTCTTAGGAGGATTATGATGAGCTTATAGATCTTGAGGTTTAAGAAATGGATAACCATCATTCAAATACTTTGGAGGATTATGATGAGCTTATAGATCTTGAGGTTTAAGAAATGGATAACCATCATTCAAATACTAAGGAAAAGCAGAAAAGTGGCAATAGAAGATCCTAAAGACATAAAATTAATTGAACTAATTAATGATAATAATGGAATAGTAGGAAAAAGCAAGAGGGAGGCAAGGAAATGGTTGGTCTTGATGGAAATGATGTCACTTAAAATCTGAACATGAAAAGATAGTTACAAAAAAAAAGAAAGATAAAGTAGAAGAGGCTCAATAGAGAGTGCAAGAGAAAAACCCTATAAACCCTACTAATATGAAATCTTTGATTTTTCCTTCTTTCGCTATCCTTATCCTATCGGTACAAGTTTGAATAAATAAAGAACCTCTTCTTCTATATTTGTATGAATCGATATTATTACATTCCAATTCCTTCTCGACACATGCTTTGAATAATGACAAGCTAAATAAAGAAGAGTTTAGGAGCTAAATAAAGAAGAGTTTAGGATTGTCAAGAGAAGAAGGTCAATGACAAAGAATAGATCTAAGGGATCTAAATCCCAAAACCATACCTGATGTCCATAGTGGCATGGAATGTGATGGGAATTAATTGTCCCAAAAAAAATGCCTTTAGGGATTTGGCTTTGGAAAATAAACTTGTTATTAGTGGTATGTTAGAAAGAAAGCTTAATCAAGAGAGCCTTTTGAATTTGAAGCTTTTAGGTGACTAACTAAGCCTTTTGAATTTGACACTTTTAGGTATCCATTAGTACTTTTTATTTAATTATCAACATCATTAATGTAGTAAAATAACGATTTTTTTATTATAGGCTAATAAAGGTTAATATATTGCAAGCTGCTATCAATTGACGTATCTTTTAGCTTGTTTTCTCCAAGAATATGTAAGGATTGTATCTCTTTTATTTATAGTTCTAATTATGTCTTTCTAAGTTTTGCTTTTTGGGAAATCTTATTGATATAAAATCCACAAAATATCATTCTTGGTTAATACAGATTTTAATAGCACTTTTTAAACTCAAAAGTAAAAAGGTAATGTTTACTTAAGGAATTTTTTAAAGGGATTTCAAAGATTGTATTGAGAGGTTAGAAGTTACTAATTTGAAAATTAAGAGATGATTCTTCATGTGAAATAATAAGCAAAGCTTGAAATGGCACATTTGAAAGAAGCTTGATAGGGCCTTTGTGAATGGTGACTGGTTGTTAAGATTCCCTAAAAGTAAAGTATTCTTTATGAATCCTATATTCTGTGATCATTCTCCTATAATTATTAGCCAAATGTTTTTAAAGTAATATAAGGAAGTCCCTTTTTAGATTCAACATTTTCCTAATTAAGGATGGGGCTTTTAATGAGAATATTCTCATACGGATTCCATAGATCATTCATAAGCACAAAGCTTTTCTCTTTGTCATAACATTGAGACTAATTATAAAGGATTCGAAGAAGTTGAATTAAAAAAGGAATGCAAGAACTTATTTGATTATCCCTACTACTAAATACAATTTACTAAAGGCTCATAAAGAGGTTTATAATTCTTTAAGTGATCCCTAATTTTTAGAGGTGGAGAAGTCAACTTTATCCTCCTACACCAAGGTTGTACTTAACCACAACTCCTTAATTGAATAAAGAGATTAAGTTCACTAGCTAAAAGATAAAGATAAAAATTCAATCTTTTTCCATAAATCCATAATGGAAAGTAGGAATAATAACAGGATAAGTTTCCTAATCAAGTGTAATAGTGAGTTACTTATTACTCAAGGGGATTTTAAGAGAGAAGCCTTCTTGTTCTTAAAAAATTCCTTAACTACTCACTCTACAACTAGCTTCTCTATTCATATACTAAGCTGCTTCATCAATAATAGAGTATGAAATTGAATTACTACACTGCCCTTTTAAGGTTCAAGATGTAGAAAGACTTGTCCTTGAAATGAATTCAGATAAGGCAAAAGTCCTAATGGGTTAAATCGTTTTTTTTTTCTGAAATGCTTGACCTCTAATCAAGGATTTGGTAACTTATGCAATCTTGGAGTTCTTTGAGAAAGGGAAGCTATAAGAATTAATACTATGTGGAAGCCGAGAATCGATGAAACTTAGGGAGCATTTATGGAAGATAAATAGATTGGATACACTGTGTTTATTGCTTAAGAATTGTTCAGAGGCTACTACTAGGAGAAATTCTACAAAACAAAGTGCCATAAAAATTGATTTCCTTAAGACATATCATTCAGTTAGTTGGGATTTCACACTATATCTACTTAAGGTGTTTGACTTTGTTAAAAAATTTAGAAATAGGATTAGACTTTATATTCCCACAACTTCCTTGAGTGTTTTGATTAATGATGAGCTAACTAAATCCTTTAAAGGTGGAGGGGATTAACATAGTTATATAGACCATTTGTCACCCTACCTATTTATTTAATATATAAAAGCCCTTATAAGATCAGTGATATTTAATATCTTAAGGGATCCTAGTTGTAAATATCATAGCTGATTTAAAAAGTTGGAATTCTTTAGTCTTTCTTTTTTTGATGACCTTATCCTATTCTTAAGAGTTTATGATATCTATTAGTGTCATTATGGGTTCTCTCCATTCATTCAAGAAATATTTTAGTTTAACCATTAACAAAAATAAAAGTAATTTATTTGTTTCTAATGGTGCTTACTCAACTGCAGGATGATTATCTATAATTTTTGGTTTGTAGATTACGTAAACACCATTCACTTATCTTGTATTACCTATTTCCAATAAAAAAAATACATATGAGGGAATGCTTGCCATTGATAGAGAAGATCCAAAGAAGACTAATTTATTGGTGTAATAACTCTCTCTTTTCTCGGGAGGCTTCAACTGGTGAAATTAGTGATTAACTCATTCAATATCTATTGGTTACATATATACTCCTTTTTAAATGCATAGTTAAATCTACAGAAAAAATGAGGAGGAGGTTCCTTTGGGCTGGGGATTATATTCAAAAGGTTCATTCTAAAGTTAATTGGTATAAGGTCTCTAAACCAAGGAAGGAGGAGCGTTACGAATTAATTTAAAGCAAGGTTTTTATAAGAAAGAGACTATAGAGGCCATTGGATATTAAGGACTCAATATAGGTTAATTGGATTCACACCTATTTTTGAAAAGAAAAATGTGTATGAGAGGTTCAAATCAAACCATTTTTCTTATGATTCTTTTCTTAATTACTAAATTTGAAGAGTAGTTTGTCAATTTTTGTCAAATGTAAAGTGGGAAATAATGAATTGGCTTCCTTGTTCTTTGATAATTAGAGTGAATTTGGACCTCTTAACAAATCTAATTTGATTCATCGACTAATGGAAAGAATTCCTAGAGAATCTAAAGTGAATGCTTAGATAAATGTGAAGTAAATCACTTGTTAATATAGAAATCACATATAATATGTAAAATACACAAGAAGGGGGTTAAATTGTGTTAAATTGTCAAAAATATGAATCTTTAAAATCTTCTTGATTTTCTTGACAAATTCAGACAATTACAAGTTTAAACAATGCACTTGATTTGATGAGTAATGCAATAGAAAAAATTAGTATCTATTCTTCTATCAACAAGAAAATTAAAAAGGTAAGAGTTAGAGAATATAACACTGCAATTTATACTGGTTCACCCTTAACCTTGGGCTACGTCCAGTCCTTAGAGTTTGTCTGAGATTTTACTATCTCCTTCAATGTTACAAGTATTATTTCTACACTTGCAGAGCCTCTTTAGGTCTCTTTCACAAAGTATTCTTTATCTGCTTCCTTAACCTCTTCAGGCTTTAGCCTTCCTTTCTCTCAAAAAGATATTGTTTGATTTTTCACAATCACGTTACAGAAGTATTTGCTCTCTTTCTTTCTTTCTTTTCTCTCATAATATTTTTCACAGCATAAGCACTTGAGCACATAATTTTTCTAAGTATTTTTGTACATGCAAAAATTAATTTTGAAGTCTACGACTATAACTAATACTTATAGCCTAAGTCTCATACGGTCTTCTTAAGAAATCTGCTTGTCGAGTCTTATAAAGTCTACTATTAGTTGAGTCCTGTAACTAACTCTAACTAACTGATGTTCTTAATGCATTCTTCAATTACATCGACTTGTTTAGATTCGTATGCTTCGTCTGATGTCTTAGACTTGATCACTTCGTCTGATCCGTCTTATTCAGCTTTTACTTAAGTATCGTCTTGATTTGATGATTTGTGCCACTTATATTTATCTGCTCACTTAACAAATTCATCAAAAAAGTTCACACACTTCTATTATTATTGTTATTTGACTTTCATCAAAATCAATAGAAGAAGTAAAATCTTCTTGACTAATAATATCCCCCTTTTTTATGAAAACAAATAATCATAATATTAGAAGATAAAAAAAATTCAGACGAATAATGTTCAAACAAATAATGCGAGATGTAATATACAAAGATGCTATTTACAAAAACTCCTTTCTACTGTTCTATTTATCTATCTATCTATATCTCCCTATCTTATCTCCCCCTATTTGTTATTAATCAAAAAGATAGTTTATTTTAGACGCTTCAAAATTTCAGAAAACATTTGTTCAATATCAGTGCGGCTCTTCTTAAGGTCTTCTTCTATAGAAACACATAGAGGTGTTAATTCCTCATAAATATCACCCACTGCATCATCCAGTATATAAACCTTAGTATTGATTTTCTCAATGCTTTTAGCTAAAGCTTCATGAACTTTCGTCTACTTGTGACTAGGTTTAGTCCATTCGATGAAATTCTTCAAGAGCTTCGAATTAACGCTAGGATCTTGTAGCATTTCACTAAGTGCATGAACATACTCAAAAACAGATGGTTTTCTAGGTGAATAGTCTAATTATATGATTTTAATAGAGAGTATTTTGAAAGGTGGTTTTTCAGCAGGGATATCAAGATCATCAGGTCTGGGTAATTTGTAAATCGATTTCCCTAGAAGGTGTAAAATAGTTTTAACTGAAGGAATGAAACCTAAGGGTTTGAAATGAATGAACAAATGCACAAAAGTTTCTAAGTTAAAAACGATACCTTCAATTATGATACTTTCATAACTTCTCTCTAATATTGAGCCAACTATCTTGAAGCTTTTGTCTATAATAGATGCTCCAAAATTACTTCCTGATGCCCTTGATATATGATGTGATATATAGATGCTTACAGGTTGAGCTGCGTGACATACATCATTTATGCTCTTTACTGTCACTTGAATTTCTTCTTCTGTGAGATCAACTTCTTGTCTTTCAGGAAACTTCTTCTTCTTCCTTTTTTCTTTGCTGGCTACCAATGCTGGAATTCTAGGTTATACATCTGGTACAATCTTGATTGTCATTTTGCTTGTCACTAGATAGATTGTATAGGGATTTTTCGTAATCTTCAACAGGTATGGTTCTGTCTTTTTGTCTCACATAATACTATATAATCTACGTTCTTCATGACTTAGAAAATGTATTGTCTGATCATTTACTATTATAGGTTCAACTGAACCTTAATTTTCCGTACAGTAGGTTTTCTGATGATAATTGAACCTCTGTTACGATCAGGTGTTGATTCTTCTATGACCTTCATCTTCAAATCTTCTTTTTTCATCGGTTGAGGAGGGTTGAAAGTTACTAACTACTATTCAGACGGTGTCTTCGTCTTCTTTTCAACAGTCTGTCTCTTTTGTGGAACATCAGTCGATGAAACCTTCTTCTTTTGAATAGGCTTTGTCTTCTTTTGTTCTTCTACTGATTTGAAAAGGAGTTGTTATTGAGGCTTCTTCTTCTCAAATACTAAATTCCTTTTTATCTCTGCCTCTCCAGACAGTTGTTCTTGTTGAATGTGAGGGATACAGACGGTTGGTTTGACTGGCTGTTATTGCTTCTCTTGCTCCCTTTCACTGTTAGAGTCTGCACCAAGAATCAGAACTCTTTACTTCTTCTGTTCTTTTCGTAAAGTCATTAATCTTGTTGACCTTCTTGACTTCTTGAGCCTTTATGATTGGAGCGTCTTAGCCTTCCTCTTTAAAGACACTTGGTAAGTTGGTTGTTGAACCTTGCTTTTCTTCTTCTGTGGAATCATCTTGGCTTTTATCGGCTTATCAAACGATTGTTCAACCTTTACCCTTGCTGATATTCTTTTAGATGATCGAGGTGTTGCTTATTTTTCAGACGGAACATTTCCTTTACTTTGTCTTTCTGAAAGCTCCCCCTTAGACTATGCTTTTGGCATGAAATCGTCATCCGCTTCGGCTCTAGTCTTAATCCCCATTTTGTGAATATTAGAGGCATTGATAACACTCTTAACATCCAGCTTTACTCTGTTTCCTTTATCAAGTAGGATTCCAGATGCTTTGAAAAATCTTGTTAACAGCATACCATAAGGTAAAGAACCACTCTTTTGATGATATTCCTCCTTAGCCTTTATCATGTAATTGAGAATCAAAAACAGAAAATTAATAGGTTGTAAGTGAGTAGATGACATAGACAGTGTTCATCATTCCTTGTTACCATGTACTTTGATCCTACTCTCGGTAGGATACAATGGAAAAGAAGTGAGTGAAGGATCCTAATCATCGGAATGAGGGTTGAAGACTTCTTGATTCCTAGATTACGAAATCCATATAGTTGTAGATTGATGTTGGTAGCGTGTATATGTCTTTGAGTGATCCAATCTGTATTGTTGAACAATTCTGCTCCTTCATTTGGACATCCAATAGCCTCCACCACAGAATCTTGTGTGATTATTACTGACAACCCATCTACCATCGATACCAAAGTATTGTCTACTACCTTTGCATTCTTTTAGAACTCATATATTTCATTCAAATACACCGACTCTTAGATATTGAAGAAGTTCTTCCATACAACTGCTTCAATATCAGTTTCGATATTCATCCGAGCATTCTTCAAGGAAGTGAAATTGACGAATCTTCCATAGACAAGAGATTTTAGCATTTTCTAATCTTTAAAAGATAAACACTAAACAAAAAAATGTATTTCGCTTTAAGAAGCGAGGTTAGTATATAGAAAACATTAAGAGAAAGATATGAGATGAAATGAGAAGAGTTTGATGTTTAGAAGAGAGCGTTGGATCGTCTTTTCTTAGAAAAATCTGAACAAGTTGGTTTCGAAATTTTTCTCGAAAATTCTAGAGTATAAGGTGTTGCAGATTTTGAAATGATTGCTTTTTTTATTTTCACTCTTGAAAAGTTATCATTTGTAATGTTTGCAACTGATCCACCGGTATTTATGAGATTGAAACTACCGAGTAAAAGTTATCGTTACTGTTTAGTCTAAAAACTTGCGACTTTTCATCTTCTTCATGACGAATCGTCTGGATCATAAAGTTTCAGACGAATGGTCATTTAACATCACCATATTCAGATTTCGTCTGATTTCCTTAAATTTGTCTTCACTTAAGGGTTTGGTGAAGATATTTTCCCATTATTGATTTGTGTCAACAAATTGTAGATTGATGATCCCTCTCTATATATAGTCTCGTATAAAATGGTGTCTAACATCAATATGTTTTGCTCTTGAGTGTTGTATTGGATTATTTGAGAGATTGATAGCACTTGTGTTGTCACAGAAGATTGGAATCTGATCTTCTTGGATATAATAATCCTCTAACTGATTCTTTATCCATAATATATGTGAACAACATCTTGCAGCTGACATGTATACAGCTTCCGCAGTAGATAGAGCAATTGAACTTTGCCTTTTGCTTGACCAAGAAGTTAGATTATGACCAAGAAAGTGCCAACCTCCACTTGTACTTTTTCTATCAATCCTATCTCTAGCATAATCAACATCATAATAACCAATTAACCTAAAATCTTTACCTTTCTTATACATTAAGCAAAGATCAGTAAAATCTGCCAAGTATCTCAATATTTTTTTAACAGCAGTATAATGAGATTCTCTAGGATCTATTCGAAATCTTGCACACAAACAAACACTTAACATTATATCAGGTCTGCTTGCAGTTAGGTAAAGCAAAGAACCAATAATTCCTCTAAAGAGAGTTTGATCAATCTTCTTACTAGCTTCATCTTTAGTTAAGACAATTGACAGATGCATAGGAGTAGACATAGGTTTAACATTTTCCATTTTATATTTGACTAAAAGCTCTTTGATATACTTTTGTTGATGAATAAAAATCTTTTCATCAGTTTGTATAATTTGTAAACCAAGAAAGAACTTTAATTCACCCATCATACTCATTTCAAATTCACTTTTCATAATATTTTCAAAACTTGAACATAATTTTCTAGAAGTAGCACCAAAAATGATATCATCTAAATATATTTATACAACAATAAAATCATTTTTAATATCCTTCCAAAATAATGTTTTATCTGCTTGACCTCTAACAAATCCATTTTTAATCAAAAACGAATTCAGACGATCATGTCATAGACGAGGTGCTTGTTTTAATCTATACAAACTTTATGAAGTTTATACACAAAATCAGGTTTATCAATGTCTTCAAAACCTGGGGGTTGTTTCACATAAACTTATTCGTCTATAAAACCATCTAAAAATGCACTTTTCACATCCATTTGAAACATTTTTATATCATGATGAACAACATATGCAAGCAAGATCTTAATAGCTTCTAGTCTAGCTACAGGAGCATATGTTTCATTATAATCTATTCCTTCTTGTTGATTATAGCCTTGAGCTACTAATCTAGCTTTATTAAGGGTTACTTTTCCTGATTCGTCTAGTTTATTCTTGAAAACCCATCTAGTACCTATAATAGATTTATTAGAGGGTTTAGGGACTAGAGACCAAACTTTATTCCTTGTAAATTGATTTAACTCCTCTTGCATAGCGAAAATCCAAGTTTGGTTTTGAAGAGCTTCATCAATTTTCTTAGGTTTTAATTCGGAAACAAATGCTACATTAGCCTCTCTTCTAAACTTAGATCTAGTTATCACTCCTGATATTTCTCCTATAATCAGGTTTTCTGGGTGAGAAGACTTATATTTCTAGTTTTTTCTTAAGCTAATAATTTCAGAACTACCTATTACTTTATCAGATGGATCGTCTGGTAGTGAATCGTCTAGGTTATTAACTAAGGGAGCAGATAGAGTTTCATCATCAGAATCGTCTCTTTTATCTGAATGAGAATCATCATTAAATTTTAAATGCATAGATTCTTCAACAGATCTAAAAACAAGATTATAAACTCTATAAGCTTTAGAATTAATAGAATAATCTAGAAAATTCTTGAATTGATCTTAGAATCAAATTTATCCAAATTTTTTTATATTTAAGATAATGCATTTGCAACCAAAATAATTAAAGTAAGAAATATTTGGCTTTCTTCTCTTCTATAATTCATAAATAAGTCACAAAATACTCTATTTTGAATATAACAAGCTGTATTTACAGCTTCTGCCCAGAAGTACTTAGAAAAAGAATTAAAGATAAAATAAAGGAGTTTAATTTATTTAATTCTAAATCTAACTTAGAGTTACAATTTATATTTGTTGCTAATATATTTAGAAACCTAATAGGTCATAATATAAATAATAATTGAACAGAGAAAAGGTAATTTGGTTAAGTTTGGTTTGATTGTAAAGTTTAAAAACTTTAGGATTAGATAAAAAATATTTAATAAATAAATTCAACATGAGATATTGGATCTTATTTGGCCTCATTGGTAATTAATTAGAACTAATTATAATTTTAATTAGAATTTAATTAAAATTAGAATTTATTGCAATTAAATTATTAAAATATTCAATTCCTATTTTAGATATGCTCATGCTCTAAAGAGTTAACACTTTTTGTCAACCTTTCTACACCACTTATAGAGTTCTGTCGATGTGTTCATATGGATATGACTGCAATGAACTAATTTCTGAAGTAGATTAAGGAAAACAACAACAAAAAAATGATCAAGTTACATAATAAGTTACAGCTTTATGATTTATATTTTATTACGTTCATGCATTAACTAGAATATAAAATTTAAAGCAACTTTTGAAAAATAAAATTAAAAAGTTTCGTATTTATTTCATTGTGCGTGAGTTCGGATCCCACCTTAATTGCTTGCCCATAATGGGTACTTGTAATCTTTCTTTTCCCCTTTTGTTGCTCGAAAATAAAATTATGGATGGCTACAAGTCAAACTCAGGTTGCACCTTATCGAGCCTGACTCAATTCGTTCGAGCTAGAGCTTGATTGTGCTTCAAGCAGCGTAAATCTTGTCCAAAATTCAAATCGCCAGCTTTCAACTGGACTCAGCTGACCTGTCAAACTTCAAACTTGCTGTCTGTCGACCATCGTCGGCCCTCCATCGCAAGAAAGACACAAACTTGACTATTTGTATTATTCAGTCCTTCATTTCTCTTTCCAGTTATTGCATAATTACTACCTTTCTTTTTCCCTTTTGTTGCTTCAAAGTATAATTGATTAAATTAGGTATCTTTTAAAATTCTTGACGAAGATTATATTGAATGTAAAGCAATTTCCAGTTTTCTACAATTCTTGAAAGTAGTTAGTCCATATTTTCAGCCATGTGTATGGCCTTCATTCACATAATGTATAATCTAATA
Organism: Erythroxylum echinodendron; assembly: GCA_027575705.1. Lineage (NCBI taxonomy): Eukaryota > Viridiplantae > Streptophyta > Magnoliopsida > Malpighiales > Erythroxylaceae > Erythroxylum > Erythroxylum echinodendron. The sequence goes on from JANZXR010000008.1 coordinate 16,557,501, forward strand.
GGACAATTGATGAGGCTGTCAAACATTCCTCCTCCAAACTATGAAGGACCATTTTACCTCCTGCTTGCTTAGATGGGCTTTGAATTCTATAGTTTTCTCTGACACTCAATTGTTCCTCAAAAAATGCAACTTGAATCAGAGATACTCTCGTATTTACTTGTAGCAGAAAGTTTTTCTTTTTTTCCTTCAGGGATGATTTAAATGTGATGTTCCCATGTGCTGAATTTTGCTTAAATCTTTTGAAAACCATTCAAGGTTCCATCTTAGTCATATGCAATCCATTTTCATTGATGTGTATCATCAAGGTCATCTTGATCATAGTTCTGAGACTCGTATTTTGCAAGTTCGAAGGCAGCTCTTGCAGCTGCCGTCGCATACAATGCCCATTGATAAGCATCTTGAGCAGCATCTGCCGCATCTCTGTAATTATTCCTTGTTTTTGTTGAATCAGAGGGGCTCGCATCAGGTTCAAGCTCTTCAACTGATCTTGGATATAGGTGTTGCTTCTGCAACTGGTTGATGTTTGAATTATCCTGAAATTATCAATGACATAGTAAAGCTTCAAATACCTTGTTCTTAATCTGATGCCATTTGTTATTGATGGTTTGTTTTCTTTTACCATGGTCATGACAGTAGGATTTCGCTCTAAATGCAAGGCGATGCCGTCCAGACTAGCAATGTCCTTCAACACTCGGATTTTTCTTTCCAAGCTTGCGTGTTGTTCTGAGAACTTATCTATTATCTGAAAAGGAAGATACACTGATGAGCAAGAGGTGTCAAAGTGATCTTGTGATGCAGCAGTAGACTTCACCTGAGGATTCACCCCGCAGTTGTTGTGTAGTTCAATAGCTTGAGAAGCAAACTCTTCCCCAAATCTTGATACGAAAATTCGACGAATTTCGTGAAGCTCTGGAAATTCACAATATCTCGAAGATGTAAAGATCAAGCTAGCTACTGCCTCTTTCAGCTCGTCAGGGCATTCCCTAAGAACAACTAGAGCAAGTCAACGATGAGTGATTATTTTCTTATGCCTTTGAATGATTTAGCATAAAATCAAGCAGTCAACACCCTTCTGTAACTGGCTTCGAGAAAATTACTAACTTGTTCTTTAGAAGGATCATGCTCCTCTCTATTAGGAAGTGGCAGTAGTCCTCTATCATGGAAAACACATCCACCATGTTCTGATGCTTGATCACATGCTCAACCTGACAAACAAACCTATAGTAACAAACATCCATACATATATCCAAAACAAAATCAAACGAAAAGGGGAAAGAAAAGATGGAGGAACAATAGCAAATTACCCGAAGAAGAGCCCCCTCATGGGGACCCAGGTTCAAAAGCTGAATAACATCAGACTTTGCTTGTGAATACCGGACTTGGTGCTTGTTCCTGAGGATGGCAATCCTAGAGATTGCAAGTTTTGCCAGAGTAGTGAACTTGGACGAATTGAAGTTGTAATTCCTCCGAAAGAGAGCATCCCACCTTCTACACATGTTGCCTCAGCCACAAAGAATCTAACATAGCTTGGTGAACTTAAAACACCCCACCTCTGAAAGTGTTCCGTTTCCTTCCGAGTAATAAAATACACAAAGCACCTGAAACGATGTCTAAGGAAGGATGTGACTAAAGATTTAGATTTTTTTGTAGTACAACAAGATAACCTAATCACAGCAAAGTATGATTCTATTTGAAAATCCATTTTTCTGGAGGCCTTGAAACGTTAAGCCAGTGTCCTTTTGTCCTTTCGGACTATTTTTATATTAAAGTCTCTTTTGTTTTTTTCCCCCTTCAATTTATAGATTCTTCGTTTTATAGTATAGGAAAGGTTCAAGTTGTTTCATACGATTAATGAAAGCAGAGGCTTTTGTGACTATGGCAGCCCTAATGTCTTATGTGAATTATCAAAGTACAAGCAATTTTTTCTCTTCTTTTTTTGACGTTTGTTTACATCTCAAATCGACCAATGGGTTTTGGGCTTCAGGTTCCTAAAATTGGTCCACCTAGTCTGGCGTTAGGACCTATAGAGAAGTTTCGAGTAAGGTTTGGGCACAACCCGATCTGGCCCAACCCATCCTTCCGTTCATTACAGCGGCGATTCATTCACACCTTTTGTTTCTTGAGAGAGGGAGCTTCGTTAAGTGGCAACAATTTCCCTAGGACCATGATCGGAGTGGGGAAGATCAAGCAATACTCTAACGTCCTCGAAAAGCCCCTTAGTAAGGGTAAACAAGAGGTAGTTGTTTGTTTCGTTCATGAGAAATTCAAGCAAAAAGACTATCTGATGAAGCTGTAGTTGATCAATTTAGGTTAGTTTTATGAATTCCTTCAAGTGAGAGGCTTAATGTATATAGGGCTGGAGACATTTATTTTTGTTTATTTCGGTTCAGGTAGCTTGATTACTATGTTATCCATGTTACTCTTGAATTCTACATCTTAAAGTGCATGACTTTGAGGTGGATTCGATGGCAAAATTTTGGAAAGTTGAAGTAAAAAGAATCTGTGTCTTATTTGAAATGCTTAAAGTGTGCATCCCTTGGGGTCTTTGTAGTTAAATGTTGGGGAAATTACAAGTTTTCAGTATTTCGTGTTTCATATTAGGTGTGTGATCTCAGTTTCTAGGCTGGATCAAGTACAAAATGAACTTACTTCTTAAAAGTTGAACAGAAATTTAAGTTTGTCTTCTAATAACGAACAGGATAGTTACTTCTATAGAATGTTTGTTGTTTCTCAGTCAATTGTTACTCCATTTTTCAGGTCAGTTTGAGTGCGTTTGCTTTTTTGTTTTCTGAGCTGGTTCAATACAACCAGACTCAGGTTGATAACATTGCTGAATTGGAACGAAGGTAAGCCTGGAATTTTTTTGCAATTGATGCGTAAAGCACCTTAATAAATGTTAGTTATGATGGCCATGTTGTATCTTTGATTGAAATACAGGGTCAAGAATGTAGAAGATGTCTAAGATTTCATATCCCAACATGGGATTTCTGGTCAACCATACAAAAGTTACATTATGTTAATTATTGTTCCTCAAAAAGACTTATATATATATTACTGTATGAAGTCAATGTTATGTTCACTAATCTTTGTTAACATGAAACAGGCTTGAAGATGCAGGCTATGCTGTTGGTGGCCGGGTTCTAGAACTTCTTTGCCACAGGGACAAAGTAGGAAATTTGTTGAATTTCTCCTTGAAAGTCCTGGCACAGTTTTTATCACATATCTTGGTTATTTTTCAATATAATTACGTGAGCTGCTACCTTATTTTAAGAAGAGCCCTAAAATGTTCATGTGACCCTATTTTGAACTGAAATAAAACACGTGACGATCCTTAGATGCTGTTATGATATGGATATAGCAAATACACATTATAAATTGTCTTTATTTTGCACATTAACTATATTTATTGGCTGCAGAAGCTTTAAATTCCTAATCTTTTCTTGTCATGACAACATTTTTTGCATTCACAAATGTTATAAAACCAACTTCAGGTGGATGGAACAAGTGAGTGGCAACTAAGGTGTTTACATGATTGCTGCTCAAAATTGGATTTCAGATAATAAAATTTTGTTTGCTTCTTTTCCTTTTCTGCTAGGGTCAGTTTCATTTTCATCAAGATGGTTTCTGTATCTTTATGTTTGAAAGATATTTTAGTTTGATAAAGGATGAGAATTGAAATTATGAAATTAAATTTTCTGTTGACCTCTTATTGTTGTTTGTTTACTGCCACAGGGTAATAGAAGGGAAACACGATTATTGGGCATACTATCTTTTGTGCACAGCACTGTCTGGAAAGTTTTATTTGGAAAGGTAAGTTTAGCAGTTCTGCTTGAAGGTATAATTGTATATCAAGTCCTCTGATCTGGGGTTGTTCCTTCTTTTTCTTCATCCCGACTGGCATTTTGTTTCTTCTCTCTCTATTAATCTTTCCATTTGGTAGCTTTTAAGAAATGGATTTTTCTTTGAGACTAATGCATACTTCCTTCCATGCATATTATGTACTCTATATAACATTCTTGGAATTAAGGAGAGACAAATTGGTTTTGAAGATTTGATTATTTTTAAGTACTCTGGTTCTTATCTTATATGCTACAGGAAATATTCAGGCAAGGCAGAATCACTTTTCATGAGAAACTTGGGCAGTATAGGAAAGGAAGGATATTTGATTTTATTCTAATGGCCATATTTTTTGACTTCCAAATAGAGAATTTTTCTTCCATATTTACAGCGTTAATTACTCCAAATACCTCTTAAAATGCAAGGAACATCTAGACAATGATGCAATGCTCAAGTTCGGTGTTTATCTTGAAATCAGGTGGCTGACTCACTTGAGAAAGGAACTGAAAATGAAGATGAATACATGATCAGTGAGAAAGAGCTCCTTGTAAACAGGTAAAGATATTTTATTGTTAAAAGCATACCAATATAGCTGCTGCCTTAATTGATATGAATTTGAGATTTAAACCATGATCAGCTGATGAACCATCTTCTCTGACAGATTTATCTCTGTTCCAAAGGATATGGGGACATTTAACTGTGGGGCATTTGTTGCTGGAATAGTTAGGGTGAGTCCTATGTTGAATTTGCATTGGTTAAGTGATAGCTGATGGATAAAAGAGCTGATGGGCTTTTTCCACTCTTTCCATTAAAGGGTGTTTTAGATAGTGCCGGTTTTCCAGCAATAGTTACAGCTCATTTTGTACCTGTAGAGGGTCAGCAACGCCCTCGAACAACCATCTTGATAAAATTTGCTGAAGAGGTGAATATTAGTTTTTTTGGGCTTTTGCTTTCACACCATAGTTCTATCAATCAAGCATGCGCGCCTGAATTTTATCAGTCAGTCATGTTTCTTACTATTTGCTTCTTTATGCTGTGTACACCCTTTCTGCTTCTAATGTAACCCTTGGACTTGTAATCTATTGATTTTAAGCTTTTCATTCATGGCCTTGCACTGCTTTCGCATAACCAAGGGATACGGCTCCATTTCTTCTCCGAAAAACAACTGGCTTCTTAATGGCCGGTTTAAATTTGTTTAACAGTTCTAATTAAACTTATTGATCTCAAAATTAATATTGATAAACTTTCAGTTTTGTGTGATCTTAATGTATCATAAGTTGAATATTCATTTTCCGATCTTCTAGGCAGTCTTTTCTTGCCATTCTTCTGTGTCTGGTATGTTAGCAATATCAGTAGATTTGCTATGTTTTCCTTAATAATCATACTGGAGTATCATCGTTTCTTTTTGCATAATTTGTGAATATGCATGATGTTTTCTTTCATATATTTCGGTGACATATATAAAAGATACAAGGACCTATATATAGTAGCAAATCTATATTCCTATTCCTTAATTAAGGGAAACTATACAAGAAATATACAAAGTAAGAAGGAAGTACAGTTCATGCCTGTTAGCTCTGCCCCTCAAGTTAGGGTGTAGCTATCAGATGTCATTGTATGGAATGATCTACTATTGAGGGCATGAGTCATAATGTCAGCCAACTGATTGGAACTTCTAGCGTTAAGGAGCTTTTATTGTGTCATAATCAAGATTATCTTTAATATAGTTCTTGTCTAGTTCAACATTCTTAGTTTGATCATGTTGTATTAGATTATTAGCAATCTCAGTAGCTGCCTTTTTATCACAAAACAACTCTATAGCTTTTTTGGACCAAAACCAAGTTATGTTAAGAGTATTTTCAGTCAAGAAAGTTCTATGATTGTCTGATGCGTATCACAATATTCAGCTTCTGCACTAGATAATGAAACCAAATTATGTTTTTTACTTCTCCAAGTTAACAAGATACCTCCAACAAACGACAAATATCCAGAAGTGGATTTTCTACCCAGTCTACTACTGGCAAAATCAGATTCTGTATATCCCACAACATCAAGATGTCCATGTTTGGAGAATAAAAGATTTCTACCTGAAGCTGATTTTAAATGTCATAATCCAGTAATAACATTCATGTATTAATCACATGGATTATGCATAAACTCTCATAATGTTGACTGCATATACTATCCCGAGTCTAGTGTGAGTTTCAAAATAGATCAACTTCCCAACTATTCTTTGTTATCTCTCGTTGTTTGTTGAAAATTGAACAGAGAAATAGATAGCCCATGATTCACCTCAATAAGAGTACTTATAGGCTTACAAGCAGAGTTATCAGTTTCAACTAGGAGATCCAAGTATCCTTCCTTTTGAAGAGAAATAGTCCTTGCTTACAGTGAGAAACTTCAATGCCTAGAAAGTATCTGAGAAACCCCAAATCCTTTATCTCAAATTCTTTTGCCAGATAACCTCAAAAGTTTTATCTCAAATCCTTTGGCCAGATAACCTCGAAGTTTCTCAATTTCATCTATGTTTACTTTTTACAATCACTTCAACATAGAGAAGAAGCAAGATAATATCATTATGAAGGTATGATTTGCCAAAGTTTGCTTGAATCAATAATGAGTTGTATCCATAAACACTTCCTCTGTTAGACCTAACCCACCAACTTTTAGATTACACATGACTTGCTGGATGCTAAATTTAACGTTTCAAATGTGTAATTCAACCTCTTTCTATGACACTCCAGAAGACAGTGTTGTTGAATGTCTCAGTTAAGCCTATGGTTGCTTCATTGCTGATCAGATTCTTTTCGTGGTTTCTTCCTGTTACTTACCAGGTGCTAAGAAGAGAAGCAAGGTTAGGCTGATACTTGTGGCAAGACTGCTTTTATGTAACTTTTGTCATTGAAGAAGGTGCTGAAGAATAGTGAACTTCTGAAGCTGGTTTGTGATGTAATCATAGCTTTAAAGATGGTACTGATATTATCAGCTACAATTGTGGCGTTGTTGAATTCGTCTCATCCTGTTAAATTCTTCTGTAAGTCATTTTCATAGCCACTTGTTGCCATTGCAGTTTGGTTATTAAATGCAACTATTATCCTTGGCTAATATTTCAACTGATTTGCCACTATTTGGATACATAACAGAGATGAAGCGTGTTCTTTTTGTTTTTTGTTTTACTTGGTTCATGGTAATTATCTGCATTTGCTAGCTAAAACGTATTCCTGTGCAAAACTTGCAGATGTTCATTGCTGAAGTGAATCACATAAAGATAAATTATCTGGATTCTCAAGCATAGCTAAGTGTTTATTTCAATCAAATACATTTATGTATGCATATGGATTTATAGTTAAAAGATAAAAGGACATTATATATAATATAAACTAATCTAATTCAACATAAATCTGCTCCAGCTACGAAGATAAAAAGGAAATTCATGAGTTCTAAGCAATCAAGTAAGTGAATACGAGCATCAAGAATTGAATTGCTTTATGTTAGGGCGGTGGTTACAGAAGGTTTCCCTATAACACGGAAAATAGTCATAATTCCAATATGACAAGGCAGAAAGGTCTTAGCCTCGAAATGGAATTCATAGATTCTGTATCTGACAAAGCGAAATGTAGAATGTGAAAAACCTCAAAGTTATACGACATCGTTAAGTGGTGCTATGCCCATACAAAATCCGTCACCGCCACCTGCCTTATTATCTTCTCTCCCTTTCCTTGTCTCAACACGAGACGTCTAGTTCTGGTACATTACAGGTCTCTTTCGCTTCTGATGCTTGCTCCCGAAGAAGGATCTGTCTTTCCTTCTATAACTGAAATTCTGGATAAAAGTAAAACACGTTGATATTATGACGGAAACAAAAGGACTCATTCTTCATCTGTTCTGTTCTTATGCATTTCCTTTCCCCCTTTTCTTTTTCAATTTGTTGGATTCAAATCAGTTCTTAGGAGAAGAAATTGGTTTGATGAATGTGAATTCTTCAAAGAAATGGTAGCGATTTACTAGAATACCACCGGCTAACACTCTCTTTATATGTTATGTTCTCATCTCTGAGAGAGAGCAACATCACCCGTAATTAGTCATTTCTTGGTTGGCCTTAAGGCTTCAGCTTTTCTTTTTCTTTTTGTGTTTGGTTAATGAGAAAGTGAAGGAAAAAGAAAATAGAGATCCTCACCTAGTACAGATTCATTTCTTTATTCCTTGTTTATGATAGAGTAAGGACAGGGAAACCAAAGAAATAGCATATTGTATTGACAGAAAAAAACTTAAGCAATAGCTCCCCAGCCAAAGAGCGTACAATTCCCTTATTCTTCCGAACGGTTACGCTTGCTTGTTTCAATCTCCACCTCATCATTCACTCTTTCTCCAATTCAGCATTTTGTTTCTTCCTTCTGCGATAAACCAGCAAAGTTTTCGGCCCAACCATTGGACCTGGGCCTTCATGGCTAACATTACTCCCTCCCTGAGTACAGACCTTGTCCACAAGGTTTGATTTCGAAAATTGACCTTGAAAATTTGAACAACTTATCCAAGTAGCTTCGTCAGGTTCCTTGGCAGCCCATTTAACTAGTAGCTGGTAACAAGGAATAGCGTTAGGATCTAAGTTCTTGGTTTGAATAATCTGCTCCGAAAAGAAACTTGGCTGCTCAACAACCAAATTTGGAGGAAGCTCACCCGAAACCTGATGGTTTCCTAAAGCTTTCTTTAGTTGAGAAATATGGAAGGTTGGATAAACCTTTGAACTCTGTGGAAAAGCCAACTTGTACACCACAGAACTTATCTTCTGCAGCACCTAAAATGACTCATAATAACGAGGATTTAATCTGTTATACACTCATTGTGAGAGTGAATTTTGTCTATGAGGTCGAATCTTCAAGTAAACCCAATCTCCCACTTTGAATTCAACATTTCTATGGTGTTTGTTGGCCTGCTTTGTCATCCTCTGTTGCGCTTTGAGCAGATTGTAGCGCAGCTACCGCAAGAATTCATTAAGATCTTGATGTTCAGCCGCCATTGCAGCTACCTTAAACTTGTCAGGCAAGTATTGAACAAGGGTTGGTGGTTTCTGACCATAGGTTGACTCAAATGGAGTAGCCTGAGTTGCTCCGTGAAAATTGGTATTATACCAATACCCCGCCTAGTGCAACCAACGACTCTAATTCCTAAGTTGTTCAGATGAGAAACACCTCAAATAAGTCTCCAAGCATTTATTTAAGACTTCCATCTGACCATTTGTTTCCGAATGGTATGTGATGCTCATTTTCAATTGAGTACCCTATCCTTTGTAAGATTCCAACAAGAAATTACTCATAAATAAAGAGTCCTTGTCACTAAAAATAGAGTGCGGCACTCCATGGAGCCTCACAACCTCCTTAGAAAATACTTCATCCACTGATCGAGCAGTAAACGAATGTCGAAGGCCAATGAAATGACCGTACTTGCTTAAACGGTCTACAACTACCAAAACACAATTAATATCATGAGAGCAAGGCATACTAGTGATAAAGTCTATGGACAAGTCCTCACATACTTGATTCGGTATGGGCAGCGGTTGCAATAAACAAGCTGGAGCTTGAGTTTCATACTTGTTGCATTGGCATGTTGAACAATCAGCCACAAACTTTTGAATCTGTCTTATCATTCCAACCCAATGAACGTTTTCTGCCACCCTCCTGTAAGTTTTGTAAGCTCCTAAATATCCCTCTTGAGGGGTACAATGAAACTCATGGATCAGCTTAGGAATCCATGGAGAATTAGTTGGTAAAAACAGCTTCCCATTAAAAAATATTATCCCATTCACGATTTTGTATTTCTTGAATTTAGTATGGCTGTCAATAATTCGCATTTTCAGTTTCTGATAAGTACTATCTGCCGCCATCTCTTTATCTACTTCAACCGATTGAGTCCAACTTGACAAAAAAATTGCAGACAGCTCTGAGTCTTCTTGCTGTCTTGACAATGAGTTCACCATCTTGTTCAATATTCCGGACTTATACTTTATGTCCAACTCATAGCCAAGAAGTTTCGCCACCCAATTTTGTTGGGCCAAAGTAGTAATTTGTTACTGAAGTAAATGCCTCAAGTCGCAATAGTCAGTGCGCACTGTAAATCTGCCCCCTATTAAATATGGTCTCCAGTGACGGATAGCCATCACCAGAGCCATTAAATCATTCTCATAAGCCAATTTGGCTAAATTTTTTGGCGCCAAACTCTTGTTGTAAAAAGCAATTGGTCGTCCCCTTTGCATTAAAACAACTCCTACTCCTCCCTCGGATGTGTCACACTCCACAATAAAAGGTTGATGAAAATCTGGCATAGCTAATGTAGGTGCAGTAGTCAAAGCCTGTTGAAGTACTTTAAAGGCCTCTTGCACACTTGATGTCCCCATAAACTTCTGCGAAGACTCCTTCAATAACTCAGTTAATAGACGTGCTATATACCTATAATTTTCTATAAACCTTTTGTAATATCTAGTTAAGCCAAGGAAAGCTCTCAGCCCTTTAATCGATTTGGGTTGCGACCACTGCAATACACTTGCCACCTTAGCCAGATCCATAGATACACCACCAAATGAGATTATGTGCCCCAAATACTCAATTTTGGCCTGACTAAATTGACTTTTCTTCTCATTCACAACAAACTTTTTCTCCTCCAATATCCCCAAAACAATCAATAAGTGACTCATATGCTCATTCTAATCCTTAATATAAATAAGGATGTTGTCAACGCATACAAGTATATACCACTTCAAATATGGTAGGAAAAGCTCATTCATCGTTGCTTGAAACATAGCTGGGGCGTTCTTCAACCCAACCAACATAACTTTGAATTCGTAATGGCCTAAGTGTGTCCTGAAGGTTGTTTTCGGAATATCTTCAGCCCTCACTCTGATCTGGTGGTAATCAGATCGTAAATCGACCTTGGAATAGAACCTGGTGCCATGTAATTCATCTAACAGCTCCTATATCACTACAATCGGGCACTTATCTGCCACAGTTACTTTGTTCAACTCCCTATAATCGACACAAAACCTCCATCTTCCGTCTTTTTTCCTCACTAAGAGGATGGGACTGGAAGGCGGCCTAAAACTTGGTTGAATTATCCCAGTCGCTAGCATATTTTACATTTGTCGTTCTATTTCATCCTTCTGTGTATGGCTATAGCCATATGGCCTAACACTCACTGTAGTAACCCCCTGCTACAGAGGTATACTATGATCAATGGCACGACTTGGAGGTAGCCCTAAAGGCTCCTTGAATAGATTCTCAAATCTCTGCAACAACTGTTGAAGGTCTTTCTCTTGTTGCTCAGAGCATTCTCCCTCAGCCGAATTCAACTCTATCAACGAAGCTTGCCAAAGAACCATGCCATAACTAGTCTGACTTGACTTTTGCAAAAACCAAGTTGATGCGGCTGTATTGAAAAGGGAAGGTTCTCCATCAATTCTAATTGTCTTCTCGCTATACTAAAACTCCATAGACATTTGGCTCTAGTTTGCCTTAATGTCTCCCAACAGTTGTAGCCACGAAATCCCTAAAATGAGGTCTACTGCACCTAAAAGAAAAACAAAACAGTCAACCTTAAACTGAGCACCCCAAATTACCATTGGAACATTTCGACAAACACCCTGAGTCTCTTCTCGTCGCCCATCTCCTAATCGCACTCCTGTCTGAATTGTAGGCTCAATACTGAGCTGCATCTACTCTGCTGCCACCTTGGTAACAAAACAGTGGCTCGCCCCACTGTCCACCATGATAATGACTTTTACCCTACAAACTACTCGTAGCTTCATATATAGTCTGGCTGCCTTCGAAACCACCAAGAGCAAAAATAAGGAAGTTCCAAATTTGTACACTGCTAGTCGCTCGGGAGTTTCTTCTCTTACACTTCTTGCGACGCCATTTTCGTTGGCAAACCCTCTGTTCTGCCCTTCGACGTTTCTCCATTCGCTAAGATAATAGTTTGCAACGACACTCCTTGACATTGATGAAGAGGATGATAGAGTTGTAGACGTCTATAGCAAAGCCCTCGAGTCCTAAGATCCTAAAATTCCTTCTGGGTATATTTTTGGATTCCTCTTGAAAAAGCTGAATTCTCACGAGAACTTAACTCGATATTGCTCCTTTCAAAATGAGCAGGTTCACCTGTGTCCTTTAAGTTATTCAAAGATTGGGCAGGCCCAGCACTTGACTGAGTGACAATAGTTCTAAAATTATTATTCCATCCATCAATAATCTGCAAGGTGGTATTAGGCATTTTGAGCCTAATTACTGACCCAGTCTTAGCACCTAGCCCATATCCCTCTCGGTGAGAATCCGGTTGCACTATCTTCTTCCTGCTCAAGAACTCTTACTCATGCTCAATTTCTCGTGCTAAGTTCATCATTCTGTAAAGATCCATCGCCTCATGAGAATGAATCCTTGCTCGAATCTCCTCTTTTAGCCCATTCAAAATCTGGCCTATAAAAAACTCCTTCGAGCACCCATTGACTTGCGTCACCTTGGCAACGAAGTCCTGGATTAAATCATCAACTACTTTCGTTTGACCAACAGCTGCTAAAGCTTCAAAAGGGTTAGTTACCAATGCACCACTGAACCTAGTGATCACCTCCTTCTTTACATCTTCCCATGTCATTAGAGGCTTCTGATCCTATAGCCAGCTCATCCAGTGGAGAACGTGGCCCTCAGTGCACAGCAAGGCCAGAGTGACCTTCTTCTCTTCTGGAGTCTCTTGCACCTGAAAATATTGCTCAGCACGTCTGACCCAGCTCATGGGATCTACACCATCGAAGTTCGGCAACTCTATGCGTATGGCTGCTATCTGCATATCCTCAAGCGCCACCACACGTGCAATTGTCCTTCCAGGTACAGGGGTAAGCGCAGAGCCTCCCTTTGTCATCGACGATTGTCCACCTGATGCTTCTTCTGTATTCTTGCCTTTCAACACAGCAACCAGCATCGATTTGATCTCACTTATTTCACCATCAAGCCCAGTCAATCTTTAATCCATCGATCCCAAACTCCTCTCTACCACTTCCATCCTGTTCTCCATTTAGGTGTTGGTCATGAGGTTCTATGCTCACCGTACTAATTTGATAGAGTAAGGATAGGGAAACCAAAGAAATAGTAGATTATATTGACAGAGAAAAGCTTAGAGCAACAGCTCTCCAGCAAAAGGCCGTACAATTTACTAATGCAAACAACAAGATACCCTCATCATCATTCCTAAATATCCCCTCCTAGAATTCCCAAGATAACACTCCACAATCATTCCCTTATTCCTCCGAACGATTACGCTTGCTTGTCTCAATCTCCAGCTCATCATTCACTGTTTCTCTGACTCAACATTCTGTTTCTTCCTCCTGCGATAAACCAGTAAAGGTTTCGGCCCAACCATTGGACCTGGGCGACCTAGGCCTTCATGGCTAACAGTTTCCTTGCCATTATTAATTTTCCACCAACTTGTTTCCAACTTTGTAGTAGGAATCTTCATGTCATAGGCTACTACAAATCAACAACTCAGAGGGGACCACTTCAGAATTGCTTGAGGCGTGAAAATTTTGAAGGCAGTGTATAACTGAGAATTCGCGAACTATCTTATTAGGTCTGGGGTTCAGTAAGACCGAGCAACTATTGGCAAAGGTGTTGAGGTGAACAAAAGGTTATAACTTGTTCTTTTCTCTATTGTTGGTTTGTTGGGGGAAATCAAACAAATAGGGTTTTTGGCATTATTTTCTCCTTTTGATGAAATCTACTAGTAATTGAAGGCATCACAGCCACCAACCACGGCAAAACCATAATCGTCTAATTCTGTGTCTTTTGTGAACCTAGACACCAAAACAATATCAATTCAAATTTTGTGTAAGTAAGATATTTTACGAATTAAGTGTAGTCTTTTGTGAACCTAGACACCAAAACAATATCAATTCAAATTTCGTGTAAGTAAGATATTTTACGAATTAAGGATACACGTAACAACTACAAATTGATAAGCGTCAGAGAAAAATATTAATTAAATGAAGGAGAAGAGGAAGGGGAGAAGTTTATTTGAGTACTTAGCAGAGATGAAATTTAAAATAGTATCATAAGGGTACACAACTTTCAGGATTGGGAGCAGATTATCAATTATACTTATCATTCGTTACAATTAATCAACTACCAACTGTGGTTACTTAGTTTCTTCTCTGTCTCTAAATAACTAGTTCCTAAAAAGTCATCGAGAATGTGTCATCATGCAAACATTGGGTTTTCTCAAACAATGAAAACAACAAATACAAAGCTCTCCTGCTTTGGAAGTTTGCATTTGAGGCATCGAAACCATCGAGTCCAAAGTTTCCAAGCGTCAGGCCTAGGTATATCCGCCGAGTGGCGTCTTGTATCTTCCAATGGAGCATTATATTCACGTAACTACTTCAGTTCTTACTTCCTTCCCAGGAGAACAAACTCAGCTTCAGACTTATTACGTACCTGCTCAATGGCTGTAAGTCATCGTGTGAAAAAAAGCTCTTTTTTTTCTCTCTCTCTCAGTTTTGTCTACCCAGTGCGTGATGTTTTTGAGTGCTTTAAAGGGTTTTTAATCTGCTAATCTGCTTGATGTAAACATTTTCAAGTTTTTTCTTCAAGTTTCAATATTAGACTGAAACTTCATGCGATCTTTATTATTGCCATTTAGCTCTTACACAAATTTTGCATCAGAAACGTTCCCATGTCCCGAAATTTGGAAACTGGGAAAAGGATAATACACCTTACACAGCTTACTTTGAGAGTGCAAGCAAAGAGAAATCGGGTGCAAAGATGAATCCAAATGATCCTGAGGAGAATCCTCAAGCCTTTGGGTATCAGAGAAGAGGCACAGAACGTGAACCTGAGTATAGCTTTTTCAATCAAACACCTATTCACCCCAACCACAAGAAAACTTATGCTGACATAAGCTACAACGAGGGTGATTATGGAGCACAAAATGCGCATAGGAGACACCTTTCTGATCAGCCAAAGAGTGTTCGCCAGCGCAGGAGTAGATTATCAGAAGAACCTGGTGGTGTTAATAGACGTAACTCCGATCGGCTAAAGAGTCCAAGCAAGCCGAAGAACATCAGAATAGAACCAGAATCGAAGAGTGTTAGTGGAAGTAACAGCTTCTCCTCGCCAGCCAAATCGCAATCAAGCAACTCGTCTTTTGCGAGACATAGGCGTAGGACTAGACGCAACAGTCCGCGAGCTGATACTGACAATGTAAGTTCACTTGTCATTTCGTTTAGTAGTTCACTTGTCATTTCTTTTAGTAGATGATAATTGAAAAGAAACAAAAAAGATTAAAAAAAAGCACTAGAGAAACTTACAGCCAAGAGCTACTACTGATCTGTGTTCTTTGGATTACAAAATAAAGCTCTAAAGATAGGGTTGATTCATTCAACTACAGTATCTAGTTATTGTTGACTTTAATGTGGGTGGCAGCATCTTCGAGCATCATCACCTGCTCCCAAATTCGGATCTTGGGATGAAACAGACCCCAGATCTGGTGAAGTTTTCACTGAACTCTTCAACAGGGTGAAAGAGGAAAAGACTTGTGTAATATACCCTGCTAATACACCACAACCAACTTATCATCTCAATCGAAGAAAGCCACACAGATCTTCCCGCCGCCCAAAGGTTGGTGCTTGACTTCGGTAGTTTTATGATAGACGGGGTCTTTTTTACTTGCCATGATTGAAAAGATGATAAAACGATCACCTTGAACTATTTCATGACGTTAAATCCTCAGCTTTAGTAGATCTAGTGAGTGAGTAAGATTGTTTGCAGAAATTTCAACTATTCCGCAAGTTCATAACAAGTCCAGAATTCATATTTTCCTTGCAACTACGACAAGAATGGAAACTGGTTCTCTGATTTTCAATTGGTTTCACATTTCTGACAATATTTCTAATGTCATGCAGTCTTGTTGCTGTCCAATTTTTGGCTGAGCCAAGGTTGCTACTTCGACTCCTCATAGCTACTGGGGACGAGAAATTGCATTAAATATTTTTTTCCAATCTCTTATATCTGATTATAATAGATCAACGTCAAACCCTTCTTGTCAAGGTCTTTGAGAAATAGGAAAAGAACCCTGGATGGTCTTCATTTTGTGGCCTGAAGTGATCAGTTCTTTGGATTGTTTCACGATATGCTGCAATAATCGAACCTATAAACCAAAATGGAAGCCATATGTATATTTTTCTGGTATTGGCCACAAAATGTAAGGCATCATTACCATGGGACTGTTTGTCGTAATGGACCTATTTTCTTGCTTTCTTCCTTTTTGTCTATCAATAAGGAAAATAATATAGACATAATATGATCCTGAGTAAGCCCTACTTTTTATTTGGATTTAGTTACCGAAGAGATTTCTAATATATCTTAATATTTTGTTTATGTTTGATGTATAAGAAAATGTCGTTTGTGAATATTGTGATATGATTGAAACAAATTTATAACCCTAATTGAACAAAAATCACTTATGAATTTTTTCCATAATCCATATGATAAGAGACTTGCAAATCTTAAAATTTGCAGAACTCTTTCTACATAATTTTTAATGATTTAAAATTTTTCTTTTCCGATCAACTTCTCTTTTTGGTAAATCATATCTTATATACGATTTCTTAATAGTTGTGAGCCTTTGATGTTTACAATTATAACATTTTATTTTATTGACTTATTATGTGTGCTTATCTATTATTTCTTACTCACACATAACAACATTTTATTTTTATTGACTTATTATGTGTACTTATCTATTATTTCTCACTCACACATAATAAAGTTAATTAACTGGAAAGAAAATAGTTTTACATTACTCATACGTATTTAATATCCTATGCAACTAGTGTATTACGATAGTATATTGTTATATATCTATTAAGAATATATGACTTTTTAACTAATGAATCAATCTTTAAGTGGACTTAATATATTATAGTAAATCATTTAGTACATCGACTATCATCTTATTCTCATTTTATAAATATTTTGTATTCATATTGCCCTTTACATAGAAGGTGGGCCTTTTGAATATAACTTGATGCAAACTTGAAATTGAAATGATCTTTCTTATTTTGCAATCTTTTGATCAAATTAAGTCGTTTATTTAGAATCTTCCATTATATCAAATCATTCATAATTTTTTAATAACATTCCAAGATAGCAAACATTTAATCAATTTTTTGAAATTAGAACTCGGCTAAAAATGATACTTAATTTGAGGTTCATATAGTCTCAAAGGACCCTCACACAATATAAGCTAATAATATTACCTTTATTATTCTTATTAGTTAAAAATGCACGGATGGTATGATTCATATGTTACATTGTTGACTTGCTTTTATTAGAGCGTATGTCTTTTCTCAAATACTATATAAATGATAATTCAGGCATACCTAATACCTAACTTGAGTTCACTTATTTAGTTATTCAATCTACCCTTTAGAACTCACGTCTAGGATATTAAGACAAATTGCTATTAAGACAAATTGGCGAACATATCTTCGTATATTATTACTAATAACTTCTTACACCCTTCAATATACTTCACATTGACACCAGTGTTTTAAGCCTTGAGATATCATTTATTACCTCGATAAATAGCTCAAAACTTATATCATCTCCATCCTTACAAGATAATAGAGGCGATCACCTATGTTGCAAGGCATCTCATATCTATTTGATATTCTTCTTGTATTTAAAATTGAATGTTCAATACTTGTTCTAAAATTCATTATAGAATAGATAGCTTAATACAAAATCAGCATTATCATATTCTATAACTAAA
The DNA here is from genome assembly GCA_027575705.1 of Erythroxylum echinodendron. Classification (NCBI taxonomy): domain Eukaryota; kingdom Viridiplantae; phylum Streptophyta; class Magnoliopsida; order Malpighiales; family Erythroxylaceae; genus Erythroxylum; species Erythroxylum echinodendron. Next base: position 16,575,144 of record JANZXR010000008.1, read on the forward strand.
TTTTCATTTAAAATTCATTACAGAAAATATTGTTTAATTCTCAATTAAACATATATTACATAAATATCCAATGGCAAACAAAATATTATCATTAATTGCAAGTATTATGAATAGTTCGCAAACATATTCATTTCTTTTTGTAATATTATATCCTTGACATAATTATACTTGATATCTATAAATTTGAATTGACATTGATATTTGAGCTATCTAGTATTGTCTTTCAATATAATTATTCATAAACAATATAGTGTTTACGAGACTAATGATTTCTTCGAAAACAACCATCTTTATCTCTTGTTCTTCTTGTGGCATCTATGGACACTACATATTACTTAGGTGCTCACCTTTAGTAATTGATGTCATAAAAACACTTAGCTATCTCGGATATAAAAAGTTCAAGTATTCCATTAATATATATGTAGCTTATAACATTAAGAAAGTCTACTTGACTGATACTTAACGATCTTAACTGCAAAGGTGTATACAAGCTTAACCATATTCTTCATTTTGATTATGGTTAATAGCTAGTTTGTTTGTTTGCTTAACAAACTACTTATTATCACTAGCTATCAACAATATCATATACATGAAACGATGAAGTTATAAATTTATCACTGGATCTTTTAACATATACTAAGTGGCTTTTTTTAATCATATTAAAATCATATGACATCATGACTATGTTAGATCATAGAATGACTTAACAATCTAAGCATGTAATGCTCTTAACCTTTATGAATGAAACCTAGTAGTTGTACCATATAGACTCTTTCATATAGTTCTTCATTTAAAAATATATTCTATGCATCCATTTAATATATATTAAGATCCATTCCAATTACTAAGGCTAGAATCAGTCAAAATGATGTAAACTTCCCAGTAAGTGAGAATTTCTTGTTATAATCAATCTCTTCAATTGCATGTGTTCTTTTTTTACTAGAAACACTTTGTATCTTTCAAAATTTCCATTAGTATTTTACTTAACATTTTAAAAAAAGTTCTTGATGCTTTCACGTCTTTTTAGAGGATTATATAAGTCTTATACTCATATTAAAGTTCATTCTTCTTCTATTTCTATAACTCATTTATCCTAAGCAAGATTGATAGAGCCTTTTTATATTCCTTGGCCCATTATTTCCTTTTAGAATTACCACAAAGGTAATTCCTTTCAACTTTAAAATTTTATGAGGAATAATCTGCTCACAATATAGGCATAATGCAAATTTAAGAAACAAATCTTTCTTTATTTGTATTGCTCTCACTTGAATCAGACAGTGGTAAAGAGCTCCCTCTGAGTTGCAATTGTCATTGATTAGAAATCAATTCATCATTTCCTAAATTTCTCCCACTAGGATGAATATCATTTAATTAGTCTTATCTTACAATATCATTCTAATTCAAGTCTCCTACATAGGGATAAGTTTTGAACTATCTTTTCTTGCTTTGGAAAATCATCCTTTAAGAATGAGATATCTTGTGAAATAAATTTAAATGCTTGGTTGTTGCCTTGCTCACCTTTGAACATATACCCTTTAGATTGTTCAAACATATCATTTAAAAATACTTTTCTTCCATTTGGAACCTATATTCCTATACTTATAAGAGGGACCATAAATATAGGTAATAAATACATCCTCAAGAAATCATATATAGTTCATCGGTTCTTTTACCTATCTATATCTCATATTGTTTTAGGATATGATTTCATAAGCACCTTATTAAGTACACATTTGATCATCAATGACATATCACCCCAATAGGTGATAGGCAAATTTGCCTATGCCATTTTATACCTAACCATGAGAAGAGTGGTATTTCTCATTTCTACAACACCATCTTATTGGTGGATTCATAGGATATTTACTAGCTATCCATTTAATTATCATCACATGACCACTTGATCAATTAACTGTTGTTATATTTGGTTAGTTCTTGAAATCTTTATCAGCTATATCAGATGGACTTTCAACTAAAGTCATATTCTTTTGAAACAACAAAATGTTTCAAATTTTTAGAAATCAAATAAATATAACTATAGATAGATGTGATGAATCAAGTACTTTTGTGTCATGATCTCAGTTCCATTTATCCATATATATCTTGATGAATTAATTGCAGTAACTTAGTTGCTCTGTGTCCTATATTTAATGGTTTTCACACTATTTTATTAGCAAGAAAATGTTCAGGGGAGGGAGGCTGTCTATCGCCATATGCCAAATCCCTAAGTATCTGCTGGATTCGTAATTAGAGACGTGTTTCCATCGACGATACCGGTGCTAAGGATTGCCAGAATCAAAAGAGATAGGCGGAGGTGCCCCAGGCTACCTTGATAGGTAAAGCTCGCCTGTGGTTTGAAAGCCTAAGGCTGGGCTCTTTTGACCACTACGCTGAATTAGAAAGACAATTTAAGATGAGATTCGCTCAGAACAAAAAACCGAGGCGGAGCTGATGAACCTGTTTCAAGAGGAGCACGAGTCCCTAAAACAGTACGTAGAAAAGTACACTGCAATGCCCCTTTCCTTGTTTAGCGAACCGAAGAGAAGTAGATTATTCTATATTGGTCTTCTAAATAAAATATGCTTGACCAATCGATTTATCGATTTTATCTAATATGATCAAGTATAGCATGCCACAAATTTGCATAAATGTTATAAGAACTAGATTATGTTATTAAAAAAGGAAAATTGATTTTGTTTATTTAATTAGCAACATCTAGTACCTCAGACCATCCAACACAAAACCATGACTACTATAATTCCTAGAAAGTTATCCTTTCACTATTATGAAAATTAGTATTGAATCAAAGGCTAAAGTAAAATATGACACAACAAACCTTTTCTCTTGGCAGGTTGTTTTGCTTTCTCATTTTAGTTGGCCTTATTTCTTTTTGAAATCCTAAGAATTGTGAAGATTGTCTTTCCACTTTTCATTTATGCTAACAATAGTGCTTCCTCTTCTTTTTTTTTTAACACCTTAAGAGCATAACTTAGCTATATATAACTTAAAAGCATTAAGATATTTTTCAATAGGTTCCTCATAGCATCCTATATCATCTTGATATTTATATTATGGATTAAGTGCATTTTCATATGCTCTTAACGAGGAGGGAATAACATGTAACAATGTACACTAGCTCATTATAAGATAAGATATGACTAACATTCCTCGGTTCACTATGTTTGACATTAGATTAATATGTATTAGCATTAAATTCTCCTATCTTATATTGTCATTTATGATTTATTTATTTATTATGTTGTGTGTGTGTGTGTGTGTGTGTTTGTGTGTGTTTAAGTGTGTGCATGTGTACATCAAACAAAATAGTGTGTGATTATAATATGGTCCCTGGGGTGCCACTATAACATATTATTACCACATATCGCATGTCCTTAGCATGGTTATAACTCTTGTTCTTTAACATAACATCATCATATATATTGTATAAGTCAAATAATTCTTCTTTTATATGAGCAATATGCTTTACAATTTTTCGATGTTGAGTTATAGTGCTCTTTTTAAAGACTAATATGATTTCATATAATGAGACAAGAGCCTTTTGCTCTTCCAATATATATTGGATTTTCATACTTCAAAATTTCTAATTTGTTGCGATTAAAGTTTTCTCCTATAGTGAATTCTACAATAAAATTTTAGTTGCAATAGTCATTTTCCTCAAATATATATATGTCTATAATCACACATTTAATATGTGATTGTTATCAATTTCAACGAGTATAATGTAATCTTCTAAATAGAAACTTAATTATTTTCACAATTATCTAGAGGATCAAAAGGTTGCCAAGTTTCCAATCAGCATCCATATAATAGTCGATCAACAATTAATCATTTTATTTAGATCGTTTACAAATATCTCAAGTATGATATAAATAACACATAAATATAAAGCTAAAATATCATTTCAGTAAACATATAATATTCAAAATTTAATAGTTACTAGAAATAACTAATACTACATTAGTATCATTAATCATTAAATAAAAAGTGACTAACACTTTTTGGCTAAAATTATACAATTCGATGAATACTCTGAATATGAACTCGACAAGCTCTATTAAGAATTGAGTCAATAAGTTCTTTAGATGAATCATTAAAATTTATTTTCATTATTAGCTCTATAATATCGTTTGATAGGCCATTAAAATAAAAACCTCTAGATACTTCTCTTTTTCTATGCATTTTAAGAAAGTTTACAGTGTCTAACTATACGTGCGAATATGATGGAGTATTACACATTCTAATTAAAAAATCTATGTGAGCATTTTATAAAGTGTTTCATTTTTGCTCATAGGAGTGGAGACCCTTGATAATCATAAAGATAAGACCTTGCATCATGTTGTTCACCAATATAACATGTAACATTAGATTTGTTCCAAGCACCATATGATATTGATTCAATTATGCCTTCGTAAAATTCACACAATTTTGTTGTGTTGAAGTTCGAATTAAAATTAAGGTTCTCATCACAATTATTTCCTGAAACAAATATAAGAAAAAAATAATGTTTAATTCTTTTGTATAATAAGTTGAAATGTGTCTCATAATATGAGCATATCATTAAAGACATAACGCTCAAAAGAGCATGAAAAAAATGATTCCTTTTGAATCATTGAACTTAATGTTTTATTTAATTAATTAATTAAATTCAGTTAGAAACTTATTTCTAATTTATTATTACACTAATAATGTCAATTTAATTAGAAACTTATTTCTAATTTTATATATATTGTTTAATTAGAAACTCATTTCTAATATTCAAGTTATGAACATAAAAAAAAGTTATGAATATACTAATTTAAATTTAATTAGAAACTTATTTCTAATTAAGATTGTACTAATCAATTTTAAATTTATAATTCACTTCGAAGCTTATTTCTAAGTATCATTAAATACATTCAAATTTTTAATAAATTTATAAACTCATTTTTAAATAAATAATTTATTAGTTGATGTATTTAACTTGTATTCTTACTCATCAAATTATTTAAAGCCATTCCAAAATTCCTTTAAACACAAAGCCAATGTTAACCTAATGTTTAACCTTTATAAAACGTATATAAATATGCCTACATCAATTTTATACAAGTTGTAATATGTACATAAGCTACTAAGAGTTCTGTCTTTAACAACATATGTCAAAGGAACAGGTCTCTAAATTAGCCAAATAAAACAATATATGTATATATATTTTTAATGGACTTAAATTAAGATTGGGCCCCAATAATCCTATGAGTTTAGCCCGGAAAAAGTTTAAACAAAACTTAATTATTTCATATTCAGAATAAGCTTATTCTTATGTCCAAACAATTGTTACTCTATCTTTAGGTTTTAGTTACTCTAGCAACCAAACACCTATCATCTTGTTATTTTGAAAACCCTACCCACCTCTGTTTACAGAAATTACGTAACTAGGAGAGCCACAGTCAAACCGTTGCCCCAAGTATACGCTTCCTGCATTCTCGTCTAGATTGGAGTTTTATGACCTGTTATTACAGATATATGGAGATGTGGAGAAGATGTTACGTATAACACAGAACTATGTACATAAGAAGATGATGACCACTACAAAGTACAACCTAAGACAATCGTATGTAATAGTGGCGGTGGCTTAGGTGACTGTCTGTAAAAAATTGCTATAGTGATTTCAGTGGCTACGATGAGTATAACGTTAAAATTTGTATTAGGTATGTACTATTATCCTACAATTTCTTCAAGGAATTTGTGATTACTGGGAGGTTTCCTTTCTTCTGATGATAGATTGACAAGTATACGAGGCACAAACAATGAATTAATAGTTAATCGGGATACCACTTAGTTAGAAAATGTTCTAAGCATGTGATTGGAAGTTGGTTAAATAATTAACCCAGAAGCAATGTTCCACTTACTGTATCAAATTTAGTATTAACTTTTATTTCATTGTAGTATAGTACCAATACTTACTAGTACTAGATATTAGCCTTATTTGACAATTACCTGATTACATTAGCTGTTAGCTGATTCTATAGTGGATTGTATTAGCTGTTAATTAATTCTATCAACGATTAGCTAACAGCGGATTAATATAGTTGATTTGATCAACAGATAACATCAGCTGTTTATTTAAAGATATTTGATAAAATTAACTGTTTAATATTAGCTGTTTATTTATAAAATGACTTATGTGAGTATGAAATAGAAAAAAAAAACATTTATAAGAACAAGAGTATTAGCTTATATCTTAGTATTTATTTGAACATTCTTGTAAGAATTTAAATAAAGCAAAAGAAGTTAATAGAAATGTCAAAAGTGGCTCGGCTCTGCTAAACCTGCTTTTTCGACCCATTGACATACCTAGAAGTTAGCACTATCATTTTCTTCTATATCTTCTATTGAGCCTTAAGAATATCGAAAGCTTTCTTAACATAACTTCTCAATGATGAATGAATTCGATTAAAAACTACTCGAGATCCTCTTAGATTTGCACAACTAAGGCTGAGAGATCAATAAAATGTCACTAAAAATAAACTTGAGAATAGGTTCAGTAAGATCACATTACGAGTTTTTCTTCAAATGTAGCACCAACTAACTTATTATGAAACTGGATCTGTAAAAATAATATCGATTTAATTTCTAATTTAAGGATATATAATTTTTTGTTACTTTAATTTTAATTTTTAAATTTAAAAATTGAAAGTATAATTTTGGTAACCTCTATCTTCTTTTCTTGTTTTGATAGAAGAAGAAGGTAGAGAAAAGAAGTTTTTGTGTTCTGAAAATAAAGAGAGAAAGAAGAGAACCAAGAGAATTATTTTCTTAGATTTTCGTGAACTTTTACTAGATCTCAGTTCTTTTAGCTTAGATAAACTAAGTGTGGATTAAATCTAAGCTTATAAGGATTTTCTATTCGCATATCTTGTTGAAAGAAAAATCAGTTTGTTTGAAGGGAACCAAGAAAAATCGAAGGCATGAACAAAAGAAAAAACAAATTTTGATCTTGGAATTATAAGTAAAGAGGTAGGTAATATGTTTATTGTTTTTGTAATGATGAGTTGAATTATTTGCTTGTATGTGTACTTAAGTGATTGCTTTTATACATTGTGAATGTGGAAAAAGAAAATAAGTTTTTGTGTTCTGAAAATAAAGAGAGAAAGAAGAGAACCAAGAGAATTATTTTCTTAGATTTTCGTGAACTTTTACTAGATCTCAGTTCTTTTAGCTTAGATAAACTAAGTGTGGATTAAATCTAAGCTTATAAGGATTTTCTATTCGCATATCTTGTTGAAAGAAAAATCAGTTTGTTTGAAGGGAACCAAGAAAAATCGAAGGCATGAACAAAAGAAAAAACAAATTTTGATCTTGGAATTATAAGTAAAGAGGTAGGTAATATGTTTATTGTTTTTGTGATGATGAGTTGAATTATTTGCTTGTATGTGTACTTAAATGATTGCTTTTATACATTGTGAATGTGGAAAAAATGTTCTGTAAATTTATATCATGTTTGCTTTGTAAGAATTCTGCTGCTTTTGTATTGATGAAAAATAGTAAATTTAAGAAGTATGAAAGTATAATTATGATATGAAATATGTAAGCATTGGAAAATTTTGCTTGTGTGGGGAAGAGAGATACCATTCCGTTCGTCACGTGCATATTGACCTAAAGTCTTCTCCTGGCTGCCCGCTTGTGGCACATGGGCTCCAAAAAGTGGACTCATTTCGTTCATAGTGTAAACTTCGGTTTCTCCATTCTATTTTATGGGATTCTCTTAAACCATATTGTTTGTGCATTGCATCTTGATTTATTGAGCATGGAGCATAATGTTTTGATGATTAAATGACTATATGATCTGATTTGTGTGATAATGTGTTCTTGATTACGTGAATTCTTAAAGTTAGAAATGTGGATAATGTAATTTGATAAGACTAGAATCAATATATATATATATATGTATAAATATGCATTGTTTGTGTGTGTGGCTCATTATCAACGGCTATAAGTATATTAACCACTTAGCTTCCTAGATCACCTCGTCATTTTCCACTTCTCAGGTGCAGAATCAGCAGATCAATAGTAAACCTTGCAAAAATTTCGGCAAATCTCCAAGAATTTCCATCTTTTGTAACTGAGTTAGTTTGGATCATTTTTTGTAGCTTTAGAAGCATATTAGGCACAAGCATCAATGTTGTATTTTTGTATTATGCTACTGATGCGACTCTTGTTTGTAAATGGGAACAATATATATACTGTGTTTTATTTGAGAAATGAATGACAGTAAGCATCACAAAACTTCTCTTTTGTATATATACAGAAATTTCTTTTCTGTTAAGTTGTCAATGTGTTGGGAATAAAATTGTCAGATGTTTGAAGTTCTTAGATAAAGTTTCCTGAAGAAATTGGTTAAGTTGGAATTGGTTAAGTTGGTAGTTCTGTATGTATGGTTTATATTGTTAGAGTAGGGTCTTTAGATAAAGGTAGTAGTTTTTATAGTTTGCAGAAAGGAAAAAGAATGAAAATGTATCCTGAAACTTCAATAAATAAACTGTATTGATCTAGGCAGAATTAGATAAAATTGTCTTCATGAAAGTTGTAGCCCTTTCTCTTAGATTTCTAGAGACATAAAGTTTATAATTTTTAGATTTCAGGATTGAAAGTTATAAAAATTTAAAGTGTGTATACAACAGGGATGTCGCGATCGTGCATATGTATGATCGCGACAACCCCTTTAATACCGCTACTGTCCATCACGATTGCGACTTTTGTGTTTTTGTAGGAAGGTCACGCACTATCTTTACTCTACCCTCTTCTCACAGTCGTGAGTCTTGTTCTTAAGGCTGTGAAATTTTTTAAGTCACGCCTGTGACTTCTACATTTCTTTTTTTATTTATTTAGTTAATTGTTTGTTTATTTTTTTACTCCCACTAATAAATTTAATTCTTTTTATCTTGATGTTAATTATATAATTAGTAATTTACTTTTATTTGTACTTTAAAAGTCTCCCAATTTTGGCATCTTGTTGCCACGAAATAAGGACCGAGACCCGGAGCCAACATTTTGGGTATCAGAGCCCATAGTTTCTAAGGATTCTTAGGCTTAGAATATATTATATATACTATGAATTATATGATGTGTGATGAAATGTTTGTATTGATAAATTACTTGTTTGTGCATTGATGAGTTTATTGATTGCATTAAGTGACATGCATATCATGCATACATGTAGGAAATAAGATTAAAATGAAAAGTGAGATTAAGGATAATGTTTAGATTAAAGGTGTAAAATGTCACCTCGTGGAAGAGCACGAGAAGTTTTGCAAGGGTCTGCTGCACCTGATTTCCACCATTAAAGAAGGGTACTAATGAGTATAGAATCCCAATAATTGCAACCGTATAAGTCACACGTATGAAATTTCGTTAAGAGTTTGAGCTATTAGAAACAATGAGAAGAATGGTGATTTGTCAGAGTGTAAGACAATGAAAGTTTGTGGACAACTAGAAATAAGAAATATTACGTAGTCCGATATGTTAGACACAGATTCAGTATTTGTGGTTATGTCAGCGAATATGGTAGCGGAATTTTGTTGTGGATATGTACTTGAATTGATATGGATGTGAAAATATTTTCATGAATTGATTAAGAAAGAAATAAAGACATAGGTAGAAATGACAAGATTTAAAGTGTACAAGCAAAGTGGAATTGAAATGATGAACTTGGAAGTTAAAATGATTGTTTAATTAATGTGATAAGAGTTATGATCTGGCATAAAATTGTTTTAGTGGATTTGAGATCAAAGTTTCAAGATAGTTATGTGTTTATAATTCTAAATTGATGAAGAATGTACGTATGAAAGATGAAATAAATGATAATGATATATGTAGAAGTTCTCAAGGATATGTTGGCCAGTTGTTGTGAGTACATATCCGATAATATGGTTACAATGGTGGATAATTTGATTGAGCACATATGAAATCTATATTTGGATATGGGATTCTTATGGTTAAAATCATAAGATGAATCAGAGTAACGCAATGGAAGTATAGGACTAGGTGGTTATGTTGAAAAGGTAACTACTATAGAGAAGTAACTTTTGAATAGTCGTAGAATATTCAAATGTTGTTCAGAATCAATTTCGATTGAAATATCATTAGCATGAGATATTAATTAATGACTTGTTGAAAAAACCTTTCTATTATTCTGATCGTGTAAAGTGCGACAGTAATTGAATTTATTAAAATATCATGAATAGTTAAAATTGATCTTAATGAGGTATTAAGAATGGCTGAAACAGTAATGATGAATATAGCTGATTGATACAGATTATGGAAACAATGTAAATGACTGAGGTGAGAAACCCTCTTGTGATAGAAATGTTTTATCGAATCATATCGCATAAATTAAGTGCTCCACTTCTAGGAATGAATGACTATTAAAAAAATCAGAGGTGACTATTGGAGTCAGTTAGAAATAGGACGCAGGCATAAGAAGTTGAATATGATATAGAGAGTAATGAATGTTGTTTAATGTAAAGTAGCCTACCTATATTATTAGGTTCATGAATTTGAGGTGATATTGTTGTTATTGTTAAAGGAACTTAGGTCTAATAAAATTGAAATGTGAAAGCGATTGTATATGATAAATGTCAGTGAATGATTGCATATAACGTGAAAATTGATCTGTAGTAGAATCTGCGCGACTTAAGAAAAACAAAAGAGTTAAGTGGATCAACGCGGAAGAGATATGGAATAGTAAGTAGAATATAAAAGTATTTTGAGAGTATCGTATCGCCTTGACAAGGTGTGATGAAGTTCAGTTAAAAAGGTAGTGAAATTGCGAGAAATCTAAGATATACTGAGAAACAAATTAAGATAGTAGGGTATTTGAATAAGCAACTAAATCGAGCGATTCCGCTAGACATAGTCATTTGGAAGAAATCAATCTAGTGAAGAAGCTACTTGGAAGACTGAGGAAAACATAAAATAGCATTACCCCTATTTGTTTGATCACTCAGGTAAAAATTTTAAGGACTAATTCTTTAAGGGGGAGAATTGATGGACCCCGAATTTTTCTTAGAATTTAGAATTATTAAATAAAAAATTGTTGGCATTTACTCATGAGTAAAATTAGAATTCTTGAATTAGAAATTTAAGGAGTTTATTTATGAATATTTTTTAATTTCATATGGTTATATGGATTAAAAGGAAGAATTAGAATTTAGTTAAGGAGTTAGAAGATATTAAATCAAAAATGGAAGGACAAGTTTGGAAGATTAGAGTTTGTTTTAGATTAATAAGTGAAGAAGTAAATGAAAGGTGCATGCATGAGTGAAGAAAGAAAGAGATGTGTAGAAGTAAGAAAAAAAGAAAAGAAAAACCTAGAAGAAGCTAGAGAAAGAGGAAGAGAGTCATGTAACAACAAGAAAAAAAGAGAGAGAGAAGTGTGTGAGAGGTTAGGAAAAAGAGAGAGTCTTGTAAATAAGAAAGAGAAAGAAACAGAAAAACGAATCATAAAAGAAGAATAAGGAAAGAAAGAAAAAGAAGACAAGAAATAGCAGAAGAAGATGCAGCTGAGATTTTGGTAACCTCTATCTTCTTTTCTTATTTTGATAGAAGAAGAAAGTAGAAAAAATAAGTTTTATGTTCTGAAAATAAAGAGAGAAAGAAGAGAACTAAGAGAATTATTTTCTTAGATTTTCATGAACTTTTAACTAGATCTTAGTTCTTCTAGTTTGGATAAACTAAGAGTGGATTAAGTCTAAGCTTATAATATAGCTTTAAGGATTTTCTATCCGTATATCTTGTTGAAAAAAATATGTTTGTTTGAAGGAAACCAAGAAAAGTCGAAGGCATGAATAAGAGGAAAAACAAATTTTGATCTTGGAATTATAAGTAAAGAGGTGGGTAACATGTTTATAGTTTTTGTGATGATGAGCTGAATTATTTACTTGTATATGTACTTAAGTGTTTGCTTTTATTCATTGTGAATATGAGAAAAAATGTTCTGGGAATTTGTATCATGTTTGCTTAAGAATTCTGTTGCTTTTATATTGATGAAAAATACTAAATTTAAGAAGCATGAAAGTATGATTATGATATGAAATATGTAAACATTGGAAAAAATTTCTTGTGTGGCAAGAGAGATACCATTCCGTTCATCATGTGAACGTTAACCTAAAGCCTTCTCTCGATTGCCTGCTTGTGGCACATAAGCTCCAAAAATGGACTCATTTTATTCATGATATAAACTTCAGTTTCGCCATTCTATTTTATGAGATTCTCTCGAGCCATATTGTTTGTGCATTGCATCTTGATTTATTGAGCATGGAGCATAATTAAGTGTTATGTTTTGATGATTAAATGGTATATGATCTAATTTGTGTGATAATATGTTCTTGACTACATGAATTCTCAGAGTTAGAAATGTGGATGATGTAATTTGCTAAGACTAGAATGTCATTCTATTTTATATATGCTTTTTTTTTGTGTGGCTCATCACTGATAACTATAAGTATATTATCCACTGAGCTTCCCATCTCATCACATCATTTTCCACTTCTCAGGTGCAAAATCAGCAGATCAATCGTGAACCTTGCAAAAGCTTCGACAAATCTCCAAGAATTTCCATCTTTTGTAACTGAGTTAGTTTGGATCATTTTTGGTAGATTTAGAAGCATACTATGCATGAGCATCAATTTTTTATTTTTGTATTATACTATTGATGCGACTTTTGTTTGTAAATGGGAATAATGTACATACTCTGTTTTATTTGAGAAATGAATGACAGTAAGCATCGCAGAACTTCTCTTGTGTATGTACATAGACATTTCTTCTCTGTTAAGTTATCAATGTGTTAGGAATAAAATTGTTAGATGCTTGAAGGCCTTGGATAAATTTTTATGAAGAAATTGGATACGTTGGGAGTTTTGTATGTATGGTTTATAATTTTAGAGTCGGGTCTTTTGGCAAAGGTAGTAGTTTTTAGAGTTTGCATAAAGGAAAAAGGAATGAAAATGTGTTTTGAAACTTTAATAAATAAATTGTATTGATCTAGGCAAAATTAGACAAAATTGGCTTCATAAAATTGTAGCTCTTTCTCTTAACTTTCTAACGACATAAAGTTTATAATTTTTGGATTTCGGGAATGAAAGTTATAAAGACTTGAAATGTATGTGTGCAGTAGGGATGTCGTGATCGTACATATGCACGATCGTGACAACCCCTTTAATACTGCTACCAATCACTACTTTTGTGTTTTTATAGGAAGCTCACGATCGTGTATAAGTACGATCGCGACTCCTTCCTCTTCTCACGGCCGTGAGTCTTGTTCTTATGGCCGTGACTTTTTTTAAGTCACGCCTGTGACTTCTAAATTTCTTTTTTTATTATTTATTTATTTAGTTAATTGTTTGTTTATTTTTTTACTCCCACCAAGAAATTTAATTCTTTTTATCTTGATGTTAACTATATATATATATATATATATATATATATACCTTTATTTTTATTTTAAAAGTCCCCCAATTTTAGCGCCTTGTTGTCACGAAATAAGGACCGAGACCCAGGGCCAACAGCAATCAGTGACACTCCTACAGACACACAACTAGAATCTAGTGAGCACAATGAAAAGAATGGACAAATCCCACACAGTTTAGCCACCTTCATTCAACAAGAGATATCTAAAGCAATAAAAGGAAAAGCCACGAGTGAGGTAAAGTTTGGTGGGCTTACAAATTTTGCAGGTAATGGTATAAGTCACATTAATGATCATAGTGTAGAAAATGAATGCATATGGTTGGTTGATTCAGGTGCATCATCACACATGGCCACAAATCTTGATTTTTGTCATTAAAACAAAATAAACAACAAGTACAAGCCTGTAACACTCCTAGATGGCACAAAACAACAAGTGACACACATATGTCCAGCTACCATTGGCAAAAAAATTACTCTCGATGACATTTTGCACGTCCCTAATTTTTTCAAGAACCTACTCTCTATGAACAAACTCACAACACCAAACAATATCGCTGCAATTTTCGTATCTAATGACTTGTAGGACCTATAGACTAATGTACCAAAACAATTTTGGGGAGAAGCACTTCTCATTGCCTCCTACCTCTTAAATTGAATCCCAACCAAAGTCCTGCAGTGGAGAACACCATATGAGAAACTACGTCAAAGGAAACCAAGCTATGAACATTTGAAATCTAAGGATGCCTATGCTTTTTCCTAGACAAGACACCTAACAAGACAAAGTTGGATCCTAGATCTTTGAGGTGCATTTTTCTTGGATACATGCTAGACTACAAAGCTTACCAAGTTATGGATATGGACGTAAAAACCATTTTTAGCTCAAGAGATGTAACCTTCCATGAACACACTTTTCCCTTTACTAAAACACCATTAAATCCTGAACAAAGATCTTCACCAGTATTCCCTTACAACACAACAGATGATGCAGCAACAATGACACAACATGATATGCCATAATCATCAAACCTACAAAGTATAGACCTAAGACTAGAAACCACAAACATACAGCCACAACCCAACACCACCATTAACTAAGAAACTATCACGAATAACAATATAAGGAGGAGCTCGAGAATACATACCACACCTAAATACCTTGATGACTATGTCCTCCAAGCCGCTGCTCATCATTCCACTTTTGTCCCCCGATAATACTAACAACATTTTTTAGTTTTTTTGGTCTTACAAGAACAGAAGAAGAAGAAGCTTCAAGCCTCCATATTGCACATAAGCAAGGCTATAAGGAGTTTATAGGTAATATGTCTACTATTTTTGAACCACTATTTTATGAGAAAGCAAGTCAAACAAAGGAGTGGGTGGACTATATGTATGCATAACTAGCAATATTAGAAGATAACCAAACATGGGTTTTGACATAGCTACGTAAAGTGAATCGGGATATAGCATTAAAATGGGTATACAAAGTAAAATACAACCAAGATGGCATTGTTAACAAATTGAAATCAAGGCTGGTAGTAAAGGGGTTCAACCAAAGAGAAGGATTGGACTATTCAGAGGTATTTTATCATGTAGCTAGGGTTGTGACAATCAGGATACTCCTTGCTATAGCTACTATCAAGAAATGTCCCATCTTACAATGTGACATAAATGATGCCTATTTACATGGTCACCTAGAGGAAGAACTTTACATGCTACTACCACAGGGTTACAAGAAAGAAAAAGAAGGAGAGGATTGCAAACTAGTGAAGTCCATTTATGGATTAAAATAGGCTGGCGGGCAGGGGCACAAGGAATTGAGTACGAAACTAAAGGACTTGGGGTTTAATAAATTAGAAGCTGATCATTGCCTATAAACTAGAGGTCAAGGCAACAATTTTATTGCTATCATTATCTACGTAGATGACATTCTCATCACTAGGGCAGAAGAAGAACATTTAAACACAGTTAAGGTCAACCTAAACGAGGAATTCACAATCAAAGACCTTAGGTATGCTAAATTCTTCGTAGGAGTTGAAATAGCAAGGTTAAAAGAAGGAATGATCCTTATCCAAGGCGAATATATAAAAGGGACATCCTACAGGAAACACACCTACTCAAATGTAAGCCATGCATAACACCTATAGTTCTAGGGAGAAAGCTTACCCTAGATGATGGTGAACCACTCAAAGACCCAGAATGCTACAGAAGAATTGTCGACATACTACAATACTTGAACTTCATGAGGCTTGATCTCACTTACATCACGCAACAACTAAGTCAGTTCATGAAAACACCCAGACAATCTCACTGGGAAGCTGTAAAACACGTTCTCAAGTATCTCAAAGGAACACAAAACCAAGGTTTGTTTTATGCATCAAACTCAAGCCTACAACTAAGTGCCTACTCTGATTTAGACTGGGCCAGCTACGTGTTCAACACACAGTCCTTGACTGGGTATTGCATATTCCTCAGAAGATCACTGATCTCATAGAAGATAAAGAAACAAACGATAGTCAGTAGATCTTCAGAGAAGGCAGAATACAAGAGCCTAGCTTCAACTACGTGTGAGTTAAAATGGATTTTTCAACTTTTAAGGTATTTTTAAATTGAAAATTAGGAAGCCATACCTCTATTTTTCGATAACCAAGCGACGATTCACATCTCAAAGAACCCTGTCTTCCACAAGAGGACAAAGCATCTAGAGATCAACCTTTATCTGGTGTGCGATGCGGCAAATATAGGGTTCCTAAGCCTCAGAAACATTCGAACCAAACACCAGTTAATTGACTTTTTTACGAAACCACTCACCACATGTACGTTCATATATCTACTCCTTAAGTTCGGATCCATGAGTTTATCTGAGGCTCTGACTTGAAAGGGTTATTAAAGAGTCCAGGTAAAATATGGGCGTGGGCTGAGCCATCACAGACTAAGCCCACGAGACCAAACCACACAAATAACATTGTTTTGTTTATTCCATTTTCTCTTTGTTTCTTATACAGTACTCTGGAAGCTTCACTGTAACAAATTCCCTTAGTTGTCGTTTCTGTTATAAGCTTTCTAGTATGTAGGTACAATAGCCAATAGGATTTCTTTAGCTCTCATTATAAAACGTTTCCTTCTGTACACATAAATGACATGATGAAATAAAAGCATTTCCTCATCTACCGTAACAATCTTTTCAATGCAGAAATAGGGGAAGATACGCATCTTAGTATCCAATAGTTGCCAGTCCATTCACCCATATCCTTCTGAAAGCTCGAGAATCTTTCATCGACAAGATTTGGGAAATAAAAGTTCCAATCTTCCATCCTCATAAGAATTTTGCTTATTTGAAGCACAAGGTTAACTACCTCAACAGGATATACTTATCTTATGTTTTGCTTGCCCCAACTTGGATTCAGAGAGAGGATGTCTAGCTGCTTTCCCTTTGAACTATCAATTTGGCGTTTAACATCCTAAGTAACCATCTAAACTTTGGTATGGTCTTTTTCTTGTTACTTCCAATGATTCCAACCACTAACCTTTAATGTGGAGTATATTATATTGGTAAATGTAGATTAACTCCCTCAAAGAGAAGATGTTACTTAAAAGATTGGGCACCACATAAAACATGGCCTCTGCGACGGCCGGAGAAGCTGTGGTGGTGGCTGAAGGAACGCCTTCTCGACTATTGTTTGATCTCTTTTGCTTAACATTGCCAGTTCCAATAATAAGGAAAGAAAGAAAGAAAGATGTTTCGACCATTATACATGCGTGAATAAACTTAACTCATTTTTCACTATAGGATCAGAAAGTGACAAACGTCGGGTAGTGGATTACTATTCCTGGGGCTGTGGAACAAGCCTTGCAGTTGCCATTTAATTCATATTACATCAACTTTGGTTTAATGTTGCAGCCAAGTTCTTGACTTTAGCAGGAAGGTAAAATGTGTTTCGAAGATAATGAGTTCAAGTTAAGTTGACCGAAATTACAATTACACTGTTTAAAAATTGAATTTAATCTTTTATCAAACTTTAGTCTTATAATTTTATATTTTGATAAATAATTGCTTTTAAACTTGTAAAGTTCATTTAGGTTCGATCAAGTTTCGGATTGAATTCAAATCCTAGATATGTAGTTGCAAGCAAAGGAATGGATACCGTTCTGTACCGGCCAGTTATCAGAACGATATTGGTGCCTTCGGTGGTGAATACCAGTCCGTACCGCTCATTACCGGCCAGTATTGGTTGGTATCCGAAATACAGGCCAAATACCGGCTGGTACCGTAATTACTGAAAATGGAGGGACCATTTTGCAAAAACTTAAAAATTAAACCTAATTCTCAACCCTACATCAAATGAAGTCTTCTTTGGCTTTTTCTGTTCTTCGTCTCCTCTCATTCGCCGCCCACTCTCACTGTCTTCATCTCTCATCTTCTTCTTTTACATTCTACTCATCTCTCACTCTCATTGTCTCACTCTCACTCTCAGCCGCACCACCAAACCATCACTCACCATCGTCTTCTTCTACCTCATCTCCGTATCTCACTTCTTCTTCTTCACTCACCACCGCACCACCACCGAACACCACCGCACCATCACACCATCGCATCGCACCACCACATCTGCACATCATCGCTGCTGGTCTTCTTTTTTTACAACGTCCGCACATCATTGCACCATCACCACCGCACACCACCACCGCACACCACATCCACACGGCACCACCGATCCACCACCACACCATACCCAAAGCTGAAGGTAGTGAATTAATTTTGAATGTGTTTGATGAGTTTTTAAGTGTAGTTTTTTCCTGCTTAATGCATTATCTATTGTGAATTTGTGATCAATATTGGATTTGTGAATTGATTTTGTGATTCGATTGATATTGGATTTGTGAATTGATATTTCCGGTCTAGTTATAAATATTGCATTATTTATTGTGAATGAGATTTGACCTGTTGGATTGGAATTGGAGTTGTGAACTTGTGAATCGGGTTGGAATTGGAGTTGTGAATGGTTATTGACTTACGACAGTGTTGTGATTTCTGAATTGAATATTAGATTCAATGTTGAATTGAATGAGACATTATGCTTATAGTTTTGTTTTGTGGTTTGCGTGGTTGGATTAAAAATTAGAGATGAATTATTATTTGGTTGATTTATTTCTAGTGTGGTTATGTTATAAAATAAATATTGGTTTAAGTTTATCCAAGACATCTATAATAATTTATGATAAATTTTTTTATAAATGAAATGCATGGCCTCATATAAATATGTGATGAATTAAATTGATTATATCATTCAATTGAAAGTTTGTAAGATAAAAGTTGAAAGTTAAAACAATTTAAATTAAAAATTTAAATCGACAATATGAAAGATGTAAACTTACAAAAGACTTAAATCATTAATTGACAAATTCTTAATATTTATGAAATGGTATTTTATTGTTAGTATTTTGAGTATTGACTATTGAATTTAGATAAATAACGTACTTGAGTATATAATTATACAATTGTAAATTAATAATAATTTGGTTGTAATTATTATTAATTAATTGAGTATAAAATATATTGAAATTGAATTATTTGGTAATATATATGTGTGGGGTATGAGGGTATCATAAATATTTATAATAGATAATGTATGAAAGTAGTGACGTAAAAAATGTATCCTAAAAAGAATTACTTTTGTTCAAATTGTGGACATGTTGTAGGTTCTGATCATTTATACTTAGACTTATTAATGTCAATTAAAAATTGTAAACACAACTTATATATTTAAGAACAAAATATAGAATGATGTATATAAATTTATGATTTGTTAGAAATGGAAACAACATTCAAAACTTTAAATAAGAAAAAATATTTTCAAAGAAGCAAATTGATCCTTATGTTATTAATATATCCTTGAACTTGATCATTATGTTATGAATAAATGTGTATGAAATGAACAATTGTATAAGAAATAGAAATTGTTTTATGAATGTTTTGTGATTGTTGGAAATAGAAATTGCTTTATGAATATTTTGTGATTG
This sequence comes from Erythroxylum echinodendron, assembly GCA_027575705.1. Taxonomy (NCBI): domain Eukaryota; kingdom Viridiplantae; phylum Streptophyta; class Magnoliopsida; order Malpighiales; family Erythroxylaceae; genus Erythroxylum; species Erythroxylum echinodendron. The sequence goes on from JANZXR010000008.1 coordinate 16,594,626, forward strand.
TTAGAAATGGAAATTGTTGGAAATATAAATTGTTTTATAAAAGTTTTGTGATTGTTGGAAGTGGAAATAGTTGGAAATTGGAAATTGTTTTATGAATATTTAGTGATTATTGGAAATGGAAATTGTTGGAAATTAGAAATTATTTTATGAATGTTTTGTGATTATTGGAAATGGGAATTGTTGTAAATTGTTAGAAATGGAAATTGTTGTATCAATGTTTTGTGATTGTTGGAAATGGAAATTGTTTGAAATTGGAAATTGTTTTATGAATATTTTGTGATTATTGGAAATGGGAATTGTTGGAAATTTTTAGAAATGTAAAATGATTTTATGAACGTGTTGTGATTATTAGAAATGGAAATTATTTTATGAATGTTTTGTGATTGTTGGAAATGGAAATTGTTAGAAATTGAAAATTGTTTTATAAATGTTTTGTGATTATTGGAAATGAGAATTGTTGGAAATTGTTAGAAATGGAAATTATTTTATGAATATTTTGTGATTAATGGAAATGTAAATTATTTTATGAATGTTTTGTGATTGTTGGAACTAGAAATTGTTAGAAATTGGAAATTATTTTATGAATATTTTGTGATTATTGGAAATGAGAATTGTTGGAAATTGTTAGAAATGAAAATTATTTTATGAATATTTTGTGATTATTGGAAATGTAAATTGTTTTATGAATACTTTGTGATTGTTGGAAATAGAAATTGTTAAAAATTGGAAATTGTTTTATGAATGTTTTGTGATTATTGGAAATGAGAATTGTTAGAAATAGAAATTTTTATGAATGTTTTGTGATTATTAGAAATAGAAATTGTTTTATAAATGTTTTGTGTGATTATTGGAAATAGAAATTATTTTATGAATGTTTTGTGATTGTTTGAAATGAAAATATTGAAAATTAGAAATTATTTTATGAATGTTTTGTTATTATTGAAAATTAGAATTGTTGGAAATTTTTAGAAATGGAAATTATTTTATGAATGTTTTGTGATTATTAAAAATGGAAATTGTTTTATGAATGCTTTGTGATTTTTGAAAATTGAAATTGTTGGAAGAATGTTTTGTGATTTTTAAAAATAGAAATTGTTGCAAATGGAAATTGTTGGAACTGTAAATTTTTGGAAGAATGTTTTGTGATTGTTGGAAATGAGAATTGTTGGGAATTATTGGAAATGAAAATTGTTGTATAAATTTTTTATGATTATTGGAAATGAGAATTGTTGGAAATTGTTAGAAATGGAAATTATTTTACGAATGTTTTGTAATTGTTTAAAACGACAATTATTGGAAGAATGTTTTGTGATTGTTGGAAGTGGAAATTGTTAGAAATGGAAATTGTTATATAAATGTTTTGTGATTGTTGGAAATAGGAATTGTTTATATATGTTTTGTGATTGTTAGAAATGAAAAGTGTTTATTTATGTTTTTTAATTGTTGGAATTAACTAATTATATATGTTGAATAATTGAATTATTAGTTTTTGACGTATAATGAATTGCCTTCCATGAAATTGAATTGTGTGTAATGTAATAATACAAAATGAGTTATATTTTATATGATGGATATGAATATTGTGTAATGAAATTATGTGTTATGTATTTTGATATATGCATTCATTTATTTTTACAGATAAATGGAAGGAAGTTCAAGTACTACTGATCAACTCACTTCAGGAAGATATAAAGATCTAGCTTCGGCTCATGCTGCATTGGTTCCTGGACAAAAGAACTATACTATTTGCTTGTTTTGTAACAATCATTTGAAAGGCGGAGGAATCACCCGATTAAAAAAACATTTAGCTGAGGTTAAAGGAGAGGTGAAACCTTGTAAAAAAGTAAGTCATGATGTGAAATGACAGATGAAAACATTGCTTGATGAATATCAACACGAGAGAGATATAAGGGAAAGGTTGAATTTTGAAATTGGTAGTGGAAGTTCGTTTTCTAGTTTCATTGGCGATTATGGAAATGTTGAAGGTGGTAGTGGAAGTGGTAGTAGTGGTACTAGCAGTGTTCCATCTCAGGCCCAAAAAAAAGTACCTGAACTTGATGCGAGGAAGAGAAAAAGGCAAACTAGTTTCTTTGCATCACGAATTACCCCTGGAGCCCAACCTTCAATTCGTAGTACAATGCAATCAAGAGATGCAGCTCATAATGTGGATATGGTAGTAGCTAGATGGTGGTATGATACAAGTTCGTCATTTAATGCTACTCAGTCTTATTATTATCAACCTATGATGGATGCAATAGCCTCTTATGATCCGGGATACAAATGTCCTTCGATTGATGACTTAAGAGGTCAACTTTTGAGTTATTATGTTTCTAAAATTAGAAGTTATTTGGATGAAAGAAGAGTGAAATTGGGTATTTATGGATGTTCAGTTATGTGTGATGGTTGGACAAATAGGAGACAAGAGCTTATTATTAATTTTTTTGTTTGTTCTATAAATGGCTATATATTTTTTAAATCTATTAATGCATCTGGGCTTATTAGAAATACTGAGACTTTGTTTGGGATATTTGATGAAGTTGTAAATGAAGTAGAGCTAGAAAACATTGTTCAGTTTATTACTGACAATGATTCCGCTTATAAAGCGGCAGGGAAAAGGTTGCAGAATACTTATAATTCTTTTTTTTGGACTCTTTGTGTTGCACATTGCATTAACCTAATGCTGGAGAATATAGGAGATCTTAGGTATTTTCCTGTTGTTGAAGACTATGCAGAAAGCTAAAAAGGTGACAAAGTTCATTTATAATCATGAAAGGGGTGTTGAATTTAATGAGAAAGGAATTTACCAATAGTAGGAATTTGTGTTGTCCTACTGTGACAAGATTTATAACAAATTTCTTACCACTTCGGTCTTTTGTTTAGCTGAAGAAAGAGTTAAGACAAACATTTACAAGTGATAAATGGATTACATCTCAGCATGTTAGGTCTAATGCTAAAGTGGAGGTTTGTAATATTATACTGGAAGATAGAGAGTTTTTATCTCAATGTCAATTTGTTATTCGAGTTTGTGAGTCTTTGATGAGGGTGCTTCGCTTGGCTGATAGTGAAGAAAAGCCAACAATGAGTTATATTTTTAATGCCATGGACAGAGCGACAGAAGCAATCAAGGCCAATCTGAAACATAGGCCTTCTTTGTTCACACCATATCTTTCAGTCATTAATGAGAGAAGGGAAAGACAACTTTCTTCTCCGTTGTTTGCAGCTGGGGCATTTTTAAATCCTAATGTTTATTTTAGACTGGGTTTTAGTAAGTAAGCTGAAGTTAATAGAGGAATGTTTTTAACTATTACAATAATAGTTAACATTGACGTGATGCAAGGTCTCTCAAGCTCATAAATGGAGCTTTATAACTTATCTTATAGGGATTTTGGAATGCTGATTGCTATTCGACAAAGAAGAAAACTTTCTCCAGGTATTAATTATTTCTGTTTTCTTATTTGTTGAAAATGAATTATCACTTTATTTTGTGTATAACGCTATTTTTTTCTTATAACTGACAGTTTCTTGATGGAATCAATTTGGAAATGGCGTTCTAGAATTGAAAAGGTTTGCAATTCAGATTGTAAGTCAATGTGTGAGGATAACAGGCTGTGAACGAAACTGAAGCATATTTGAATTTATTCACTCAAAAAAAAAGGAATAGCTTGGAGCATAAGAGCTTGAATGACTTGATTTTTGTTCGATACAATTTAAAGCTTCGGGAAAGGTATGTCATTATCATTATTAATTTTGATATAATTTCTTATAATTTTATAATAATTAAATTATATCCTTTTTGTGATTATTGGAAATGTAAATTTTTGGGAATTGTTGGAATTGAAAATTTGGAATGTGAATTGTTAGGAATTGGAAATTGTTTTATGAATGTTTTGTGATTCTTGGGAATGAGAATTGTTGAGAATTGTTGGAATTAGAAATTGTTTTATGAATGTTTTGTAATTGTTGGAAATGAGAATTGTTGGGAATTAGAAATTGTTTTATTCATCTTTTGTGATTTTTGGAAATTTGAATTGTTGGAAATTGTTGGAATTGGAAATTGTTTTATGAATGTTTTGTGATTTTTAGAAATGAGAATTGCTGGGAATTGTTGGAATTGGAAATTGTTTTATTCATCTTTTGTGATTGTTGGAAATGTGAATTGTTGGGAATTGTTGGAATTGAAAATTGTTTTATGCATGTTTGAAAATGTGAATTGTTGGGAATTGTTTGGAATTGAAAATTATTTTATGAATATTTTGTGATTGTTGGAAATGAGAATTGTTGGGAATTGAAAATTGTTTTATGAATATTTTGTTACTGTTGGAAATGTGAATTGTTAGGAATTGTTGTAATTTGAAATTGTTTTATGCATGCTTTGTGCTGGAATTGTGAATTTTGGGAATTGTTTTATTTATGTTTTGTGATTGTTGGAAATGTAAATTGTTGGGAATTGTCGGGAAAGATATGTTATTATCATTATTATCATTCCTATTTTTGATATAATTTCTTATAATTTTCTAATAATTAAATTTTATTGTTCACTAGGAGTCTTAATAGTGCAAGTAGTTCAACTGATCCAATTTCTATTGATAACATCGATCTTTTAGCGGATTGGATTTTTGAAGAACCGAATTTGGTAGATGTCAATGACTTGGAAGATAATCTCGGATGGGAAAGCATTGACATGTCATTTGGTGCATTAAATTTGAATGATAATGATGATGAAACTCCTCTCAATGATGAGGATTTTATATCAAATGATAACTGGGGTCAGTGCAATTATACCGGATATCCTCCCGTTGACGATTGAATATCGTTCCAGGTTATTTTTTCTCTTCTTTTAATTTTACTTATATTTGACGTTTATCAGTTTATGTTAAATTCTACATATATGATGTAATTGTAAATATTTTTGTTTCAGGTTTAAAATCAACTTCATTAGTTCCTTGTCATAATAAAATTGTAATAATTAAGAATATTTATTGTTCTGTCTATTAAAATGTTTTATGTAATTATTATTTATTAAAATGATGAAATTGTAATTGTATTATTGTAATATTTTAATTACTTTGTATTATTCTTATTTTATATTCGTATTATGATGATTGTCTTTTTTCAATATTAATTACAATTATTATTTATATTTAAAATATTTAAAAATTATTGTTATTTCATATTAAATTGTTAATTGTGATTATTATTTATTATTATAATTTTTAGAAACAAGTTTGATGTAAACTTATAAAGTATACAATATATAACTGTATAATATACAAATAGATTATTTTGCAAAATTTATAAAATTTTAAGAACTATTTCACAAATTTTAAAAATAACTCGAAACGGTACCCAATATTGACCGTTACCGGTACAGTACAGTACTAGAATTCAATCCGGTATCAAGTACAGTATGGTATTCGTAACTTTGGTTGCAACTACCTAAATTTTTTGTCTAATGCAGGTAAGTGCATCAACAAACTGGGAAAGATTATCAAGACAATTGTGGCGTGTACAGATAGGGATATAAACATTAGCGTCATTTCCACAAGCAATACTGATGATACAAACATTAGTTAATATATAACATTTATTTAAGAAGAATAAATACAGAGAGAATTTGAGAACAGATACAAACCATAATTAACCTTGGTAAAACTGCGATTTATGTACACAATGTTGCCACCACCACAGTAGACCATAATCACATTTTTTGTATGACGTATCCATTCCATTTTTCTCCTAGTCAAAGCCGACTGCAATTCCCACCACATATCATACGTGTGATTGACTTCCAGTGTTACCGTTCAGCAACATATATGCCATTTTTACATGCACCTCGAACCCCAAGACAGCCGTTTGATGATGCTATATAAATCTCTTTTAGCAGCCTCATAACTAAGCTGAGATTGAATAACAAGGATTTACACGGGAACCACATCACTGTTTTGATTGTCGTCGCACGTCAAAATAATACCTTCAACATAGGTAGGAAGGAGGCAGCGAAACCATTGACAACCTGTTGATTCAGGCTCTTGAGGTGGAACAATCATGAGAACATTGTCGTGGCGTCGAACAACACCCATCACACTCACAGTGCTGCCTTCTTTGATATACCTGAAATGCCACAAATCTTGAAAACGATCAGTTTTACACAACTAGCTCCAGAAAAGGAAATAAATCTCGTGGTCAGAAAGAGATTCCACTTCACTTGCAAAACTAGGTGGACAAACGGCCAGGTACAAGCACATTAATAAATTCGCTATACAGTTTAATGTCATACCCTTCTTTGAGGCGCATTATTCGGTCATCACTGGAAAGTTTTCGATCAGATAGCCAGCGCAAGAAGTTTGGAGATAAATCTCTATTCTCATTAACAACATCTACTATTGTAGCTGGTTTGACAAATGGAGCAACTTTGGCCCCATTACCTGCCTTCACTAATGCTCTAAGGCCAGATTGGAAATCCGATATGTAAAAATCAGCCACATATTTCTGCACACAAAAAATTATGGGTCATAACAATGAAAGCACCTTTTATCCTAAAAACTTTCCCACCTAGGGAATGCTGTATTAGACTCAAATATTCGTTAGATTAACTAATATATCTGAAATACACACAACTACAGCAAAATTAAGCTTTTTGCAAGTGACCAACAGGCTATGCATCGATTGAGAATTCAATATTTAGGGTCAATCCAAATGTTTAACTTTCAACTTCAACCGAGTTGTCATCATGCGTGTGTTTCAGGCCTTAAGTTTACTGTAGAAATTAGAGTCAGTTTATCTGCCTTTTTTATTATAACAGCCTGATTAATGTTGAAGATCCAGAATTTCTAAACGTACAGCAACGTGCTAGTCACCTACATATCTATATTTCAAATGTAAATTAAGAATGTGCTGTTTGATATACTCCTGCTAAACCTTACTAGTAGATGAAGTTTGCAAACCAAATTCTTCAATTCATTGAAATTTACACAGGCTGAACATTCAAAACCTAACAAACTGACCTCTGAGTATCTAGATCCCCACGAGAAGAAGCGGTGCTTTGGATGAGCTGACTTTCCACCACACCCACGATATTCGTACAATTCTGTAGAAACAAACACACATCTCGGTACCCTCTGGTAAGATGATTCCAAAGCTATACTGCCACAGGTAACAACCTACAGAAGGAGATGCATTCAATCTTCATAACTACCTATTTCACTAAGTTCCAGTCAGTTTTAGAAATAAGCTAACTAGATTATTGAACAATGAGAAATGAAAGCCGGTTTATATAATTAAGCGGGAGACAAGACTGTTAAAATGCTACTTCATAAATGAATTTCAAATGACAATAAAACTTGAATGCCCCTAAAAGTTCTCCATCCCTCAAAAAACTTTCTCAAATTAACAGATTACGTATTGACAGAGCCCCTCCTGAAAAAACGAACTTTAACCTATTAAATCAATTGCAGTTGCTATACTTTTACTTCCTTATTTCGCAAGGTTTAGCAATATTGATTTTCAATAATGTTAAAGGCAGGACTCGGTGGCCACTTGTCACATTGATTTCTTTTCGTAGACAGCACTAGCTGGACTCCTAATTTTTTGACAATAAAGTAAGCAAACTACTGAGTAAAGAAACTTGAAAAGATATTATCTTAAACAACATCAATGCGCAAGCATGGATTGACAGATCTAAATCGTTGTGTGTAATCCAATGCTATGCAGGAAAATAAATCCCTACAAAAAGTAGAGAAGGTTTAGATTCAAAAAGGAGGTAGCAGCGCATTCAGACGCGAAATTTGATGAATACCACATATTCCTATGGTCCAATTTTCTGATGAATGCCACATATTCTTATGGTCCAATTTTCTTTCTTTTTTATTTTTTTATCTTGATGAGACCCATCTTTTAATGCTCAAAGACGAGAATTACACCAAGTACTGCAAAAAATAGAGCTAAACTTTAGTAGTAATGATAATACTATGACTTAAAGAAGAAGAAAGGCAAAGGAGAGAAGAACAAAATCAGTGAAAATCGTCCTCTTAGTATAAGCTTTTAACCAAAACGAAATTTATCTATTAATCAATACCCAACGGATTGCCGTCATATTCAGATCGTCTAGGAATATTCTGTAAATAGACTACGGAATCAACAAGCAAGCTACTCAAATGTCTAGAAGCCAAATAATAAATCTTTATAAACAACCAAATTCCGTCGTAATCCCAAACATAAAAGTTGTTATAGACAAAGAGGCGCATAGAAAGAGACAAGAGATTTACCCCCGTGACCTTGATATACTGCCCATCAATGGCTTCTCTGAGCTCGGCATCCGGGTGTCTCCTAACAAACTGTAACAAACCTCTTCTTCCCCATACACAATTCCAGACTAACCCCAAAATCAGGGGCACCAAAATGCCTCCCACGGCAACCAAAATTACAGCTTTTTTCACAGCAACCATCAAAAAAATCCCAATCAACAAACCCATCGCCACAACCACCGTCACCACCCACATTACCACTCTCGAAACCCGGAACCCCACCTTCGCATTGTCGGTCAGGCACGTCACTGCCGACCCGTAAAGCGCTTTGCTTGACCCGGAAACCGAGCCAGAAAGAGAGCCGGACCCAGTGTGCTCTAGCTGACCCGACGACCGCCGGTGGCCGGAGGAAAGTGGGCCGGAGCCCAATGGACCTGAAGTGATAAGGCCGGTGGGCTGGAGAGGCATCGGACCGGAGGACTTCTTGATGGAACCCGAATTGGGTCCGGATCGGACCGATCCGCTGTTGTGCTGCGAAGAGGAGGAATGGCGGGAAGGTTGCTTTGGTACCGGAGGAATTGAAGAAGAGTGTTGATCGACAACTGGGATGTCGAACATTTTGCCCAGTTCGCCGGATTTTTTAACGTCTCCGCCAGTGTAAGGGATGGCGCGTGAGGCAATGGTGGGTTGTTTCTCGAACTTAGGCTGCTCGGGTCTACCCGAAACGTAGAGGCCGCTTTTGAGCTGGTGAGATGGGATTCGAGTACCCATTTGTGAGACGGAAGCTCGGAGACAAAGAATTGGAAGGTGAAAGAAAGATTTTGGGTGAGTTGGAGCTAGAGAGAGAGTATGCGACAGGAGTGAGTGAGTGAGTGTGAGAGCTGGGGCTGAGGCAGCGAATGGTGGAAGTGATGGAGTGTGCTTACACTGTAGTAGCTGATGGGTTTGTTTACTTTTCTTTATAAATTTATGGGAAGACTTAGAAAGTAGAACTGTGAAATGAAAAAGGAGTTAGTAGCAGAAGTTAAGAATTTGTGAAAAGGAAAATTATGATGATGACATGTGTTCCTACTGTCTCCAACTTGGAGTACAGTTATCAAGTCATTCTACTGATTTAGCTCCATTGTAATACTGATCATGATTCTTCCGTTACCGTCAATCAAACGTAAACCTCGTAAAGGCTATGCTTCAAATTATCTTTGTCTCAGTAACAGATAATCTAATACGTTATTCTGTTCCTATTATGTTATATTAGTATTCATGTATTTAATTTCACTTGGTAGTATGGTAGATCCACTTGAATCCATATCATAAAGTCGTACAGCTGCGAATCCTGGTTGAGGATAATGTTGGAAGTTCACGATAACGCAATGGGTCGGTGATGACAGATACGCGGCCCCCAAGTTATCATACCTGATCATTTTTATCCTCATGGACGAAATTAGCCTTTAGTTGATGATGACAGCATTCTAGAGTTTCATAGTGTCCTCACCTCAATCTGCCTGCAATACAATGGTTGAATTTTTATTAAAATGATAAAAGTTGAAGCTTGCTTGACCGTGAAAAGCATAAACAAAAAGCTAATAATCTTAAACAAGAGAAATAAAATCTTCTCAATGCATAACTTTGTACTAACTCTGTTCCAGATAATGATATCTACAAACTTTTTTAAGTTTAAGCTCTACATATTTATATGAATAGAATCGTCTAGATCAGAGTTGATATAAGGTTATAAGATGAGAAGATTTCGTTACATAATTTGGAGGTTAGACCTTAGAATCAACTGTTAAGTTGGATGCGAACATTGATGTGAATAACAGATAACTTAGCTGCCTACTGTTGCCGCAGACCGTCACGAGTGTAAGGACACAATTCCTTTGTTCTTGTTCGAAACTTTGAACCAATCATAATCATAAATTTACTGCCTTGGGCATGTCCTCTATCTAGGAATAAGCTTACATACCACCTTTCGTCGCCTTGAGTACGTTGTAATTAGAGGTTTGAATTTGAATTAAATTTAAATTTTGACAAGAACTCGACTTGACTCGATTAAATTAAAATTAAACGACGAAACAATTTGAGTGGAGTTTAATTTTTTTATTTTACTGTATGTAGATCTAATTGGATGTCGGTGTGCATCCTAAATGAAAATGTATTTGGAAGTTTTGCATTAAAATTTATCTTGATTTATGCCTTTGCACTAATTGAATTGGCTGCAAATTAATATATGATATTATTATTTTAATCAATAAGATAATTTTTTATTTTTATATATTTTTTATGGTGATATTTTATACTTAACTCTAAAGCTAAAATTTTTAAAAATAATTTATATATAATTAAAACTATGACAATATCATAATTATGAGACTAAATTTTTATTTATATATTGTTTATAAATTATTCATAATTATAGTTTTATCAAGATGAGATATTGATAGAATGATAAAGCTAGTGCATGTTATATTTCATTTTTATTAAGAAAATAATTAATCTCATAAATTAAAGTATAGGGACTTAAACAAATGCGAAGACATTTGTTAGAAAATAAGTTCACTAAATTGGCCCATTTATGAGGATCTTAAATGAAACATTACTTGTATGTTTAAATACTTGAGATTACCAAGAAATTTCATATGAGAACAATTATATTTTGATATTATTTATAACAATATTGAGTTAGTAGTACTTAGATATAATATAAACTATATAGAGATAGCTGAATAATTTAATAAATGATTCGTCACTATAAAATAATTAAGAATAATGTGTCACTATTCTTGATTAATAATAATTTAAGATATTCTCTAGACAGAGTGAATTGAGATATGAAAAGTTACTTTTCAAATATCAATTTTAAATTATTTACTAAATAGCAAGAGCGATTATGATTAGCTTAAAATAGAGTATATACTAATTATATACTCTATATCTAATTGAAGCATTGGATAGTAAAAGGATTAAATTGTATGTTATAACCATGCATAGATGAGTTAAGTCAAATCATTTTAACATTATTGGCATTTGGATAGTCATGACATATTACTAGACATTAATTTTAATATATAATTACAAATTGTTTAACTATAGAATTAAAAATAAATTAAAAGAAACTTTAATTTATATGATTATAATTTATAATTATTGTTAATATATTATAAACCAAATGGATTACACATAAAGAACAATTAATTTAAATTACATTTAATGCAATTTTAAAGTTTGAGAAACTTTAGAGACCAAAAAATCAGATATTTAATTTTATTAAGATTAAATTATAATTATTGTTAAATTAGACTTTATTTATAATTAAATTCAACTTTAATTAGAAAGAAATCCTAGTGTCTGTTTTTATAAATAGGAATAAGGATATCAGGTAGCTAGCATTCTTATCTTTTTCTCTCTAATATAGAGCTCTCTTCTCTCTATTTTATAGATATCATCATAGGCTGAAAATGTGAATAACATGTAGTTAACAGTTTCAAAATAAGAGTTTTACAGGTTTCTAAATCAAGTATGTTTTAATCCTTCTATTTTTATTAATGTTTTTCAAATTATTCAATTAAAGATATCCTTCGAGAATTTATGAAAAATTTTTCATTGCATTAGTAATTGGATCATAATTGATTTTTCTACAGTGGTATCAAAATCTTTAATTAATTATGTCGAAGAAGCTGCTTAGTTATTATTGATTTGATAAGTATTAAAGTTGAAAAATCATTTGGTTGTATATGTTCCTTTTATGTTTTACTATAACATTGTGTTATTTCTAAAATTTGTATTATTTCTAAACATTGTTTATTTTTCTAGAAAACATCAATTGCATGCTTTATAGTTTTAGCTTTTTGGAAAAACTCTACTATATGTCCTTATGATTTTTTAAGTTTTCTATAAAAAAACTTGCCTTTAGTATTTTGTTATGAAAAATTATCATATGTTTCTTTTGTTTTTGAAAATTATGTATATGCATCTGGGGTGGTGGGAGAGGCTGAGAAGCCTTATCCCAACTCCATCATAAAAAATGGTGGTAATTAACACCAATGATAGCCCTTCTACCAATGGTGGTTACTATCATCGATGAAGTCTTGTGCTAATTACTCACCACTGGCAAAGGCACAAACGCTTACATTAAGAAGCACATCGGCAGACGAAAGCAATTACAAAGACATTGTTGGTGATAGAGAAGAGGATGATTGTAACATCCCACTCCCACAAGACACGTACCTGATATTTTGAGCGATATCCAAGTCCGTGCCTCGCGAAGGTGGTATGCTATAGCACTCAATAATTCAAATTTCAGTATAATTTTTTTTTGAAATCACAAACATAAAGTGCAGAAATCGATAACCAAATCAGGCCCACTTTATTTCATAAACATTTCCAATCATAGCAATACAATCATCAGAAAATTCAATAGTCATTTGGGCCCGTTACAAATACAAAATATTTCCAATTCCAAATGTTATTACATGCCACAATATTCAATTACAAATGATACAAAAATTTGCGGAATAAACCATTCAGTATGAAAATAAAGAAATACAATGCAGACGCAAACTGATCCCGACCTCTATCTTTCCTTTGCATGCAGTAAGGATACTCTCGTTTGCCTAACGGGGTATTCTTCTGAGTCCTGAAAAATATTTACAAATTTCGGGTGAGTTTTACGAACTCAATGAGTGACCATCATTAATGGCTCACCTAATGAAGTAACACATAATTCACATCATTACACATTTCACACTTCACATTTAATACAATTTGATCACTCATATTATGCATATATAGTGCACATGAGACCCACTTTTTATTTATTACTTTGTTGTGACCGAGTGCCTAAACTGTCCCATATAGGGCTCATTGATAACTGTCCCTTATCAGCTTGGGAGATACAGGGCTCATTAAACGTTGAGCCTGAGGCTCTAATTCACTTTTGAGCTCGAAGCTCGCTTGCACTCGTTGATCTTTAAACTCTGATTAGTGACTACTCTAATCACAATAGCCATTATGTTTTATGCATTCATGAAATGGAGTGCATCACTTACATTTGCATGATTCCATTCAAACACACCCCATATCATCAGATCATAGTCCGGCATTCAACATTAAGTTGAGATTCACACTTTCATGCATATGCAAAGGCACTTTCAGAATACATTTAACAATCAAATTACATACACTTAGTTCATCCAATTCACATCCAATGAGCACTTCAGTATTTCATTCATACAACACATTCATCGAACCTGCTGTTCGGAAACCAACACAGTCAATCACATTCACATAATCATTCAAAAATCAATCAATACCCAAAAGTCAAACAAAACAAACAGTGGAATGAGACCATCTAGGTCTACTCATAGTACGCTTCAAATTAGCATTTGCTTCCAAATTTTGGGAACGCCTGAATGCGGACATTTAACCTGCACAACCCATTTATGCAAGATACACACATACATCACAATTTGTACAACCATAAGTGTTTAATAATGCACATGAATGAAATGAAATATGCACAATGCATGTTCATAACAATCCCGGGTATTTTACCATTAATTTCATCACAAAGTCATTCTCATATTAAAACTAATCTAAGTATAATTTATACTTAGGTTTATTCCTCACAAAAACCATTAAAATCTCCATTCCTTTCTTATTAACTCGCTTCAGAATTTTTTTTTCCAAGTTACACTTTCAAATCTACTGTTCACGTTCAATCAGAAGGTGAAACTGAAATAATTTGGTCAAACTCTCTTCTAGAAAAGTGTTCCTCTATGTCTTATCTTCCCATGGGCACCAAAATTACTCAATTTGGTTTAGTGTTTTGGAAGATATGCCTCAAACATTATCAAGTTATCCATATTAAAAAATAGTATAATATGTACAAATTCCATCCAGAAATTCAACATCTTATAGAAAGAATAAAAATTTGACTTCTTGAGAAAATTTGTAGGCCTATATCGCTAGTTTACTCCAAATTAAAAAGCGTATCATTTGGAATCCTATAGATCCAGATATAATCAAAATACCTAAGGGTGTTCAGGAAGAAAATCCTATTTCACTGTTCTAACAGATTCCACACTTTGATTTGATCAATATTTCTCAATTCAATTCATAATCCTACAAAAGTTTATGAAGGGATAGAAAAATGTGTTAGGAATCCATTGGTTTAAGAATCAAATCATTTGGAGGTCTAGAGAAGAAGTTATGCTCAAAAGAAGGAAAGTTGTTTAGGGTGAGTCATCCTTTGGTCAAACCAGCAAAGTCAAGCACGAGGGTGACTTCCCAACCTACCAAGAAATGTCACCATCATACTTAAGCACGATGGTGCATTTTTCCTAACTTCAAAAGTCACCGTCATGCTTATGCACGAGGTGCAACTCTACTTCATCTTCTCCACCGACATCATAACTTCAAACCTCCATAACTTTTGATCCAGAACTTTAAAATTTACAAACTTTATATCAATAGAAATCTGCTACAGCTTTCATGAAGACCATTTTGTCAAAATATGCCTAGATCAGTACAGTAAATTCACTGAAGTTCAGATCGAAAATTCAACTCTCACTGTTCATTCCCAGCATTTTCAGGCAACTTCCACTTTTCAAAAACCTACACTTCAAGTTTTAATCTACTCCACTTCACTAAACTCATTCACCACAATCCACACTACCTGAAAAAAACAAAATTAACCAAGTTCTATCAAGATCATCTAAAATTCAGATATCCATTTTCTTACTCTTCATATTCTGCAAATTCCAACTTTTTATCACATTCACTATTTTCTTCTCAACCTTCATTTTACACTCATTCCCATCTTAGACCATCATTTTACAATTATTCTTCAACTCAAAAACAATTTTCTTGATCATCTTTAAAGAATTCACCTATTCACGTACACACGCATATATATCCATGCACAGTGAACAGAAGACAGAGCATATCTCCTTTTCATACTTTCATTTCCTACACTCATCTTATACACCATTTCATTACTATTTCAAACTCCAAAACTCATTTCTACAACATCTGATTACTAATAATCATCAAAACTAAAATAACACTATAACCAAAATTTTCATCCCATCAACACTGTGTTCATGAATATGGACACGTAAATGCCATGATTATGCAACTGATAGAAATCCATCAAATTTATTTAATAAATTCACAACTCTAAAGGAGTTATTCACTACTTACCTGTTAAAAAAATCCAAGGCTTCAACTATCCCAAAGCCCTAACTCCATGCAAGAACACATAAGCCACTGTGAACACTAACCAACTTTTGGTTTCTCTTAAGATAGAAGAAACACTTAGCAGTGGGGTAAGGGGTAAAGGATATGAAAAGCAAAGTTAAGGAATTTGATGGAAAACTTTGTATATGGGAAGAAATTCGGAGAAGGTGATGATAAGAAAAAAACCTTAGTCTTTTAACTCTCAAATATCAAAACTTACTTCTGACAAATTATAATAGCAACTTAATACTTATCACTTTTTCTACGGTCTAACTCTAACTAAGTTCCTTCTTGACTAATTCCTTTAACTCCCATCTTTACAATCCAATTATCTCCAATATTCCTTTAACTCGTTTTTCTGTATTTTTCATAAAAATTCATAATTTCTGAAAATCACCAAAATTTACCAAAATTCAAAAATATCACAATTCTACTAATCAATAATATTTCTAAAATAAATAAATTTCAAATTCACAAATTTCTCAAAAATCACAACTCAATCCAAATATACCCAGAATTATTCATGAATGCATGTACAATTATTTTCATGTGCAGAAAAATTCACTATTTAAGTGTATGTGTATGACATATGCATAAGCATAAAATGTGTTTTCTACTTTCTCAGCAATTTCTCTCATTTATTGTTTTTACCTTAACATAGGTAGCGAGATGTTACAATTATGGCCAGAGAAATTAGAAGAAGTAGTGGCATTGAAAAGCATAGAAATCCTAATTTGGAAAATGAAGTTTTAAATTGTTACCTTTCATAATTCAATTATGTTAGTTATAATTAGTATAATAAGTGATGACACCTTTCTTTTAAAAATTTTAAATTCTTCAATTAAATATTAAGTGCATGTTTACAATGTGATTGTTGCCTTTATTATTTAAGAATATAACTATAGTTCTATTTATTGTAAGGCTTATTGAGTAAATATAATGCTCTTTTAACCTAAATATATTTTATCTAAAATTAATTAATTTAAACGAACAAAGACATGATTATATAAATTTAGAGAAAGGGTTAAGATATATTTTAGCAAAGAGTTATCATATAATAGATTTAGGAGTTACGTGAGATGTGATTGATAAGAATGTTATCTACGTATTTTAAATTTAGTTAGTATGTTAGGCAAACTCTATATCAATTAAGTTTGAGGGGGTACTAGCTTATTAAGAAATTTATTTAAAAATTTCTTGATTTAATAATAAGGGCTATTATATTGTTTAAAATAGTAGGAGTAACAAATATTTATTAAAGTTCTTATTTAATTTAGTTTTGTGTGTAAATAAATATTTATTCTTTTATATCTTTGATTGTTAGATAAAATGACTATCACTTTATCCTAAAGAACATCATGGATGCTAACAAGCATAGTAGAGCTAATATCTTAGATTGCGTTTTCCAACTTAAGAATTGTTCTCAAACAAAAAAGAAATTGTATGTTATTGATATTATAAGCCTACCATAGCACAATTCAAATGCTATTGATGAAGATTGAAAGATATATCATCATCATACGGATGAGTTTAAATAAGCTACAAGTGTGATGTTGGCTAGTATATTTCATAAGCTTAAAAGGAAGTATAAGAACATAGATGTTCCTATTACAATTTTGCACTTCAAGGAGTTACTTGGTGTACAAAATAAGGTTGAGAGATATCAGACTTCCATAGCATTATATGAATGCAAGATGGAAAATGAATTTGTAGTAGAGCTACACGTACTGAAAATGATTGGCTATATTAAAAAATTAGGCCAATTAGATTAGTTATAAACTATGAGTTAACTATTAATTTGGTGTTTTAGTCTCTTACTTCGGGCTTTTCACAATTCATTATGAACTTTCATAGGAATAAAAAAGATGTGTTGTTACTTGAACTATTGTATATGCTCAAGAATGCATAGGTATAGTTTAACTAGAAACCCAATTATATTTTTGTTATGGATTCTTCTATAGGCAAGAAAAAGGGCTCTAAGAAGAACAAAAATATGAAATAAATGGCTTCTATCAAAATAGCAAACCAAATAGTGGTGTCAAGAAAAAGAACAACAACAAGGGTATATGTTTTCACTATGGAGTCAATGGATACCAGAAGAGGAGTTACAAAGCTATCTTACTAGTTGGAAAGATAAGAAGCTTAAGAAGCTACATCTTCAAGTATGTTTATCATTGAGATCAATCTTTCTACTTTTATTCCACATTATTAGGTATTAAGTATGAGATATAGTTCATATATTTTTAATAATATACAAATGTTAACAAAGAGTAGATCGTAGAGGAAAAGAGAAATGGAACTGCAAACTAGAAATAGAGTAAGGATTGCTGAACTAGCTATAAGAACTTATAGGTTAATTTTGCCTTCTAGTCTTGTACATGAACTAAATAATTGTTATAAAAATGGATTGTATAAATTAAATATTTAAAGGCTAATCTTTAACGTAAATAGTAAGAAAAGAAAATTAAGTAACCAAAATCCATCTTATTTATGTTACTGTAGGTTAGGTCGTAATAACAAAACTAGAATCATAAAGTTACACAAAGAAGGATATTTAGATCCTTTTAATTATTAATCATACAAAATTGTGAACCTTATTTTTTAGGTAATTGGATCAAACTACTCTTTAGTGGAAAGGAAAAGTGTGTTAGTGAGTTACTAGAGCTTATATATTAAGATATATTTGACCCTATATCTACTCTACCAAAAGTGTGGTACTCATATTTTGTTATATTCACGTATAATCATTTTAGATATGGTTATATGTATTTAGTGACACAAAATTCTAAATCATTTGAAAAGTTCTAAGAATTTAGACTCGAGATTGAGAAATAAAATGGTAAAAGTATTAAGGTACTTAGATCTAATTGAGATGTTGAATACTTAGAATATGAGTTTCGTAGTTGCTTAAAAGAGATTAAGATTCTCTCATAATAAACTCCATCTAAAACTCTAAAACATAATAGTTCTTTTTAAGAAAAAAGTGTACTCTATTGTATATGATATGTTCTATGATAAGTCATATAATCCTTCATATCTTCTTTTAGGGATATGCTAGCTACCTTCTAAATAGAATTTTATCTAAATTGGTTGATAAAAACCCATAAAAGATATAGATTAATAGTAGACAAAAGTTGACACACCTAAAGATTTGAGGATGTATGTTTATGTGAAGTATACAATATCTGATAAACTTCAAGTTAAGTTTACAACATCTGATGAAATTCAAGTTAAGTTAAATAAATGCAAATTCATAGGGTATTTAAAAGAGAATATTTATATCAATTTTACATCCTCTTAAGTAAAAAGTGCTTATCTCAAAACATATTATATTCTTAGGAAGAGAACTTGTTCTCAAAAAAAGTAGTGGGAGGTAGATAGAAGTTAGAGAAATTTAAGAACCACAAGTATGCATCTAAATAGAACCTCAAGTTGATACATATGATATATAATCAAGGGTTAATAGGCATATAGCAAACGATGCACTAGTAGGATACGTCATCCTCATACTAGATTAAATCTACAAATTAAAAAGGAAAAATACAATGTATTAATCTGGATGATGAGCCTACTACTTGTAATGAAGAAATGTCTAACATTAATTCTTTAAAATGATATGAAGCAATGATATCTAAAGTGGAATCAGTATACGCTAACCAAGTATAAACTTTAGTGGATGCTCTCGATGGTATTATACGTACTAGATGTAAGTGAATTTTTAAGGAAAAAATGAACATGTATGATAAAGTAAACACATATAAGATAAGGCTAATGGCTAAAGGTTATAAAAAATCAAGGAGTTGATTTTGATAAAACCTTTTTGTCAATAGCTACGCTTAAGTTATGGACCTTATTGGGTATAACCACATATCATGATTATGAACTATGATAAATAGATGTCAAAATAACATTTTCAACAAAAATTTGCTTGAGGATATATATATGGCACAACTTGAAGGTTTTGAGTCCAAAAGGTTTCTTAATCAAGTATATAAGTTTAAAAAATATATTTATAGACTTAAGCAAACTTTATAGAATCAGAATATTCATTTTGATGAGATAATCAAAGAGTTTGATTTTATCAAAAATGTGGACGAATCATGTATATATAAAAATGTTAGTAGGAGTGCAGCCATCTCCTTATTATTATATATGCATATCACTAATTGGAAACAACATAATAATGCTCCAATATATAAAGATTTAGTTGCCCAAGAATTTCTCAAAAAAAGATATGAGAGAAATAACCTATGTTCTATGGATAAAAAATAAAAATAAATCAAAAGAGGTTGCTTAATTAGCTTGTCCCAATCTATATACATAAACAAAATGTCAAAGAGGTTTAGTATAGAAAATTCCAAAAGGCAATTCTTACTTGTATCATATGAGAACTCGGTCTTGTGGAGTATGTGTCCTAATACATAGGAAAGGAAAGTTAAGTTGGATTGTGTTCTATATGCTTTATCCAATGGATCAATCATATGAATAATGTTATGTACTAGACAAAATATATCTTATGCTTTAAGCATAACGACCATATTCTAAGTTAATCTTGGTGATGGACACTGGACGGTTATGAAAATATCTTAAAGTCCTTCAGAAGAAAAGATGTTTTCTTATTCTAAGGAAGAGATGAACTAAGAGTTCAGGGGTATTCAAATGTAATCTTTCAATATTATCAAGAAAATAGTAGAACACAATCTAGGTACATCTTCACCCTAAATAATGGTACATTAAGTAGGAAAAGTTCCAAACAATTAAATATTGATAATTTTATGACTAAGGAAGAGTATATTTTAGTGTCAAATTTGAAAAAGGAAGCTATTTTAGATCAAGAAGCTCATCACTAGATTTAGAATGTTTCTTAGCATTATTGAGCCAACATTACTGTATTGTTACAATAAAGATGCTATTACATAGGCAAAGGAACAAGGTCTCATTCGCGGTCTAAATATGTACTAAAAAGGTTTCACTTAATAAAAGAAATATTAGAGCAAAAAGAGATTACATAATAGCGAGTTCTCACTGTAGAGAATCTTACATATAAATAAGTATAGCATTAGATATATAGGCAATTGACTTTAACATAGGTAGGAAATTATTAGTTTACGCCCTTGTAGTCAATTAGTTGGTGGCAAATTAACATACGATATTATTATTTTAATTAGCAAATGTATTCTTTATCAATATGTATTTTTAATTATATTTTATGTTAACACTAATGATAAAATTCTTGAAAAATTATAGTTTAATCAAAATTATGATAAGATTGTAATTATAAGATTAAATTTGTATTTATATACTATTCCTAAATTATTCCTTATTATAGTTTCATTAAAACTCAATATTAATTGAATGGTAAAACTGGCACATATTAGCAAGAAAATAAGTTTATTGAATAAACCTAATTATAAGGACTTCAAATAGAATATTACTTGTATGTTTGTGGATTTCCTCATTATGATGGCTGTTTAATTGTTTCTTAGGCATGAGATACCAAGGTTTCTTACATGAGAATTACTATATTTTGATACTCTTCATGACCTATTATATTTAGGATACCTTAGTTGGTAATACTTGAATATATTATGAATTACATAAAGATAGTTGAATATATTACTTAAAGGATTCATCACTGTAAATAATTAGAGAGAATGTTCTATTATTCTTAATTATTAATGATTTAAGAGATACTTTAGATAAAGTAAAATAAGATTTGAAAAAAATTGTTTTTAAATACCAATTATAAATCAATTGCTAATTAAAAAGAACAAACATAATTGGATTTACATAAAATAGACACTAATTCCATACTCTATATCTAATACGAATATTGGATGACAAAATAGTTAAATTATACATTATAATCATGCATAAGCAAGTTAAGTCAAACTATTTTGCGTTCCTAATATTTATGTAGCAGTGACATATTGCTAGATGTCAATCGTGATAGATAATTATAAATTATCTAATTAAAGAATGAAAAATAAGTTAAAAGAATTTCTATTTATATAAATTTAATTATAAATTGGAATTATAATTTATAATCATTGCTGATATATTAGAAACTTAATAGGTCATACATAAAGAGAAGTTAAAGAGAGAAATTTTATTTTAAATTAATTTAAACCTAGTTATAAATTTTGATAAATTTTAAGGAACAAATATAAGATATTTATTTTTATTAAAATTAAATTATAATTATAATTATTAATAGAAACAAACCCCTAGTGTCATTTTCTATAAAGGACAATGAGGGAGTTGACACTCGTATTCTTTCCTCTCCAGCATAAAGCTATCTTTCCTTTGCTTTATGAATATTGTTAGAGGTTGGACATGTAAATATCCCGTAGTTGATAATTCCAAAAGAAGATTTTTTAAGAATTTTGAATTAGGAATGATTCATTCTTTTTATTTTTAATTATTTTAATAAAAATCTTTAGAGAATTTATAAAAAAAATTTCTTTTCAATCATGGTTGATTTTTTTTGTAATTTAATTATAAATTCTCACAGTTTGATTAATTTTATTATTTATTAAACTTTGACATTAGCAAAATATCAAGCTTGTTTTTAGTGACAGAAGCTCATATTTCTATCCAACACTATTATTATTACATGTCCATCTTATGAAAAGTTCCTACTTAGATTACTAAATATTGTTGCTACGACCTCAACATCGTACTTAGTTTTTGAATATTCTCACTAGTTCATCGAATTATGTACTCTTCTCAATTATCATTCATTCCAATTTACAACAGTTGTCTACTATCTTCTAACCTTAGTTAATACTAGGGGTTCATTCATATCTCCAACCTACTTAATACGAGGGATGAAAGAAATATGGCCTCCCTGGACATGGATCTCGGAAACTTTCTAGCCCTTCTAACCTTATTTCCTACCCTAATTCTAACTCCCGATCCTCCCATCTTAGCTTCCAAGACCTTTAACCCATCTTTCTACTCTGTCAAATCTTAACAAATGGACTTATCAGAAAGACCACCTTAGGTTCTTGTTGAGGGTGAAAATTTCCATGCCAAAACCACTCTCCCTAGCTCCTCTGTCAAGAAAACATGATCATAGGTTTTAGAGGACTCTTCCCCAACCTTGAAACTACATTTTTACCTTTCTTCTTTATCCAAAGTAAATTAATTGTGGCATATTCATCTTAAATCCTTTAAATGAAAACCCAAAGTGGGATGCAACCATAGTAAGCTTCTTCCTAGACAAGGGACCTTCTTGCCTAGCCCTTAACAGATGGGCTAGAGCACAATAGAAACCCTACATATTACAAGAAGTGTTAATAAAAAAGCAACATCTTTCTCTTCAGGTTTGACTATGCTCCTTAGGCATAACAACTCATGGAGGCAAGACATGACTCTTCTACTCTATGCCTATATTCTTACAAAAATGGAAACTTAGAATTCAAATGGAAAGTTTAAAATAGAAACAGATCCCCATATAGCTTAACATTTGCTAACTAGAATTAGCAATGCATCTCTACAATCTCATAAAGTATACTTATCAATAGGGATCCCATTAAACTCTTTGAAAGTGCTAGTGGAATCAGACAAAGGGACCTTTTGTACATGAATAGGCTCTTCAAAATGGCCATTTCCAAGGATAGAAGCTTTAAGTTCCATTATAAATGTAAGAAGCTAAGAATAGTGAAACCAAATTTCGTTGATGACTTAACCATATTTTCTAGGGTAGATTCTCAAAGAGACTATAATGATAACCCTGAATGTTTTCATGAACATCTCTAGTCTTAAAATTAACTCAAACAAAGGCTCTCTTATACCTTTCTTAAAAATTTAAGACTAATAAAAATAGTTATCTTCAATCATAGAGCTAAAATTTGGGAAACTTTATATCACCTATTTGAAGATTTCTATCACCTCGAGGAAACTTAATCAAACAGATTTCTCTTTATTTTCTCTCTATTAATTGAGAAAGTCCAAAGGAGAATTGGAAGTTAGTGCAATCACTTTTTCCTTATTTGTTAGAAGAATATAATTACTTAACTCAATTATCAATATCTTGCATATATATTAGGTTACCCACATCTTCCTACCAAAAATGCAATTAAAACCCTAGAAAAACTAACGAGGAACTTTATATAGATAGGAGACAACACAAAGCTAATAACAAAAAGGTAAAATGGAAGGATCTATGATGTACAAAGGAGGAAAGGAGCCTGGGAATCAACTCTATTCAGATTATTAACCAAACTTTGCTCATCAAGTAGATCTAGAGTGTGAATACTGATAGTATCTACCCTAAACAAAACACCTTATAAACCCTGCTAAATATGTTAAAACTAAGACAAAAGGTAAGGAATTAGTTCTAATTCAAGTTAGGGAATAAGGAAATAATAATTTACTAGCATGATCAATGGATTAAATGGGGGTTGTTATATTATATTCTTGAACTAAACCCTATAAAGAATGCATTACCAGACTATGTAAAGGTGATATGAGGTCAAACAATATTTAAAGGAATATTAGATCATCTTCTCAAAAGCTCTATCATTTACCATATCTTTAATCTAAGTCTAGAGAATAATGACAGTGATAGAATTACATAGAAGGGGATTTATGTTGCAGTGTTCTCTAACTCTTCCTATAGGAAGCAATTAAGGAAGCAAAACTATAAGGTTGGTTGGTACTCCCTAGTCTAGGGGAAGCACACTAACCCTAGGGCATCATGTACTATATGGTTGGCCTATAAGAATCGGCTAAACACCAAAGATAGATTAATGAAACATCTAAATATACCTAACCATTATGTTCTATGTAAGGAGGAGTTGGAGAACATATAACGCTTATTCTTTAAATGTAGGCAATCCAGTAAATTATGGAAAGAATATATGACAATTAGAAAATTGACAGTTGGAAGCACTATATAACTCATCTAGAATGAAAGGAATAAAAGGATTTTTCAGAACAAGATAAAGGAAGAGAGCATTTATTTACAAGAACTAATCAGGCTAATCAAGGAATAAATTGTAACACAGCTACTTCACTTAGGCTATGTTTGGTTGGACGTAAGGTTTTTAATGGAATGGTTTATAATGGAATCGAATGTAAATGGTAATATTAGAAAATTGTTGTTTAGGAGGGAAGGAAGGGTTCATAATCTAATATAGTGAAATTTTGTTTGGATGAAGGGTTTATAATGTAATATATTATAAAGTTGTTTATCATTTTACATTCCATTCTAAACCCTCAAAATCAGAAGTTTTTCGTTTTTACTGTTTAGGATGGAATGAAATAGAATATGAAACCCTCCTCTTTCATCTTATTCCGTTCTATTCCATTAATAAACCATCAATCAAACATAGCCTGAATTAGCCATGAGCTGGGTCTTATCCATAAATGAATCTCCAGAGATAGGAGAACAACGAATGTAGATGCAAGAGTCCGTAAAAGGAGATCAATAACTTTGAAAGCATATGCAACCAAAGTAAATAAAGAACATATGTAAAGGCATACAGAGTTGGAAGGGTTATAGGATCTTACTAGTCAATAATAAATGCAGTTTTATAGTAGCTTCACCTGAAATGATCAATTCCTGATCAAATAATAAAATGGAAATGTGAAGAGGTTAATCAGATAAGAGACTAGGAGGTATATGAGACAAAGGGGAGAAGTCACTTGAAGATCCATAAATGAATCAATGTACGCATATGTTAACAAATGCAAAACAAAATTAGGGTAGGGAGGTAGAAGAATCTTAGTGAATCAGGAGTCCCTTTGATTCAACAAGATTAGGAATCGTCATCTTCTATTCAACCTGGCGTACTCCAAATCACAAATCCATCACAAAGAAGGGTTGAAGGTAAAACTATGAGATAACCATGGGAGATGATGCTCAAGTAATATAAGGGATGAAAGTTGTATTATGTTTTATATGGTGAAATGTTTAATTGAGGGAATTCCTCTTCGTGTTCTTATGGACACGTTCATGATCCTGATGTATTACACTTTCTCTCCATTCTTATTAATTTCATTATATTTTTAATTTCTAAAATAAAAGATTTAAGAACAATAGGTACTTGAATATATGTCACCTGACTGCATATTATCACATAAATTAGCTTATAAAACTAAATGAATGGTGTAGAGATGACAATTTCAAAATAAAAGATGACAAAAAAAAGAAATTCGATGGAGAAAAATAGAAATATGTTATGTAAAACTTATGGAGATTGATATTTTTTTTATAAAATCTAAAATTTTAAAACAATTATATGTTATATTATGTATAGATAAGAATAGGTTTACGTTATATGACTTTTTGCATAAACATGTATAACTTCTAAATTATCTCAACTATAACTATATTTATCTCAACTATAACTACATTTATATTTGTGTAGAAAGTTAATATGTTTAATTCAATTTTTAGCTCTAATTAATATTAAAAAGCAAAAATAATTATATATTCCTTAATATGTTCATTTTAAAAATAGTTGATGGTAGTAATATTATTAATAAAATAATTTTTTTGTTTGATTTAAGTTGCAAAGTTGAAAATGTTAAATCTATAATTTGATTCTTATATTTAACTCACTAAATTAATTTCATTGTTATAATTTAGAGACTTTTTGTTTTATTTTTATTTAAAAATAATTTAGTTTTGATTTCTGAATTAATAATATTCCTTTTAATTAAAGTTTTCACTTCACTACTTTTTTTAATAGTTCAAGACAAAATGAACTCTTAAATTAAGAAACTAAAATTTCGAATTTTATAAAAAAAATAATTACATAGACCGAGTTATAAATTTACCAATTTAGAATCCATAATCTCTATATCTTAAGGTCCTTTGTTGTATTAATAGAAAAACAGATATTTTGGATGTCCTTGTACAATTGTGACCTTCATCTTGTGGAATATTGACTGGTTATTGATAAACGAAATGTACAGTCAACGGGCCACATCTTCGTTTTCAAGTTGAAAGACTTGGTGTTTTAGTTGAGGGTGCTTAGTCCAAAGCATCGAAGTTCCTATCAAGGAAACAGAAACACTTGATTACCTATCAGCTAAGGTCATTCTGATCTTTTTAGTCCTTTTTGGCACTTTAAGTCTCCTCCAGTTGTTGGACCACATCCATTGTTATTTAATCACGTAACAGAAAATAGGATAGGATGATTGACTTGACCCTATAGTTTTAATCTACTTTGTTTCACTAAGCAATCTTTTATAAAACAAACGGTATAATTGTTTAGATGTGTTCTAGCTTTTTTATTGTTGAAGTAATGAAGTTGTTCAACTTGTTCTTCGTGCGTTCTCTAAACAACGAAGCTCTATTTGGATAAAATATTATTGACCAAGTAAACTATTCATTTATATTTCTGATGATGACAAAATGAATTGTTATTATTGAATTTAATTGTGATGATATTAGTAGCTTTATTATAATGAAATAATAAAAGGGAAAAGTTAATAAAAGAGTCAAATGAATAAATTGAATAATTAATAAATAGAGAAAATGAGGGTGGAGCGCATTTGTAACTCAAGTGAAGAACCGAGATTAAGGAGGAATCAAGTATATTAAGACTTAAGTAAATCGTTACAATCTTTTTTGTATCATTATCTTGATCATTTCGATAAAATAAGGGCTTAATCATTGTATGATAATTTGCATAGAGGACATAATGTACAAATTCTTTTATAATTAAGAGAACTTTTATTTTGATATTTTAAAAAAATTTTGATCTTTAAAAAATCCTCTTTGGTAAACTTCTAAAATGAGTTTGAACTCAGTTTTAGTTAAAGTAATGTGGTTTAATCTTTGAAAGAATTTAAAAAATATTTAAAAACATGCCTAAAATTTATTAGCCGATTAATGTATATGTGTAGTTGATTAATGTACTGTTTCTGAACACATTAATCTACCAATATCTAAGTGTAGCTGATTGATATATCAAAAGAAGTGAAAAATTATATACTATGAGATTGTATGTCATATTGATCGATCAATTAGTTGACCAATATGCATATTAGTTAATTAATGGGTCAGATTGGTCAACTAATATCATTGTTACTATTATAACAACTAGTTTTTATATCTAAAAACTTTTTAAGTTTTTTAGTATATATAGATTATATATGAGTTATGAGAGTTAGTTAGACATACTAAAGAATTTCTAAGAGCCTTGGAAGGCTAAATAATACAAGTCTACAATATATAAGAGATATTAAGTCTTTGTTCATTGATGTGAGCAAAAGAAAGAGCTTTTAAATTGTATAACCATTGTAATGGAAAAATTACTTAGGATACACTTTCAAAGGATTCGTTTTGACCTTGAACAAGATTTGTACATGGTTTTTAGTCGCTTATGATAAATAAGATGTTATATGGAGGGCTGCTCTTTAATCATTGAAGGACAAAGAGAGTAAATTTCCAAATGGAGCTTAGAGAGTGGATGTAGGCTAAACATTGTTTGATTGAACAGTTATAAATTAAATTTTCCCTCTTTCCCTATTCTATTTTTATATTTGTTTTATAAATGCTTTATATGAAACTTGTATAATCACTCATTAGAATAAACAATTCGTTCATTAGTTTGAAACTAAAACAAAAAGTGAACACATACAATTCATCCTTTATGTGCCAGTTAGGGACTAACAATTAGCATCAAAGTGGGTCTTATTCATTGCATATATGTCTCAAGTGAAATTTGAGAAAAGCTTACCATAACACAATTTGATTCACTTTTTAGCCAAGAAAGTCAAAGCACATATAGACCCACGTTCTTTGATAGATATAATTACCTTATTAGAAGACTAGGATGAAACACTTTCTTTTAGTCAAAGGGTTGATGTTTAAAATCTTATAAAGAATGGATCCTATATATACCCTAATGAAATCCTAAGTGAAAGATAAAATGGAGATTAAGATACCAAAGGATAGAAGTGAGTAGGACAATAAGGATAGGAAACTCACTTCATCAACTAATAAGGCCATACATATTTTATTTTATGTACTGAATATGAATGAATTTAATAGAGTATCCATGTGGGAAATTACTTAAGAGATGTGGCTTACACTTGAAATCTTATATGAGGGTACCGTTAAAGTGAAAGAGAGTATATTTGTACATCATTATAAATTGTTTCTATAAATTTATAACATATATGTTCACTCCATTTATATAATTAGTGCTCTTAAAGGTCTTGACAAGACTCATACTAATCTTGAATTGGTTAGAAAATTTCTTAGGTCTTTACTGAATATTTGGGAGATGAAGATAAATACCATATAAGAAATAAAAGATTTTAGCATCTTGCTCTTGGAATAGCTAGTTGTATCACTCTTTATCTATAAGCTGTAAATGAATGAATTAAATGAAATAGAAGAGATTGTAAGAAGAAGAGGTTTGGTGATTGAAGTCTCTAAAGATGAAAAATTTGAAGATGACAAGACCTCAATAAGTGAGAGTAATGAGGATATTTTAAAGCTTATTATAAAGAAATTTAAGAAGTTCTTATAAAAGAAGAGGGGCAAACAATTAAAGAAGAAAGAGGAAGTAATTAGGGCCACATAAGATGACACTAATAGTTTGAAGAGTGGGAAATCTAAAAATATGGTGACAAGTATATGCTTTATAGAAAATAAGAATAAGGTATCCTCATTTTCAAATTCTTATGATGATAATGATGAATGTGATATTAATTTTTCATATGATGATTTAGTTGAATGTTTAAAGGTCATGAGATTGAAAAGGAAGAAATTAGCTTCTAAGCATAAAGAGATTTAAATCTCTT
>JANZXR010000008.1:16634492-16678683 GCA_027575705.1 Erythroxylum echinodendron
AATATATGTGTTATGTGGGTTTGTGGTAGTCCCTCAAGAACCATCACGTGCACGTTGACCCAAGAATAGGCTTCTCCCGCTTACCCGCTAGTGGCACGGACCTCCTCCAAGGACTCCCTCAAGTTTACGACTACACAGAACCATTATATGGAAATGTATAGTGCGTCATGAATTTGGACTTACCCAAACCAGTCTGATGTGCTCATGATTTGTTTGACAAGATGAATGTATGCATGGTTTGTAACTGAATATGTTTTATTTATGCAAAAAGGTTTTCTGCTTGTTTCTAAGTTATAAACCTGTCACCCACGAGCTTTAAGCTCACCCCCTCCAAATTTTGTCCAATTCAGGTGAAGCACAAGAAAGTGAGTAATTCAGGATACAAGGCAACACCTAGTCTGCAAATGTTCTTTTGTAATTCTTAAGATTGATTTTGAGAACTAAGGCTTTAGCCACCTTTCAAGTTTTATCAGTCTAAGAGTTCTGATGTATTATGACTTGTAAGGCTATTAAAGCCTTGTAAAACAAATATACATTTTGGGGATGAATAAAATATGTATATATATGATTCCGCGCATGGTTATGATCACTGTTAAGTTTTACGTTGCATGTGTTGATCCAATAATTTTGAGGTGTGAGAAGCGATTAATGTTTACGTGCGGGTGATTCTGACATGATTTTGGAATAAATGAGAATAGTTGAGAAGGATAATGGGTTGCATTAAATAAGGTAGATACAAAGGAAAAATACAGAGGAAGAATATCGTCTGTGATGAACTCACAACACAGAGACTAGGAAAATTTAGAAGAAGAAGTATCCTCTGTGCTGATGTCAGAACACAGAGGCAAGAAAGATTAAAGAGTAGAAGTATCCTCTGTGATGACGTTAGAACACAAAGGCAAAGGGGATTAAAGAGTATAAGTATCCTCTATGATGACGTTAGAACACAAAGGCAAGGAGGATTAAAGAGTAGAAGTATCCTCTGTGATGACGTCAAAACACAGAGGCAAGGAGAAATGAAGAGTAGAAGTATCCTCTGTGATGACGTCAGAACACAAAGGCAAAGAGGAACGAAGAGTAGAAGTATCCCCTGTGCTGATGTCAGAACATATAGGAAAGGATGGGTAAAGTATAGAAGTATTATCTGTGATGACGTGTCAGATGACGTTAGAACACAGAGGACACGTCATCACATAGAAGATAGAATATAGAGGATAGACCACAGATGATAAGTGGTCAACCCAAAAGATAAAAGTCAACCACAGAGGATAGAACACAAAGGATAGATCACAGGTCGAGGATTATAAGAAGGAGTTAAGAAGTTATTTGAGTTGAAGTGTATCCTTTGTGTTACTATTCATAGAGAATAATCTATGTTACTGTTCACAGACTTCGTCTGTGTTACTGTTCACAGACTTCGTCTATGTCACTGTTCACGCTATCGTCTGGGCTACTGTTCATGGTTATCTTCTGCCCTATCTTTGACCCTTCAAAAGATAAAATTTGCCTTCGAGGTCTTCATGAAAGTTGTAGCTTTTGAAGTCCTCTTTCAATCTATCCAAAGAAACCCTAGTTTGGATGCCTATAGGAAAAGTTATACTAATAGCCCCGAAGCAGGTATATGTGTAAAGTGTGGACTCACCAACGCTAATCCTCAAGATATTTAGGTTGAAAGGGATAAATGGACTAGTTGACTACCATAGTAGTAGTCGACTGTTCTAAGAGCTGAGCTGAGCCTAGAAAAGGGAAGTTTTGAGAAGACGACCTGATAATGATAAGTCTCATAATTTTCTGAAGGTTAGACTCCAGAAACGGGGCCCGACAGTGTTAGTATCAGAGCAAGCAGTAGTTAAACTCCGGTAACGGGGTCTAACAGTTGTGGTATCAGAGTAAGCAGGAGTTAGACTCCGATAACGGGGTCTAACAGTTAATCAGTCTACTACTATTTTCCATCTGTTGGGTCGTTTGGAAGATAAGAAACAAGGTCATTTATGATGGTAAGCAACTAAGTTTTCGCAGGGTTACAAACTATACGGTGCAGCTCCTAAGCTCCATCACAAGCATGCGCCCCTTACCATTCCGTCCTTCAATGTTTCTTGAGGTTTCACGACTGGGGTATATTTGTTGTCTTCAACAACAAATTTGTGTCATGACTCTCACTTGGCAACCACCACCAACTGGGTAGTACAAGGTGAATGTCAACAGATCCTCTTTGGGCAATCCAGGTGCCTCTAATGGTGGAGTTGTAATTCGAGACTCAGTCAGCCAAGTATTTCTTGCTGGATCATTTTTCTTCTCAAATGGACCAACAATTTATGTGGAAATATTAGCTTTGCACAAGGCGGTGCAATTATGTATTGACAATAACCTCAGGGACATCATTGTAGAAAGCAACTCCATGCTCTTTGTGCACTTTATCACCACCAAGTCAAGCTGGCCATGGACATACTGAGATCTACTAGACAAGGCTCGCACCTTCATGCATATGACTCAAGCCAGGATTCAAAATCAATATCGTGAGGCTAATGCAGTTGTCGACTCCTTAGGCAAACTAGCTAGCTCTACTGCTTTTTCAACCTTGTTTAGCTTTTCCTCTTTGCCTTGTAACATCCAGTCACTAGCATATATGGATCAATGGCAGTACCCTTATATTAGAGTGCTATAATGATGTTTTTCTTTTGTGAATAAATAAGAAAAGTCTTATAAATCAATGTAAATTAATCATGCATTCAAGAGGAAAAATGTTTTAACCTTTCAAGAAAATATTTTATTCTTTAAACTATTTTGGTAGAAATTCTAAATGTGTTTTAGTGTGTTTAAATCAATTTTTGTTAAGTATTGACCTTAAGTTTTTATTTCCAATGACTATCTGTAATAGCTAATTTTGTTTATAATGACTAATTTGTAACAACTAAATTTTGTTCTTATTAGCTAGTTTATAATAACTAATTTGTAATTGATAATTCTTATTTTGCTAGTTTACAGTGAGTAGTTTATAGTAGATAATTTTTATCAGTCCTCAAGTGACACGTAAAGGAGTGAATTATATTTGTATAATTTATGACCTTTTAAAAATTTAATGAAAGAATTGCCTAAAAATATAAATGTTTTTTTAATATGTATATAAAATTTAATACAAGCAACCATAAACCTTTGCAACATCTTCGTCTTTAGGTTCCACTCAAACTAGCAAGCTTACAATAAGATCTATACCATACTTCTTCCTTGACTATTCCTTTCAATATAAAGAGTGTCAATGCTTTGACCCTAAAAATTCAAATTTTTACATCTCTCGTCATGTTCATTTTTTAAAAATGATATGCTTAATCTTCCCAAAACACTTCCTCTTCCCTTTCACCTTTCAACATCACAGCGCCTTTATATTTTAATTTGCTTTCTTCACCTACTCCCTTATGTCCTTTTCAAATGCCTTTGACACACCCTACTTTTTCATCATCA
The DNA here is from genome assembly GCA_027575705.1 of Erythroxylum echinodendron. Lineage (NCBI taxonomy): Eukaryota > Viridiplantae > Streptophyta > Magnoliopsida > Malpighiales > Erythroxylaceae > Erythroxylum > Erythroxylum echinodendron. Next base: position 16,637,952 of record JANZXR010000008.1, read on the forward strand.
CCACCGTATTTACATCCTATAATTGCTCATACATATGACCTCAATTACATTTTCAAACAATTTTCTAACTATGTCACTAGTTATACCCTCATACATATTCTTCATGCACTTGATCCCACTTCCTTCACTTAAGCTAATAAATTTTCTCATTAGCATCAAGTCATGCTTGATTAGCTCAATGCTCTTCATTGCAATCAAACATAAACTGGTATTCCTCTACCATCAAATGCTAATGTTAAGTGAGTTTTTCTATAAAACAAAATTCTAGTGGTACCCTTAAGCACTAAGCTTGTCTTATTACTAAAGAATACCATCAGACTTATAGTACTGATTATAAAAATACTTTTAGTTATGTTTTCAAACCCATAATCATATGTATTATACTTACTCTTGCTCTCTCTAATAATTGGTCTATTATCGCAGCATCGTTGATGCTCTTCGATATTTTTGTCTTACTCTTCCTAAAATCTAAATCGACATCGATAAAGTATCAAAAATTTTATATTGTTACTAATATTCATTAGATTGCAGGTAAAAGAATTTTACAATATCTTTGGTCCATTCTCTCTCATGGCATTTACTTAACTAATGCCTTACTGTACAAGTCTATTTTGACATTGAATAAGTCTATTGTTTTGATGATCGTTGTTTTACATTTGACTACTATTTTCCTTGATTCTAATCTTATTTTTTGGAATGTTAAGAAACAATCCACTATTACTAATCTTAACATTGAAGCTGAATATACGAGTATTGCCCTTATCATTACTTAAATATATTGGATCACCTCTATTGTTGGTGGAATGAGTTTGTCACATGCCAAAAACTCTCTAGTGCAATAATCTTAGTGCTATTTTTTTATATTGCAAATTCGGTTTCTCATACTCCATACTAAATACATTCAGATTGATATTTATTTTGTTCAGACTTAATTGAAAAAATCTCTTCATCAGTCACATTTATTCTTTTAATCAAAATGTTGATATCATGATTAAAGTCTCCGTGCAGCTAATGCTAAGTGAACTTAAGGAGGTCATGGTAATATGTGACAATTTTCATAAACTGATAACTATAAAAAACTGTTCGGCACAATTACAAAATTTTTGAAGCTGGTAGAGAATCAATAGTGTGTTAGTAGCATCATTTGAAGCAAAAGCTCACAGTTAGCTCCACCTGAAAAAACAAACCAAAGCAAGCTGCTTTGCTTCGTTGAAGATGCTGTCTTTCTTTCATTCCCTTCATTTGTATACTCCGAGAAAATTTGGAACCTCCCCTTTCATTTCTTTTTCTCAGGTCTCTCATTCTCTCTAACTTTGCTTTTTTCATTTGGGTCCTTTCATAGCAGAGTACATGTTATAAACATTTTTTTTTTGGCAGAATGGAAGAAGAAAAGGGTTCGGTTATTTTGGGATGAATACCCGCTTGTTTTCGTCTTTAGGTAACGACCCAAGTTGGTCTTGTTCTGTTGATTGTCGTTTGCGAACTTTTGATGTTTCTTGTGATGAAGCTGACAATGGTAACGCAAAGGAGAAAGAAGATGCATTACGTATGGCTCTCACTCAACTTTCAAGTGAATTTGGTAAAGAGTCTATGTTGTCCTTGCAGCGCTTTTTCCGCTCCCGTCGTGCTCCTGTTATATCTACAGGCTCTATGAAGCTTGATGTTGCCCTTGGTATTGGCGGGTTACCAAAGGTAATCTTTTGCTTAAAAGCTTGTGGGCGCACTGAATCAAGTCATAAGGGTCCTTTATCTTCTGGGCTTCCGATTGCAACCAGAGATTAAAGCTATAAAAGTCCCATCCTCTGTCTCGTTGACTAATAGGCTTACACCATCAAAATACTCAAAAAAACTTTCTTCTAAATTAAGATATTTGTTAAACTTTAGCTCATGTTCAAACTGAAATTGGCTGTAAACGTTTTATACTATGATTAAGATTACAGTATTACTGCTGAGCTCCAAGCTATAGGCTTAATTGCAAAATCTTGGTGCTAACTTGGTAATTCTAACTTTTATCTAAAATTTGATCTCATTTGACAAACAAGCCAGATCTCCTATACTGGTGTATAGCATATATTGTTGTTGATGCATATTTTCAAAGATATTATAATCTGTTTTCTTGGAACTATGTGACATTTTCTGTGGAAACTATATACAAAGTCGTTGCAATTTTAATGAGAAATCCACTGTGGTCTCAGGGAAGAATGGTTGAAATTTATGGTCAAGAAGCTTCTGGCAAGACAACGCTTGCACTTCATGTTATCAAGGAAGCTCAAAAACTTGGAGGTTTGTGCTGATATATTTGTCTAGTATTAAAGTAAATACGTAAACCAGCCAACATATCCTTAATTAGCAAGTTATGAGGAAGAGTCTTTTATCTTATTATTGTGAAATTGAATTGGGAACCTTGAATTAAAAAAGGTATCCTGTTATGGAAAAGCAATTCCTAAGGAAAAAATAACGATGCTAAACACTTGCATGCTAGATTTCATTTATTTTTTAATTTTTACTTGACAGCTTCTTTTATAAACAGGCCAGCCTAGGCTGAGTTATTTAACTTTTTTTCTTCACCTGGGTTGTTAAGATGTTATCTTTCCTTGCTGGATTGTCTTCTGGGCAGGATATTGCGCTTATCTTGATGTTGAGAATGCAATGGACATTTCACTAACAGAATCAATGGGCATAAATACAGAAAAACTTCTTGTAGCACCTCCTGATTCTGCTGAAAATTTGTTGAGCGTAATTGACACGCTAACCAGAAGTGGTTCAGTGGATGTAATTGTGGTTGACAGTGTATGTAATTTTCCTCTCCATCCATAGTTTCCAGAATATATTTTATTTCTGCTTGCCATTACCCATTATGATGTGATCGGTTTTAAAAGTTTTTTTTAACATTCCCTAATGCCATTACAAGTTGTTCTAGTACTTGATACCGTACTTTAATTTGTTAAGGTGTGGAGATTGTGTCTTAATTACGTGTAATTATTCTTCAACATTTTATATGTGTGACCTACAGTTCCCAAGACAAAGAGATTGACGCCCTAAGTGATTTCAGAATTTCATCATTCGTGGTTTCTTTACGAGTCCCTTTCTTTTTCAAACATATGTGAAGGAAAAAGCTTGTCCATATGACAAATTTATCAAGTTTACTTTGTGAGAGAGAAAGTTGTTCAATTGCCTTTTTTATGTTGTCCTTTTTTTGCTTTCTAAATGGTGCAAACATGCATTTGACAATGTCACATGTCATAATTTCAACAGAATTTGTCTCTAGTGAGTCCTTGACTCAGATAGATGTATTGCATTTCATGATTTGAAATTGACATCCTATGGTTAGTACTATATAGCCTTCAATTTCATATCAATGTGCCTTTCTTTGCTGGGAATTCAATACTGGAAACAATAACTAATATCTGTTAAATGATGCTCTCTTGAATTAAATTATGAACGAACACTTCTTTACTTATTTATAAATGATTCTTATATGAATGGAAGGATTGAGCACTGCTCTTACTTGGTGATATGTTCCAGTTACCCATTGATGTTGATAAAGTTGAGAGTGCTTTATGGTCCAACTCCTCAGTTTAGTGAATATGACTTTTGATTATTGTACCAACTACTAATGCTGCTAGATTAAGTCTTGTTGTTTTCTTAAGCAATTACCAAATTGTTTGTTAACTTAGCAACTTGACCATTAAATAATATCCAAACCATAAATTATAAAAGGAGTAGATGCTCTCTCTTCTCTCTTCTTTTCATTTTCTCTTTAGTTTAACTTTTCTATTTTTGGCTGACTTCTTTTGAAATCCTACTTTCTCGCCCCTTCTTTGCCATTTACTTCCCTTTTTCAGTACATCTGTGGTTGCTTTTCTGGAAAGTAAAATTAAGAAGAATGCGGAAACTTCTTTTGCTAATACTTTTTTAACTAGTCACATATTTATAATCCTAATCATGTCTATAATGGTGGACTTTTATATTATGGGATGCAAAGATGGTCATAATTAATATGTTCTCCTCTTCATATTAGTTCTTGCACTTGTAAGTTACTGATATGTTGAAATCACAAGAAATCAAGGAGGATTTCAATCTCCTTGACTTGCTCCTAATTAGGACGCTAATTTGTCTCCCTATCTTACATTGCACTTATTCCTAATTTAGATCATGATTGTGCACTATATATGGATGTAAATATTGTATATAAAAGATACTAGAAAAACAACAAAGAAAGAAGAAAGTTACCGTGGATGTAGGTCTCATTGACCGAACCACTTAAATCATCGATGTTTATTTTTTGTTTTCACTTTATTTATTTTTACTATAATTTTAGGGGTAGTCATTCTTTTGTAGGTTCAAAAATGCCTGGAATGCCCTCCTATAGGTGAGAGTGGAACTCCTTAATCAACTCGAGAATCCTAGGAGAATTGTTAGGGAGAACTAATCTACCCTTACACATCAAATGCCCCTGCCTAAGAGAAAAATCATTGGGACTTGTAGGATCAACCAATAAATCAATCACAATTTGCCTAACTTTGGATCACACCTAATCTCCTCATCCATTCCCTCCATCGCATGACACCTCCTTAATGACAAGGCTGCTAATTGAGTGGATTGTACCCTTGATTCTAGATTCATCCTAGATAAAGCATTAGCAGCTCTATTTTCCTATCCAGGTTTATACATAATGGTGAATTGAAAGCTAACCAACTTGGATAACCATTTTTGTTGTCCCTCACTAACTACTCTTTGACCCAAGAGGTATTTGAGGCTAAGCTGATCAGTTTTGATGATAAAAGGATGGCCAATGAGATAATGTCTCCATTTTTGTGCAGCTAAAACCACAGCCATCAATTCTCTCTCATAAACAGATTTACCTTGGGCTCTCGGTGATAAAGCTTGACTGAAAAGTGCTAAAGGTCTACCCTGTTGTGTAATGACAACCTCTACCCCAAAACTTGAAGCATCTGTCTCTATTTCAAAGGGCTGATTAAAATCTGGAACTGCTAACAAAGGTATTGTCATCATGTCTTCCTTGAGTCTCTCAAAAGACTTTTGAAGCTCCTCACCCCACTTAAACCCATTCTTTTGTAATAAAGTAGTAAGAGGTTTGGCTAACTTCCCATAATCTTTTGACAAAACGCTTATAATATCCTGTCAAACCCAAAAATTCCCTCAAACTTTTAATGTTTGTAGGTGCCGGCCATTTGATCATACTCTCAATTTTGGATAAATCAGTAGCAACCCCTCCCCCAGAAATCACATGGCCCAAGTACTTGATCGAAGATTGGGCAAACAGGCATTTTTTCTTGTTGACCACCAATTGGTTATCCAACAGGGTTTGCAAAACTATCTGCAGGTGATCTAAGTGTAAACTCAAGTCGGGACTATAAATAAGAATATCGTCAAAGAAAACTAAGACAAATTTTCTCAAGTATGGCCTAAAGATTTCGTTCATAAGGGACTGGAAAGTATCAGGAGCATTAGTTAAGCCTAATGGCATAATTAAAAATTCATAATGACCCTCATAGGTCCTAAAAGGTGTTTTTTCCGTGTCCTCAGGTCTGACTTTAATTTGGTGATACCCCGACTTAAGATCAAGCTTAGAAAAGACTCTAGCACTTCCAATCTCATGTAACAACTCATCAATAATTGGAATAGGGAATTTACCAGGAATAGTTATATTGTTTGAAGCCCTGTAATCTACACAAAAATGCCACCCACCATCCTTTTTTTTTTCCTAAGAGCATTGGACTGGAATAAGGACTCATACTGGGTTTTATGACTCCCGTAGACAATAATTCTTTAACAATTTTTTCAATTTCATTTTTATGCTGGAAGGGATACCTGTATGGTCTGATATTTGGTGTTGTTGCTCCCTCACAAAGTCTAATGGCATGATCTTGGTCTCTGGAAATGGGTAACCCCAAAGGCTGATAAAAAACCAACAGATCCACAACCTCCCCAGGCAATGGCTGAATCAGTTCTGCCTCCCTTCCAATACTCACGAAATCACTGCCCAAACAAGAAACAGGTTGTCTTCTTACTATCAACAGCCAACCGTAACTTAGAAAACTCCACAGCAAACCCGAAATCTCCCTTCTGCAGGTTTTTTATCATAGCCTTCAAGGAAACAATAGTTTTACTCAACGATGGATCACCCTTCAAGACTATTTTCTTGTCCCTTGAACTGATCGTCATTGTTAACCTTTTGTAATTAGCAGAAAAATCACCCAATTTTTTCAGCCAACTCACTCCGAGAACAACATCAGCACTACCAAGGTCAAACGGGTAGAAATCTTGAATTACCACCAATTCTGGAAAAATCAGCTCAACCTGTCGACATATTCCTTCTCTGTGAACACAATACCCTTCACCAACCTCTACCCCAAACTTCCTACCCATATCAACTTCCAACCCCAACTTTTGGACCAACTCTTTGGAGACAAAACAGTGGGATGCTCCACTGTCGATAAGAACAACAACCCCCTGATTTTGTATGACTTCCTGCAACTTGAGTGTCTTACACGATTGTCCAATCCCCATTATTGAGTTCATTGATAGCTCCATTTTAGACACCACCATCTCATTGTTCTCTTCTCCTCCATTTCGATCGCCAGCCCCTGAAGCTTCTCCCACTTTCTCCTCGTCATCTTCCTTGCCATCAAGAATCAACACCATCAAACTTCGCTTCTTGCAAACATGTCTAGGGTCGAATTTTTCATCACACTTAAAATAGAGGCCATGCTCACGCCTATATTGAATTTCTTTTTCAGAAAGATGTCGGAAAGGTCTTTTAGTGGAGGCGGTGTTGCTTTTGGTTTGGCGAGCATCTTATGGTGGTGGATGCCCTGTTCTTTTGCTTTCGCGTCTGTGGTGGAAAAAGTTGGGAACCAGTTGTGATTTTAGGGTTTCATTCCCTAAAATATCCCCTTCTTTTTGTCCATAAGTGAAACGGGTCTCAGCTGTAGCATAAGACTTCTGAAATGGGACAGATCTGGGTGGATAACGTCTGACCCGATATTTATTTCCTTGCGGATTGCTTAATAACTAAAAACGTTCTTCCAAATTTTGAGCTATGTCAATCAACAAAGATAAAGAATATGCCTGAAAAACTTTTAAATCTGCCTGTAATTCCTTACGAAGTCCATTAGTAAAAAATTCCATCAATAATTCATCAGACACTTTGGGAATTAATCCAGACCACAATTCAAATTGAGATACATATTGTCTTACCGTACCCTCTTGTTTTAGATTCATCAAGGCGTTGTATGATGATTTCACTGCTCCCATTTGAAATCGTATGGGAAAAGATTCCTTCAATTTATGCCACATACGAAGCGGTTTTCATGACTTGCACCATTGGAACCATGTAATAGCTTCTTCCTCAAAACACATAGAGGCCACCATAACTTTTTCTGCATCAGTAGTTCGATTGATTGTAAAAAATCGCTCCGCCTTAAATATCCAACTTTGAGGATCCTCCCCATTAAATAAGGGAAGATCAACCTTTCTATGTTTGGTGCCCGAAACCCTTCTGATATCCATCTCATCCTCTGCCATATTGGAATTTCCTTCCATTTTCGACGGACCTTCTTCTTTCTATCTTGTTTCTTTTCCTCTCGAATCTTTGTTATAAACTCCATCGTCATTCGTCTCAATTCCTCCACACTTGTTTTTATCTCGTTGATTTCATCTGCTAAATTGATTGCATGGGTATCGGATTGATTACTTGATGTGTTTGAACCATTGTAAATCCACAATTTTGTCGCTCTCTGATTCCAGTTGAATGGGGACCAGCAGAATTTCAATAAGTGTTTGAATATAAATAAGAAATCAGTTACTAAATGATACTTTTATTCAATGGAAATCGTCTTACTAATACAACTGAATAGGCCAAGTGGCCTTTGAGAATGGGACAACGACACTAAACTAACTAACTAACAATTTAAGTGGAAATACAAGCAACATAACTATAAGGTACCAAGGGTGTACGAACCCTCCAGAGCCGAACTGGAAATAATCCTAATGCTTGGCTCCTCATTCAATGAGGAAAGTCCTCAATTTATTCATACGCAGAAACATAAATTGCGGGAGAATCATCACTCAGTCTCATTCAAACTCAGTTGCAATCTTCTTATCCCAAGCCTTTATATTTGAAACTGGAATATCTGATCCCTTGAGTTCCCTATATTGCTCCAACACTTTTAACATTTGCAATCCCTTGCTGGCGTCCACCTGTCCTCCTGGAAAATACTGTTTTGCCCTTCGCGTGTACACCTGGATAGGATGAGACTCATTGGTTTCATGTGTGTGCTTTGGCTTATTTCAATTGTCACACCAAACATGGGGTTTTTGCTCCAATTTCCCCTGGACCATTCAGCTAGCACAAGCCTCTGCAGCAAGGGTAGAATTCTCCACTGTTCTTTTGGGCACGTTTTTTCTTCCCTAACATAACAAACCTGCAACTTTCTGTTACAGTCCTGAGTCTATGATCGCGTCACCGGATGATTAATCAGAGATTCTTCTCCCAAAAAAAGGGTTTTTACCCTTGTTCTTCCTCCTGGATGTACCTATAGTGAGTAATCCTACACAGCTAATCGAAGGGAGCTGCAACCTTGAAACTCGTTTAAGAGAGAGAGTTTTAGATCTCATGATTTCTAATAAATTCTGCTTGTTTTCTTTATTGCTGAATAACTCCTTGTTATAGGAAAATCTCCTTACAATCAAGAAGAATAATAGAACTAGAATTCCTAGCTAAACAAACTCCTACTGCCAACTAGAATTCCAAACTAAACTAGAATTCCTAGCTAAACAAACTCCTATTGCCAACAAGAATTCCTAACTAAGCAAGGATTCAGAATCCTTAATAGAATTACTAACAGAACATAATTGGAAATAACAAAAATTAGACCACCTAGGATTCCTTATTTCACACACGGCATTAGTATCTTAGGCAGTAATCTTTTTGCGTCGTTCATATTTTTGTCCCACGAATGCATCTGTAGCATTACTCCCCTCCTCCATAAAAAGCTTGTCCTCAAGCTTGAAGTCCGAAAATGCCATTTTGAACTCTGAGCCATCTTCCCAAGTAGCATCCTCTGTCGCATCTCCATTCTACTGCACTAAAATTTCCCAACGACCTCTATTTAACCGAGACCGCAAATGGGCCATAGGACTTATCAGAACTCGACCTTCTTCAAGCGAGGGTAGCTCTGGTGGCTTCTCGGGTATCTCACCCTTGAAAGGCTTCAACAAAGATACATGGAAAACATTATGCAGCTTGCAGTCCAAGGGAAGCTCTAGTTGGTATGCTACTGTACCAATGCATTTTGCCACCCGGAATGGTCCATAGAACTTGGGTGCAAGTTTATGTGTAATGGGGCCAGCAATGGTCTTTTGACGATAAGGATGTAAACGCAACCACACATATGTACCAGGAGAGAATGCCACATCACGATGTCCTTTGTCATAGATGTTCCTCATTCGTTGCTGTGCTTGTTGGAGTTTGGTACGAATTGCGACTAAAGCTTCATCGCGATCAAGAAGTGCTTGATCCACTGCATCTACTCGAGAAGTTCTTGCAACATAAGATGTCAAACTCGGAGGTTCCCTGCCATATACTACGTGAAATGGAGATGTTTTTAAAGGCTGTGTGGAAGGACGTGTTGTAACAAAATTCAGCCCAAGGAATCCATTCTACCCACTTCTTAGGTCGATCTCCAGCAAGGCAACGCAAGTACATTTCAATGGTTCGATTAACCACCTCGATCTGCCATCAGATTGTGGGTGATATGCAGAGGAGAAATTAAGATTGGTTCCGCATAAACGAAACAACTCCTTCCAAAAGGTACTTGTGAAAAGGGTATCTCGATCACTAACAATAGATTCAGGAATACCATGTAATCGAACAATATTTTCAAGGAATGTCCTTGCAATAGTGCAAGCATTGTACGGATGTGCCAATGGAATAAAGTGAGCATATTTTGAGAATCGATTAACGACCACTAATAATACAGTTTTACCCAACGATTTTGGTAACCCGTCAATAAAATCCATTGATATATCCGACCAAACCTGGTAAGGTAATTGTAACGGTTGAAGTAATCCAGCTGGACTCAAACTACGCATGTCGTGACATATTCCTTGATGGTGTTCTTCATGCCCGTACAATAAAAATTCTTGCGAATTTGCTGTAATGTCTTCTCAGCTCCTTCATGAGTATTATCATGGATTCCTGATAATATAGCATTGATCAAGGAAGAGGTTGGTAACAGATAAATGCCATCTCAGAAGAACACCATTCCATCACGCAAGGACCAACCAGGTTCTGATGTTCCTTGCTCAATTCTTGATTTATTTCCAGTAAAGTGGCTGAATCTTGAATCTCTGCTTGAATCTCATCGAACAAGACAACCTGTGGTTGAGATATTGGGTACAACAACCCACAGTCTTCTTCACGTCGTGACAAAGAGTCTGCTGCAGTGTTCAGCTGGCCAGCCTTATATTCCACTTGAAAATTGAATCCCATTAACTTGCTAAGCTAGTGTTGTTGGGGGCATGTGGACAACCGTTGTTCAAGTAAATACTTGAGACTATAGTGATCTGTTCGAACGGTAAAGGGACCTCCCCAAAGGTATGGTCTCCAATGTTGGATTGCCTTCACTAATCCGATTAATTCTCGCTCCTACGCTGCAAGTTTAAGATGACGATCTGCTAATTTCCTACTAAAGAAGGCAATGGGATGTCCCTTTTGTTGTAGGACAGCTCCTATACCTACACCAAATGCGTCACATTCAACTACAAACTTTTCCTCAAAATTAGGTAAACTCAACACTGGGGCAGCTATTAAGGCTTTCTTTAGCATGGCAAAGGAGACTCTGGCCGCATCATTCCATTGAAAAGCTTGTTTCTTTAGCATGTTTGTCAAGGGGGCCGCAATTTGACCATAATCCTTAATGAATTTTCGGTAATATCCTGTCAAACCTAAGAATCCATGCAAGGCTTTGATAGTTTGAGGTTGAGGCCAATCAGCGACCGCTTGAATTTTACTTGCATCAGTGGAAACACCTCCTACTGATACCACATGGCCTAAATAGGAGACTTGTGGTTTTCCAAACGAGCACTTTGACTTCTTAAGATAGAGATGATGGGCCCTCAATAGTTCAAAGACAATTTGTAGATGCGTCAAGTGGCTCTCCCAAGGGCTGCTATACACAAGGATATCGCCAATAAAATCAAGCACAATCTGACGTAAATGGGGTTGAAATACCTCGTTCATTAACGCTTGAAAGGTGGAAGGGGCATTGGTTAGTCCAAAGGCCATGACAAGGAACTCAAAATGGCCATGGTGAGTTCGGAAAGCTGTTTTTTCCACATCACGAGGATCCATTCGAATCTGATGATAACCGGATCGGAGATCAAGCTTGGTAAAAAATTTTGCACCATGCAACTCATCCAACAATTCATCAGCTACTGGGATGAGAAATTTATCGTTCACAGTTTTATCGTTTAGCTCCCGATAATCGACACAAAATCGCCATGTGCCATCGTGCTTGCGAACTAGCAGTACAGGGGAGGAGAATGGCGATCAACTAGGCCGGATGATGCCTTGCTGTAGCATTTGCTGACATTGTTTTTCAATCTCATCTTTTTGAAAGTGAGGATATCGATAGGGTCAGACCACCACGGGGGTTGTATCTGGCTGTAAAGTAATACGATGATCGCATGGTCGGATGGGTGGTAGTCTTATCGGCTCTTGAAATAATTCCTCGAAGGCTGCCAGTATTTTCTCCAAGTCCCTCTTGTGAGGTTGTGCTGCTTGAAGATGATTTATTGTTGGGTGTGAGGACTGCGGCTGTCACTGTAACATAACTGGGTTGCCCGCCTTCCCGAAACACATTATTAGGGACGTAAAATCCCATAAAACTGGGCCCAATGTTTGTAGCCACTATATACCTAGTACCAAATCAAAACCAGCCAAGGGAATCACGTAAAAATCAGACTTGAAAGGATGATTGGTGATTGAAAACTGTATGTTGGTGCATTTGCCTAATCCCACAATTTGCTCCCCATTTGCTACAGCCACTTTAAGGTTCGTTTGGGGCTGAATGTGAATTCCTAACGTTGGAGCTGTTGTCGAACTAATAAAGTTGTGAGTACTACCGAAATCCACCAAACTAGTTAATGGCTACTCACAAATGACTGCCGTTAATTGCATTGTTCTAGCATGTTGTTCGCCTATAATAGCATTTAAGGATATCGCCGGAGTACTTTTTTCTTCCTTTGAGTCTCCTTCCTCTGTGTCTTCTATTTCCAGCCAAAATAGTTTCTTGCATTGATGTCCGACAACATATTGTTCATCACAATTATAACACAATCCTTGAGCTCTACTAGTGGCCATCTCAGCTCTTGTTAATCTCTTAATAAATGGAGTTGAAGCTCTGCTGGAAGTGGTTACTGCACTGCCAACAACAATGTCCGATTTGGCATTATTTGAAGTTCCCCTTGAATTGAAGTTAATGGTAGGATTTACGCCTTTCTTCATGTTTTGGGTGAGCTGTAATTTTCTTTCATAAGCCCTGGCCAAATTGATGGCATTTAACAACTTCGGTGGGCTGTGCAATTCTACGTCAATGCAGATATTCTCCTTTAGTCCTGCTGTAAACATGTCGACCTGTTGATCAGCTCGTACTGAGCTTGCCCGTGCTAATAATGTTTGAAATTCTCACTGGTACTCTTCTACAGAACTTGTTTGTTTGAGGTTAATTAACTCTCCTAAAGGGTTGCTCCGCAAGGGTGGACCAAAGCCAAGGGTACAATTCTCGCTGAATGTCTTCCATGACATTTTCGGCTCCTCCTGTTCAATTTGGTAAAACCATAATTGGGCTTCCCCAATCATGTGAAATGCTGCCAAACCAACCTTGTCTCCCTCTGTCGTTCTCTGATTAGCGAAGAATTTATCGCACCTATGGAGCCACACCAATGGGTCACTTGCTCCATCATAGGTGGGGAAATCTAACTTTGTATACCGTGACACAAAACCTCCTGTTCCTGCGCCATTCACGCCTTCTTTATTGCTGCTGTTTCCTTCATCAATGTGAGGATTCTGGTTTTGGTTGGAGCCTGCATTGCTTTCGTTCCCAACGTCAACTCCTTTACCATGGCTGCTGGCATGAATTAAAGCTTCAAGTTGCTGCGATAATTGTTGAAGTTGAGCTGCCATCCGTGCCTCTGCAGTCGCCCGCCTTGATTCTGTTGCTGCAATTTTAGCATCAATTTCAGATTGGTTTTTGTGCAGAAGATTACGTAACCGTTCTTCAATGATGTTCTCGTCTATGGTGAGTGGCTTTGATACCAAATTGTTACGGTCCCAAGTCTGGGATCGCGTCATCAGACGATTAACCGGAGATTCTTCCCCCAACAAAGGGTTTTTACCCTTGTTCTTCCTCCTGGATGTACTTATAATGGGTAATCCTACACAGCTCGTTGAAGGGAGCTGCAACCTTGAACCTCGTTTAAGAGAGAGAGTTCAGATCTCGTGATTTCTAATAAATTCTGCTTGTTTTCTTTATTGCTGAATAACTCCCTGTTATAGGGAAATCTCCTTACAATCAAGAAGAATAATAGAACTAGAATTCCTAGCTAAACAAATTCCTACTGCCAACTAGAATTCCTAACTAAACTAGAATTCCTAGCTAAACAAACTCCTGCTGCCAACTAGAATTCCTAACTAAGCAAGGATTCAGAATCCTTAATAGAATTACTAACAGAACATAACTGGAAATAACAAAAATTAGACCACCTAGGATTCCTTATTTCACACACGACGTCAGTATCTTAGGCAGTAATCTTTTTGTGTCGTTCATATTTTTTTCCCACGAATGCATCCGTAACACTTTCTTCCCTCCGGACTTCAAAGTACACTTCTCCGATGGAGGGAAGGGGCTGTCTGCCAAAATTCTCCCTCAAACTCCATCAAACTCAACATTAGTCCAATAAGAAATATAAATGTACTATTATCCTCCACCAATTTCTTATAGTGGTGGTAATCTTTTGATGATTTCCGCTCATAATCATTGCTGAATAAGTCTGAATTCTGCCATAAACGTTTCAAAATATTAAAGTATTTGGTAACACTTTCCACAGATTGACAGATTTCTCCAAGTTTCAGTGTCAACTGAAACACTTGAGACTTATTGCCCAAGTTTGAATGCATGAGATTGATGTTATCCCACAACTCCTTGGTAGTGTGGTAACAGATATAATTGGAGCTGATTTCCTTTTCCATGGAATTTACCAACCAAGTCAACACCATGGAATTTTCAGTGTCCCAAGTGGAGTAACCTAGATCCTCAGGGGTAGGTTGCTTCTTTTCTCCTGTCAAGTAGCCATTTTTTCCTCTCTCTCGGATATATATCTGTACTGATTGAGACCAGCGCAGAAAATTCTCTTCATTCAACCATATAGTTGTAATATGGACAGAAGGAGAATTTGAAGTAGGTAGATGGAAGAAGTTGTTTCGTGGGGCTGTGAATTTCATAAGAGCTTGGTGGATTCTAATACATAATCAGACATGATTATGGACAATTAGGGTTGACAAACGATTAGGGTTTTAATTTCTATTGGGCATAGGAGACAGCTAGGGTTTAATTCCTGCCTAGAACTCTGATACCATGTAGGAAAAAGTGTGACTCTCGTGTATTTTACCTTTGTTGCGGTTACATAGAAACAGGAGTACAATAGTATCTATACTAGGAAAGAATCATATACAAATGAAATCCTGATTATCTCCTAATTTATTGACTTTGACTAAATCTCCCCTAATTTCTCTCGCAATCTGTTCCTCCTTCTCAACAAACATCCTCATTGCTTAAGAATTAGTGAGGGATTACCACAAAAACACTAGACATCTAAGATACATGATGGAGATAGACCTTAAGAAGGCCTTTGATTCTGTAAATTGGAGCTTTATTTTACACACTCTAGGTGCTCATGAATTTCCAGCCTGTATATTAGTTGCATTGAGAGTGCATAACTACAACTTCTTTCTCTATCCTTGAGAGTAGAGAAGCTGCACCTTTGTTTGAAGGTCAAAAAGGACCAAGGCAAGGAGATTCACTTTCCCTTTACTTTTCATAAATAATACCTTTTCATCTTATTTATGAAAATTCTTAATCTCCTAATCTTCCAGCAGATCAACAATGGAGCCAGTTTCAAGTTTCATAATAGATATGCGGCAACCAAACTTGTCCATCTCTTAGTCCTTTTTCATGCTCAGACCTTCTCCTTAGAGGTTCTATCATCAGCAATGAAGCATTTCTCTGAATTATCTGGGCTGGATATTCATGAGAACAAGTCCTGCTTATTTGTGTCAGCTAACTCTCAGAATCTGGGGCATTCCCTCCAACATCTTTGTGGTTTTCCACTGTAAAGTCTTCCCATTAAGTACCGAAGGGTACCAATTATCTCAACAGAACTCACTAATGTTGATTGTTATCCCTTTTTCAGATAATAGTGGACCAGATATCTCACTGGACAAACAGGTTTCTGTCAAATTTTGGGAGATTCCAATTGGTTAAATCTGTCCTATCCAGCATGCACCACATTGGTGATCATGTTTGTTTCTTTTCCTTCTAGAACTATCAAGAAGATCGAGCAAATTATTAGGAGCTTTCTATGGTCTAGGGGAGAGAGATTTAGGGATCAATGCCTTAAATATTTGGAACAAGGTCTTACTGGCACAAAGGATACTGACGCTTTTCAAGGATTCAGAATCTACATTGGTTGTTGGGATTCATCTTTATATATTAAAGAGGTGAAGCTTCTGGAGCTATAAGCCTAACCCTGGGGTTTCCTGGACCTTGAGGAAGCTGCTAAAGCTAAGAGAACAAGTAAGAAGGTTTATTAACTGCTAATTGGTAATTGGCATCCTCTGAAGCCTCTCTTTGAGCTACAGCCTCAAAGGATGAAGGCTTCTTCTCTCCTAAAATCAAGGTAGCGGATATTCTAGCCTCCTACTAATGCTAGAACCCATTCCCACATCAGAGATAGTATGCCTCCCTATACTATGACTGGTTAGAGAAGCTCCATCATCTGGACTGTCACTCTAGCTCATTCACCAATCAATCTGCCTGAAACATCTTTCTATATAATAGGCCTCAAGTCAGTTAGTTCCATCTTCTATGGTTTAACCACAACACTCCTAAAATTAAATCATTCTCTGCTTATCTGTTAAGCATAAGCTTAGAACCAGAGATAGGCTCATTTATGTTGACAACAGATTATGTATTTCGTGTCATGTTAACCTGGAATTGAACAATCACCTATCTTTTGAGTGTTCTTATGCTACTCCTTGTGGCAGGGCATACTTTATCAATGTAACAGTAACCTCACCTGCAGTACTCAAAGTTGGGGGCAAATAATTGAATGGACGGCTGCTACAACGTTGGACTCCAATGCTAATAACATCCTAATGAAGCTAGCTCATTCCTACCTAGAGATGGCAATGGGGTGGGCGTTTCTTAACTTTAGGATTCACTTCAGGCTGGACTGCACTTTGGCCCGGCTTCCATCCATATTCATACTGGATACAGTGTATTTTGGACGAATAAAATTCAAGAATGTTTTAACTGAGTAGCTAAACCAGCACATGAAGTGCTTCGCAACACCATAATCCTAGTTAGAGAAGTGTTCTCCACCAACATCAATGATCCTAATCTCTGTCATATTATCAGAAGAAGATTGAGATTCAAAATAGCAGGTTATCTCAAGTTGGCTGGACATAGACTGACGTATTTTTCTATTTGTAGATAACAAGCTGCTGTGAAATTCCTGAGGGATACATCTTTCTTGTGAGCGTACAGGTTTTCTGTAATTTGCCTGGTTGCTCTTCTGTAGTATGATTGTTTCATCCTCGATGTAAAACATTTTCAATTGTCATTTATCTTTGAAAAAAAAAGCTTGACCTTTATGTACCTATCTTAACATTATCTGATCTTATCTATATCAAGAGCTTAGTAGGGTGTTTGCCACATGATTTTCCTTGTTATATCTTGTTGAGCATCTTTCTTTTACAAAGAACAAACAACTATTTTCAATATTCCTCATTTTTTTCTGCTTCTCTTTCCTATATGTGCTTGCATAATTTTTTTCTTCTTGCATACTGATGAAGCCTCTATATCTGGTTCATAATCTTCTTCTTCTCGGAGTTCACAGGTTGCTGCCTTTCTTCCCCAACATGAAATTGATACTTCAATAGGAGGTGCACGTGAAGATTTACAATCGCGAATAATAACCAAAGCACTTAGAAAAATTCATTCTTCACTATCCCAGTCTCAAACTCTTATTCTTTTCCTTAATCAGGTTGGATCCAATCAACTTGTCTACGTTTTAAATGTTTATATATGATTTAAACTGATCTGCATCACCTCTTGAAAGTGACGTTGATTCTTTGTTATATTTTATTCCCAGGTTAGATCAAGCATACAATCAGGACAAGATTTTGGATGTGCAGAAGAGGTCACTTGTGGGGGAAATGCCTTAAAGTTCTATTCAGCAGTTAGGTTGAAGATGACGAGAAAAGAGTTGCTTAAGACTCGAAATGAGGTAAATCATCCAATGCAATTTTTTGGGAAGAAGCCAATTTGATTCTTCAATGAATGTTAAGCTTTGTTGTAATGTTAAGCTTTGTTGTGAATGGGTAACAATTATGCTCATTAGTAATCTAAGACAGAATCCTTTTTTCTAAGAAGTAATCCTTTGTTCATTAGTGGTTTAATTACTTTTTTTTTTAATATCTTATTTCATTATTTCTCTTATGGGAATAGTTGTTTTGTATTTTCTTAATTAGGTTCATCAGCCTAAAAGATTTTAGGATTAGCAGTAGTCTACACAAATTGGGACATCTAGAGTTTATCCAGTTCCTGATGATCTTCTTTTGCATATTCTTTCTCCCTTCTCTTATTTTATTTTCCTTATCATTACCCTGTATCACCATAGGGATCTTGCAATCTATTCACTTTATAGAGAAGTCAAACAATGCCTTGGAATTGTACATTTTACCTTTGAGATTCTAATGGGAGTAAAGTGATCAAGACCAAATAATTCACCACTTAGTCTTTGTAGAGAGTCACTAAGCATCCTTCGAATCCTATACAGTTTCCATGCATGCTCTCTACATATCCTAATCATCTCTGACACTTACATCAGTTCTGTTTTAGAATAAGACCAATACCATCAACTTGTAACATTTTACGGTAAATTGTGCTAAGAATCCCTTGTGGTTCACTGTTTCCAAAATCCCTTTTATGTTTTGAATTTGCCCATCCTTTGATAATTATCAAAAATATAAACTCGTCTTTTAGTATTTTCTCTGTCATTAATTCTATAAAATTGTCATTAGAATTGTAATTCAAATGGTGCTTAAAAAATGTAAGAACAGTGCCCTGATAGAGTTTAATGCATTTCTTTTATACAAATTGGAAATTCTTTTTGGTCGTTTGCTAATATAATCTCTGAAGATGCTTTGAGAAGGTTAGATCTGAAATGGATTGCTATGCAAATCCCTATGAAATTACTTGGATGAGTGGTATGCATCTGGAAATGCAAGAGAGCTGCATGTTACTTGATTGGCAGGTTTGTTGATGAAATGCAATTGAAATTTTCTTCTGCTAAGGTGGGTTATGTTCTCTTGGATCTTCCTTGGTTATTTAGAAACTGGTGTGTACTACCTGCCAAAACACATAACTCGTTTTTTATTAAGCACGAAGAGTCTTGGGGATTTGGTTTAGTAGGTCTTAGTTCAAACTCTACGGCTTCCTTTCTGGGTGCAAAAGATATCATGGAAGCAAAAGAGCTGTCCTCTATTTACTCTTTACTCTTCATTCTCCAAAAGCAATCTGCTGACATTACCCCATAAATGTTTTAGATATCTTAAATTTCATCAGTCAGCCTCGTAATCTTTCAGTACACAAATCAAACCCCAAACTCCAACTTTTACCTAATCTTTCTCTAAATGCATGCACATGAGATGGCTCATTCAGTACTGCCCCAGATATTCTTCAGCCTCTAATCTACCATATTTGTGGTGTGTCACTTCTGGTTATTTGTAGATACCTTCTCTCTTAAACAGCATGAAATTTGAACAATTGTTTAAAAATGATATGGAAGTACAGCCCCTAGTATATGATATCCATGAGTTACGCATTTTTTCATTGCCTATTAAATTTCAGGTTACTAGTACAATAATTACCAAGAGAATATGATCATTTCTCTTCGAAAATGTCTTTGATTTAGATAACTGGTCTTAAAGTGCGTGTTCAAGTGGTGAAAAATAAACTGGCACCTGCAATGAAAGATGCTGAACTTGGGATACACTTTGGAAGGGGTTTTAGCTGTGAAGCTGAGGTCATGGAATTGGCTTGTGAACATGGGATCATCTTCAAAGAAGGAAGCAACTATGTCATTGAAGGGGAGGTTTTGAGAAGTAAACACGCTGCTGAACAGCATCTCAGCAAGAATGATGCGGTCCTTGAGAACGTGATAATGACCTTGAGAAATTATTTGTTTGAAACGAATAAACATTTTGAACGAGTTTAATAACAGCAAACGAGTTCAAATAGATGTTTGCAAAGTAGTTTGTTGGCTGCTTATTCTTCTGTGATTTATGGATGCACATCACCCTACTTGGGGGAACCACAAGCCAAGCTGGTAATGAAACCATGCGAGCATAAATTTGGTGCTGTCTTAAGGGTTTATAGGGTGATTGTAAGAACCATAAACGCTTAAGGACGTTCAGTGGATGAAACGTGATTGTACTTCTGATTCCAAATAGCTATTATGTTGTATTTGTTATAGCCTACATACCCCTGCCTGTCTTCCCATACATCTTGGATTAAACAGAAACGCAAACACGAAGGTTGATTTTACAGAGGACCAAAAAAGAATGGTATACAAATTAACGGCATTTAAGAAAAATGAATAATATTAATATATAAAGATGTGTACATATATGATCAAACCCTGATTAAAAAGTTCGATATTAAAACTAAAGCAGTCACTCATAAAGTCCACACGCAAGCATTAGACAGAGAGTTGGACCTAGAAACACACATTTTACATCTAGCTAAAAACTCCATTGGGATCTCTTGGGTTTGGAGATAAATTTGAACAAAAGCCAGTTTATCATAGCAGCAAGGGCTGACATAATGGAAAACAGAATATATTCAATCATAGGAGTGAATAGGAAGTCTGTACTATTAACCTATTCGGGCCTCCCCATTATCACTAGAAGAATCCAATTTTTAGAATTTATGCCTTTGTTTGAAAAAAATACGAAAGAGATTGGGAATGTGGTTTAATAAGTTGTTATTATTTGGAGAGAGATTGTAACTTATCAAATCAGTACTGAACTCCTTACATATTTTCTGGTCCTCAAATATGCCTATAGCAAAAGGGGTTATAAAGTCTATTGAAAAGATTTTTCGAAGATTCCTGTGGGGTAATCTAAACTCTGTCGGCCACTTTGCTAAGGTTAAATAGAGTAAAGTATGAAAAAGTAAAAGAAAAGGGGGTCTAGGATTGATTTCAATTGTCTCTTTTAATAAACCAGCTTTGATCAAGAATCTATGGAGTATTCTATTGGAAAAGAAATCCCTATGGATTCGATGGCTACGCAATTATATTCTAAAAGGCTCCAGCATTTGGTCTATTCCTATTAAACCCTCCTATTCATGGTCCTTAACCCAGTTACTAAAACTCTTCTTGCACCATTAGTATAATGTGTGATTGGAAATGGAGAAAAAGCCTATCTTTGGTTTGACAACCGGATGAGTAGAGCAGCACTGATTAGATACTCACAGACACTCCAACTATGGAATGAGATCCCTATCAATTCCAAGGTAAAATCTATCTTGCTAAGTGATTAATGGAATATCCTAGAAAAGCTCCCGTATCTTACCCCAAGTTACCTCCCCACTATACAAAGGGAAGACAATTACCAATGCCTTAACCAACCTTCTAACTCTTTCAACATTGCAAGATTCAGGAAATGGCATAATTGTGCCGGTACAAGGTAGCCTTGGTATCCTATAGTCTGGCACAAGTTCCTTATGCCGAGTTATTCTATACTTCTTTGGCTCTTAGTGTAGAATAGGCTAAACACTATGGACAGACTATACTTCCTTCCTAACAATCCAGTCTGTGCACTTTGTGACACAGAACCAGAAACAAGGAAACACATCTTTTTCAAATGCCCATTTCACAATTCCTATGGGAGAGGGTTAAGGATCTTAATTCTATCCTTACTGCGGGAACAACATTCACAAAAACCATGGAGTGGTTTTTGAACCTGAGGCATACATCTATTCATACTAGGTTCATATATGTCTCCTCCTTTGCTTCCTCTATCAAGGAAATTTGGAGAGAGAGAAATGATAGGAAATTTCAGACTAAAATGAGCATAAGACAGGAAGTCCTCTTCTCTCTGATTGGAGGAATCAGAAAGAGAATTCTCAGTTCAGTTAATCCAAATGAAATATGTCTAAATCTAGCCAACTCATGGAGGATAAACTATCAGCTTCATTCGGAGGTAAATTAAAGGAGGAAGGAGGCATGTACCTGTTCTTTTCTGAGTTACTATTGATACGGTGCCTGATATGTGTCCTTGGCGAGTGCCTTACGCTCGAGAAAGGACATTGAAGGGGTCCTCGGAGAAAAGATTCAAGGATCATAAAAAAGCATCATCGGTGAAAGGTTAATAAGATCAGATCAACCCTAAGTTTAAGGACGAATATACTTAACCTTAGGGCTTGATCCTCTATGCTCCATCATTTTCAGAAACCTCACGCTTACCAGACGACTGTAAAGGCCACTGCGTGAAAGATCTTCGATTGAATCTACCTTAGCAACGAGAAGGCTTCTTCAGGAATATACCTACAATGACCTAGATCAGTAAGAAGGAAGGAAGATAAGACATAGTCATGAAGAAAGGAATTCGTACCTAGCAAGGTAGAGACACGGACTGCTTCATCAAACAATGCCTACGCTCAACCTTAATTTGGAGCTCTCTAGAGAAAAGATTGGACAGACAGGTTGCAATTACCTTCTTTAGCATTTCCTCATTGTTTTGTTTTCCTGTCTATGTAGTCGTTTTGGCTTTAGTTATTTGTCGTTGTTTTGTTTACTCTACATTGGAAGAGTCTTAGACTTAATGAATGGTGTATCATGCTTCTTCATGTAGTTGCACGAGACACACCCTTTATTTGCAATTATTTACGATTAGTGCAAGTTCACTTTTTGAAAAAAAAGCTCCATTGGGAAGGTCTAAATCTTAACAAAAGCCATTTCATACTTTCAAAGGGAGCCTCTTGGATGGTGTCACATATTGCTTCAAAAATTGGAATGACGACACAATCTTCAGCTTTACTTTACTTGGATCTGCCAGTTTCAACAAAACCCTCCTTGAATGTAATCCCATCATGGAGAAGATCTAGCAATGCATCAGTTCCTAGGTAAACACATTTTTGTCTTTTGCTAGGAAGTTACAATTCATAAAATCAATACTCAACTCTCTACACATATTAAAGCTCAAGCATTTTTTTATAAAAGAGTGTTATCAAGTCTATCGAGAGGATATTCAAAGACTTCTTATGGAACCAATCTACTGATTCTAAGGGCAGTACCAAAGTTAAAAGTTTGAACATTTGTTACCCCAAGGAAGGACTTAATATTACTCCATTGACGCTTACCAATCAAACACTCATCCTAAAGCAATTTTGGTCAATCCTAGAAGATAGAAATGTAATATCCCGCCTCCTAAAAGTGTTAAGAGATTGAACTGTTAGATTGAGTCACATGATTTATTTCATTTAAAAATTTATGAGGTGCATTTCATTCTCATGAATAATATTCGTATACACATTTGAATTATGATTTAAAAAACATTGCAAGATAGTATATGTACTTAATTTACACATCCCGGGATATGAAAGATTTTAAGTGATTATGATGCAATTGTGTGTCGGTTATGTCGTGAATCTTGTTGGATGATTATAATTAGTGAATTGGGAATTCATTGATATGATTGAGTAATTTATAAAGTGGTGTGAGCACTTAAATTTAAGAAAAACGATAAAGAGCAAGACAAAAATGATACATGGATATTTGGGTAGGTTAGGCCTATGAAATGGTGACATGTGGCATGAGGAATGAGTGACTTAGCTAATTGGATGACAAATGGCATGAGTACATGAGTGACAAATGGCATAGGAAACCAAATGACAAGTGGACCAAGCATTTGGTGACAACTAGAAGCATGTGAAGAAGACACATGGCATAGCTCTCCATTTGACAAGTGTCCCACCTCTCCACCACACATTTGTACCCCACGAATTTTTCACTAGAAAGATAATCTTTCTTCATGTTTTTGGTCTTATGTTTCTTCTTTCAATCCCTCACCACAAACTTCCTCACACCACCTCCCAAAACCTTGAGTTTTGTCAACTTTAGTAGTCTACACCTTGTGGTTGGAAATCCTTTGTATAACATCTTACTCTTGGAGTATATTTGAATACTTGAGAGGTTTGATTAGCTTGGAAATTGACGAGACTTTGGTTGAATAATTAAGTGATTTATTTCCCTACTATGTTATATGTTAGCATAACATAAATGATGATTGATTGGAGATGAATTGTATGTAAGGTTGATGATGAAGTATGTTGGAATAGGTTAGATGGAATATTTTCACTGAACATACGTCTGTATTTCGACCATATCCTGATCTGTAGGTATCCAAGGGGGATGATTTTTAATTTAGATTAAACTAGAGACATATGGCTACAATTTTCATGAGGAATGGAATTCTAATTCTGTTGCTAAGGGTCTCTAAATTGGGCTTGAAGCTGAGAACTGTGCGTTGTCGTGGTATGAGAACTGTTTGTGGTATTTTGGATATAACTTACAAAATACTGAACTAAATTGCATGAATTTAGTGTCAGTAGAAACTTAATACATATAGAAACATTTGTTTAGAGAAGGTGTTGCCTAAATACCTCGTTTTTTTAGGTCAAAATGGTCATACAAAACTGACCTGAAAATAGAGTTGGAAAAGCTGAAAAATGGGAACGACTATTACATGAAATATGTTTCTTTTATATGATGTTTGAGACAATCAATGATTAGATTATTTTCTATGATGCATTTAGGCTTGAATGAAGTTTAACATGAACCTAGTATGATGCTTGAATAAGTGATTAAATGTGTGATTGCTTAGGGTAATAATTGAGGGTATAATTAAGGAAATATATTGAGATTAATAGGATTAAGTAAATGAATAGATTTTGGGGCAAGAGACACAACTTTCTTTGTGGATGTCGTATTAAGGTCATTTAAGTATGCTTTCTAAGAGGACTCTAAGTTCTACAACTTCTAAGCAGACTCCAAGGAAAGATTTTGTTATCTAAAAGGTCAAAATTTCAAATTTCTATAAGTGCCAAGTGAATGTCCGCCCAGTGGACATAATGTCCCTCCAAACAGACATAAGCGGAGCTAGAAAGCTAGAAAACCCAAGAATGTCTGCCCAGCGGACATGAAGTCCGGCTAATGGACATTCACTAACCCTTTGGACTGAAATTGTTCTGAAAGACATTATATATAGGTATAGGTCCTCCCTGCGAACATAAGGTCCGCCTAACGGATATAGATCTGATGAAATTGTGAGAATAACAATATGAAATAAGTGAAAGTGATCTTATAATGCTAGAATAACTTCAGTGAATGATTGAGTGATGAATTTAAAATAATCTTGTATAATTAAGCTGTAAACCTAAGTTTAAATTAAGCATATATGAATTACGAGATATGAATTAGGGAAATATACCCGGAATAGTCAATTGAGCATGCATTGAACATGATACATATACATGTGCATGGTTGAATAATTAGATGATCGATCAACTTAGTAATATGTGGATTATGTGTGTATTGTACGATATAGAAGCACCAGTTGATCGAAAACATCTAGACATTGTTGGATCATCAAGGCAATAGCTCACCCGGAGTACACTGTGAGTAACCTAGATGTATCAACTCAATTATAAGTGCTTTTTTGTTTGAGTTATATGCGTAGTGAGTTGACTTTAGATGTATTTCACGTGTTTAATTTTTATGCATTAAACTGTTACTGGTGTGATTGTGATAATTCTGGAAATTGATTGTCCGAGGAGATCATTATTCGGGACTATATTGGAAGTGCTCATTGTATGTGAATTTGACTGAATAAGTGATACTTAACATTATTGTTGAATGTTGGACTAAGGTCCGATGATAAATGTGAATGTGAATGTGAATGTGAATGTGAATGGAATAAATGATGCTCAACTGAATGTTGAACTCACTTTAGTGTTCATAGGACCCCTTTTCATTCTTATATCATCTCCAATTTTCCAGATTTGAACACCTAATGTATAACAATTCATTCTTAAATTTATATCCTCAATCAACATCCTAAACATAACACTCATTTTATCCCTTATTCAAGCATCATTTTAGGCTCAATTCAAGCTTCATTCACGCATAATTGCATCACATGAAAGTACCTAACCAATTGCTACTTCAACCCACACATAAAAGAAGCATATTTGATATTTAACCAATTCCCACAATCAACAGATGAGTGAACCGAAAGTTCACCATCCACTTCAATTTTGTTTTTCTTTTCAGTTTTTTTAAAGACAAATTTTCGAGTCTGTTTTGCATGGCCATTTTGACATAGACAGTGAGATATTTAGGCAATACATTCTTCTAAACAAATGTTCCTATTTGTCTTAAATTTCAAAAGAAACAAAAATAATTCAATTTGGTTCGTGTTTCCATGAGTTATGCTCAAAATACCATAGACTCTGCAAGTTCAAAATTTTGGCTAGTGCATGATTGAAGAATTAGTGCACTCCAACTTGTAAAACTCATATCTCTCAATTACGATATCCAAAAATTACAAACTTTATACCCATAAAAAGCTAAGAGAATAAGATACAACTTTTATGAAGAAAACTTCGTTTGATTTAACCTACATCAATACAGTTTATTAGATAAAAATAGGACACGATTTTAGTCAAGGGTAGTGCTGCGGATTATTCCAGAACTCAACTTCAAGCTATTTCAAGACCTGTAAGGATAGAATTCAAATTTAATTCCTTCATAAAAATTGTAGCCATAGATTTCTTGTTTACTCTAAATTAAAATCCATCGAATTTGGATATTCACAGATCAAGTTATTGCCAAAATACTAATGTCTGTCTAGTAAAGACACTCCATCTAATGAATTCCAGTGCACTTCATCATCATTTTCATTCTAGTTCACCTCTTTTGCTTAGTCTATCTTTTCTAGCTTAATACACCATCATTTTCTCTTCATTCATAACTCCATTTCAGCTCAATATTAAACACACACAAATTAAAATCGAAGATTGATCAAAAACATTATAAAAACATATTCTTATACATTTTCAATTCCAAATTCCTGCACATATTCAACTCCAATTCTCATTCTTTATTTCACTTCTAAATATCAACTTAATTCATCTAAATTCAAGACATCATCATATTTCAAACTTCCCTTTTCAAGTTCAAACATCCCATAACTCATTATCGTAATTGAAGCATTTATCAAACAATTCATGAATACATTAACTCATTACAATTTAAAGCATCATCTCATCATTCGTACCTACACCCACGTTAAAACACATAACAAATTTCATATTCAAACAAAACCTCAAATTACTAATCATAATGTCCCATTTATACTAACCCATGAAGATCAACATGTAACTTACTTGATTTAGATCCAAATCCTTCAAAAACACACCAACCCTAGCTTTGCTGCTAACCCAAGTACATCACCATTCCAAGGTGAGAGGTTGGGTTATCTTGTGAGGAAATGAAAGAGGGTGCAAGATGATGGTGACAAGTGGAGGTGAGAGCAAGGCTTACGTTGATGGAGGTGAGTATAGGTCATGGAAGTGAAGAAAAATAAGAAAAGAGATGGAGAAGAACGCTACGAAGAGAAGAAAAGATAGCAAAATACAAACACTAATTTGGTCTTTCAATAGTAAAGAAACGTGGGAGATAAGACATGGTTCGGCAAGTGATACATGTCATTGCCACATGTCTAATTCTATTGGTTTGAATTAGGACCCTTTATTAACTAGTCCATTTAACTCCAATTTCTAATCCAATTGTCTCCAAATTTCGATGACATATGTCAATAAATCCAACTGTCATTAATAAAAATTTCCACTACTAATTGACTCTTAATTCTATTTCCATTTATCACTTGTCCCGCTATTTGGCTTTTTCCTAGTCTAAAAATATCCAAAATTTTAGAAAATTTCTAAATTTCACCAAAATTTCAAAATCAACACCTATACACACCAATTCAATTTTCAATATATAAAAACCACAATTCTAATCAAAATTCACATTTATAAATCAATTATACCTGAAAAATGTCAATGAACACATGTACAATCATTTTATTGTGTAAAAATTAATATTCACATGTGTTTGTATGCTATATTATGCATGAGCATGAAATGTACTTTCTAACTTTTAATAATCTCTCATGTACTGTATTCTAGGGTCCTAACCCTTAACATGGGATAATAGGATGTTACAATAGTTGATCTAGTAGAGATCGACTATGGGCTAAAAAAAGAGAGCAGTAAAAGTGTCGTATCGATCATGTGATTGAATATTTATTACTGGCAGATCTTACATGGTTTGGGAATTTAGACCTAGATTCAATGAATTCGTATTCGTGGTTATATTATCGAATATAACATTAGTCTTAAGTTGTGGTTGTACACATTTGAATTGATGTAAATGTGAATGCATTTTCGTAGATTTGACTGAGAAAACTAGAGACGTAGGTGAAAATGATAAGATTTAAAGTGTACAAACAAAGTTGAAAGAAAGCCAAAATTTCTATTGCTTTAAGAGGTTGAACTTGGAACTGAAATGATTGTTTAACTATCGTCTGAAATGATTGTTTAACTATCGTGTTAAAAGCATCTAATTTAGTATAAGGTTATATCATTGGATCTGATATCAAAATTTTATGATGGTTACGCATCCTATATTTTTTAATTGATTAAGAACATACTTATTTAAGATTAAATAAATAATAGTAATATATGTAGAAGTTCTCAAAGTTAAGTTGACCAGTTATTGTGAGTGCACATCTGATAATGTGGTTACCTTGGTGAATGATGCTACTAAGCACATATGTATTACATGTTTGGATATTGTACAAGAGTGATCTATGATATATTTAATGCTCTTAAGCACTAGTCCCTATAGAGGAAAAATTTTCTGAAATAAATCGGAGTACAATGGAAGCATGAATTTATATGGATATATTGAAATGGTAACCACTAAGGATAGATAACTTTTGTATAGACATAGTACACCCAAATGTTATCCAGAATCAATTGAGAGCGAGGTATCATCAACTTAAGATATTAATTGGTGACCTTTTGAAAATAAATCTCTAGATAAGATGTAATGGTCTTAATGGTACATACCAAGGCATAAGAGTAAATTTGCATGCTTACTGCATCACTGAGCTTTAGTATATAGAATATTTTGATTATGTAAGATATGAGAGAAATTGATTTTATTGAAATATTACAAATGGTTGAAAGACAATGATGAATATAGTTGACTTATACAGATTTCATGAACAATATAAGTAACTTTGGAGAGAAATCTTCTTTATGAAGACTTTCACTGAATTATATCATGTAGACTAAAAGTTCCATTTTTAGGAATTAGTAAATATTGAACAGATCAAAGGTGAAGATCGGAGGTGGATAATTATAATACTTGGGGACGAGAAGCTGAACATAATATATAGATTGTATATATATTTTTATTGTTGTAAGGTATCCAAATTACGTCACTACGTCCTTGAATTCGAGATGATGTTATTGCTATCTCTTAAAGGACTTGAAAACATTGTATAGAGGATCAGACATATTAATAGTTGTTGATTTTGTGGGTTAAGTTGTTGGTTAATTCAAAATCTAAGGCTAAGAAATGCTAAAAAATATTTGCATTATACGTCACTCGAAATGTATTACTAGAAACGAAACAGATATGATCTCTGAATTTATTGAATTAGAAATATGAGTTATGAACATTGATATATTGTCTTGTTTAGTGATATTGTCAGATATTGATTGTTTTGTATGAATGGATATGTCCTGCGTAATACTGAGATCTTTAAGTGCATGAATTGGATGGTATTATCCCATAAAGTTAGAGTGTTAAGTTGTTATTGTACAATGATACCTTTACATGTGATAGTCAACTATATCTACCTGCTGTAGATGATCGGAGACCAAAATTGAGATACTTGCCATACTTGATATTATGAAATATTTAATGATCAACAAATGTAATTAAGGTAGCTTGTGTTACAAAAATCAAGGTATGATAAATGGAATGTAGTTGTATAGAAATTGCATATTAAAAACATTTACAATAGATTTGCAATCTACATATTACTTTTCTTATAATTAACTGCTCTATAACATAATTTGGTGGACACTTGCAAAGTTTAGTTTGAGACTTACAAAGTATAGCTTGAGGTTTATTTTGAAGAAGAAAATAAGTCCAGAATGTGTAGTTACTGTAGGTGTAGTAAAACTTCTGTAAACATTGGAAATGATGTAGAACAAGAGAATATGATTATGAAATTAAGTGGTAGAAGATGTCAAACACCTTGTATTAGGACGAAAAGGGCAATATTGATAACTCATAACTGATTCAAGATACAATTGATAAGGTGAAAATGATCTACAGTAGGATGAAGGTAGCTTATGGATGACAAAAAAAAGTTACTCAGAACAACACCCATTATCCACACCCACAGAAAATGTGCAGTCTTAACACAAAAAGGAAACTTAACAGTCATAAATAAGAAATACAATATGACAACATGAATAATTGGTATTGGTGAGCATTTGTAGTGATGAATTGTACGAATGTGTAATTTTATTGATAATTTGTATGAATAGTATTGAATATTAATATTTGGATTATAAATGTGAATTTTAGT
Organism: Erythroxylum echinodendron; assembly: GCA_027575705.1. Taxonomy (NCBI): domain Eukaryota; kingdom Viridiplantae; phylum Streptophyta; class Magnoliopsida; order Malpighiales; family Erythroxylaceae; genus Erythroxylum; species Erythroxylum echinodendron. The sequence goes on from JANZXR010000008.1 coordinate 16,668,061, forward strand.
TATATGGATAACATATTGAGGCATATGTTATCAGCTTAGGAAGTTGAGAGTGTAAGTAATTTAAGTTATATAGAGGAACTAGTAAAAAAATAGTTAGATATTAAACTAGGCAGTTGAGGAATCGACTAATTCCTTTAGTGAAAGTTATTAGAGAAATCATTTGAGAGAATAGGCTATTTACAAGACTAAGCAAAACATGAGACAACATTATCCCCAAATGTTTTATCAGTCAAGTAAGAATTTCGATGACGAAATTTCTTAAGGAAAGAGAGTTGTAATATCCTGCCTCTTAAAATTGTTAAGAGATTAAACTGTTGGATTGAGTCATATGATTTATTTCATTTAAGAATTTATGACATGCATTTCATTCTTGTGCATAATATTTGTATACACATATGAATTATGATTTAGAAACATTGCAAGATAGTATATGCACTTAAATTAACACATCCCAGGATATGAAAGATTTTAAATGATTATAATGCAATTGTATGTCGATTATGTCGTGAATCTTGTTTGATAATTATAATTAGTGAATTGGGTATTCACTGATATGATTGAGTGATTAATAAAGTGGTGCCAGCACCTAAATTTAGGAAAAACGATAAAGAGAAAGACAAAAATCATACATGGATATTTGGATAGGTTAGGCCTATGAAATGGTGGCATGTGGCATGAGGAATGAGTGACATGTGGCTTAGTTAATTGGATGACAAATGGTATGATTACATGAGTGAAAAGTGGCATAGGAAACCAAATGACAAGTGGACTAAGCATTAGGTGACAATTGGAAGCATGTGAAGAAGACATATGGCATAGCTCTCTATTTGACAAGTGTCCCACCTCTCCAACACACATTTGTACCCCACAAATTTTTCACTAGAAAGATAATCTTTCTTCATGTTTTTGGTCTTATGTTTCTTCTTTCAATCCCTCACCACAGACTTCCTCACACCACCTCCCAATACCTTGAGTTTTGTCAACTTCAGTAGTTTACATCTTGTGATTAGAAATCCTTTATATTCCATCTTACTCTTGGAGTATATTTGAATACTTGAGAGGTTTGATTAGCTTGGAAATTGACGAGACTTTGGTTGAACAATTAAGTGATTTATTGCCCTATTATGTTATATGTTAGCATAACATAAATGATGATTGATTGGAGATGAATTGTATGTAAGGTTGATGATGAAGTATGTTGGAATAGGTTAGATGGAATATTTTCACTGAACATACATCAGTATTTCGACCATATCCTGATCTGTAGGCATCCAAAAGGGATAATTTTTAATTTAGATTAAACTAGATACATATGGCTACAATTTTCATGAGGAATGGAATTCTAATTCTGGTCTCTAAATTGGGCTTGAAGCTAAGAACTGTGCACTGTTGTGGTATGAGAACTGTTTGTGGTATTTTGGATATAACTTACAGAATACTGAACTAAACTGCATGAATTTAGTGTCAATAGAAACTTAAGACATATAGAAACATTTATTTAGAGAAGGTTTTGCCTAAATACCTCGTTTTTTAGGTAAAAATAGTCATACAAAACTGACATGAAAATAGAGATGGAAAAGCTGGAAAATGCGAATGACTATTACATGAATATTTTTTTTTATGTGATGTTTGAGACAACAAATGATAAGATACTTTCCTATGATGCATTTAGGCTTGAATGAAGTTTGAAATGTACCTAGTATGATGCTTGAATAAGTGATTAAATGTGTGATTGCTTAGAGTGATAATTGAGGGTATAATTGAGGAAATAGATTGAGATTAATAGGATTAAGTAAATGGATAGATTTTGGGGCAAGAGACACAACTTTCTTTGTGGATGTTGGATTAAGGTCATTTAAGTATGCTTTCAAAGAGGACTCTGATTTCTACAACTTCTATGTAGACTCCAAAGATAGATTTGTTGTCTAAAAGGTCAAATTTTCAAATTTCTATAAGTGCATAGTGAAGTTCTGCCTAACGGACATGATGTCCCTCTAAATGGACATAAGTGGAGCTGGAAAGCTAGAAAATCTGAGAATGTCTACCCAGCAGACATAAAGTCTGTCTAATTGGCATTCACTAGCCATTTGGACTAAAATTGCTCCGAAAGACAGTATATATAGGTATAGGTTCACCTTGCGAACATAAGGTCCTCCTAACAGATATAGATCCGATGAAATTTTGAGAGTAACAATATGAAATAAGTGAAAGTGAACTTATAATGCTAGAATAACTTTAGTGAATGATTGAGTGATGAACTTAGAATAATCTTGTATAATTGAGCTGTAAACCTAAGTTTAAATTAAGCATTTATGAATTAAGATTATGAGATGTGAATTAGAGAAATACACCCAGAATAGTCAATTGAGCATGCATTGAACATGATACATATACGTGAGCATGGTTGAACAATTATATGATTGATCAACGTAGTAATATGTGAATTATGTGTGCACTGTATGATATAAAAGTACCAGTTGATCGAAAACATCCAGACATTGCTGGATCATCAAGGTAATAGCTCACCCAGAGTACACTGTGAGTAACCTAAATGTATCAACTCAATTATACGTGCTGTGCTATTTGAGTTATATATATAGTGAGTTAACTTAGATGTATTTCACGTGTTTAATTTTTACATATTAAACTTTTACTGGTATGATTGTCATAATTCTGGACATTGATTGTCCAAGGAGATCATTACTCAGGACTATATTGGAAGTGCTTATTGTATGTGAATTTGACTGAATAAAATAAGTGATACTTAACATTATTGTTGAATGCCAGATCAAGGTCTGAGGTTAAATGTGAATGTGAATGTGAATGTGAATGGAATAAGTGATGCTCAACTAAATGTTGAATGCCAGACTATGATCTGATGATTGTGATAAATGACTGTGTATACTAAATGAACGTGATTGATTGCAAATTATGTTAAATGATGCATTTCATGACATTGATGTGCATGATCAGATAAAAAATTTGTGACCGGAGTGACCATCCTAAAATAAACACGTTAACCATAAGGGATATGGATCAGTACTTGAAATAAACCCAGTATTCATAAGAGTTATGAGTCTGAACCTAAAATAAGCCCATTATCTATAAGGGATATAGGTTAGTACTTGAGATAAGCCAGATATCCATGAGAAATATAAGTCAATTAATAGGCACTCGATCATAACAAAATAAAAATAAAAGTGGAGTCTCATGTCTATTGCATCCATATCTTTACATGTACCATGTGAATATTTGCAAAGAATGACTGAAATGTGTGGATACAATGATATGCTCTGTTTGTGTATATGTGGATGAAATGAATGATTAGATTATCCTGAAATGATTATATGAAATGCTTGTGTTCATAACGGACTTATTGGAAATGCTTGTGTTCATAACAAACTTGTTGGAATATGATGTATTTTGCGATCAGGTACTAAATTCTAAATGATGTGATATATGAGATTTGATTTTAAGTGATATGAAATACTAATTGAACTGTGTTATATACTTGTGACATTTATGTTTGTTTTAAGTGGGCACATCGATGATGGTTTACTTACTGAGTTCACAAACTCATCAAAATTGCAACATTGTTTTTCAGGTTCAGAAGAAATCTAGCTAGTCTAGTTGAAGTAACTTTTGCATTCAGATGTGGGTCAGTGTCAGGATTAGTTGTACCTGCAAATGTCTTAGTTATGTTGTATCAAGGATTGTATCTCTCAACTGTTGTATAATGGATATGTGAATTTTGGAAATGTAATGACATTTAAGATTGCATATGTTTGTGAATGAAAATGGAACAATATGCTTATTGGAATGTTATGTGTGATGAATTAAAAAGTAAAACAAAATAAAAAAAATGAATTGATTTAACTATCTTAATGCGCCATTTTCGTAGATTATTTTCCCAAATATCCTTCGGTATGTCGGGTATATGCTCTATGGGAGTGGTATGTTACAAGAACATTCTTATGGCTTAGATGGATCCACTCATATTTTCTCATAGGTAAAAGCATTTAGGCTATACAACTGAAAACTTCCAACTCCTTCTTTTTGAACTAACTTTTTAAATTGAATGACAGTGTCCAAGATAACTTATCATGCTCCATGGACAATAGGAAGAAAATATATGTGTAGTTTGATAATTGGTCAGGGCAGGGAGCCCTTATAAACTTACCCGCTACTCATAGGATGGGTAATACTCTCCCACTTCACACAAAAATGGAATCCCTCATTAGTGGGAGTACTTGGAATCTCCTTGAAAGTATTCAACATTTACAATCTCAGTACTCTCCAAGTCCCCTCACTTAAGATGCATTTTTCTAGCATTATCAAATTATCCACAATTTTTCAAATAAACTTATATGGGTGTTCGTAAGGTTGAAAAAACCAACAGTGGCTTGGTGCATAATTATTTGAAACAAGTTCATTCCTTCTAAAATATCCTTCCTTCAATGAAACAAGTTCATTCCTTCTAAGATATCCTTCCTTCAATGGCTAACTATTCAAAAATGGTTAAATACTGTTGACAGACTTAGGTATATAAATGTTGATCCTTCATACCCTTTTTGCTTAACAGAGCAGGAGACCCATAAGAATCTCTTCTTCAAGTGCGCGATCACTAACTACCTATAGGGAGCAATTGCACTATGATGTAACTAGTCGCTACCTTCTAATACGTTTTTTAACATTAAGTAATGGCTATCTACGCAATGTGATCCGAAGACACTACACATTATAGCTATTAGCATCTACGTTAAAACCATTTAGAAAGAGCAAAATGGTAGAAGGTTTGAAACAAATCCCAGTTCTGTCCCGCATTTGATTTCTGAGACCACGATCAACATCATTGAACTCTCAACTTTGAGGGGTGTTATGTAAACTCTAAAGTGCTTCCCAGTACCTTAACTCGCTTGTTTATTTTGTATCTTATATTTTGAATAGGTATAGCATATGTACGGGGTACCTCCCCAGGTTATTTGTACTTGTATTTCATTTTCTTTTCAACAAATTTTTGTATTTATTTTTTCAAAAAAAAAACTCCTTTGAGGTTATGGATGACCAGAGCCTTCTACAGAATACCAAAGGCGATGAGGATCTCTTCCAGACCCTATTAAAGATAAGAGATATTTTTAATTAATTTGCTCTTCTAATTTTTATTCTTAAGATTGCATGCTTAGTAAAGAAAATCTTAGACAATTTGATTAGTTTCTATGATATTGCCAAATCTCTTCCACAGGCTGTCACAAATGGGGAAGAATGAGTTGTACCCTAGTTTTGATCATCATACATGCATAACCTCCTATAGACTGTGCATTTGATTATTAAATTTCCTGTTTTTCCTCTCCCTCCATATTTCCTTTAATACATGTAGTAAAGGAAATTAGGCAAGCCGCATGGTTTACCTTTTTTGTATTCAAGTGATGGATCATCCAAGATAAGATATCTGGAAGATTGTCATTGTGTAAAATCCAGTGACATTGACCTTTAGTCCAGGACCATAATGCTCTGGAAAAATCACATTCAGAAAAATGTGATCCCTAGATTCTTGGTGAGTCACATAAAATATATCTTAGATAAGAATTTAGATAGGGATGCTTGTCTATAGTACTTAATCTATTTAAAACCATTGGCTAGAGAAGAAAATAATTACTTGGCATTAAAGATTTATGGTAGACCATTTCATGCCAGTTCACCCTTTGGCCCCTTTATGTTAACTAATTTCTACAAAATTTTATACGATTTACCAATAGACTAGTTATACCCCAAATAGGAGTCCTGTAGAGAAGAGTTAGGTTGGCAATTACATAGTAGATATTGCACTTATATAGGTAAAGTGGTCCATTGATTCTCAGCTATTATAGAACATACTTTAGCATCAAGAGGTAGGTTGTTCTAACACCTTAGTGCCTCAAATGCTTTACTAATAGGACCTTAATCACTCTAATTATCAAGTCATAATGATGTTTTTCTCTAATTTCCGATATAAGAAAAGGTTCCAGGTTCCAAAACTTCTCTCAACTTTAAAAGTTGGGAGAAGTACCATTAGTGAGAGTTTTTTAGGGTAATAGACCATATACTACACACTTTTAGCTTATATGAATCGATCCATTTAATCCATAAAGTTTCCTTGTTATGAAATGTCATCCATAACTTCTTCAACATAAGAGCTTTATTGGAGATCTTAATAGGGATAATCCTAGGACCTCACTCAAATTTAGGCTTATAAAAATCCACCCATTTAACTTTATCATGACTAATTTTTAGTAAAGAACATCCTCATAAAAAATTCCTCATCAACTTATATAGTGCTTTGATGATCCCTTTGACCAATATCAAGTTTAAAGACTAGTATATATGCATTGAGTTTAGGATGGAAATAATCAACTATAGCCTTCCTCCAAAGGATAGGAATTTGCTAGTATAGGAATTGAGCCTCTTCTGAACTCTTTAAGTTAGAGGGTAACATTCATTAAACAGGATCCTAATATTGGTAATAGATAGGCCTAGTTAACAAAGAGGGGTTTGCTTTCTGCTCTTCTTAGTTAAGATAATGATTATACTCTCCAAATACTCAACACTAGCAGATAACAGGAGATGACTTTTATTATGATTGACTTCAAGCCCAGATAGTTTCTTAAATTGATCCATAGTAGACTTTAGGATTTTAATTGACTTGCAGTGAGCTTTACAGAAAATAAAGACACCATTTGCGAAGCATAAATTAACCAAGGAAATCTTCTTACATAATGAACTGTTTAGGAAATTCCATACCTTCTAAGGTTAAGAGAGTTAGAATCCCATTCAACCAAATGAAAATCTTTCCTCAAATTAACTTTAATTGAGTAGTTTAGAGGCAATCTCTTCCTATAGTAGCCTTTTAGGAGCTCCTGGACTATTGAAATATTATCACCAATCAGACTACCTTGCATAAATGAACTTTAATTATCACTAATAAGAGTCCCTAAGATAGCCTTAAGTCTATTGGAAATAATCTTTGAGATAATCTTATAAAGAAAGTTTGTACAAACAATAGTTTTGAAGTCGTCAAAAGAGGCAAAACTACTCACTTTAGGTATCAAGCATATAAAAGTCTTATTGATCTCCCTTATTAGGGTTCATGAAGAAAAGAATTCCCCCACTGTTGCTTTCGCTATATGGCTAATCAGGATCAAGGTTCCTAAAAAAAAGAAACTATTGAAACCATCAAGACCTGGAGCTTTGTTAGGTTTCATTTGGAAAACTACACTTTTGATTTCATTTTCCTCAACTTGTCTAATAAAGGAACCAATCTTAATATTAGTTAGCCTTTTCTTAATAAAGGAGTGTAGAAATGGAGAAGAGTTAGTGGTACTTTAAGAGAAACCATATAAAAATCTTAACTGCTTTTCAGTTTCCTCTAAGAGGTCCTTTTATTGATAAAGGGAATTGCCATCAGGGGAATTTAGAGCATAAGCCTTATTATGATTCCTTCATGCAAAGATAGAATTGAAAAAGAACTTAGTGCGTCTTTCCCCTTGCTTTAGCCAATTCTTCCTTGCTCTTTGCTCTAGTAGGCAAATACTCATTCAAGAGAATTTTCTCGTTGTTCAATATCACCAGGATATATACAATTGCAAGTTGGTTTGAATGGACACTAGGTTTTCTTTAGTTGTAGTGATTGCAAAGAGAGTGTCAGCTCCTTTGTATGCTTTAAGTAACTTTTTAGAATTAATAAATCTAAGCTTTTGCACATAGATGATTTGGGATGTTCCAAAAACCTGTCCTATAATCCCCTTTTGATCGAGTCCACAAACCTTTATCATAGAACAAATAGTTATTAATTTCCTATAATCCCCTTTTAATCGAGTCCACAAACCTTTATCATAGAACAAATAGTTATTAAATACTTCTTTTTTATCTGTAAGAACATATCATTCAACATAATAAGAGTGTGAAGAGAAATAAGAGGATCCAAAAAGGATGCCTTAGGTTTAGAAAATTGTTGTAGGCATTTTGGATTAACCATAGCCCTATCTAGCTTCTTCTTTAAAAACCCATTAGGCTATTGGTTGTTACTCCAAGTGAAGAAATGTCTTTGGACTATAAGTCAACCATGCCCAGATTTTCGACACAATATTTAAAATCAGAAGAGAAATCTCTTAGGGAGAAATGACCTTCAACCTCTGTTCTATATAGGGTTGAACTGAAGTCTCCAAAAATAAGTCAGGGACCATCCACTCTACCTTGAAAACATAGTAAACTCTTATAATTCTTTCCTTTGGAATGTATACTTTAAGCTATACACTACACAGGAATAAGCTTTAATGCTTTCTTTGATGAACTTCCATTTCATATGGATAACTTATGCATTAGCCTCAATAAGATCTACATCAACCAACTCAGGATCATGTACGATTATTATTCTATCTGTAAAATGAACCAGATGGTTAGAGAACATCTCTATTTAGAGCCCAAAATTCTAAGATTCTTAACATTATCTTTTTGAATTTTAGTTTCTAAAGTAGAAAAATACATGGATTCACATTGTATACAAAATCTCTTTAAACCATTAGCTTTTTAGTGTAATTCAAGCCCCTAGTATTCCATGTGAAGAAGGTCATTTATTCAGAGGCTTATCCTTTGAGCTTTTGCTTTACTGCTCTTATTAGCCTTTTTCTTGTAACATTTTGAAATTTAGTTACAAATCATTACTTGACCCATTATTAGTAGTGTGGATAAGGGATTGAGAGAGAATATTTGTTTCACTTTTGTCTAAGCTATCCTCCAAGATACCAATCTCTGTTATAGTCATTGCATCACACTCTTTAATCCTTCTTGCCTAGAGGAGATCATATGGATGGAAGTCTTGGGATGAACCCATATTATTTGATGGCATAATATCAAATCCCTGAGATTTACCAATATTTCCAACAACACTAATAAGGCTAGATTTAGCCGCCATCACTTTCTTGTGCTCATCAAGTCCCATTAATTCGAAATAATCTCCTTTCTTGAAAGTTTTCCCTGTACGCTTACAGAACTTACACTGTAGCTTTAAAGATTCCTTCCAATGATAGTTAACAAATAAACAATCCTCTTAGGGTTTCCCACTAGGCCTCAACCTCATTAAATCTATTTGATCTGATAGCTCCTTTGAGATGTCTATATTGAAACAAAGACGAGCATATCTAATTCTTCTTATCCTGGCAGTATTCTCATCTATACATATAGGTTTTTCTAAGAAAACTAGTAATCAGGCTCAACCCTTTTGTTGCCCAATATTCCAAAGGAATGTTATATAAATTGACCCATAATAGAATTGCTTGAAAGCTAAATGAATTTGTTTGAAATCCAGGTTCCTATAGTTGAAGAAAAAGAGGAAAATTCATCATATGTCAGGGGTCTTCTTCCATTACCTTGAGAGCCTTAGATGTAAAGGTAAAGAGAACAGAGTTATTATCTGCTAAGAAAAAATTGAGAAGTCATTTTTTCTTCCATATGGTGAATGCCCATTTTTGAAGGACAGGGAAGGGAGGTCTCTTCTCAATAAATAAACCTATTAACGAAGCTTCCCAAGACTTCACTCTAGTTTATAGGATGTACATCTCAGAAGATACAATGAGTCTGCCTGCATCCTCTGTAGGAGGAGTAGTGAAGGGAGAGGTCTTCATCCTCACAAATGACCTGCTTCCAACTTCTACTTGCTTCTAGGGAAGAAGAAGATGATTTTATATTATAAAGGATTGAATAGTAGGGGGTGGAGATAGTTGTGGGTGAGAAGTAGGGAGTGGATTGGAGGGAAAGGGAAGGAATTCAAATAAGGTGTCAGGTTGCCTTACAATTGAAGTAGAGGCCATCCTACTATATATAGGAAAAATACTAGAGGTTGAAATTAAAAGTTGTTTAAAAGATTGTTTATATTAATAGGAAATTGGTCAAAGTTTAAGGGGAAGGTAGGACTGGTGAATAGAAATGCCCTTGGAGGAAAAATCTAGTAGAAACCAAGAGTAATAGGGAAGGTATTGTTAGAGCAAAGGGGAGAAAGGAAAGGGCACAGAGGAGGAATTACAAGCAAGGAAGAAGAAAACAAGTAAGAGATTAGGGTTCAAGTAGGAAGAGTAGAGGATTTTGGTAAAAGACCAGCTGGAAACTAAGGATAAAGAAAAGGTAGAGCTTTTTCTCTCTCACCTATTCTAAAATTGACTCTCTTTTAGTGAGAGAGCTAAAGGTTTGAATTACGTGAGTACTCAAATTCACAACATATAGCTAAGCGAAGTAATAATGTTTTTAGGGGATAGTACTATAATGTATCAATATTGACTTAAAAATCTTTTATCTTATGTGTTAAGCTGAAGAACATCAATTAGTATTGATTTTTTGCGATAAATCTTTATTTTAAGCAATTAAAACAGAAAGGCCCTTAAATTATTATAACGTAACATTATAATCGTGATTAAAAGTTTAGTCATTTTTTTAATTTTTACATAAGCAAGTGAGTAGCTCTATTTGGATTTGTTTTCAAATGAATAATTTATATCTACCATCAATTTACGACAGATGAAACGTTATATAAATATATAAATATATATATATATATATATATATATATATATATAATTATTTTTGTTTATAAAATAT
>JANZXR010000008.1:16678783-16694263 GCA_027575705.1 Erythroxylum echinodendron
TAGTATTTTAATAAAATTTTAAAAATTATTTTTATATATATATATATATATATATATATATATATATATATATAATTAACCTATTTTACTGTAACCATTAGTATAATTATTCAATAGAGAATCAGTCACTCTTAATTCCCGAGGACACAAACAGAGCCAATTGGTTGAACCTCGTTAAAAATTTTTTGTGTTCTTATTTTCTATCTTTCATTATTCTCTTGCTATCTATTTTCTCAACACTATCATAGAGAAAAATAAACACTTTGTGGTTCTTTTTTTTTTCGTTGCCAATAAAAGTAAAAATAAGTTCGAAGTCTTTAATTCAATGCAATAAGATGAAAATCTAAGGATCAAGAAGAAGATGGCAAAATAAAGCTTAGATAAGAAAAGGACCAACTCACAGCTGTCACGGGGATCTCGAGGATATCAAACCATGAAGACATTACATAACCATCTACAAAAGACAAGCAATATTATTCCATAATGAATTTGATGAATACTGGCGTGTTATGATTTAAGTAGAAGTAATGTGCTCAATGGCATTTTGTCAACAATGAAACTAAGTAATCTTGAGACGAGTAGGGAAGGGGAGCGATAGATGAAGAAGAATAACAGTATTCAACCTCTTCATCATTCACACCATAAATTAATCTCTGGAGGTGCATGAAAATTGCACTCACAAGTTGATGTACTAGTAATGTTTACTTAGTTTGGCTACAAAAAAAGCCAACAGTTGTGTCAGTTTCTAATTGATTTCTTCTAATTATCTTTAAAATTATTTTTTTCTTTTCATCATTACTGGAATACTATGAATAACAAGTGAAAAAAGGCATATTCCAGATTTTGCACTCTCTGTTCCACCTAACCGAGCTCCCATCGAAATTTCCAGCATTCCATTTTAGTAATCACCATCCGTCAAATCAACACATTTTAATTGCAAGAACCAGCATTCACTCCAATGAATCACTTGGTTCACTTTCATCATCAGTTTTAAGCTTCTAGTATAAACAACAGAAAAACCTTTACATATCACAGCAAGAAACCACCAAAACGGGAACTTTGAAAGCAAAATCATGCCAACGCTCGAATACGGAAACCCTTGAACGAGCATGACGTCAAAACCACGCTCTTACTAATAATTTTACTTGCAAGCAAGGAAAAGCAAAACCCAGAAAGCAACTGTAAAGCAATAAAAGATTGAATTTTTGAAGGCATAACGAGAATGAACTTACGGTTGCAGGTGACCGGGCTATCAGGCGCCGAAGGGAAGGACCATTTGGTGTTTCTGAACTCGCGAGAAGTAAAGAGAGTCTTGATGGGTTCATTTGCGGGGCCGGAATCGCCCAACCCATGAAGCCAAAGAATGAAGCTACGAGCCATGGTGTCTGATTTCGTAAAGAGCGATGATTTTGGCCGCGAAAACAGGGTGAACGCAATGGTGCTACAAAGTGTTACTGCCAAGATTAACATTGGCTTTATAAGCACTCTCATAGCAGGTGTCTATGCTACAGGTTCTCCAAATTAGAGAAATGCAGGCAAAATGACTTCAACTACCCCTCCTGTCTCGACCAATCTGTACAGGTTTTATTAAAGAGTGAACTTGGATTCTGAAAGATTAAATCTCTTTTCTTTCCAATTGATTTGGTGCGTTCAGAGTTATGCTTCCAAACTGTTCTTTCCAAATAACTCTCATCTTTTGAGCGTGTTCATAATTATACAGTGGGGCAGTGCCTAAACTGATGTACGTTATGCCCGGCTTGATGATTTTAATCAAAATCAGCCAACGTTGATCGGAATACATATGCATGACGTTAAAATGGGCACCAAAAGACCATCTTCATGAGAACAAAGAAAATCGTAATTCTCCACCCTTTCTTCATATCTTTCAGCCATTAACAAATTGTTTGATTGAGATAAACTTATGATCTCTTAGTCAAATAAGATTATTCAGTTCATTCAACGGCCAACAGCAATGTAAAGTAAAATTTAAAACAGAACTGCTGTTTGTTGCAGTAAGTGGAGTGCACAGACGAGAAGCGAGCGATAAGCTTATATTGAGTGATCCAATTATGCAATTAGAATCAATCTGTGTAAGCAAAATATCATAACTTTCTCAAAGATATGGATGCTTCAATCTAGCTTTTCTAAAACCAAAAAGAAAAAAGAAATCACAACTGCAGATCAATTCAGGCAAATATTAGGAACTATGCAGTCTAAAGCTGATCAAATGAGCTAAAAGACTAAGACTGGATGGAACTCATCCGTGAGCTACATAGAATCATCAATTCTTGGTTTGATAAGGTCTCAGTTTCTGGAGAAAGAGGTGAAAATGCTCCCTCTATATCTTAACTTCGTTCCCAAGTAATGACACATTTAGCAGTGTATGAGCATCAAAACTCAAAAGTTTGCTGTCAACGTTCTCAACAATCCCATATTTTCATTTATCAAAAAAAGTTCCATATTTTCCTTCAGTAGATTGGAGAATGAACCCAGTTACACGAGACATTACTGAAAGGATTTTACCACAATCTCAGAACCCAATAACTAGCATAGTCGACAATTGCAATATAAAATTCTTTATCTGCATGGCATGGCTTTGGATTATCTATAGCGTTATGTCCCTGTGACCGTAACATTTCACCGAACACACAGCTGATAATCCTAGAAATCAAGAACTGCGGTGATATAATACTATAAAAAGGGTTCAAGCTGCCATTATTACTTTCAGAAAAACCACAAGAGATGCACCTGTGCTGATCAAAGATACTATAACCGGGGAAAGTGTAATGAGAAAATATCTTGAACTGAAAAACTCATCTAGTACCGTAACATCTAAAACTGAACTACTGCTCGGGTGGACTGAAACATTTTTAATATTCTCAGCATAATAATCACCAGATACAAACTTGTTCAAGGAGCCTTAGAATTTTAGTATTGGGAAAAAATGACCTAATCCAATTTCCACAGAGAAATTGGCAAACATGATATGTGGTGGGTTCATGGTTACGCAACGTCACTAATCTTTAAAGAGTCCGGGTTTTATCCACTCAAATAATCTTCCAATCCTGCATAAATATCAAAAACAATCTTCAGCATCAAATGCAAAGGGACAAATTTTATGGACATGACATTAAAACTAAAAGCACAATATCATACCAGAAAAATCTCATGCAAACAGGAAAGACAACTGAAAAAAGCATATAGAAGAGGGAAGGTAAGGGGAGCGGGAAAGGGAGAGGGAGCAAGGATATGGGGTTGAGAGGTGGGTAGACCTTGTATCCTCGGAAATGGCAAGGTTCAATGGGAAGCATGATACTTATCAATGGACTGCTGCATGAGATCTAACTGGGATATGACGTGCTCCAACTTGCTGCAACAGATTTCGTTGGATATTCGAGAACTATAGTCGCTCTTCTCAAATGGACGGTATTCGCATGCACTCTTTATCTCATTCCGCAGGGTAAACTGGATATCCTGAATTTGTTTTTCCAAAAACTAACATCACCAACAAAGATACAGCATATCACAAATATAACATCACTGCTGCGATTATGTTCTCATAATCCAAAAAGCTTCTACGACGCATTCAACCAAACTTACTTAGAAGTAAGAAGAGTTTTAAAGCTCAATCATGTAGTGTAGTGTTCAGAATACACAAATTTAGAAACTTTTTATAGCATAATAATTGCTCTAGTAGCAGAACTTACACGTAAACTGAAAACAACGATCCAGTGAAAACACATATATTAAAGACAAGTATAGATAGGTCTGACCAAAGCAAATAACTTCGCTTAGCAAAAAGGAGAAGGAAGACATCAGAGACCTTAATCATTTGCATAAAGTCACGGCAATGGTTGTTGACGACTTCTTTCCTAGGACCAGTTGGATTTGCAAGTTCTTCCATTACACCCCCTGCAAGCTCCAGTACCCTCACGATTGTCTAAAGAGTTTACAAACCACCAATTAGATTCATACCCAGTACCCATTACCACCCAAAAACAAAAGAATTGCTAAACATTTAAACTTTAAACCTTTTCCACGTTCTGGAGTCGCTGCAACGATGATGTGTTCTGCATTTGAGAGTCCATTGTAGCTCTTCTCACTCTTTCGCTTACTTTGTTAGTTCTACTCTTCTAGACAATAATTTGGGGAAATAGTCGATTAGGAGATTGGACGTCCAGAAAACACTGTCGTTTAATGACGCTGGCATATAGTATGTCTGTTTGCTGACATGGCAGGACACTATTGGTTAGAGTGGGCTTGAAAAAATAATACCAACCACAGCTGAACACAGCCGAATACCTGCCCTTCTTCCCCATCTATAATTTTCCTAGTATTTGCGTTTACCGTAAAGGAGGAGGAAGAAAGGGGTTTGGTGAAGAGAAGTGATGGCTACTTCCAAGTTACAAGCTTTCTTGAATCACCCTGCTGGACCCAAAACCAGTTAATGTGCTCCGTCTCTTTTTCTGTAATGGTCAATGAATTTACTTTCAATCTCTTGAGGAATCAATACGTCCTATGGTTAGGTTTCCTTGTGATTTCTGTGCCTTTTACTTCTCATTTCTTATAATTTAGTTTATTTATTTAATTAATTGCTCTCCGATGCTTTAATAGTTAAAATAGATCCATTTGGCTGCTAATCTCCTTTTGGGCAATCGTTACTTCCCTTAAAGCCTTTGTCTTTGACTGTATTCTTTTTTTCTACTCTAGTTAATTTGTTCTTTGTTGTTTGTTATTACGTCATGTTACTGGATGTGGCTTTATTGGATAGATTCAAGAAATGGCTGAGATTCTGGGAGCTAGTTTTGCTTTACTCCTTTATCTGGTTACTTGTTTCACATATATGAAGTTAGCTTTATGAATGATTTTTCAATCAACGAGCAGCTTTCTGGTACATTTTTCCAGTAGCCTGATGGTAAACATAGTGGTAGAGGAGATTGATCATTGCTGGTGTTGCTGATGAAATCGTGGTTTTATTTTTTCCTTTTTGGTTTGATATGATTGCTGCAGCTATAAGCATGGCTAACTGAGCTCTAATTGTTTGCAGTTCACTTTTGGGCACCAGCCTTTAAGTGGGGCATCAGCATTGCTAATGTTGCTGACTTTGCTAAACCACCTGAAAAAATTTCATATCCTCAACAAATAGGTATTCACTTGTACATTCTTTTTACTCAAATGCATTCGTATGTTCTTTATGTTAGCCACAACATGCATCATATATTGGATAAGCCTGCTATTCTCTCTGCTGCCTTTACTGTCCACAGACAAATACTTGCTATCTGAACAGACAATTGTTATCCCGTTATTTATTTTAATTTTCTTCATTTCATGTTAGACTTACTTCTATCCTATATTTGTTTCTCCTTCTCTCATTCTTGTTGTATGATATGCAGCTGTTACATGTACTGGAGTGATATGGTCACGCTACAGCATGGTAATCACACCGGTAAGTGTAGATTATGAGTGAAGTGCATTTTGTGGATGTGAAAATGAAAATACGGTAAAATATGCCTTTGTAAAGCAACTGCTCTCGCACCACTCCTTCATGACACTTGGGGTTCTTTTTCTATCTTGACCGTAATAATTACTGAAGCAACTGTAGCTTCGTATATAATGTTAAATGTATAATATAGAAATGGAAAATGAAGTGCATAATTTTTTTATAGTGTTTAGTTGCGTCGTGAAGATAAAATCTTCTCATTCGTTTGTATCAACCCTGCTTCTATTAGTAGGCCACCCTTTTGCAATCGGGTTGACCTTTTTCATCTTTGATCCTGGACCACAGAAAAACTGGAATTTATTTAGCGTAAATCTTGCAATGGCTGGTACGGGCATTTATCAACTCACACGCAAACTACAGTAAGTTTTCTTCAAAGTATTTGACTATGTTATTATATGAATGACAGTACTAGGACTATGCAGCCATTTTTATGAGGAGAGCACTCCTATTATGGATGTAAAATGGAATGGTTGACATTGATGCATCCTGATGAAATTGTTGCTTCTGATGCATCCTATTCAAGAAAACATGTTTCTGCATCACTTGACATAAAGTTGGTCTTAAATAGACTGATTTATGACTACTACCACAATATGTGCAGGCATGACTATTCAGCGGAGGCTGAAACTACTGTTGCAAAGGAATAATGACGAAAATGTGCTATATTTCATGGTCTTTTGAAGCCCCATTGCGATATTCCCTTGTATCCGATTCTGCAATTTCAGTCTTTCATTCAGCTTTGCCTTGTGCCAAATCTTTTGGGTAGTTGAATTTTCGTAAGATTGCTACAATTAGGCAAGTGTGTCGAATGCTTGTGGGCTACATGACTTTATGGGCTGGCAATTGGCGAACAATAATCTGCAGATTCGACTATTTATTAGGGAATTGATTTTCATGCATTTTCCTGGTTAAATACTACGAGGCATAGCTTTCTTGTTCTGTCTCATTATAACATGGGAATTCTGTCTCATTATAATATGGGAACTACTATCATCTACAAGCTAAATATTACTGAATAGAAGACAGCTCGTCAATCTTAAAGGCTTCTTGGCACGCTATTGCTAATAAGCTATTATCAACCAGTTTCTGCTGTGTTAAAACTGTCAGATAGTTGACACCTTAGCTAACCTTACTCGGCAGATTTTAGTTCCTTGGCACTGGCAATTACCAAGAAGTACGTACAATCTAAGCACGTTCACAACCCTCATTGTAGAGACAAGTAGGAACATCTAGGTGAGATGCATCACAGAACACACCTTTATATGAAAGTTAGAGCAAAAACATGTACCAATCAACAACAATTTAACTACTTCAGGTGTCCATATCAAGCAATAAGAGATCTTTTGTAGTAAATGTGATTATCAATGGAAATACTACAAAAAATTTTAGAATTGCTCAATGCCAAAATATGTGTGTTGTAAGTGGCCGGGGTTTGCTTATGGAGCATTAAATGGGAGGCCGAAAGTACATGCATATGCCACTCAAAGTACAATTGCACCATCCAACGGATGGCCAGAAAAACTAAGGTAAAAATGGCTCTCCAAATAGTTCATGAACAATTAGGCCAGTTCCTTCTCATCACGTATATGTCAAATAGCCTGCAGAGTGCCTCCAGTCATGTCCCAGCAGTGCTCGAGTTCACCCTGTCCAAATGGGCATCAGCAGGTTGATCCGGTCTTGAATCAGAGTCCCTATCATGAGAGTTCAAGCCTAAACTGAGATCCAGAGTGCTTTCATTCAAATCTTGTCTCACTACCCCATTATCATCCTGAGACCAGTCATTGATCATATTATTAGATCAACACTTATAGTAAGACTTCAAGCAATGAAATTGATTCCACATTTGCCAAATTTCCTCTCATAGCATACTACATTTTACTAAAAATGAGTAAACTTTGACCAGTCCCACCGGTGTGAAGCTCCGTTTTGAGTTTCATGATCTTCAGTCACTTGTAATTTGCTTCCATAGCATGCTAAATTTTAAGGGGAAAAAATTACAAGTGACATGAAACTCAAAACTGAGCCTCACACAGGTGGTTGGGACTGGTCAAAAGTTTACTCATTTAAGTGCAGCTACCAAGGTCAAATAGCATTCATAAGAAGAGTGAGAAGACCTAAATATCCAAGAGGGTGCAACCACTGAACCAAAGAGAGGTTGAATACAGCATACAAATCGATAAAAAGCAAAGCACTTTAAGCACATGCTTTACTCAATCACATGGATTTACAATCATGTTCAACTATTGTCATAAGAGACTTCCTAGAGACTCCAACAGAAACAATAATGATGCACATGAAATATGATTAACCATTCACCTGATCTTCCATAGGCATGTCATTGATGTCAGGCTTTTCATCAAATCCATCATTCTTTGGGATTGAGTCTGCTATAATTGCGTTAACTTCGCTTGGATTAGATTCATCATCACCCTTCTCTTCAGTTTCTTCGGCCTCTTTCTTCTGTTCTTCTAACAAATAAACCTAGAGAATTAAAAAGAAAAGAAATAAAATAAATAAATTTTTTTTAAAGAAAACATCAGGTATGATAAATGCAATCATTTAACCAAATTTCAGAACCACCAATCAACATACTTCTCATTTAACATACTTATGATGGTTCCTTGCAACAAATATCTCAAAAGTTACATCTATTACTTCTTTTCTTCTGTCAAAGCACCATTTTATGCAAATTTGAACCTCCAATTGTAATTCCAGGTTACCATGATGTCCCTTGACAACAATCAAGGACCTTCACATAAGCAATACCAACATAATCTAGAGAGTTTGACATGAGACATGCGTTCAATACAAAAGTTTATCCTGCAAAGTAGAAAATTATCTAGAGTAACATTTAAACTCAGCAATGGGCATAATTCATAGGATTTGGAACTGAATGTCTAAAACGTAAACTTGCTAAATGATCTCCAAGAAATAGGCAACCATATTAAAGGCAAAAAACTAACACTGCCATATGGAAAACACTAGCACTCAAGGGAATATTCTTTTACATTTTAGATTGCCGCATATTGATTGAAGCTCCACATATACCACTTACAAATATTACTCATTTCAAAGATAGATTGACATTTATCCATCAGTGAACCAAAACTTGTCAAAACAACCGTATCATTTGAACATCAAACATGAAACTAAAGACATCAAAATGAAATAGGAAAAGATGTCATACTAACTGCAGTCCCTGAATATTTCTTTCCTCAATCTCAGTCACAATCCACTATATTACTGTATACAGAAATTTTTGCCTCTAACTATGTGGCTATGTCCTATGACAATATTTGCAAGTTAGATGGTCAAAACCTACACACTAAACTACATCACCATTCTAACTAAGGAGAGAAAGAAAAGGAGGCAGAAACCTTGACAACACAGTATCACAAAATCCTGCTTCTTATCATAACTCAAGCCACATCTTGAAAACAATTATAACAGTTAAAAGGAAGCTTACTTACTTGCAATGGTTGAAATCAATATCTTTTAACTGTTATTTAGGATGGAACAGAATATTACAGAAAAAACAGGGATTGTACGTTTCTACCTCTAGGTTATCTGCATTACTGGATTATTTTGGTATCGACATGATTTCCATGTTATGAAGAACTTTATGCCAGCCAGATAAAGTCATCATGCTACTTTTACCTAATAACATACAACTATAGGTTCAAGGCTACTAAAAGATAACTAGCCAGAAAAGCAACATAGATTAGAAATGCTACAAGATGATATTACAAAACTATCTGAGGAAATGAAATATCCTAAACCAACAAAAAAATTGAATGCAGTCTCAATTTAGTAGTCTTATAATAAAGCTCTACGTGATTGTCAAAACTGCAAAAGCTAATGTACTGTGATGGCGAAAGAGTTTATTAAATTCCTAACCTTTCGAGCATTCAACTTAATCCCTACATTACAAAATCAAAGAATTTGACCCTTCCCAAATCATATACATTTAACAATTCTATTATCTGTCAAAATAAGGGTTATGTTGTTTACTTTTATTACCGCAAGGGCTTAATCAAATGCTTTGAAAAGTGTCATGTTGTATTTCCAAAGTGAAAGAGAGGGGCTTATTCATCTATTTCCCTAATAATGATCAAAAGCTTACATTTGTTCTTCATGATTGAGGACCAACTTTATTTGGCATGAACAAGAATATTAACTGACAATTTCTCCATAAAGCCCTCTTGATGCTCTAATAAATCTTGTACTGCTCTTTCATTTTCTTGGCTAAGAAGGGACATTTACAAGAAGCTTCTGTGTTTTTTGATTCACTATAGTAGAGGAAAAATGAATGGTATAGTTTCAATATCAAAATGTTGGACTTTGTTGGGCTTGTACTTCATTGTCTTGCGAATCATCTTGATTCTACTATTGAACCACCAACGTAATATAACATATGTGTTACAAATAAAAGATACATGATGTAATCATTTTAGCCTTATGTCCAAAATCTCTGCATAAACACTAAGGTCAAAAGCACACTTATAGTCTCACAACAAACTTATAGTCTCACAATAACCTCACATTGATAAAGCTAAAAAGCAGCACAAAGAACCAAGTTGAAGTTTACCATTGATATGCACTTGGAATTGTCAATCACGTTTCCTGAACACAATCTTTAACTGTCTTTCATCAGTCTCAAATGATGGATTACCTAGTCAAGAGCTTAAGAGGAAAATAAACATGTAATGCACAAGCCCATGCATGCAGATTCTAGAAGATTGAGCTAAAAGAAGAGTATTGTGAGTATGTTCAACTCCAGAAGCAATGAACATTGTCTAACAATATTTTACCATGTAAGATACTGGGTGAAGCACATTTGGAAAAGCTGTACCCCTATGTGAGAAACTAAACTAAAAAGAAAAGGACAAGAAACTTAGTTTGGCCACAAAGGTTACAAGAACAATAAGAGAAACGGCTGATCTCAATTAAGATGCCCAAGCTTGGGAACTTTAAAGTGGAAAGGAGAAGAGCTAAGCAGTGTTAGTCATTCCCATCAATTTTTCTCAGTTTGGATTGTGGCTTCTCCATCAATGTTCATGAGTTCTTCAAAAGTGTACAGAAATACAGCAATAGAACTCAGAGAGTGCCATTGTGAGGCAATATGGTATTAGATAGGATAACAAAACAGACTAATCATTGGCAGTCATGTCACTCTTGATAAGATTGTTGTTTGTTTCTGCTCAAGAAATTGATTTTGAACTTACACCAACATTTTCACTTAAAAGGCTGCAGCTTTGATCGAGTAGGCTTTTAGATGGTTCTTAAATTCTCAATATGCATCTCAATGGCTACTCTACAAAGCCTGTTCATGATCATGGAAATATCCTAAGCTGATAACACATAAATGGGGCATGTTTACAACAATGCCAATTTGACGGAACAACAATCCCTCTCCATAAGAATACATGAAAGAAGTGATTAAAATAAGGTTTGAGACACTATACAAGGTTTAGAAGTATTTAAGTCTATGATCTTGAAATATTGTCAATTCTGAAATTACATAGCTATGCATAACCATCAGACTTACTTTTTTTAATAAATGGACATGATACTTTGCCAAATAAATGAACCCATAGAAAAGCACAAGGATAAGCTCCAAACTATCTGCTGCTCTTCAAACAAACAAAAGCGCCACCAAACAAAAACTCCTGATTGAAGTACAAAAAAGCTAAATATAGGAAAAGCCTGGTTTTTTCTCAAGATAAAAACATCAATGCCGAAACACCCAATTCTACCCGTTGGAGTAAATTCCACTGTTCATCCAGAACCTAGATCCCCGATTCCCTCACTCAATCAACAATTCGTCGGCAACATCAAATCATAAACCACAGAACCAAATGAGACCAACAACAAGAAAACAAAATTCAACCATAAAGAAAACCCATTTCAAACTTTAAAAAAGCCAAGAACCGGAAAGAGACATAAAATACCGGAATGTATTTGAATTTACGCTTAGGGGCGGCAGGCTCCTCATCCATCTGCGGCGGCGCGTGCAGAGAATTCTTGTTAGCATTGGAGTTATTTATAGCATTAGTGGGTGCTGATGAGTCCTTGTTGTTATTGCTTTGGCTTAAAGGGGTCCACTTGTAAAGCACGAGATGCGAGCTGTTATTACCGTTACTAGTACCGTTGCTGCTGATTATGGTGTTCTGGTGATTGTGATTTGTATGATTGTTGTTGGTTGAGGCTAAAACATGGACCCATCTCTTCTTCCACTTCCTTACTCGACCATTGAACACGGTGGGCGGACCGTACCGGGTCGACGACCGCCCCAGTCTCGCCCCGACTCCTTCCATTCGGATCGCGTCACGATTGCTGCTTTTGCTCCTTTTAATTTGCTACAGAATTTGCTCCCTTTCTCTCTCTATAAGAACAACAGCGCCCACTCTGTCTCTCCTAGTTTTTTTCAGAGAAGGGATTGGGCGGAGTATGGGGGCTTTTGGTAATTTCATGTGGTAGTGGAATTGGCAGGATTGGATACGGAGGGAACAGTGAGTTTACCGACTTGGTAGGGGAATCCAGGCCATTGGTTGCAATACTGGAGTATTTTGATGCTAATGGTGGGGTAGCCAACGTTTTGATTGAATAATGATTGGTTTGTTCTTTCCATTTTAGGCCTGGCCAATTGAGAGTTGGGATTTGAACTAGGGGGGCCCTTTCCAAGGTTTTTCTTCTTTTAAAATAATTGTTTGCGAAAATCAATGTATTTTTCAGTTTTGATGAAAATTCTTTTAATTAAAGATGACACTAGGCAGAGAAGATGATATTCTCTGTACTCACTATCCTATACTAATTTTATTGCACACGATCTCATTTATACATTTCTCTGAGTTTTATATGAGTCCCACGTATTGTATGGATGAGATAGCATGAAACAAAATTAATACAGGGTAGTGGGTACAGAAGATTTAGTTCCCTAAACAGAGTGGGACCAACTAGAACAAAATTCAAAACAAAAACAATATCATTTTGTCATTGTCTCCCAACTCGAGGTATGTCAACAGGCCAACCTCTGGTCTAATTGTCAAGCCTATTTTTACTCATAAATCAATTGTAGGTTTTATAATTTAAAAAAGAACATGATAACAAGTTTTTTTTCTATATTTTAATTTGTGACATATATAAATTTAGGGATGATATTGGCCGGGGTGGGGCAGACTCAAAGTAAAATTCAAAACAACGTCATTTTGTCATTGTCTCCCGACCTGAAGTCGATCAATGGGCCAGACTCGACCCAATTGTCAAGCCTAGTTTTACTCATAAATTAATTGTAGGTTTTATTATTTAAAAGAGAGCACGGAATAAGTTTTTGCTATATATTTAATATGTGACATATTTTAAAGAGTCTCTCTATTACGTAAGGGTAAGACTGCATACTATCAGATCTTTTCAGACTTTGCACTTTAATGGGACTTCAACTAGATGATGATGATAATGATTTTATAAAAGTGAAAGAGGAAAATATTCATGAATTATTATATATATAAGTAAATAAGTCATTTTTAGTTTTATTTAATTTTTATTTCTTGTCCTTTTAATGACGGATACGTATGCACTTGAATGACCTATATCTTACAACACATTTTGCCAATACATTTTAGTAAACTTGGTTAATTTTATTTTGGCAAATTGAATACACCCAATACCAATACCGTCAAATTTAGTAGTTATGACCCCAACCAATTTCATGATATCCTTTTGCGGTGGTTTAAATTAAGTAGCTGCAAAACATCTTCTTGAGCCCATAAATACAATGAAAGCTACAGACTTGTATCAACTTTTTTTATTTCCATTTTTTTAGTGCTTTTCCTCAAAACTCCGTTAACAATTGTAGCCAATCTTGAGGTCTCAAGGATAACCTAGATCAAGGGAAACAAGAGCCTGAACCTGATCTAAGTTTTACACTTTCAACATTTTTCCTTAATAATGTCAATAAACCTTAGGCAGATATATTTCCCTAACTCGACTTGGACAACCTAATGCCATCCTCCTACGCGTTCTCAACAATCATTTACTCTTCGTGGAAAAAAATAAATACCATATTGTACAAGGACCATAGAGAAGATATATATGTAGTTGCTGATAATAACTAAGAAAATGAAATATTTTCGCACCTTTGATGCCAAAACCAAATGGAACATTTGAGTGCGTGGTTCGGTCCTCTTGTCGTCTGAGCTTATCATCTTTTTGTTAATTGGTTAATAGCTAAATGAAGCTATAACCGTGGTATTATTGTAACGTTTTGTACTAGTTTTTACTATTGTTAATACATTTTATTCAATTTTAAAAAAAAAGTCAGTAGAGCTATAAACTTTTCTTACAACACAAGTGAAATGTATAGATTTAAGGTCACTCAAGTGAATTGGATCCTTAGGACTTTTCCTCTGTTTAATGGCCAAGTGCTCTTGCTACAACATGTTCAATCTGTAACACTATGCAGTAAATATACAAAATTACTTCACAACCGGTTTCCCTCTTCTTGTAGAATTATAAGGACTGACCTAGTACTAAAGCGATCGATCAATTTGCTATTTTCTAGTTCACGTTTCACGGTTGGCTACTAGAGTCACAGTTAATTCACACCCCAAACTCTAAGCCTTGATGGTTTGCTTCACGTGAGGAAGAATGGAGGAAGTTTTTCTTTATGATTGCAACGAATGCGATTATTCATTTCCACCCCCTTAATCCTCCTTTTATATTAGGACAAAAATAACCGACAGAAGTTAATAAGAAACTAATCCTTTGTTAACTATCAAAGTGGTTGTTTATTTTGTGCAACTGCCAACAACTCCCACTAGGCCACATAAGCCACGGGTTACATCTTCTCTCTAAAATTTCATATGTCATACTGAGAATGGGGCGTGCGACCACTAAAGAACCAGTAGTGTTATGTTAAGTCACCATCTAACTAACATAACACTTTCACATATTCATGATACCCCAAATCATCCAAAATATCACCGAATGCGTACACTATCCCTTTATGCTCATAAATATATATCATATAATTATACACCAAATATAATCGCCCAAGCTAATATGTGATGAAGGAAAGATTCTTCCTTAGACACTTATGATAATCCATTTTAGCTTAACTGCTTTCCTAATGTGTTCCGCTGGACTGTATACATCTTAGCCCTTGGAAAAAACACATTAAAATAGCAACACCAAGATTTGACTTCATATCATAGTTCTGAGTCAAAAGGTTTCATTCAATTAGATACTAAAGTCTGTGGGATCACATAGTGACAAAAAGGGATTTAACTGTCACTCCACAAC
The DNA here is from genome assembly GCA_027575705.1 of Erythroxylum echinodendron. Lineage (NCBI taxonomy): Eukaryota > Viridiplantae > Streptophyta > Magnoliopsida > Malpighiales > Erythroxylaceae > Erythroxylum > Erythroxylum echinodendron. Next base: position 16,693,584 of record JANZXR010000008.1, read on the forward strand.
GTTATATATCACACACAGCATGAAATGTATGTCATAGCATAGCTCCCACTAAGATAGGAATTTCACTCTTCTATGCCATGCAAATCATGAATCTATCTTTACTTAAAATCTAATCTGAGCCACTAGATTAACATACCTAATGCTAATCTTGACACTCGAGATTTGGCTTTAAGGTTTCAATGTGAATTCTAAATCTTTCACATCCGACTCATCATAGCCTCATCTTAGACTTTCTAAGGTGAATATTCAAATATAGAAACTTATCATTCACACTACACAAGTATGAAGATAACACAATATTACATACACTCAATATTAATATTGTGAAGTCTCATCATACCCGCAACTCAAGTTTTAGGGCAATTACTTATGTGACAAGGCTAATCAAAAGCCTTGTGACATTACAATGTGCCTTGTCATGTAATTACAGACCAATGAACATTTGAGAAATAAACTTTTATTAAAAAAGGTCGTTACAATTAAAAACAAATCCACTTTATGACAAGATATAACTCAATGAAAAACTAAACCCTATGTAAACCTAAACTTATCACATGAGCCTTGACCGAATCTCAAGGAATAGGTTTAGTTAGGGGATTAGCTTGTAACACCCCACTCCCGCCGAACCCGAACCCGATATCGACAGTGATACCCGAATCCGTGCCCCGCGAGGGTGGCAT
>JANZXR010000008.1:16726951-16751035 GCA_027575705.1 Erythroxylum echinodendron
ATTAATTAATTAAAATATTATTATTCATTAATTAAAATATTGTAATTAATTAATTAATTACAATATAATTAATTAAAATATTATTATTTATTTATTTACATTATATTCAATTAAATATTAATATTAATTAAAATATAACCATTTATTAATTAAAATATTATTAGTAATTAATTAATTATAATATAATTAATTAAAATATTGTAATTAATTAAAATATAATTTATTTATTAGTTAAAATATAATTCATTTTGTAATTAATTAATTACAATATTTTTAAAAAACAAACCACTGTTAATTGTAATGATAATCATTCCTTCATATTAACCAATCCTCATAATTATAATGATTATATCAATTCTCATTCTTCCTCATATTTATTCTCATTCTCATTCTCATTACCTTATATAAATTAAGCGCCTCCTAAGAGTTAATTATTAAAAATTTTAATAAATTTAATTATAGTCTAAATTTTAAAATGTAATAATTAAAATTTTAAAATATATATTTGAGAAAAATTGAAAGTTTAAATATTTAATCATTATTTTTTAAGTTCGACCATAATAATAATAATTATAATTTGTATCCGAAAAAAGAAAATATATTAAATAATATTGAATAGGCGAAAGGTAAAAATAAAAGAAAAAGAAAAACAGCGAGTGAAAGAGTTACTTTGCCTCGAAATGCCCAAAAGAGATTGTCGACGAGAACCCTTTTCTGATTTATTATTCCCATCGTTCAATTTCCACAATTTCAGCTTCCTCCTCCACTTCTTCAACATAATATACACATTTCAGAGACAATTCGAAAAGGTTCCTTTGTTCTTGGTTGATTTTGAATTCATCTACTGTGTTGTCTTTCTTCTGCCTTTCCGTAGTTGATTTTTGTTTCAATTTTATAGTATCAATTCGTTGGAAACATGCGGTTTTGGATTGAGATCTTCTATGGCAGTGTACTCAGATTTTGTTTGATTTAAAAAAATATATATTTAATAGTAGAATCGGGCTGGGTTCGTCATGGATGATTTGATTTTTCATTGTAGAATAATGCTTGATTATGGTTTCTGTTTGATTTTGTCATTACAATCCGGTTGGGTTAATACTTTGTTTGGTTTTTCATTGTAAGTGTGAGATCTGTGTGCTTAACGTTATTGTTGTTTCCTGGTTGAATGATATATTTCTGTATACTTCTTTTGTTTAATAGTTTATGAGTTGGCTCCTGTTTTAGTGTTACTGCCGTTTAGCAAGGATTGAATTCACTGCTACTCACCAATTTATAATACTGGTTAGTTTTGGTTTTCCTTCCAGTAAATCTTGATTCAAATTAACTGAAATTTGAGTCCTGTTTTGGGAGAGAATATGAGAAAAAATTTGATGCCTAGTGTCCTTGATACCACTTTCAGTAATGCCTCTCTTCCATCAGAGGCTATATCTTCATGTTTCTATTTAAAAGTTCAAGTACCTGACATCCAAATGCACATTTTCGAAGAAACCATACCATTCCTGTGTTGCACTTTCCTTGTGATTTGTAAGATTGCAATGCATCTTCTTTCCGTTAGTTATATCTAACCGAAGTTTAAAGTCAATTTTGTCACAAATGTATGTTTTTCTTAGTGAACTTTCTTTTAGAACAATTAGAGCTATTGCCTTTCCTTGCTTTATTTTGATTAACCTGTTGAAGAAAGATGGCTGCATCTGATTATATATGTTGTCTCTGTTCAATTCTACTTTTGCCAAATTGTTTAAATGTATTTTTTTTTTAAATAATGCTTTAAATGTATTGGCAGGTGCATTGTTAATATGTTATGATCCTTGAACATCATAATTGAAGATACTTCTTTGAAGATAATCTAACTCAGAGAGGGCAGAGAAAGAATGGCTGATGGAATTTCAAGCTTCTGGGGTCCAGTCACATCCACTACCGATTGTTGTGAGAAGAATTATGTCCATTCTTCATATATTGCAGAATTTTTCAACACGATATCCAATATACCTAGCATTCTTTTTGCACTCATTGGCCTTATAAATGCGTTAAGGCAAAGGTTTGAGAAGAGATTTTGGATTCTTCATGTATCCAATATGATACTTGCTATTGGCAGCATGATTTTCCATGCCACGTTGCAACGTGTGTAAGTATGAATCTCTATTTGGTTGATGTTTAAATGCAACGTGTGTAAGTATGAATCTCTATTTGGTTGATGTTTAAATGCTTATCTTTTTTTTTAAACAGAAGAGTTTTTTAGAACTTAAATGCACAGCATATACAAGATCATAAATGGTTTTAACCGTATGCTAAAAGATCCAATCCAAACCTGTGAGTGAATAATATAAACATTAACATGACACCATCGGCCACATCAACTTGAAAAGAACTTTGCTGTAATCTGAACTATTTTTTTAACTCCAATTGTTTTGCACTTTTTCTCAAAATATTTGCTTTCTATACATAAAGATTTTATTTTAGCAATTCTGTTTCATGTCATCTGTGGGCTTCGATGCGAGAAACCCATCGATGCTTTTTTGTACTCAGAGAGACAGCAAGATTGATTTTGCAGTGAATTCGTATTTGCCTAATTCATTGTTGTCAATGTTGGAGCTTCTGAGTTCTGTAATCATTACTGAGGTACTTACAATGAGCCGGTGGTTCATTGATGGAGTTTAAAAGTTTTTCCCTCCACATCCTGGTGGAGTCTTTATGCTGTCTAATGTAGCCAAAAAGGATCAGAAACTTGAGATGTTGGTGAAGGAGTTAATTCCATTCCAATTTGCTCATACACATACAGGAATTTATGACGGATATGGTATGTGATAGTTGAAATTTTGATTCATTTCTAGGGAACGGGAGAGGGGATATGAAGGGGCAGTTTTCTATGTTCTAGGAGTTCTGCATGTTGAAGAGTAATTGTTTTGTATATATTGACCTGAAAGCTTACTATGATTCTTATATGTCTATGCTGTGTTCATCTTGTTACAATGTGCCAGGGCTCTTGCTACCTACCCCCTAGACAGTTTACATCCTTGGTTCCTTTCTTTGGGTATAATCACAAGAGTAACCAATAACAAACAAGTGTTGGTACCGTAGATATTGATCTTTCTTGTTTTGGTATGTATAATTTCTGAGATGATATGTTGGAATCCATTTTTCAGGCAGCAGCAGAGTGATGAAACCCCAATGGTGTGGGAGATGCTGCTGTATATGTACATACTCTACTCACCAGATTGGCACTATCGCAGCACTATGCCCACCTTCCTCTTCTTATATGGTGCTGTGTTTGCTGTTGTCCATTTTGTGGTGCAGTTTAAAATTGGCTTCAAGTTGCATTATGTGCTCCTCTGCCTGCTATGCATTCCTCGAATGTACAAGTATTACATTTACACCAAAGATGCCTCTGCTAAGCGGTTCGCAAGGCTGTATGTGGCTAGCCTTTTTATTGGTAGCTTATGTTGGCTTTTTGATCGGATTTTCTGCGAGGAGATAACCAGGTGGTGGATCAACCCTCAGGGTCATGCTCTGTGGCACTTACTTATGGGCTTCAACTCTTATTTTGCAAATACATTCTTGATGTTTTGCCGCGCCGAACAACGAGGATGGGCTCCAAAGATTGTTTATTTTCTAGGGATTCTTCCTTATGTGAAGATTGAGAAGCCAAAAGCACAATGATGACGGAATTATAGTTTTTCTCCTATTAGGAATTCTTCTAGGGTTTTGAAGTTTTGACAGTTAAGGAACAGAAATGATTTTGTTGAATTTTTGCTTTATGGGGATCTTAAGAAAGAAAATGAGATACCAAAATTTTTAACCGTAAGAGTAGATTATGTACTGTATTATATGCTTTGTTGGACTTCTGATGTTACAGTAGATGCCACTTCTTTTTCTCATTCCTGTTATCGTATTAGTGCCCAGATACTTGTAATGCTCTTTAACTTTGTTACTAAATTTTGGTGAGAATCCAATTTACTTTCTTTTTCATTCTTGAGCTATTACATTGGGTGGTTGTTCAGTCACTTTACATCGTTTACTTTGTTTTGATCCCTTGACCTTTACTCGTTATGTTTTGAGTATCGTTGACTTGACGTTGCTCAACTTCATTTGTAATACCGGCGAACCATTTATAGGTGAAGAGCTCCGCTTGTTCTCAAGTATATACAATTTTGAGTATAGAGGGAACATAGCCTTTGATAAAGGGGCATCTATCCGAGTCACGCCACAGCTTCGTTACCATCTTTTGATAAAAAGAACAACTTAAATGGATTCTCTGACAAATATACCACCACCACCATAACTTACACCAAAGCAGTTCATCCATTTTGAACTTAGCTTCCAAATGTTATTATCATGATCATTGCAACGTTTCAAATACGAAATATAGAATCGTCTCAACTTCCAAAAAATTCATAATCATGTCTAGAAGTGCCAGTGAGTCATAAATGACAATAAAATGAACGTACCTGTGATGTGAATTTATCTTTAGCATTTAAAAAATCACAAGGAATTCCAAGTTAAAACGAGTTGGCAAGAGTCATAAAAAAGTGACTTGGTATCCATAAGAGCATAGATGATCCTGTCTATCCTCTCCGATAAAAAGAATCATATGCCGTACAGCAAATGTCAAAAAACAATACACTAAAATGAGAATCTCATTTCTAGCAATCACATGTGCATAAAAGCCTCAATTTACCAAACTACAATGGAAACTGTATCTCTAGGTTCCTGTAAAAGAAATTGCTTCCTTTAAAATTTCAATGGCTTCCCTTCTTTGTTTTCAGACTTCTTTGAGTTGCCTTTGCCCCACCTCTCATTACCTCGTGACAGAATAGAATATCAGATGTAGAAAGGAAAGGAGGAGGAGGCGGAGGCGGAAGAGGAGGAGGAGGCGGAGGCGGAAGAGGAGGAGGAGGCGGAGGCGGAGGCGGATGAAGACATGCACTCCACTCAAGTAAACGCTTATACTTCTTGATTAACACCACAAAAAGTGCAATCAGTAGCACTTCAAACGGGATGACAATACCATATACAGATATCCTTTTTCCTTTCAATTGCTAGATCACAATTTGGTCTGCCCAACGTAACTACAATTTAGCGGGCGGTTATGCAAGTTAGCTCAAGGAGGTCCCATGACTCTCTCCTGAATTATTTCCCCCAGCTTCATGTATATAGCATGCTGTTCTTCAATTGTTAGATTTGTCAGTATCTGCAAAACCAACCAAGCACTTAATCACCACATAATCTAAGAAGGAAACGTGCAATATAATATTAGCAACTGCACAGTTTACCTGTTCCAAGATCATTTCAACTGAGATGCTCTGAGGAACGACAAATGATTGATGATAAATGTACGCAAACACAGCCATTACCATCTATATTAACCAACTATATCCGTCAGATTCATGCATGGATAAAATATGATCACTAAGAAAAGCTGCATTATTTACAGTGAAAAGACCTCAGTTTGAGGGAAACACCAAACTAAAGTCAGTGGCATGCAGAATGTAGTGTTTTTTAAAGTTTCCCATCAATTACAATAAGAAGATGTAATTTGATGTTAAGCATAAATACAATACAAGTAAAGAGAAACACTGTGGTCACCAAGACAATGAAAAAGAAGAGAGAAGCAACATTATATCAAAGCATGGTCTCCTTGGTATATGTTCTGAAAGCTTCAGTTAATAACCACAAAAATGATCGCATGACTTTTTTCGTTTAATGATCACATGGGTCCTTACGCAAATTCAAACAAGGTGGCATAATATAAAATTTCATGCAGTAGAATCTGCAGACTTTGACAATAAATGCCTATACAATTTACAGCTAACTGCACCAGCTATATCATCAACCAGACTATATTATTCAACGGGATCATTATTTCACATCTTGAATAACAAAAGGTATACGCTACAAGAGCAGACTCTTCTGCTTTTTATAAAACCATTTATGAATTATTTGGTGAAGCAGGAAGGTTAGCTTAACACAGTTAGGCCATGTAAATACACTTACTGTTCAGATAAGGAAAGCAGGCCACAAGACAACACAAGTAGTTACACAAATGAGGCTTTGACACAGAAAACAAAGGAAAATGTGGGACTGCAATCTTCAACAAGTTTGTATGACAAAGACTAAAGTAGAAAGCTCTAAAATCGGCAGGCAGTCATAAGTAAACCCTTTAACATGTCACCTGGCAATCCATTCTATCTGTAATTCCACCATGACCAGGAATGCTATCACCAAAGTCCTGTCAAGCATGGAAGGAAATTAGCAGGCTGTGTCATCATTCATGGATTGCAGAGTATGCCATGCCTTTCAACAGTTTTACCAGTGTTACTTAAGGGAAGATAAGACTATCAAGTGTGTACCTTAATTTTAAAAGCTCTTTTGAAACCACTAGCAAAAAATCCTCCAAAAGGAGCTATAATGGATGCAAATAATCCAAGCCACATGGCATGCCATTGAACTGGTAGAATCGATATTTCCTTCCAAGGAAACTGTTAAGAAGAATAATCGAGAGTGGATAAATACCAACAAAAAGCCCTCAAAACAGAGAAAATAGATTCAGAATCAGAGAATTGAGAACAACTTTAGCTCACAACAAACTCACCCACTGAGGAAGCCAACTTGGTAGTGTCCAGTACTCCGGCTTAAACAAGGGCCCAGGATCACATTGAAGCCAACCAGTGGATAAGTCCTGCGTGAGAAGTTCCTTTAACAACTTGCATAATCTACTTTGATCACGTGAAGAAAACTATTAGATAGAATGAATACCTTTCTTGGACATGTCAGCCACTGGAAATGTCCCATGGCATTTGCAAGCTACATAAACAAGCAGAAAAGATTAGTTAAAGTCTAGATTCTTTTTTAATCCATTCAAGGCTCTCCACACTCAAATGCAAATGGAAGATGGGGTAATCATAACTTCCCAGAGCATGACAACTGAGAAGTACTATACACAAAGGAACACTAAATATGGAATCCGCACAAGCGCTAGCCTAAAGCAAGCAGTGAATAGTACCATCTAATCTACAAAACTCGACCATTTAATCAAATGAATCACATGACAGCAGTTTGTTTAAAGCGAAAACTGGTCAACTTAGAGATAGAAAATCCTCAGATGCCCTTTAACTAAAAATGGAATACCAAAAAGATCCCAAGAGAATGTAAAGGTCATTAAGATTTCACAGTTATCACATACATTATCATTTGTGCTTTCATAACAGCTATTTAGGAAAAACTACAAGATAGATACAAGACCAATAGACTAGTAAAACACTTGTGGTTCCACTAAAGTGGTAACATACGAACAGAACTAGTTCTCAAATTGATAGTATAGCAGGAAAATATGTTATTGCAACTATGACTGGAAAAGGAACAAAATCTTTGCTTACCACAAAAGCAGAGATTATAGTAGTGACAGATGCTCCAATAAATCCCTCCCAAGTTTTCTTCGGAGATAACTTGATTAAAGGGGTTCTTCCAAAGAAGAAACCAAAAATATACGCAAATATGTCATTGATGACGATAAGTGATGCTGGGAGAAGAAACCTATAATTATGCTCAAAATCATTAGTTGCAAAACATTGATACTTCATCATACAATTAGCAAGTAAGAAGGTTAGAATCTGGTTGTATGAAATGGAGCAATAACTAGAAGCACAAGATAAAGAATGCAGAATACATAGAGACAATGCTGAACTCAATGCACAAGTGGTAAGAATTCTCAAGCAGTCATTAGTGATAAATATATCTGCGACAAAGTTGCTAATCATGACAAGTTATAATAAAGAGAAAGAACAAATAAAAAAGAAGGATTCCAGGCAATTGCCAAAAGAGACCATGGTTAATGAAACAGGATTCCTAAGTCACAAAGAATGATATTGAAAATCTAGCTATTGTTTACTTGTCATGAGCATCAAAATAAAAGAGATGGCAAGAGCAAAACAATTTAAGCATTCGTCAGTATAGCAGAGAATAGAATTAATCTCTTGCAGAGGCCATATAGTGGAAAATAAAAGCATTTGGCATATCACAGTAAAAGCACAGATTAAAAAGTTAAATAGAGGTGCATGTTCCATGAGTCCAAACAAATTCTTATCACCTTTGGTAAAGACAAGGAATTTCACTAAATCTTGGAAACGAAAAGAATGAATGAATGAGATCAAAGAGTTTCAAGTTACCAGAAAATTCCTTCAAAAATATTGGCCACAGTGAAAGAGGACTGGGTGAACACCACAATCAGAATCATGTGTGTCCATGCATACTGGCCAAATTGATACTTGTACATCTTCTTCTTTAATGTAAGGATGAACCACATAAAACCTAAGCAAAGCTCAAAATCAATAATACAAAAAGACAAGAGGAGAAGAATAGCAAATATTATAATTCCATAACGTAAATCCAAATGCAATTAACATTTCAGATTGGTATCATTTTAACTGAAAGCCAAATGAAGCATTATAGACAATTATTCAACAGTTGATAATCATGGGGTAACATAATAATGTATAAAGCATACCTGCAATGTACAAGGAGTAACAGATAACCATATGATACTTGATTAGGCTGCTCACAAGCCGGTAGAGGACCTTGTCCGGAGTTACAGTGTTGACAAGGCGTTGACTGAGAAGTCGTCCATACACGAATAGCATTGCAGTGAAGAAAAAGTGCCTGAGAAAAGAATGAAAAAATGGATCATTTCTGAAAAGGGACAAGTAACTTTCATACAGCAGATTAGTGAAAGACTAAAAATTCAGTTTCTGATAGAAAAGGATTAGGAAAGACAACAAAACAGTTGAGATTATTTTCAGCATAAAGACTATAATTCGGTCCTGCTAAAAGATGAATTAGGAGAAGATAACCTAAAACTTAACACCGCAAGCAAATGTTTGGAACTTACCAATTCAATAGTCTAAATCCAGGGAGATGCCTATCCTCATGTGCTCTCCTAAGCAGATTGAATAACTCTTTTGCCATGAATATCTGAATGACAACTACCATGGCTGTGATGTACAGATGACCCATGTAGACAATCAATGCAAAACCGCCAATCATCCAAAGGGTTGAATATGTACGGATCCACATTGACTTGTATTTGTTTCGATCATTAACCAGTAAATGACCTCCATTTTCGTTAGTGGCGTCTGGAAAAGCCTAACAACCAAAAGAATATTGAGAACAAATTGAAATTCTTTCCCTGAAGAAAATACTACAATAAAACCAAGTTAAAGATGAAAATTATTTACTGACAAATGGTCATATCAACTTGACAATCTCAACCATGGAGTTATAAGCATGACCACATCACACATATATAAAAATATGAACATAAACCAGTACCAGACTAAAATTCATTCTGTTTGAGTAATAGGAGTGCATTTGCTTAAGGAACAGCCCTTATGATTTTCAATTTCATTTTCTTTCCTTCAATCTATTTCGTTAATTTCTTGAAGATGATATTCCAATGTACAGCAGAAAAAGTGGAATCATTAGAAAATACCATTTTTCAGGAAAACCAATTATCAGTTAAAAGAAAAAATCTGTTTTGTTTTCTTGAAATAATTGCCACAAGTAAATGTACCATTGTATCTTTAACAAGGTCAATAGAATTCTATGGAGAATGTATGCTTGCATAGAACCATTTAGAGAAAAAGTTTCCACAATGAAAGTAGAAGTAAATAGCAAAGAAATAAGTGGCTCAAATGAAATAACTGACCTCTGTGGAGCGTCTGCGATGCCTGGCCCGTGCAGATGGTGTTGATGGGGCACTTATATTGTTGTCTCTTTGCATGGCTATTTCACTTGCTTTTACTTGAATAAGAAACTAGGTATCTTTGCATCTATTTTAAAGAGTAGTAAATTGCTGCCTGGTCCATCAAATGCAATAAGCTTAAAGAAGGCACTTGTAGTAATCAGTAAATGCATGGATGATGAGGAAACATGAAGAATCATTAGCACCATATTGTAACCGGCAGTATTTTATCAAAAGAAACAGAAAGAAAATGGTTGTATGAAAATTTGACAAGGAATCAAACATTAAGATAGCAGCTTGTTGAAATTTTCAGTGGAAATGCCAATCACCAATGTTAACAAAGATGAACAAATGAACATTGAGAATTTGAGACCAAAGTTATGCAAACAGAATAAGGGGGAATAAAATCACTCAAGTCAACCAACCCTCAATAGTTTTTCTTTGGCTCCTATCACATTTTCCCGAGCTCTAGTTATAAAGGGCAAATCAAATAATTCAAATTAACAAAAATTGTAAGTAATGGCAAACCCATTTTAACAACCTTGGCCAAAATAGAAGAAACACAAGGAAACACACTTTCCATCCTTCTTAAATATGCCTGTTGAACTCCTGGAAGGATAACGGATTTTAAACAATTAAACGATAGCCCACAGCCTTTGGCTATCGTCTTACCTCTGAGTTTCTAGCCAATGATAACCACCGATATGCAACTGGAAAGTGGAAGGTGAAGTGAACAAGTAGACAGCAATCAACTGCACAAAATTCACCAGAGAAGTCGAAATTCAGTACCGTTTTCACTTCAGCTACCCAGTTCCTTTAAATAAGAAAATTACGGACAAGACCGGCATAAATTTAACTAATTGCATCGAAACGAAAACGAAAAAGAAAAAGAAAAAGAAAAACTTGAACACCGTCTCCCAAAACCATCTCCCACTTAGCAGGAACTCGCAAAAAGAAAAGCAAAATAACAATGTCTCTCTAATACATATTTACATGTACATATATATAAACACGTATATGCACACACATGACGACGGAGAGAAGAGGAACAGATAAGTAGCTAGAAGAAAAACCAACACAAAATTCAAATTGAGCAGATAGAAAACTGAATTAGGACAGTAAAAAAAGATCCAAAATCACATCAATTGAAACAAAAGATATCGAGAGCCAAGAAACAAGATTGAAACCTGAATTCTTTTTTGTTGGTGGATGAGGAGATTTGAAATTATATAAAACAGAGAGGAAAAGAAAGGAGAGAGAATAACAGACTATGACAAGCTGTAGGCAAAAGCAAAAGCCAACAGCCAAGCAAAGCAAAGCATCAAACTCTGGAGTCCGGAGCCAAACCAGAAGATACAGATATGTCGAACCGAACCGAACCGATCCGATCCGAACCGAATAAAGTTTTAATACAAATTTCGATTGAGAGAGAGAGAGTCGGAGAGATGGGGGCAAGGAAAACGACGTCGCGGGACCCGAGAGAAAAGTCACATAAAAATATATTACTTTTTTTTGTTGAAAAATTAAAAATTGAATGATAGAAATAGCAGTGAAGAAAAACGACGACGCAATGAGATACAATTACAAGCAATAAACTTTGACGCCAGCGTAGCAAGATCAAACGAAGACTCTGGACCAAAATGGAGTATGAAACGACATTGGAGTTAATCGATCCGTCGACGTTTTGTTAAAGGGGTCCCATATGCTTCAATTCTTTCCCAATTAGGGTTGGGAGATCCGGGAATCGATCCGTCGACGTTTTGTTAAAGGGGTTTTCCAATTAGGGTTAGGAGGTCAGCGACATTCCAGAGTCCTTTGCCATCTCGGCGCGTAACCATCTAAGCCAAAATAAAAGCATTACTTCCCCATTTTTTTTGTCTGTATTAGATAGTGACTAGCTAGCTCACCAGTTTACGTCCATCAGTGGTCCCGTACAGTTCCCAAACAGCAAGGCTTATACGCTCACCAAAATTCACCACCTTAGGGGTTCTCCTTCTTGAGTATGGAAGCGTTAGGCTTGCTCTCAGGGTGTTCCTCAAACTCCACATTACAAACCAGCCTAATCTTACCAATGTCATTTTCTTCTTTTCTTCAACGAAATTATGGTAAACCCTTAAAAATCAAAGCTTTGGTTGCTCTACCAAGAACGGCCTGGAAAGGGTCTCTTAACCGCTTGCAGTATTGTAATGCTATTGGGAAATTGAATGACTGTACTGCTTTGGAGGTTACCACAGACTGGGAGAAACCCCAATTGAGGAGGAAGAGGCTGGCTGTCTTTGTCTCTGGTGGAGGTTCTAACTTTATGTCTATTCATGAAGCTTGTCTTCAGGGATCAGTTCATGGAGATATTGTTGTTTTGGTCACAAATAAAGCTGGTGTAGTATACCTTGTTCTTTTTTTTATTTTGGTTAGCACAGGCTTTTCTCTAATTCATTGATGAATGTTCTGGCTCATCCTGTTTACTTTAATTAATCAATAAAAGTTTAGGCTTTGCAATTTTTTTCTTTCAAAGCGTTTTAAATTCTGTTTACTGGGATTTCGTGAGCATCTATATCCTAATAGGACGAAGCTTTTGGGTGAGAGTTATGGTGTTTCACGCAAGTTTCTTGATAATTTTTGAGAAACAATACATAAGATTTGTTTTTATGACCTACTTAGACCTTTAAGGTATTCGTGTTCATCTCGTCTATTGCAGGTTGTGGAGGTGCAGAGTATGCAAAAAAGATGGGGATCCCAGTCATTTTGTTCCCTAGAACAAAGCACGAGCCTGATGGCCAATCAACAAATGACCTTGTCGCCACTTTTGGGTAGGCTCACATACTGTCTTCTAATTGCTATATTTTGTCTTTTCTTGTTTTAATTTGTCAATAGGATGAGAGTAAGATGGTGCAGCTCAGATGCTGTCACTGCTTCAGACTATCAATCATCTAATGAATTAAAGGCCCTTCTTATAGTTCCAATTATCCGATGTTTGCCATCTTCTGGTTTTGCCTAAGAGGGAATGAAGCTGTTGTTTCCTCGATACGCAAAGTCAAGTGGATTGTTACAGATTCTAATTAGGGAGTCTAAATGTTCTCATTTGAGCTGGCGCTGTTTTTACTTCTGATTCCTGTTCTTAAGCCTGTCATTAGCATTTCTGTCTGCATGAGCTATCTTGAATAGATTAAAAAAACGACCTGAGCCTGACTTTTATTGTCACAAGATCATTAGATATTTTGACATTACCCAATGTGTCTTATTGTTCTACTTATATTTTTCGCCTGTTTATGTTACATGTTTTGCTATCTAAGATCCTATCTATTCAACCTCCATCTTCATGAAGCATTAAAATTCATGATATTGCAATTATGTTTTTCCCTCTCAGTAGACAGCTTCATGGATTTAATGTTTGATATGCTAGCCTATTGTTATTACAAATTGTAACTCTAAATTAATTGATTCAAAGTGTAGATTACAAGACTTTGCCACATACTCGATCTGAACACATTTTAGTTTGTTTCTTATTGTCTTTCAATTTATAGAGACCGAAAGAAAGCAACAAATCCTAGTATGTTTGATTGCAAAATGATAACATTGTGCAACCTGCAGTTACTTTTACCACATCCTCTCTTAGATATGACTGAAACGATGAAAGCTGAAAACAACAAATTACTAGTTCTTGCTATCCTAGAAAGGCAGCACACATAGAGTATGGTAAATGTTGTCTGCCTCTTTTTGTTCTTTTAATGGGAATACAATACTTGTATTTTCTTCCTTTTTTGTTTATTAGTATCAAAGCAATAAGGAAAAATGTGTGGAGATTATTCACACACTTCGACAAGATTATGATTATTCTCCGTTTTCTTAATCAGGAGGTTTGGTGTTGACTTCATTCTTTTAGCTGGCTATTTAAAACTTATACCAGTTGAGTTGATTCGTGCTTATCCACGAGCTATAGTGAATATCCATCCATCACTCCTTCCAGCTTTTGGAGGCAAAGGCTACTATGGCATCAAAGTGCATAAAGCTGTTATCACTTCTGGAGCAAGGTATGTAGCATCGTATGATGATACACATTACTCTATTGGGAGTCTTTGAGGTTGTTGAATCAGAATTGCTAATGTAGGACAAATAGAAGAATTATCAACTAGTAGCTAAAACTCAGGAAAACTAGGAAATATAGTTTTTGAATGTTATTAGGTTCCTAAAAATTCAGATTTCAGGTCTGGATTTAGGCTTGGGACAGAATTTTAGATTTGGGTATAGCTAAAGTTTTTAGGATTTGATTGGTGGAAATTTAAACTAGAATTTTTAAGGTTTGATTTTAGTGAAATTTTAGGTTTGCTATAACTAGAATTTAGGGTTGAGTACACATATATATAGAAAAAATTTAAATCCCTTATTCTAGTAATAAATGGGTTCCTAATTAAAATATCCAAAATAAAATTAAATCCTATTCTAATAAGAATTCTACAAGCCGTAAGCAATTAGGATAACATATCTAATTTACTACTATTTCCTATCTAATAAGAAAACCTATCATAAACTAAATTTCAGCCTTATGTTATCTTTGCTGTCAATTCAACCCCCACTCTTCATCCCACTAAATTAAAAGTTTATGTTTGACAAAATTTTCCTCTTTTATTCTTTTATAGACTCTAAGCTCTTTTGCATTAAGTGCTGTTCCATTTCAATTCTTTTATTGGACGCTCAAGTTATCTAAGGAGAAGGAAAGGGGTAAAAAAAGAAAAGCTTCCATAACTTTTTTTTTCTTAATTTATGTTTCCTCTCATTTGCATGATTAGATACTCAGGACCAACTATACATTTCGTTGATGAGAATTATGATGAGGGACGAATCCTTGCTCAAAGAGTTGTGCCTGTGCAAGCCAATGACACAGCAGAGGAGTTAGCTTCCAGGGTTCTTGAAATGGTAATCTGATTTGTCTTCCTTTGGCCATATTTTGTGCAATATTGTCCTTAGCTATTAGTTGCATTGTATTATGATGTTCTGGCAAAGTTTAACCAAAAACTACCTGTGTTTGTGGGATTGGTATTGTTCGCGTTTCCAGCTCATTTTATCTTATGCTAGAGTTGTACCATCTTGTTAAATGTCTTTGTCTGATTATGGAAGTATCGAGTCATGCCAAACATGTTAATCTTGAGATAGCTTTTCAGAATTAAGCTATAAATGGTATCATAATACATTGAACAAAGGGGACATTCTGATTTTGGCTGAAAGTGATATTAATTTAATCTTATTTTCCTTCATCATTTCTGCAGGAGCATCAATTATATGTAGAGGTGGCAGCTGCGCTATGTGAAGAACGAATACATTGGAGGGATGATGGTGTCCCTCTCATCCGGAGTAGGGAAAACCCTGATAAATACAGCTAGTGTAATCAATCTTCGTTTTGTTTTTGGTGAGAATCTTAACATTTAAGCAAGTTATACAATTACTCCAATCTAATTTTCTGGAGCTACGCTACGTTCTACCTTATCTAACAATGGTCATGAATTTATGTGCATACAGGTGGTCTTTTACAGTAAATTTTGACCAACTTTTGAAGTCAGGGTTCGTGTTGGACATCCTTCAAAGCTTCATCACACAGAAGATTGCCATTGTGATTCTAGAAGTTTTTGAAGTTATGAGAGGTTTCGCCGTCAAGCTTCTTGTAGATAGCAGGTGACTGAGTGGTTTTGGTCCCGAGTATGAGGTTGCATGGATCCAATGTTTTTATGCCATAGTTGTCCAAAGGACTTGGGCAATTGTCCTTACCCTACCAATTTTTTTTATTATTGGTTGTATTACTTGGAGAATCTCGGAAGGCTTGGGCTGGCAGTTAGGCTTACTCCACTTTCTCTGTAGTATTACATTGGAGAGTTGGGAGTGTGGTAGTCCAATGGTGTCTAAAGACTCCAGTAAAGTGGGGATATTTAAGCATGCAATCACTTGCAGTGGTTTTTAACATCAAATGTTAGCGGAACGTCCTAATGTAAAACCGTAATCTAGAAGCGGGTGTAATATGATGACCGAATTCAGGCAAGGCGTAGGTCATCCGCCTTTAACCAGCCAGTTGCTTGCTAGCGTGGTTGGCCCGACTGCCCAGTGGCTAATGTTGCTGTCACAGATGATTGAGACTCTTTTGCTACTGCTGGTTAGCAGAACTTTGCTTTCTAGTTTGTATTGGCTCCAACGTTCGATGAGTATTTGAGGTTCTTCTAACTGCGTTTTGTATCAGGCGCACCTAGTAGCAGTACAGTTGATTTCTTCTATTTCTGCCAACCGCCAAGTAGTAATTACTAGAGTTAGTACTCTTATTTGCTTTATAGATTCCTCGAGAATACAATAAAGATTCAAAGGAAAAGGAAAGGCGCAATGTATTTGGGATAAGTATTAGATAAATGTGTACTGGCTATTTTGTTTACAGCAGCAAACCGGTTTTAATAATTTGGTTTAAGGTACAAAAGAGTGAAGAAAAGAAGCTTATACAGTTACAATTAATCATCAGAAATACAGGATGAAGGAGCGAAACCCAACTTGGCAGCGCCAAGATCAAACTCCCACATGTAATTTTGCTGCATTATATTGCCGATCACCGAAACGCCAGGCCAGGCGGTCGGTACAATTCCCAGGCAAATCACCCCATCAGCAGCATCTATAAAGTAGCTCTTTACTGGTGGCTCAAAGTCAACCCCGTCCATGAAATGAATTGTCAATTTGGGCACTGATGTTTCGTTGAACCATTTCGCTTCAAAGCAAAGTTCCATTGGCCCCAGCTCCGGCATTCGTACCTTCGTGTAGTTTGCCAAGGGTTGCTTGTAAGCTTCCATGACAGCATTATATGCAGGCTCTGTCAAATATGTCAAGCTGGAACCAGAGTCAAGAATGGCTCCGCCATTGCCATAGACATTCCACACTGGGGACGGAATTTTCAGGCGTGTATTGCCTACTGAGATGCCTGAGACATTGACTGCATAGTATGGGTTGATAACATCAAGCACCAACTCCGTGTATTGCATTTTCAGTGTTGGTGTGGTTTTAACGTCTCCGAAGCTGAGGAAGTTTCGAAGGTTGCTGGGGCTAAGGTGATCAACCAAACAATAGGAAAACTTGTAGCCGAAAAGTTTGGCAATCCTCATTGCAAATGAATGCTGGCTGTGGCCTAACCCCATTATACCGTCAGTGTTGCTAAAGGAACCGTTGAACACTTGACTACACCCTATTAAGACATCATGCAGCTTTATCTTGCGCTGATTATGAAGCCCAACAGTTACAGTCTCGTTTGCAAATAATCCGATAACATTTCTGCCATCTGCATATCTGTCACAACGACATTAGAATCAGCATTGGCCTGCCGATGGATAATTGCACGCTATTTGAATCCATCCTATATAATTATAATACAGAGCCAAAATGCTGTTTCTTCCGTTACCTATAGTCGTAGAGGCAGGGTGCTTCTGGCGTAGGACAATTAGTCAAAGAGAAGGATGCAGAGAGATCATCTCTGCAGGTTGTAGATGAACATGGAATTGTCCTGAAGGACGGTGATGTATCGGCATCGAAGATCCTAATTAGCCCAGGATATGGTTCGAGTTTGAGACAATGTTCGCATCTGTATTCACAATGCATCCAAGTGAGGTCGCTCCCTGTGTCAGCTATCAACACAAACTTACGAGGCCGTGGGCTTCCAACTCTGAAAGATACAAAGTATTGACCAATTCCAATGTCTGCAGCCGAACGGATTGGTATCTGGGCAGGAATTGTCCCACTGATCTCAAAAGCCTTCCTTCTTTGTCCCAGGCGATGCCCAATTGTTTGTTGCCTGTAATGGTCGCTGTGGATAAGCTGCTTCATGCGGTCTAACCTGCTTTTGGGTGGTCCAAGAGTGGAAAAGCCTGAATCAGCTAGCTCAGGTGCATGCCTGTGAATCAATTCAAACTTAATCGCATCATCTGGTCCACATGAGCCATTATCATCGCCGTAGTCGTGGCTGTTGAAGGCATGAACCTGAAAGCAGAAGGCATTAACGTAGATTAACAACAACAGTAAGATCAGGATGTGGGGCGTAGACATTTCGAAGGGAAAGAAAGCAGCAGTCAGGATGAGCAACGAGGTAGCCAAATGACATCTCCCATCAACGTAAGCCCTTCAAGAACCGTGAATTCCTGAATTTTCACCTGTAACTGCAAATGCGGACATTCATACACTTGTTTGTTTCGTCACATTTTGTTCTTAAACAGACAAACGGGGAAAAGAAAAACTAAACCCTTTATCCAGGGCCATCAACGCCATTAAATTGCAAATCCGGTTCACCGTCAAATAAAATAGTGACTAATTGAGTCCACCCTTAGAAATGAATTAGAAAGAATGGACATCAATGAGAATTAGAAATGGCAATTCCGACCCGACCCAGCCCGCTTACGCTCAGCCTGTTTTTTCCCAAGTTGAGTAGGCCACGGGTCGGTCACGGGCCGATTATGGTCTACCCTCGCGGGCCACAGGCAAGGGCGGATCGGCCCGTGACCCGTCCATTTTTTGAAACGACGTCGTTTTTTATCGAAACGACGTCATTTTGATCTTTTTAAAAAATATAATAAATGGGCGTGACAGGGTAGGCACGGACTGACCCACGCGGGCCACGGGCCGACCCATGGGCTACCATAGGAGAGGTCTGGCTGGGCCGAGCCAAAGGCGGCCCGAACCCGCCTCGGCCTATTGATATGTCTAGTGAGAATGACCTTGGTTTTGGTTGCATAAACATAATTAATTAAAGAAAATTTTAATTTATGTATGTTTAACTTATAAGAAAAAATTTAATTTTCGTAAATGAAACTATGATGATATTAGAATTATGAAATTTGTATTGCATTTATGTCTTATTTATAAAATATTCTTAATCGATGCTCTAATAAGATTAGACATTAATATAATAAATAATTATAATATTTTTTTATGAAGAGTTGTAGATATCATAAATTAAAGTATAAAGATTATTAAACAAACATATAAGTGCTTGTCAAATAATGAGTTCATTAAACTGATATGATATGTCATGAGAACTCTTTATAGAACATTACTTAAATGTGAAAATACTCATCATTATGATTGTATAAATGATGATTTGATTTCATATCTCCAAAATATTACTTATAAAGATTGTTATATGCGAACACTACTTAGGACGTATCTTAGTCAAGAGTCGTTTGCTTAATAATCATTACATATGGTATGAAATATAGAGAAGTATATTAGTGATCAATGTAGGATTTGACTCTTTAAAGTAACTAGAGAGAGTTTTTTATTATTCTCGATTAGTATTAATTTATAAAATATTTAGCTAAGGTGTAATGATAATTTGAAAAAAGTTTTCAAATATCATTATAAGAATCAATTACTAATAATGGAGATAACATTAATTATACAAAAAATTATGCATAAAAAAATTAATTAAAATTGCCTTGATATTCTTAATATTTGGTTTGTTATAATTCATTGCTAGAAATCAATTTTGATGTATAGATATAAACTATCTTATTAGAGAATTAAAAGAAATTTAATTTGTATAATGATAAATATAATTTAAGAATATAATGTATCCATTGCCAACATATTTAGGAATTAAGTAAATTGAATGTAACACCCACAGACCCCCTAGAAGGATATGTGGATATCACCTAAGACAGAACTTAAAAAATATCAAAATAATATTAAGCGTAGTCATAATTCGAGCAACCAATTATTGTGTTTCCATGCATATTCGACTTTAAACATAATTTAAACAATACACCGAATTCATTCAAATACATGTGTCAAGTTATCCTGAATTAAGGTTACTACATTGCAAATCCTTAAATAAAACGATACATATCTTAAGTTCAAATATACCCTGTATTACAGTAATTTCAAACGTTTAACAAAATACATCATGTCTCATATTACACATACAATCCAAACATACATTTCCAAAACAAAACACATTCTTCGTTGGCCATTGCGGTTGTTATTATCCTAGTCTTCAAACCCTCCTATCTGAACCTACACGGGGCAAAACCACCGTGCTAAGCATAAAGCTTAGTGGGGAATAACTAAATCATACATAAACTGGTAACTGTTTAACAGTTACCTAATATCCACATATATCGAATGAAATTATATCTTAAGCAATCCTTAAAGATGCATACTAAAGAATAATTCAAGCATAATGAATTTCAGAACAAAATATAATCTATCACTAGAGAACATTTCTCATACTAATGCCAATCATATCATTTAAGTGTCAGAACAGATTGTACAAATGTCAGAACTGATTATCAGAATAGGGTATAATATCAAATCATAATTTTGTTTATATCAAAACTGAACATGTATCAAAATACAAAACAAGTTAGACTGCTAATCTTTTATACAGAAGTGGGTAACGGGACTAATACATGACATATCGTGATCGTTATCACAGAATAGGAGAGACTTATGTCTCAATAATAGGAGACACCAAAATATTAGTAACAGAAGACATCGAAGTGTTAGTAACAGGAGACATCAAAATGTCACAGGAGAAGCTGCAGACTTTTCTAGGTATGCCTATTTACCCACGTTTAGAACTTAACAGTTTTAAAACCAAAAGGGTTCTTTTCATAATTCTCATACGAGGAACATATTGCAACACACATACCACTTTTTTTTCCATTTTGTTCAACTTGACATAGCCACTGATTATCAAACAAACTACCATGTGATACAATTACAACTATGCGCAATAATGCATCAATAGAGGTATTGAGTCTTACAAATTATGTATATTCATACAAATAGAAAGCACTTTCAACACAGTCCCAACTTTCAAACTCCTCGGACAACTGATGGTCCAGAATTATCACAAGCAGAAATTCCCAATTCACATACATTCATAATCAATTCATAATACATAAGCCTTTGGAACTCATTCATTCATGGTCACACCAAGCAATTCAATATTGTACGCCATACATCTTTTACATTATCATCTCAATTAATCATGCATAATTAAACTAACTATTACTCAGTTAACCTTATATAGTCATCAATTGCACAAACTCTCTTTTTTTCCACCTTCCTAACTATTTTCCACAATTGTGGGATAAGGGACCCGAAACCTCCAAATAGTTATTTTCACAAGACAGGTTTTTGGATCAGTTTGTTTTTGTATGGCTATTATGACCTAGAAATTGACGTTTGTAAACAATATGTTCTTCTAAACAAATGTTCCTATATGTCTTAAGTTTCAAAAAAAATAAAAATCATTCAATTTGGTTCATTATTCCATGAGTTATGCTCAAAATACTACAAACTATGCACGTTCGAAATTTTGGCTAGTGCATGATTATGCATGTGCACTTAAATTTTTAAAACTCATATCTCCCAATTATTATATCCAAAAATTACAAAATTTATACCAATAGAAAGATAAGAGAATAAGCTAAAACTTTTATGAAAACAACTGTGTCTGATTCAGCCTATATCAATGTAGTTTATTCAATAAAACCAGGACATGATTTCTATCAAGGATAGTGTTGCAGCCTATGCCAGAACTCAATTTCAAACAAAATTTCAAAACCCTTAGTGAGAAAATTCAAATTTGACTTCTTCACAAACTTTGTAGATAAATGTTTCTAGTTTAATAAGAATTTAAAATCATCTCGTTTTGATGTCTATAGGTCAAGATATGGTTGAAAAACCGATGGTTGTTTAATGGAACTACACCTATAATGAATACCCAGCACCTATAAAACTCCTAACCACATTTCTTCATTAATTCAATACACGTTATATCCACTTCAAAAGTCAAAAAAGACATGTTCTATCATGATATCAAGTTTAGTACTCCCTTACCTCTTTAAACTTCAAAGAACAACTCCAAATCACTTCAAAGATCATGCCAAACTAATCCTTCCAAGCAATCGGCACATATCTAAGATTAAGGTGCAACTTTTAGCACCAACAAAATAATAACACATAAAATTACAAAGCCATCTTCATGATAAAAGAACTTACAAAGCTTTCAAGTGTTGATGATTCAAACTTTAGAAAAATTCCAGAAGTTGAGAGGAGAATGAGAGTTTCGGTGGTGAAAAGCAAGGTGAAAGGGTGAAAGAAGTAAAGAACATTCCAGCAGAAACTTTGCCACCTTTGGTTGCTAGCTGTCTCTCATATACTTAAGAATGTGTCAATTAATATGTCATGTCATGTACCACTTGATTATGCTGCACTTTGTCACCTTAAGATAATGCTATTAATCACCTACAAATCAGTCCACATGTTATTCCAAGGTTGGTCCACTTGTCACACAATCAATTATGTCAAATTTTAATGCAATAGCCATGCCATGTGTTGCTAACTCATAGGCTAAATCATTTTTTTTTTGTACAAACTTAAGTTATTTCTTGACCATTTTTCCCAATCCAAATGTACATTTAAATACCTCAATTCTCTAATGGTATCAATTAAATCCAATTTACTAACTATAGTCTACCAATACCGAAATTCAAGTCATATACCTTTTACATTCAACTCATAGCACAATTTTAACTCCTATCTCATATGTACTTTCATGAACATGTATCATTCAACTAGGATATATTTTAGGGCCTTACAATTCTCTCCCTATTAAAAGAATTTCGTCCTCGATATTCATACCTAATTAAAATAGTTGAAGATACTGAGCTCTTCTGCTCTCTTCTAGCTCCTATGTTGCTTCTTCGAGTCCACGGTGTTGCCAGAGTACTTTCACCAAAGGTACTTGCTTGTTCCTGAGTTGCCTGACTTCTCTAGCTAATATAGACACAGGCCCTTCTTCATAAGACAAATCTGGTTAGACTTAAATTTCTTGAATAGGAATCTTATATGTATCATCAGACCGATATCATCTCAACATGAAAACATAAAATACAGCATGTATCTTGGCCAATTCTTCAGGAAGAGCTAATTGATAAGCTATTGGTATGATTCTTTTAAGAATTTCATATAGACCAATATATCACGGAGTGAACTTACCTTTCTTACTAAATCAAAGTATATTCTTCCACGGTGACACTTTCAAGAACACCTTATCCCTACTTGATATTTAATATCCTTCCTTTTCAGATCATCATAGGACTTCTGCCTATCACTGGCAGCTTTCAATCTATGTTGAATAACCTGAACTTTTTCTTCAGTATCTCTAACAATGTCAGGCCCGATCATCTTGTTTTCACTTAATTCTGTCCAACATACAGGAGTTCTACACTTCCTACTATACAGAACTTCATAAGATGCCATGCAACTACTAGTCTGATAACTGTTATTATAAGCAAACTCCATCAGAGCAAGATAGTTATCCCAACTTCCTGAAAATTCCATCACACAACCCCGAAGCGTATCTTCTAATATATGGATAACCCGCTCAAATTGTCCATCTGTTTGGGGATGGAAATCAGTACTGAACTTAACTTGAGATCCCAAAGCCTTTTGTAGACTTTTCTAGAATCTCTAAGTAAATCGAGGATCACGATCAGAAATAATAGATAATGGCACCCTATGCAACCTCACTATCTCATTCACATATAGGTCGGCAAGCCTATCCAATGAATAATCATGATGAACAGGCAGAAAGTGAGCAGACTTGGTGAACTTATCAACAATCACCTATACAGCATCATGCTTCCTTTGAGTAAGAGGAAGTCCAATGGCAAAATCCATGGTAATGTTATCCCATTTCCATTGAGGAATAGAAATAGGATGTCACAAACTAAATGAAACTTGGTGCTCAGCTTTAACCTGCTGACATGTCAAACATTTAGATACATAATCCACTACATCAAGTTTCATACCTGACCACCAGTAATGCTACTTCAGATCTTAATACATCTTATTTTCACCAAGGTGCATAGTGAAAACAGTATTAAGAGCCTCAAATAACAACTTCTTTTTAAGTTCGTCATTAGCTGACACACACAACTGATCTTTAATTTCACCCAACGATTAGATGCATGAGAGTCTATTGCTTTTAACGACGTAGTTTAGTTAAATTTAATTAAGTCTTACGTGTATAAATATTTACGGGATGTTTAGTTCAAGGGAATAGATATTCTATTCCTAGTATATTATTAATCTTGCATTTGGTTAGAAACAATTCTAAGAATACCTATTCCTCAAGAATAGATATTCTTTAACTTTAAGGAATAGGTAAAGACAATCCCTACCTATCTTTATCTATTCCAAGAATAACTATTCTTATTGAAGACAATTTTATCCTTCTCATGTTTAAGCCTCCCAAATTTTTTATTAATAATAATAATAATAATAATAATAATAATAATAATAATAATAATAATAATAATAATAATAATAATAAT
>JANZXR010000008.1:16758243-16795823 GCA_027575705.1 Erythroxylum echinodendron
ATTTTAATTAATTGATTGATTAATTACAATATAATTTATTAATTAAGTAAAATATGATAAATTTTTATTTCTCAATACTTTTACAAACCAACCACTATCAATAGTAATGGTAATTATTTCTTCCTTTTAACCAACTATCATAATTATAATGATAATATCCATTCCCATTCCTCGTTATATGCATTCCCATTCTTATTACCATTCTTCCATGCAAACCAACCCCCCTTAGACTTATAATTTGTAATCATTGCCAAAATATTAGGAAACTACTGAGTCACACATTAAAGAGCAGTTTGTGAAGAAAAAATCAATTTTAATTAAGTTGGACTTAATTATAAAGTTGTATTTAATTTTAATAGAAAATTTAAAAACCCTAATATTTTTTCTATAAATATTTGTCTCATTTTTTTAAAAAGAAAGAGAACTCTAAAAAAAGACGAATAAACACAAAAAGAGAAGAAATAAAAATTGCCTATGTTAGTAAAGATAAAACAAAAGCACAAATAAAAGAAAAATATAACTAGATTAATAAACAATGAGGCTATTTTAACATTACAATTCCCTGACAATAAAATCAAAAACTTGATAATTTTTTAACCTGAGTGCATGTTATAATCGTAACTAGCATCGATGAATATAAGTCAATCCTACGAAAACTATGATTACTAGTATTAATCCTCTGTCTAAATTCAAGTAAACAAGTGTTAATATTACTAATAGTCTTTTTATTATCTAATCTAGATAAACAATTGGTTAAATTAGAAAAAGAAACTAAACTAATCTAAATATTAAATAATAGCTAATCAACCAAGGTGATAGATAAGAATAACAAACAATAGATAGATAAAACTTAGATTTAGAATCCCACTAAAATTCTCTATCTTTAAATTTATAATAATAATTAATCATAATTATTTAGACCGGTAAGAAAATAAGTTATTGTCATATTCTCTTTTGAGACATATTATCCGTATATATATAAGATGATTGATTGAAATCTCTTTATAATCAAAGCATCCTAAGAACAAATTAGCTTGCTTTTGTAAATTTAATGTTTGAGTTCAGAATGTAACATATGCCAAACTCTTAACTAAAGTTCAAATATGATGTCCTTAAACATTTGATTCTTTTTTTAAATACTTTGTTCAGTGTTAAGAAATAAGTCACTTATTCAATAGAGAGTCTACAATTTGCATACACAACTATCATAAGGACTGCTCATTATAAACTTTGAAATCTTACAAGGCAATCTATCAATCTTACAAGACAATCAATCTTAAATATAAAGGAAAACAACTCAGGGGTGTTGCTGGAAAACTTTTTGTTTTTATATTCAAGAATCTAATTGTTTGTAATTATAAAAAGAAAATTGAACCTATCTACATGAAAGCCTTCTAAAGTAAAGTTCTCCACACAATTCATATACAAAGTGAAAGAAGTGTCCTATATAATACCATTCAATATGCAATCACGTTATAATTAATATTTTAAAAATCGGTCCTGAAGTTAAACTCGTAAGACAAGAAGTTTAAGGTTTTACATATTCAATTGGTATTAAACCGTCATAAAATCAGCCAAAAATTAAATAAAATTAAAGAATTTGAAATATGATTGAAAGAGATTGTTCTTACCAATCAAAGAATTTGAATTATAATTAAAAAGGAAATTGGTAACAAAAATTAATTGATCGATTTGGTTTATAAGAAATTATTAAATTACTAAAATTGATCAATTAATTAATAAGTTAACCAGTTTTTAACAATAAGAGTTATTAAGGCAAATTGAAGTTGAAAACCGAACAAAAAAGTTAAACGGTTCAAAATTTTTTCAATTAAACCAGTCGAATTGGTTTTTAATTTTGGATTATAATCATCTTCTTAGAATGTCATAAACAAGAAATAGAATGCTTGATACTTTTTGTTCATGCCTAGTTCGTCAAATATTGTCGCAAATAATCCAACTGTTACCATATAATTATTGAATTTGCAAACACTATATAGATAGAATCCATTAATTGAAGTAACCAA
Source organism: Erythroxylum echinodendron (assembly GCA_027575705.1). Lineage (NCBI taxonomy): Eukaryota > Viridiplantae > Streptophyta > Magnoliopsida > Malpighiales > Erythroxylaceae > Erythroxylum > Erythroxylum echinodendron. Next base: position 16,760,271 of record JANZXR010000008.1, read on the forward strand.
ACACGCCTTAATCATTTAGCTCATTTTTGTATTCGTGAGTTGTTGACCAGCTAAGCGCTTCACTTTGGACTCATCCTTGACTTTGTCGCTTCCTTCATTACACACTCTCTCCTCTTTCTTTATATTCTTCTTCTTCTTCCCCTCTTTCTTTTGTTTTAATTTACAAAATTTAATTAACTAACCTCCCCCTTTCACTTACTACTAGTTAGGGTTGGTTGGCTTGTACGATTTGTGCCTTCTTTCCTACTACTTCTCCCCTTTGATCCCTAAAATGCCAAAACTTTCCATGCCATTTTGTCTCTCTCAAGATCTCGACAATGAAAGTTCCGTTCCTTAATGTGTGGTTCTAGTTCAGTCACCATTTCTACAGTATTTTGGTTCTTGTACTTGCTCTCTCTAAGGTACCTACCTACCTCTCTCTCTCTCTCTCTGTGTGTCGTTTTTCGTTTCAGATCTAGAGCGTACGACATTGTACAGTCACTTGTTGCTTTTCTTCTCTTTCTTAAAGTCGCGCATTTATTAATTTCTTAGTTCCGAGAATTAGATTATTTGGGTGACTTTGTTTCTGTTGTTGTTCTGACTTCGAATCTTTGAACTTGTTCTGATTTTTTATAATGTAGATGGATTCTAGTAGTAACAGCGGCGGTCAACGCTTTCATAGAATGCCTCGTCAGTCACTTGCTCAATTCAAGATGGAACCCTTGGTGAGTTCTTTTTTTCTTCGTTACTATTCTTTGTAGTTTATGACATCAACAGAGCTTTTGGTGTTTCCATCTGCTCTTTACTTACTTAGATTGCTAACATTAATTTAAAGTAGTTCCACGTTTATGTTTTCTGTAAATCATGCCCTTTCGATGCTAATGTCTTTTCTGGTAAATGCTTTTTTCTTGTTTTAGCTTGATGACAGTTTGGAGCAGTGGCCTCACCTGCATGAGCTTGTTCAATGTTACAGAACTGATTGGGTGAAGGATGAAAACAAGTATGGTCATTATGAAAGCGTCTCTCCACCACCTTTTCAAAGCCAGGTTTTTGAAGGGCCTGATACTGATATTGAGACGGGTATGGTCGAGGAAAGGAATTATGAGTCTGCCATAATTAAACTATTATACTATTTTTAGAGTGTCAGTTTCTAAGGATAATCTATCTGTTTTACTGTTCCTAGTGATTAGTGGAATCTTACACTAATAAATCTGTTTTACTGTACCTAGTGGCTAATGAAATTAGTGGAATCTTACAATCCTCTTGCTAATGAAATTATTGCAAGCTTACAATTTTCTGTGTCATTTATCGATGTCCTAATGCCCGTAATTGTACAGTTATTGATATCTTATTCCTCAATCGATATGCTTGATTGAGATGCCATTTCTTTAAACTTTCTGCAGAAATGCAGCTTGCCAATTCTAGACAAACAAAAGCTGAAGACGCTACTGAAGATGATATCCCAAGCACTTCAGGAAGACAATTAGCGGATGGCATCCTCTCAAGTTCTAACTCACACATCTCAAAGGTTGTACTGAGTGGAGTATCGGGCTGATTTGGTTATGAACTCATTATATGATTTGTCAATTTTTCTAGTTCTAACTATGCAATTTGTTTAATAAATTTACCTTCCATGATTTGCATGATCATTTTGCCTTCCTTCTGTCATGATTGTGTTCCTACAGCATTTTGTTCAGTCTCCTCTCCCTGCTTACGAGCCAGCATTCGATTGGGAAAATGAAAGATCAATGATTTTTGGCCAAAGGGTTCCAGATAATCCAACCACACAGTATGCCAGGTTTTCTAAATTTAAATTCTAGTAAAAGCAGTTTCAGTGTTCTCATTTTGTTTCCCTATTAAAAATGCTAGTCTTATTGCTTTGTTTTTCCATGGGATGGTTGCAGTGGATTGAGGATTTCTGTGAAAGTTTTGTCCCTATTATTTCAGGCAGGACTCGTAGGTGGGTTTTTCTTTTATAAAACATTAAAACTTTGAGTTAGAATCACATTTTCATTATGCTTGCTTATGATACTTTGAGCCTATTTGCTCAGCTGTTAGATCACATTGCTACGTTTTTGTTGATTCTACTTGAGGTGATGATAACTTGTGTTGGAACAAATGGTTTTTTAGTCTGGAAGGTTCTTAACTCTCTCCAAACTAAATAAATAGGAGCAGTTTCTTGTGCAATTGACATATGATAAAGGTTTTGACTGAAATTAAAATGCCATGCTTATTTGCTAAATGTCGTTTCCCTTTCGATGATGTGTTGGAAGTGTCAACTGTTGATTCCATTGTTTTATGCTTTTTGTTGAATAGCTATTAGTTGGTCCTGCTTTTATGCTTGTGATGAATATCTGGCCCATTGGCTGCTCGTGTTATAGATAGCTGGAACCTTTTATTTATAGCCATTAAAATTTGAAAGTTGCAAGTTTAAGCATTTTTAAACTATTTCTCATGATCAAACGCTTCGTGGAGTAACCAGGAGTGTCCAACTTTTCATTGCATGGTATGTTCCTTTACTTGGTTTAAGATTTCTGACATAGCTTTCTCATTCTCTTTCCCAGAGCCGTTTTATGGTACAATTTGCTTGTACAACAAGGAGAGAAGAGAGAAGTTGTCTGAGGATGTTTATTTTTCTGTGGTGCCTACAGACACACAAGATGTAAGAAACAAAAATTAAATACACTTCTCCTACTTATATCAATTTTCTGTAATTTCATTAGTTATTGTGTTACTTATTCATATCTGTTATGTTTACTATCAATTTCATCTTCGTCATTAGGTGTTTTGATATTTCTTGGATGTGAAATATTTAATTTCATAGTTTCTTCTGTTTCTTCCAGCCAAAAGTATCTGATGGAAGTCGTGGGATTTTCTATTTAGATGCTCCATCCGCATCAGTATGTCTGCTAATCCAACTTGAGAAGCCTGCCACTGAAGAAGGAGGTGTTAGTCCATCTGTTTATTCACGGAAAGAACCAGTATGTCCAAGTAACATTTGATTGTTTTATCTTGGATTGTTTTAATAAAGTTTGTTGCCTGTTCGCAATTCTCTTCTGCATTTGCTTGGGTGGACAATAGTGGTGGGTAGAGGTAGAGAGTAGTCTTCTCCCGTTCTGACCTGTCCCCTTCCATTTCCTCATTCGATTGCAATAGGTAATAGTTAATGTAGGAGAAAAAAATGCACGAGTTTGGTTTAACAGCAGTCTTTGTTGCTAGCGTAAGAAGGAGATGACATGTTCAATATTTATGTATACCTGATTTCTTTAAGTAAGACTAGTTCCAGAATACATGTTAAATGAGTGGGATTGTACTTGTGAATGCGGGCGGGCTGAAATTAGTCATTGATTGAAACAAGCTTCCAATTCACATCTTGTTTGATGATTATGTTCCTTCTTTTCCACAGGTTCACTTGAGTGAGAGAGAGAAGCAAAAGCTTCAAGTGTGGTCCAGAATTATGCCTCATAGAGAGTCCTTTGCGTGGGCAATTGTTCCACTATTTGACAATAGCATTGGTGCTACTTCTGGTGAACCAGTTTCCCCAAGCAGCCCGCTTGCACCAAGTATATCTGGCTCAAGTTCTCATGACGGTGTTTATGAACCCACTGCAAAGATTACACTGGATGGCAAGTTGGGTTATTTAAGTGGAAGCTCAATTGTGGTTGAAATTTCAAATTTAAACAAAGTTAAAGAGAGCTATACTGAGGACTCACTTCAGGTGAGGAAAATATGCACTTGGTTGATGTTTTTGGTAGTCTTTTTTTTCCCTCTTGGACTGTTTTTCTAGACACTCCAGTTCTGTGAACGATCAATTGTTTTATGATTGGTTATAATCATGTGCAGACTCATTAGAAGCTTATTGACAGTTTGTTGTGTTTCTTACTCTTTCAACAGGGGCTTGATGGGTCCATTTTCCATATTTTATCAACTGCTTATATAAGAGTCTAATAGTCCTGATTAGGGCTGTCTTGTCACTATCTCGTATTTGTTTCATATCTATTTTTCAGATAGCATGCAATGTCAGATGGTGCTTTTGCTTTTGATTATTGTGAAAATTATACCTTTTCTCCATCTTGGTAGATAGTAGTCAACATTCATGATTTTGTTTCAGCAAGGATAGCCTTATCGACTCCAGGATAGCCTTATAGGCTTTTGTTATCTTACTCAAATTGAGCAATGTACTTTGTCCTGGACTTCAACTTTGTTTTCCTGCCCTTTGAATGAACCTTCTTCTGGCATTGGTTTCAGTAGTTTGAATAAGTTACTTCGTCCCTCATTTTGGGAATGTCTGGTTCATTGATGATCTCGGGCCAATTTAGCACTTGCATTTTGGGAGAACGTACTTGTTTGTGGTCTCCGACGTCTATAAAGGGTAAAATGAAATACTCCCTAAATCAAGTTATTATAACATTTCAATGAGGCGGAATTGATGTGAAGAAGGATAATCCCAAATTGAAGATTGTGCCTTCAATGTGAAGAAACGATATAATGGGGCCTAACCTTTTTGATTGGTTTGATGCCAAACCTTGTTGATCTTCAGTAGAATGTCTGGTTATTCAAAGAAAAAAGTAACCTGCAAAATCCTGGCTATTTTTTGCTTAAGAAGTTTATAATCAAGAGAGAACAATACATGAATGGTTTATGGTTTTGAGCCCCTTGTTGACTTGATATTATGAATTATAGGTCATCTTCTGCTTGTAAATGTTCCTATCATGTTGCTTCATGTAAGCATGGCAATATATGCATATGTGTATGTGTAATGATTATGTTTTTTATTTAGCTGATCTTGTAAAGGTAATCATTTTATGTTTCATGTTTGATGTTCATATTTTCTGTTATTCTTTCAATTCTCACTTTGGTTCAGCTTAGAATTTCATGTTCTATGTATTTTACTCTTGATTTAATTGTTGTGTGTTTTCCCTGAGTATTTCCTGTAATCCCATGAATACTTGATGCATTCTTATCCGCTAAAATAATCTTAGGAAATGATGTTTGCGCTTGTTATTTAAGTAATAAAATCTCTTCTTTAGACCTATCTTACTTGAGTTTTTTCCCTACTCCAATTAACAGGATCCTAAACGTAAGGTTCATAAACCTGTGAAAGGCATTCTCAGATTAGAAATTGAGAGGCAACAGTCTGGTCAAGCTGAGTTGGAAAACTTGTCTGAAAGTGGGGTGACCAATGACTCCATAGATCCAGGGGACCATATTGTTGATTCCAGATCAAAAAGCCCCGTCAATGGTTTTGAAGCACCTCAAACTAGCAGCTCCAAATGGAACACCCTTGATGGCAAAGATACTTCTCGAGATAGATCAATTACTCATGGAAATCTTGATCCCAATCCTGCTGATGTAAGTATGACGTGTTTTGCCCTCATGTTGCTTCTTGGATGTTACTGTCACGTGAACATGTACATGCCTTCTTCTCAGTACTGGAATATTTAGGTACATGGTGTCTATGTGCTGCCTATTTCTTAAGACTTTCAGTTGCCAATACAATGCCTTAAAACATAAATGGTGTAATGCATTTGGAAATTAGTGGATGAGTGTCATGGTGGTCACATGGTGGTCAACATTAGGTTTAATGCCTATGAAATGGAAACTCAAAACAGAGATGCTTGCCCATGGTTAGATGTTTACTCCGAGGCTTCTGCCATTGCACCAGGAAAATGCTCCCCTCAGTATATTTTGGTTTGAATGAAAATTTCTTCTTATTGGGAATTCTTTACGTTATTGTTTAATTACTAATACTGATTTTGGTATCTGTCTTTTGTCAAAAAGAAGAGAGATAGAGATGAAGAATAAGAATCGGATGGAACTGTGGATCCTGGTTAAGAAATACAGGATGAAATGCCTTATGACATGCTTATTTTTCTTAATTAATTATTCGCTGCAAAGCAGGAAAAACATTTCTAATTATGAGACTAATGTAATGGGTGTAGCATATAGGCAGTTAATATCTTCACCTTGGACATTTGATTGTGAAAAGTCTGGAGTTTGGAAGTTTCAAGTTCATATCTAATTGATTGATCGCCATGTTGATTGACACAGTTTCATGCATTCGACTTCCGAACAACAGTGCGAAATGAGCCTTTCTCGCAGCTTTTTCATTCTCTGTATGTTTATCCTTTAACTGTTAACCTGAGTCGGAAGAGGAATTTGTTTGTGAGAGTGGAACTGAGAAAGGATGATATGGATATTCGTAGACAGCCTTTAGAGGTAACTCTGCAATATGTATTTTAGGAAAGCTTTTGTCTGTAAATTTCAGTCATATATAATGCATGTTTCCTTAATTACTAGGCAATATATCCAAGAGAGCCAGGGGCTTCACTTCAAAAGTGGGCCCACACCCAGGTTGCTGTTGGTACTAGAGTGGCAAGTTACCATGATGAGATTAAACTTTCTCTGCCTGCCACTTGGACACCATCACATCACCTTTTGTTCACTTTCTTCCATGTTGATCTTCAGACAAAACTGGAAGCTCCAAAGCCAGTAAGTTATTGCACATAAGCACACGTGCGTGCGTGCACACACGCACACACATATTTCTTTTATATGTGGCTTGTATTCTCATTGGTTGACACTACATTGGCTGGTTATGGTGTTAGACATTCCAGTTAAATTAAAGATGGCTCTTGCATAATTGTTCTTTGTGAATTAATCGATAAATGAGCTTTTGAATCCTCCTTTAAACTTAAAGGCAGTTTGGCTTGAAAGTATATTATCTCAATTGCCTTCCTCTCTGGACTTGTATAGGTGGGGAACAGTATTAAAACAAAAATGCTGAGAGATATTGAACTTTAATAGGCAGGAAAAACTAACTATGGATTAGAAGTGCAGAAATTGATCCATAAACTTCACTGTTATTTGGAAATTAAAATTGGTCAAACTCTTCAAAGATGAAACATTGTTGATCTCTTGTCAGGTTTTGTGGAGATGAACTTGTCTTTGTGAAATTCATTCTATTTTACTGTCCAGCATTAGTATTCAGGCTTTGTTTCCATTATGAATCCTTTTCAGCTGAGCTGCCATTTCCCCTCTTTATAGGTGGTGATCGGATATGCAGCACTTCCACTGTCTACTTACAACCAGTATGTAAATAGCTTAAAATTGGTCTTTTCTTTTTCCCTGTTTTCCTGGAAGGCTATTCTTACATTTTAAAGCTGATTTTTGGTGCTTGCTTTGTATTTGATTCTATTTAATACTACTTGTCTGTCTCTGAAGAAATTCATGACAGTTGCTAAAAACTTTTTTACCTTTAAGAGTTTAAGGGTATGACATTTAAGTTTAAAATTGTCATGATGTCCTCGCTGTTGTTGTTGTTATTGTTTTTATAGCTGCAGTTATACGAAAGGTCTTTTGTGGACTTCTCTTATGTTTTGTGTTTCTCTCTTTTGCAATCCATATAAAAGGCGAGATATGTATACTAATGCATGGGAAACTTCGCTCAATGTTTGAGTTGTTACCACTGATGTCGGTTGTGCTCTTTTTGTAAACACTGTTAATGTTTAACCTTTAAGTTCTGCGCCTTTTGACCTGTCACATAATGTGCAGTCATGTAGGATTTATGTAAAATGTTACTTTTCAGTTGTCTTAAAATGTTCAGAGGTTTCTGTTGGTTTTTATTACTACTGTTGTATGACATCACATATAAGATTTTTTAAATATTTTACTCAGGTTGAAATCTGAAATCTCTTTACCAATCATGAGAGAGCTTGTACCACATTATCTCCAGGATACTGGCAAGGTAAGTTTGTAGTGGTGTATGATATCTTCATTTATATCTTTCAAATTTGTTGTTATGCAGCGGTTTAGCCTCTGATACTATTCTTTCCTTCTGTTTTGAGTTCAAATTTGTCGTGGATTATAGGTCCAAATTTATTGCTTATTTCACTTGCTTTCAAAGTTTCTCATTCAAGCACATCAGGCTTTCCACTCTAAGCAGTGATAGATTAAAACAGTGCTTCTTTAGAGGAACACTAAAATAAAGTGGAGTTTGGCTCAAAATCATTAAAGACGGGCATGGGGGGCTGGATATGAGGACATCACAGTTCATTTGGGCTTTTGCTTAAGAGAGTTTAAGGTCAAATTTGTTTTCAACAATAAGTTTGTTTAAACCACTTCTGTTTTTTGTTTCACTGGTTCATTAATGTGTTAAACCCTTTCATCTCTTACGATCCTTCTCTTCAGAGGTTATTAATCTGTGTCATGGTGGTTGATGATTTTTCTCCTCTCATAATCAGTTTTTTCTGTGATTCTGATCTCGTGGTTGGCAGAATTTGTCTGTTCTGTTTGATATGTATTAACTTGTTACATCTTTGTTTCTATGTTTTGTCATTAGTCTGATGTCAATTCATATTTCCCACTTTTTGCCCGTTCATAGGAAAGGCTGGATTATATAGAAGATGGAAAAAATGTCTTCAGATTACGTTTGAAACTATGCTCATCTTTGTATCCCCTAAATGAACGCATTAGAGACTTTTTTCTGGAATATGATAGGCACACCCTTCGAACAAGCCCACCTTGGGGTTCTGAACTTTTGGAGGTATTTATTTCCATCTATTTATAGTTTAATATTATTTTGCCTTTTGATTTATTTGCAGAACATGTATGAGTTCCTCTTTGGGGTGCTGTGCATTACATACATTCTGTTGTGTTACCCAATAGTTTCAGTTGACTTGCAGAAGTTACATTTTGGATATGCACAATTGGTAAAATTTTGCAACAGTTATTACCTCTTCTGGAAAGAATGTGGCTGAATTATTTCAAGACCCTTATGGATTTGGTGTTTCCTGGAATCCTCTGTGGTTTAATTTAGCTCTAGTGCAGCTTGTGTTTTGATATCCTTTTTTAAAAATATTTTACTGTATGATATCTAAAAATTGTTAGTACATCATAATTCAAAGTACTTTCATGTTGTTAGTGTTCATAAAAAACAGGTAAAATGAAATTTAATTACTGGTTTTGAGACAAGAGGGATCTTTTAAGCTAATTTCAAATCATAGGGACTTTCTTTGAAAAACAGCAAAACGACAGGGATATTAGTGTAGTTACCCACAAGAATCCTGAATGAGTAGATTTGTATGGCTGTCTTCATCGAGGATTGAGATGATTGCTTTTTTATCTGTTGCAGGCTATTAACAGCTTGAAGAATGTTGATTCTACTGCTTTGCTTCAGTTCCTTCATCCAATATTAAACATGCTTCTACATCTTATAGGCAGTGGTGGGGAAACTCTTCAGGTTTTGTAACAATTTAATTGACGTTTTACTAGAAAAAATTCTGAATTCATAGTTTATGTTTGTTCTCAGATGGGCATTATCATCTCATTTTTTCTGTATTCCTTTTCTCTAGGTGGCAGCCTTCAGAGCTATGGTTAATATCTTAACTAGGTATGCCTTTGAATTCAGTGCATCAGTTTCACATGGACAGGCTGTAATTTATCTGCTATATGTGTCGGAAAAAATGTTTGACCAACAAGAAATATCGGAGTGCTCAATTGCCTACATTTTAGAAAAAGTAGATGCCTTCCATTGCAGGAAGAACTGAATAATTCAAATATTCTCAATTTGAGATGATCATTGCTTTATTCATTTCTTTCCTCTATTTTTCTTTCTACACCCTATATGCTGAAATATAGTTAGCTCCTCTAGGTTCCATTCCCTTGTTGCTATGATAATAATACTGATGAAAAAAGCCTCAATAAATCTTCAGAAATATTTTATACTCAAATTTTAGTTGTCCTTTCCATTAACTTGCTTCGGCATCAGGCTCTGCTTTGCATTTAGTTACTAGCACACAGGAGCTCATCTATAGGGTGCTCTGTGTTTAGTGAATAGCTTATGGATATGCATTTTTGTAGGGTACAGCAGGAATCAGTTGATGATGCTGAGAGAAACCGTTTTCTTGTAAACTATGTTGATTATGTGTTTGATGACTTTGGTGGTCGTCAACCACCTGTTTATCCTGGTTTATCAACTGTGTGGGGAAGCTTGGCTCGTAGTAAGGTATGTTGTCCCAACATCTGTGTATTGCTCATATTATTTTCGTTTACGGCATTTTATCTTTGAATTTGTGAGTTGCTTTATTATTGGATGAAAGCCATTGTTATTACAACTGATATTTTAGAGAGTGGAAGGAATGACAAAATGATAGGGAAACTCCTATCCTGTGCAAATTATGATGATCAGGGGACTGCTCTTATTTAAATTTGTAGAAATGAATTAAACATCTAAATCAAATGTTATATTTATGTGCATAATGTCAGCCTTGATTATTTGAAGCCTGCTATCCATAAGTGGTTATGTGAAAGGGGTTGAAGGAAACATGATATTGAGAGTTTAACCGAATCATTTTGACGAAGGCATACATTTATTTTCTTTTCTTTCCTTTGTTTCTTATTTTTCTTCATTCCTCTTTCCCTTTTCTGTTCTTTTGATAATTTTAAATTCATTCGACTGTTTACAGGCTAAAGGCTACCGTGTTGGACCTGTATATGATGATGTATTGGCAATGGCATGGTTCTTTCTTGAGCTAGTCGTTAAGTCGATGGCATTGGAGCAAAGTCGTCTTTTCCATCAAAGTCTTCCATTAGGTATAGAAGGGAGGAAAAGTACCAATTTATTGATTACTTTATACAAAATTTTCTTATGGCTTTACTTTTGGGAATTTATGGTGCTGTCACAGGTGAAGATGTCCCACCAATGCAACTAAAAGAAGGTGTCTTCAGATGTATAATGCAGTTATATGATTGCCTGTTGACAGAAGTGCATGAGCGTTGTAAGAAGGGCCTAAGCCTGGCAAAACGCTTGAATAGTAGTTTGGCATTCTTCTGTTATGATCTTTTATCAGTCATTGAACCCTGCCAGGTTTTTGAACTGGTATGCTGCCTTGTGCATTAATTTTAATTTTGTGTAAAGTTCTACAGCCATAAGATTCTGAGGAAAATTTTGCTTCTGAGTAAAAGTTGCCCTTGAAATAGTTATTTCTGTAGCTATGTTTCATTGTACATGCACAGGAATGATGTCTATTAGCAAGCTGACAGATCTGCTTAATGTATTTGAAACTGTAAAAACATGAAAGTTCTCTGATTGTCCAAAGCTGGTGGGGTTAAATTTTTAGGAGACAAAAAGAATTGCAATTGCATATTTGTGGTAACATTAGCATAGTCTGAATGATGGTCCCGTTTTATTTTGAACTGGAATCATGGGCTATTCTTTGACTGCTACTATTGGTTTTTCCTTGCAGGTGTCATTGTACCTAGATAAGTTTTCTGGGGTGTGCCAATCTGTTCTGCACGACTGCAAGCTTACCTTCTTACAAATTTTATGTGACCATGATCTTTTTGTCGAAATGCCTGGGAGAGACCCTTCAGACAGGTTTTTCATCATTCAAATCATCTTTGGTTGGTTAGGCTACTTTCCTTGTTCATGAAGGAAGAGTACTATTAATGTGACTGGGAACTTCTTTTTTTCCTTCTTTGTCTTCTCTTGGTATTAGTTGATTCTTTCTGGAAAACCATAAGATAGGGTTTGGTCCCTAGTGGGTCTCTAGATCAAGATAAACGGTTTGGATGCAATTCTTAGATAGTCACCTATAATTTTCTGAGAGGAAATAAATTTTGTGTCTTTAACAAAGTTAGGGTTGCAACACATCAATGTCACTTTGCTCTCTTGTAAATTTCTAGTCATTTTACATTCTGGCAGTTATAGGTTAAGGCTTCTAATGAAAATCTGATGTCACTGCGTACTTCTCTCTGTTTGCTGTTGTTATACTTCATGATGATTGACTGGCTTTTTGACTCATAACACAGTTATTGCATTGTATTTACTTTGACTAAAAGTTTTATATTTTTGTGGTCGATGGTCAGCTGGTGGCTAAGTCCGTTTGGACCAGATGCATGAAGTGATGTGTTTATTCTTTTTTTCTCCGTATAATTCGAGGATGTTAAGTCACACATTTCAAGGATATTTTGCCTAATTATGTTCATCTACACATTGTAGAAATTATCTTTCTTCGGTTTTGATACAAGAGATTTTCCTGACTTGGGATCATGATGATTTAACTCAGCGGTCCAAGGTGAGTATCTTGCATGCATAATTTTGTATGTTGAGCAATTTTACTATCTTCCAGGTTAGGTGACAGAAGTACTGTTTCTGCTTCTCGCAATGCGCGGTTCAAACTTTTCTTCCTTCTAAATTGAGCCGCTTATGCACTTGGGACTCTCATGGCTAGATATATATGCTTATGCCTTACCTTTTTGGTGGCTGTAGGCAGCTAGAATCTTGGTGATACTCTTATGCAAACATGAGTTTGATATTCGATACCAAAAACCTGAAGATAAACTGTATATTGCTCAGTTATATTTTCCCCTTATCGGTCAGGTTTGTATTACTGCTGGCTTTGTACTTAATCTTCTTCATGGGCTTTCTTAATTATACTTTGTTTACTTGTGCATTATCTCAAAATCCCAATTCCTTCTTTGACAATTTCCGGTTCTCTCATTAATGTTCCTTCTTATATATACTATTTGCCTTGCTCATTTTTTTCCACACTGGGGACTGTTAGATGTGTGATTATGCATCTTTTTAAGTCCAATATTTGTTGTTTAATTTCCATTTTTGTACTTGTACCTTGATTGAAAGGTGATGAGAGATACCCTAAGGTCATCAGAGAATGAGTGTAGGAGAGACTCATGTGGTAGGTTGAAAATTGTATCCAATTTTAGCCTAAGGAGGCATGGTTTTGGAAATCTGATGTCTTTAAAATCTGGGAAATGTTTTTTAGTGTTCTATTTTTGAGCCAAATTCCTGATGGTATAAGATACGAAGCTGGCACTTTAGCATGAGTGATGGATGAAGTATAGTGTAGTTAGATAGTCTGTTACAGATGAAGTTGCTGACGAGGACCTTTATTCCTTCAAAATCATCCCCAAACACGAGTACAACTACACTAATGGAACGTTCTAAAAACTTTTAAAGATACAATTTTCCATCAAATTCTGGGTTGATACTCAACGTTTCTCTTCAAACCACTATCTTCAACATAAATGCTATTTACATGTCAGAGAAAAGTAACTGTATACAGTCATTTTGTATTGCTTCCTATTTTCTGTTTTGCAATAGTTTTGTCCTGTAAGTTCTGAGTTTATAGCTTGGATGTTTGCAGATCCTAGATGAGATGCCTGTCTTCTACAACCTGAATGCTGTTGAAAAGCGTGAAGTTCTAGTTGTTATCTTGCAAATTGTTTGCAATCTGGATGATGCATCTCTTGTTAAGATCTGGCAGCAAAGCATTGCACGTACCAGATTATTTTTCAAACTGATGGAAGAATGCTTGGTTCTTTTTGAGGTTGCTTTTCATACTCCAGCCACTTACATTTTTTTTTCACGATGTATTCTTAGTCTATGGTTGGGATAGTGCATACTTTATGCTATATTTCATGACGGTGAGTGCACTCCTTAATTTGTCCATTTGTGGTTATTCCCTAGCAGATGAACATATACATCGGTGAAAATTTACCGAATTTTATTTCTGTGTATTCAGTGAAGTGTGTACTATGTGAAGAAACTACTGATTTGACAATTGATCTAATTGAGAAATTTGATTCACATTGCTGCTTGCATGATTGATCATGGAACTGTAGCTACCAAATGGGAAGAGGGGTTCAACACTTTGTTCCTCTATATGGAAGGAAACAATTGTCTTCTTTGAAGCATAAAGTTCAGTATGACCTTGTATTTTTGCTTCGATGCCATTTTGTCAAACAATCAAGAGTTTGATGCCATTTTGTCAAACCATCAAGAGAGTGATAATTCATTCTTCATCTGCAATCAAACATTGGTGTTTATATTTACTATAAATCGTATGTAAAAGAGTAAACATATGTTAGATGGTGCTGCTACTTTTCTTCTGTTTTCTTTGTAATTCTAAACCTTGTCAAGACATATTCATACAGCACCGAAAACCCGCTGATGGGTTGCTTATGGGCTCTAGTTCTCGTAGCCCTGTTGGGGATGGACCTGTTTCTCCCAAGTACACTGATAGGCTCTCTCCAGCTATAAATAACTATCTGTCTGAGGCATCTCGGCAAGAAGTCAGGGTAAGTTCATTGCTTAGGCATGGTTGGCCATTTTTGCTTAGGCATGGTTGGCCATTTTTGCTTAGGCATGGTTGGCCATTGTCATATCCTTGCATGCATTGAATAGCACTTCTCCCTGCTAAATAGTTTCACCCTATTGCATTGTATAATCTTTAAGATTGATCATTTTCCTCTCATCCGATTAATCCTTCTTAATGTTGAATCTCTTTAAGCCGCAGGGAACACCTGATAATGGATACTTGTGGCAAAGAGTGAATTCCCAGTTAAGTTCCCCTAGCCAGCCATATTCCTTGCGAGAAGCTCTTGCTCAGGCACAATCGTCAAGAATTGGAGCTTCAGCTCAAGCACTTAGAGAATCTTTGCATCCAATATTGAGACAAAAACTGGTATAGTGCAATTGAAATGTCATGTTTTAAACTTTTCTTAACTTTTACCTGGAGAAGCAGCTATATATGTATCTTTAATTGTTGTTCTTAAGTTGGGAAACTATGTTAGGCAGCTGATAACTTTTACATTTTGAATTCAGGAGCTTTGGGAAGAAAACTTGAGTGCTGCTGTGAGTCTTCAAGTTCTGGAAATAACTGAAAAATTTTCTATCATGGCAGCATCTCATAGCATTGCTACTGATTATGGGAAACTTGATTGCATCACAGTAATATTTATGAGCTTCTTCTCACGCAATCAACCACTGGCTTTCTGGAAGGCTCTATTCCCTGCATTTACCAATGTTTTTGATCTGCATGGGGCAACATTGATGTCAAGGGAGAATGATCGCTTCTTAAAGCAGGCTGCTTTCCATCTTCTTCGGCTTGCAGTTTTCAGAAACCAAAACATCAGGAGAAGAGCTGTTGTTGGACTCCAGATACTTGTGAAGGTAAACAATCTTGTTGTCAGGTTTTCTTTAAAGCTCTTCTTTTCTACAATTAATTCTTTTTATCCATTCTTGCAGAGCTCTTTCTATTACTTTATGCAGACAGCAAGATTGAGAGTTATGCTGACTATTACATTGTCGGAGTTAATGTCCGATGTTCAAGTGACTCAAATGAAGTCTGATGGTAGTTTGGAAGAGAGTGGTGAAGCCCGACGTCTTCGCAATTCATTGGTGGAAATGGCAGATGAATCAAAGAGCTCGAATTTGTTGAAGGAATGTGGCCTTCCTGACAAAGCTCTCGTGGCAATTCCTGAGAGACTAGCAGAGAGTCGGTGGTCTTGGGCAGAGGTCAAATATCTTTCTGACAGCCTGATTCTTGCTCTGGATGCGAGCATTGAGCATGCACTTTTGGTAAGTTCCAAACAGTAATATTTTAACTTGGATTATTATTCATGTAACAATCTGTAATTGTAGAACCGTTACAGCCAGGAGCTGGGAGGATCGACCTTGTTCTATTTCCTTGCAATCATTGTCTTAATTGTGTTAACTAGTAATCGTATTGTATCCTGGGACTGCTGAATACACGAGTTGGTTTTGTAACCTATTTGACAAACCAGAGTCTGCTTCTCAACACCCTTCCTTTAACCATTGTGTTGGAGATACGGTTATTTATATTCTGGTTGTATGACCCCAAAATTGGATTGTGACAGGCTTCTGTGATGTCCACGGATAGATATGCAGCTGCAGAGAGCTTTTATAAACTGGCAATGGCTTTTGCACCTGTTCCTGATCTTCACATAATGTGGTTATTGCATTTATGTGATGCACATCAGGAAATGCAGTCTTGGGCTGAAGCTGCACAATGTGCTGTTGCTGTTGCTGGTGTTGTAATGCAGGTTATTATTTTTCTGTTTACCTGCAACTGCTACTATTTGTTGTCTTCTGCATCTGTTGTAAGTTGTGACATATACTGTGATAAACTGCTCCGTCAGAAACTGTTATTTATCTCTTAAGCCTTAGCAGCAAATGCTTGCAATTGAGTAATGTCTTTGCACCTCTCTTGTTCCTAATTTGGGTCTATGTCAAAGCATTCTTTTATAATATCTGGACACTGCTTCTGCACAAAGTGTTTTATTTGCAATAGGTTGCTGGATCTCACTACTCATGAAGTCATGGGGACGTACATTTGTTGCCTTCGAGCTAATAACTTATGTAACTAAATTCATGTAGGCCCTTGTTGCTAGAAATGATGGTGTTTGGAACAAAGATCATGTGACTGCTTTACGGAAAATTTGTCCAATGGTGAGCAGTGAGATTTCATCAGAGGCATCTGCTGCTGAGGTTGAGGGTTATGGTGCTTCAAAGCTCACAGTCGACTCTGCCGTAAAGTATCTACAGCTTGCTAATAAACTTTTCTCACAAGCTGAGCTTTTTCACTTTTGTGCAAGCATCTTGGAACTTGTAATCCCAGTTTACAAAAGCCGGAGGGCATATGGACAACTTGCTAAATGTCACACATTGCTAACAAGCATTTATGAATCGATTCTGGAGCAGGAATCAAGTCCAATTCCTTTCACTGATGCAACATACTACCGGGTAGGATTTTATGGTGAAAGATTTGGGAAGCTGGATCGAAAGGAATATGTATACCGAGAACCTCGTGATGTACGTCTGGGTGACATAATGGAGAAACTTAGCCATATTTACGAGTCTAGGATGGACGGCAATCATACTTTGCACATTATACCTGATTCCAGGCAAGTGAAGGCAGACGAGTTGCAGCCGGGTGTCTGCTATCTGCAGATAACTGCAGTTGATCCAGTAATGGAAGATGAAGATTTAGGGAGTAGAAGGGAACGAATCTTCTCTCTCTCCACTGGCAGTGTTCGCGCAAGAGTATTTGACCGCTTTTTGTTTGATACCCCTTTTACAAAAAATGGGAAGACCCAAGGTGGACTAGAAGACCAGTGGAAGAGACGGACAGTTCTTCAGACTGAAGGTTCTTTTCCCGCACTGGTGAACAGGCTTTTGGTAATAAAATCCGAATCCCTTGAGTTCTCTCCTGTGGAGAATGCAATTGGAATGATTGAAACTCGGACAGCTGCCTTAAGAAATGAGCTGGAGGAGCCTCGTGGCGAAGGGGATCAACTGCCTCGTCTCCAGAGTTTACAGAGAATTCTTCAAGGCAGTGTCGCAGTTCAAGTATGCTGCTTTTCCAATTGTCTTGTTCTTGCGAGTCCGATCATTTCTATATGCTGGTTCATGGTAGTTGTTACATGATATGTTTGTATATTATTGTCTATTAACAATCTGACATTTTCTTACACAGGTAAACAGTGGCGTATTAAGTGTCTGCACAGCCTTCCTTTCAGGTGAACCGGCTACAAGATTACGATCTCAGGAACTTCAGCAACTCATTGCTGCCCTCCTTGAGTTCATGGCTGTTTGTAAGCGTGCTATCCGTGTACACTTCAGAATGATTGGAGAGGAAGACCAGGACTTTCACACGCAGCTTGTAAATGGATTTCAATCGCTTACCGCAGAGTTATCACATTATATTCCTGCCATCCTCTCTGAGCTCTGAAGAATATTGTAGCATCATTTGTTGTATTGTTATTTTTGCCGTGTGTTTATATGATATTGGGATGATGTTCCCCGTAGGGATGTGCAAATATGCCATGTTTGTACATAACAATGTATACCTTCTAATTTTTAAAAAAAATTGTGGCGTTTCAGGGTCTCAGTTTACTTGCCAGAATTTGTTTGATTTATTCCCAACATTTCTTTTCAGGTCTTAACTAGGAGGCCTCTTTTCCGTAAAAGCTTTATAAATTTTCTCTCATGTTTCAAACGACTGCGTTAATGCCACAGCAGTTTTATGCCCAAGTATTTGATATACAAAATCTCATAACTGGATTTCCACAGAATCAGGAATGATTGGGCCACTTCGTTTAAAGGCATCCAGGAGGACGTGGAACCCGTTTCACGGCCGCTCGTGGAGAGACAGTGTCAAGATTCATTTATGACTCTGGAAAGGTACGTGATATGATCACTTGTATATCGCTTTATTGCAGCTCGCACACGGATCTGTTGAGATGAGTTTATATTAGTATTGGATACAATACAATGCATCAAACATGCTATCAAAAATTTTAGTACAATGACACTAATTCGGTTTTCAGCACATCCTTAAAATATCTTATAATACTAAATATTTGCATTATATTGGAGTTGTATCATAATTTATCTTTTGCAATGAATGAAAACTAAAAATTTAGTCCAAATTGCAGTGTGGATATGGCGTTTATGACTACTCCTTGCATCAACTACAATTTGGATTTTGGTAAATGGAGTGGTGGTTGGCGCTTCTAAGTCGTAAAATTTTTTTAGACCCCAGTTCAAAATTTGAGATAATCGTATTATCAGAAACTAATTAGTGACTATTCTCATGCCCCAAGAGCTGACGAGGGACAAAGTTAGATGAGAAAGGAAGTATACACTCAAAGTTGACTTCAGGAAATTTCAATTGAAAATTTCTTTTAGCTATTTGAGATTTGTACAACCACTTCCGATCATAAAAAGGGACTGAGGGTTTAAAAAAAAGGCGATCTCCTCTCTTCTTATCCTTTTGCTATAGGAATAAAGGTTCTTTTCTGTCTGTTTAAAAGATCCATTTATAATATTAATGCTTTCAAACATCGTTGCGGGTGTTATAAACTTAAGAAAGCTATTTGATTTATATTTTGCTCACAATCTCTCGTTATTTTGTGATTTTAACTCCATAAGCATTCTCCTTAGTGGTTGTAAGGATTTTGAATCCACATAAGGTCTTTAATCAATCACAACAAATCATGTATTCTCATTTTAAAATTATGCAAATATAATTTCTATGGTCACTAATTTGTCTGGTTTTTAAAGTGGTGTTTTACTTATTACATATTTTTGAATTCTCTTGATTTTCTCCGTGCTGTCTATTCAAGATTATGTCCCTCTCATTTGGCAGATTATAAGTAAAATAAATGGCTAGACTATTATATCCCTTTCTCATATTGGAAGACTTTCCCTAGAGATGACAATTGGATCCGAGGCTCGGGCTTAGACAATCTAAGCCCGACCTACTCTATATGAAGTACTTACAAGGGAAAAGTTCTAACATACTCTTGTCCCGACTCATTTTAGATACAAAAAAAAGAGTTTTAAAAACTTAGAGAAAGTATCAGGAACTCTATTAAATGTAAAATCGGGAATGGTCTTTCCATTCTCTTTGATTTGATAATTGACACCTTTTAAATCTTTTAGAAAGACTCCTATCTGTTAGAGCCATTACTGACTATACCCTTAAATATACCAAAAATAAAGGTCTTGGTTAATGGTACTAGTTGGGTCTAGTTAAACTTTAACTCGAGATTCCTCCCTTTAAGTTAGGCACAATTTGCGTTCCTATAAACCTAATAGTTAAAATAAGGATGAGGTGTTTAAGGCATCCAACCCTTTCTATAGCAACCTAATAGTTAAAATAAGGATGAGGTGTTTAAGGCATCCAACCCTTTCTATAGCTTTTCAAACAAATCATTCTTGGAAGTTTTCCAAATTTCCTTTATTTCTCAACCTTGAGCTAATCTAACTTAGAATAGGAGCAACCTAATCAATGCGAGCTTCTTTCTCTAGTTTGCCATTAAAGGTAAATTATAAACAAGAGTCAAACTTCAATACTTATAACTTATCTATTCAACTTATGTACTCTATGATTCTAATATTGAAACCCATAATCATCTTTTTTTTATAAAAATTATTCTAACACCTAGCTGATTTGGTTCACTCTCATACATCTTTGCAATATAGATTGGTGTCATAGGGACTGACTTGATATAATCAACTGGGATTCACGTCTCAATCTTGACACAACCAAACTTGCTTTCTTTATTTTGTCCTACAGCAATAACATATACTCCATTTGATAAGAAAAAATTATCTTCCTAAACTAATAAAGAAATTCAATTGAGTCTTAAAGACATTGTTACCTGTATTAGGAAGATATTTATAGCAAAATTAGATGATTGTGATACAACTAATTTTGATTAGTTTGATTTATGGTTGATCATTTGGGTATTAGGGTAACTTGTAATGCATAATAGAATCAAGAAATAGAGAGAGAGAGAAGAAATACACAAAAGAAGTGAAAGAATTTCATTCTTTTCGATGTAAAATTCTTTCAATTTAGCCAATAACTATCTTAGTAATTGAAGAATGTACCAAAGTTGTAATTTGTGTACTACTCTATTCCTTTATTATACAACAACAATATATGACACTATCTCATTCCCTCACTATGTTACATCATTTTTCTCCTTATTATTGCTTTGTTTCTTCTCCTTTTTCTCTTGTAACAGTACCACCCTTAGCAATAACCTTGTCTATAAGGTTAATATTGGATAACCATTGATGAATACCATAAAGATATTCTTCGGAAGTGTCATTAGTCGTCAATAATGATCATTGCACTAAAATTTACACAACTAATTTGTTGTAGCAATTGATCAGACAACGATCCAAAATAGAAATTGAAGATTACAAAGTAAAGTAAATTGAGGCTTGCACAATATGATTCACCATATAATGGTCTAAAACCATTTTCTTGAATTAGAAAATATGAAAAAATGATTAATATAACAGTTTTATATTAAATCCAAATGATATGCAATTTGCCCCACAAGTTGTAGAACTCGAAATGGTCAAAAAGATAATGAAGAGAGCTTTTATGAAGATCTATATTGCACATTATGTTGACAACAAGGATGGAGTTTAATATAAACCCACAATTTAACTTTGTTTGGTGTTTATTAGTTAATGCTTCATAAGATGTTGAGCATACTACTGATGAAACTTCAATGTTTGAATTGTAGCTTTGTAATCATAATTTTAGTACCTAATTAATAAGTAAAACATTAGAATTTCCAGGTAAGTAAGGTATGTATAACGGTGGCGGCTAACAATACATCGCATCGAATGGCAATATGGATATGGTGGAGGAAAAGGGGGTATTGTACCACCATTCCATTAATGAGAGCCATTTTCTCCACTAATTTAGATATTTAGATGTTTTTCACTTGAGTTATTTTACCATGGTGCAAGTTAGAACCTCCATTTGTCTATCTATCTAAGGATAATATTTAGTATCCAATTACAATATCATGCTTTGCAAACAAAACAACTCTTTCCAAAAGAACTGGCAAAAAAAATATCTCAACCATTTGTGATGGTTTTGGGCATTTCATACAATTTAGAGACTCCATCCATGAAAGCTCTAATGACTTTAAAAGTTGAATAAAGGTGGATTAAACAAATAAAATGAGCATAATTACTCAAATGGTCTAAATTTGAAAATATTACCAAATAACCATCTAATTTGGGAATACCATAAATAAAATTGATGCTAATATTATACCAAAAAATGATATGGAATAAGTAGCTGTTGAATCACCCTCGATAAAACTACCATTTATATTTATTTAACTGGTAGATCTCACACTTCCACACATAATCATGTACATCACATACAGAAAAATGCATATTATCTTCCTATATGCCTCTAACCACCTTGAATGATCACCTTGTGCTGTTGCATGGAATAAAACTATAATCTTTGTCCATAATTTTAGCAAACTGCATATCACTAATTGTCTTTTCCATTGTAAAATATCATTCATTTAAGTGTATGATGTGACCTTATTCTCCCTTCTTGAATATAAGTAATTAACCATTGTATTGCCTCATCGACACTCCAATTATTACTTTCGAGATAGTCAAGGAGAATAGTTTTGAATTGAAGACCCAAAATAACGAATCAGCTACTGAATTATCAACTCCCTTTTTGAATCAAATTGAAAATTCAAAATCTAATCAACTTTGGTAGCTAATACTTTTGAAATAGAGTTATGATTTTCAAATCCATCAAACATCTTATATTTTGATGGTTAGTTTAAACCAAAAAATGTCTTCATGTTAGATAATATGACCATTGTTTGATGGTAATCACGAAAGTTAAGAATTTTTTGTTGTATATTGGTAAGTATTTGTATCTAACTAAAAACATTTTCGTAATATAAGTGATGGGATGCCCCTCCTACATAAGTACCTCTCCTATGTCCTCACTATAAGCATTCACTTCCAACACAAATAATTTAGAAAATTTGATAGAGCTAAGATTGAAGTAGATGGTGTACCTTCCTTTAAGGACAAAAGCACAATTGTGGCCTTTTGATTCCACGTAAAGGCGTTGCCACAATGGCCCAAGAAACCTCAAAGTTGCTTAAGATTTTTGTGTTCCAATATTGTACTGCTTGAATCTTAAAGGATTTGTCACTACTCCTTCAGAGCTTAATATATACCCTAAATACTACAGTTGTAAAGTCCAAAAAGAAGATTTGGAAAGCTTAGCATCCAATTATTGAAGTCTTATAATTCATACCAGCTTTTGTAAATGTGTAAGATGTTGTTTAAATGATCCACTATAAATCAATGTATCATCAAAAAAAGAGAAACACAAATTTATGCGAATAAGGTTTGAATATAAAGTTTATTAATCTTCAAAAAGTTGCTAGAGAATTTATAAGGTTGAAAGGCATTACTAAAAACTCATAATGTTCAAAAGTGTTGAAATCTATCTTGTACATATAATCTGCACGAACCATTATATGACGATACCTAGCCTTAAGATTTAACTTGGAGGGTACAACACCATTTTTCTCATCAGACAAGTCTAACTAAAGGAATTGAGAAATTGTCTTTAATGATTCATTGATTCATATAGTTATAATCTATAGAAAAGTTCCACGATCCATCTTTTTTAATTAAAAAAGAGAATGGGCTCACACTTTGCCTTATTATGCCTTGATTTGACATCTCTAAAATTTCTTTTTGAATGCCCGTATATTTAAAGCTTGAAGTTAATGGCCTTTGTTCATTCTTTAAGAGATCTTATGGTCATAAAATCTATTTAAAGGCGGCCCTTTACGTTGCTTAAATATATCTTTATGCTTTTTAAAAAGAATTATCAAACTTTGCTTCAATTCATCTTATAATCCATTGTATTTTAGTTCCATAAAAATTAACCATCATTAATTTAGAGTAATAATCAAATATCTTCGATCTTTTTTTTTGACAAAGAATTGACAAACGACATCCTCCACCACTAACACCTATTCTACTTTCTTTTTTGGAACCATAATCATTTTCATCATTGTTTAATTCTACCTCTCACCCTTTTTATAGAAATTTCATAGTTTCCTTTTGATAGTTGCATAAGATATCATTTAGATTTAATAACCATTATACCTTTAAAACTACATTATTTGATTCAATGTTAATCACCAATATATCAATACTAAATTCATTCCCATTCATTTTCCACTTGAAGTTTATATAAAATTGATTATATTAAAGATGCATCCCTTATCCCACCATAATTTTAATCATCTTAATCTCCTCTAATTGGACTCCTATCCTCCTTAATAACCTTTATCAATAAAATTATGTGCGTTATTCCCATTTATTAGTGCATGTATAGTGCTCCCTTTAACTTGTCTTTTCACCTTCATTTGTTGATATTTTCCTCACTTTTCCTTCATATTACTTAAAAAGGTATAATGGATCGCTTCTTTTCTTTCTCCTTCATGATCAACTCCTTTTCCTTCTGAGCTCTTCCACTATGTACATCTGAAACATATCTTTTTGCACCTATGTTTTGGCATATATTTTTTCTCATACCAAAAAAACTAGACTTTAGCCCTTTTGTCATCTATTTCTTAACTAGAAGTTGTCTTCACCCACAGTGCTTCACCACCACCTTTTTGATTTCCCACTGGTATTGGCTTGTTAATGAATTTCTTAAAGTTGTATTCTGAGAACCCATTATGTAATACTTTCTTTTATTATATTTTGCCTATCTATAACAATTTTAGGTTACTATCACATACTTTTTTTAAAACTTATTCATATGCATGTTGTAAAGAATTAAGGTTCATAAATTTTAATAGGATATTTAATTTCAAATTTTAAGCCTTTCAAACACAAGCTTAAAAATAGCAAGTCTAACATCACCAACTTGTATAAAAGTAAGTCGAATTCAACATATATTCTTTAACTGTTCATTTACTTAAGCTTTGTTAGTTCACATATACGGTCCTAAAAAATGCCTTCCCCAAATCTCTACTCCATCATAAGTATGTACTTGCTCTAATTTAGTGGCTCTTGGATTAACCTATTTTTGAGGTGTAGTTCTTAATAAGCTAATCTTCTCCTTCCAAATGGATGGATAGAAAACCTGCTTTAACATCTGTTAATGTTCTGTTGAGTGTGAAGAACTATTGGCATTTAAAAATCTAAGATCTTAGCCCTTTCCCATTAAGCATCAAAAAATCAATCTTACTGAATCTTGTGGAATGTTGTAATGGCCACAAAACGTCCTTTGAAATCCTACAACACTTATTGGTCTTCATTCTCCCTTTTTATAGAGTCTGGGTTGTTTTTATTGAGGAAGATGCATAATCCACTCCTTTAACTCCTACATAATCCTCTCATGCTTGAGCTCTAAATCTTGCATTTCATTGTATAAATTTTCTTTGATTAATCTCCATTCTTGTGCTCTTGATCCTTTAGCCATATTGCAATGTTAACTTTTTCAAAATCTTGCTTTGACACCAATTTAATATAATTGATTTTCTTAATTTAATTCATTGTTGATGATTAAGGTATTATGATAACTTGTAATTTAAAATATAATCCGGAAATAAAGAGAGAGACTGAGAGACATATAAGAAAAACATAACAAAAGTGAGAGAATCTTATTATTTTTATTATGAGCTTCTCTCAATTTATGACAACTTTTAACTAATAACTAGTTTAATTGTTAACTAATATTCATTAACACTACAACATGTGTACTACTATATTCCTTTTTATATGATGATAATGTATAACATTATCTCATCCCTTTACCATACAATAATGTTTTCTTACAACACGTGTACTACTATATTCCTTTTTATACAATAATAATATATGACATTATCTTATCCCTTTACCATACAACAATGTTTTCTTCTCCTTATTGTTGCTTTGCTTCTTCTCCTTCTTTTTCACTCCTAACATATTGCCACATCAATTTTAGAATCATGGAACCTCTAGTGTCTTTAGATAATTGTTAATTTGGGTCTCTCAACTCTCGGCATCTTAGCTCTCTCCTCTTCCAATTTTAACCTAATTCCCCTTTTCAAATAAGGTCAATAATCTCTAGAGTTTAGATACTTTTGTTCATTCACGTTTGATTAAGGTTTTAATGTATTAGGCTTTATAGGCAATAGGCTCTTTTTAGAGATCGTTTATATACCCTAAAGCGCTATTAATATACTATTAATTACCAAAAGTTTTAAGGTAATAATTTTATTGTTAGTTTTCAATTTCAATTTTGTTATTTCAACCAAGGACTAAATAGAATATCTTGCTTCAATAAAAATTTTAGTAACATATGACGAATATGTTCAAATAAATTGCAAAAGAAAAATTTAGCAAGAAAGGGGAAAAGAGAATATCTCAAAAATTTTAAGATTTAATGTGAATATGACAAAGTTAATTAAACCTCTATACATTTGCAATTGATGTAAGCTACCATATGTTTATTTAAAGTTGACTTCTATATTATACACAAACAATACAAATTTATAATTTTACTCTTCTTAAAAATATCATTGTTTCTTAAAATAATTTCAAATATTAGAAATATAAAAATAAAATTATTATTGAGTTATTTTAATAATTCACTATTAAAATTAATTTAGACTAATCATATAGACTTTGTCAGGTGATCAATACTCAACTAAAAATAATTTGATTAAAAATTTAACAAAAGATATTTTAAAAAATATTTTAGAAATAAGTGAAATTACATTACAAATTCATATCTTTAACTCAGAAGTTGCAATTGCAATCATATTGCATATTTTGCAATTACAGATAATGATAGAAATTAGTTATATATTGCAAATATTACTATTATAAAATTTTATGAGTAAAACTATCATAAATTTTACTATTATGAACAACATACTTTTAAGCTCTCAAGTTTTATTATGTAATATTAACAATAGTTTTGTTATATAATTCATATAACATTATTTAACATAACATAGTGTTTTTATAATAAAATGAAAAATATAAAAATTGATGAAAACATGAATATTAACTAAAATGCTTAGTTATTTTTATTATTTTAAAATTTTAATAAGTAATTTTTTATTGAAAATTTATGTCTTTATTTATTCTAAATTACTATTAATTATTATAAAGTATGTAGTTGCAATTAACTTACGCTAAAGAAATTAACAGTTATTCCTTTTTTCAAAATAAAAGTTATTAATGCATTAAAATTACAAGGATAGATAGATGTTCACTCTTGTAAATAGTCTAACGATTAGTTAGATACTTTTAACAATTAAAATGTCACGCTTAACCAATAGGCTATACACTAACAATACTAAAATGGCAGTTAATGACTAGTTCTCCTTTGCTTTATAGTTTTGTCATTCAGATTCAATCTCAAAAAACCCCTTTGTCTCCTTTTCCCATCTCAAAGCTTCCTTGTCTGTATATCTATTCCATAACAAATCATCTTCTTGCCGAAACAAAACCGAATTGCAGGCGCAACAACTATGAAGCATACTCATTCCACATTTACGAGTTGATGTAATAACAATTCGGTCCACTATACTACAATAGCTCGCTGCCTTGTCTATAGCTTATGTTCATAATTAAAATTATAAATATATGACACTATCTCATTTCCTCACTATGTCACAACATTTTTTCTTCTTATTGTTGCTTTGTTTCTTCTTCTTCTTCTCTTGTAACACTACCTTCCTTATCAATAACCTTGTCTATAAGGTTAATATTGGAAAACCATTGATGAATATTGTAAAGATATTCTTAGGAATTGTCATTATTCATCAATAATGATCATTGCACTAAAAATTACACAATTGGTTTGTTGTGGCGATTGATCAGACAATGATCAAAAATAGTAATTGGAGATTACAAAGTAGAGTAAATTGAGGCTTGCACGATATGATTCACTATAGAGTGGTTTACAATCATTTTATTGAATTAGAAAATATGAAAAAGTGATGAATATAATTGTTGTATATTAATCCAAATGACACGTAATTTGCCCCACCAGTTGTAGAACTTGAAATGGTCAAAAAGATGACGAAGAGAACTTTTGTGAAGATCTATATTGCACATTATTTGGCAATAAGGATGGAGTTCATTATAAACCCACAATTTAACTTGAAATTCTCATTCTGTTTTGTATTTATTAGTTAATGTTTCATAAGACGTTGAGCATATTGCAGATGAAACTTCAATATTTGAATTATAGCTTCGTGATCTTTTAGTACTTGATCAACAAGTAAAACATTAGAATTTCTAAGCAAGTAAGGTATGTATAAGGGTGGTGGCTAACCAGTGCATCAAATGGCAACATGGATATGTTGGAGCAAAAGGTGGTATTGTATAACCATTCCATTAATGGAAGCCATTTGCTCCACTAATTTAGATATTTAGATGTCTTTCACTTGAGTTTTTTTTAACCATTATGCAATTTAGAATCTCCGTTTGCCCATCTATTTAAAGATAATATTCAGTATCCAATTGCAATATCATGCTTTGCAAACAAAACTACTCTTTCCAAAAGAACTTGTAAAAATAATATCTCAATCTTTTGTGAAGGTGTTAGGCATTTCATACAATTTAGGGACTCCATCCATAAAAGCACTAATGACTTTAAAAGTAGAATAACGGTGGCTTAAAGAAATAAATTGAGCATATTTACTTAAATGGTCTATAATTTAAAATATTACTGAATAACCATCTAATTTGAGAATACCATCAATAAAATTGATGCTAATATTATACCAAAAAATGATATGGGATAAGTAGCAGTTGAAGCAATCTCGATAAAACTACCATTTTATATTTATTTAACTAAAAAATCTCACACTTCCACATATAATCACATACATCACATACAGAAAAATGCATATTAGCTTCTTATATACCCCTAACCACCTTGAATGATTACCATGCACTGTTGCATGAAATAAAACTACAAGCTTTGTACATAATTTTAGCAAATTGCTTATCACTAATTGTCTTTTCCACTGTAAGAAATCATTCATTTATGTGTACTATGTGGATTTATTTTCCCCTTTTGAATATATGCAACTAACCATTATATTGCCTCATTATTACTCCAACTATTCTTTTACCTCCAATAGAAAATTTGTTTGCATTTGCGAGAAAGTCAAGGAAAACAATTTTGGATTGAAAACCTAAAATAACGAATCAGGAATTGAATTATTGATTCCCCTTTTGTAGCAAATTGAAAAATCAAATCCAATTAATTTTGACAACCAATGCTTTTGAAATAGAGTTGTGATTTTTAAATCCATCAAGTATCTTAGATTTTGATGGTTAGTTTAAACTAGAAAATGTCTTCCCATTAGATAATATGACCATTATTTGATTGCAATCACCAAAGTTAAGAATTTTTGGTTGTATATTGATAAATCTTTATATCCAACTAAAAACATTTTTGTAACATAAGTGGTGGGATGCCCCTCTTACATAAGTATTTCTCATATGACCTCAAAATAAGCACACATTTCCAACATAAAGGGTTTAGAAAATTCGGTAGAGCTATGATTGAAGTAGATGGTGCAGCTTCCTTCAATGCCAAAAGCGTAATTGTGGCCTTTTGATTCCATATAAAGGCATTGTCAGAAAGACCCAATAAACTGGAAAGTTACTTACGAGTTTTCGATTTTGATATTGTGGTATTTGAATCTTTAGGGATTTGTCACTTCTCACTTAGAGCTTAATATTACCCTAATATTGGACTTGTAATGTCCTACAAGAAAATTTGGAAAGCTTGAAGTCCATTGCTAAGGTCTTATAATTTGTATCACCTTTTGTAAACGTATAAGATGTTGCTTAAATGATCCACCATAAATCAATATATAATCAAAAAAGAGAAGCATAAATTTATGCAAATAAGGTTTGAATATAGAGTTTATCAAACTTCTAAAAGTTGCTAGAGTGTTTATAAGGTTGAAGGGAACTACTAAAAACTCATAGTGTCCTTCATAAGTTTTGAAATTCATCTTGTACGTATAATCTACATAAACCCTTATATGACGATACCTAACCCTAAAATCTAATTTGGAGAGTGCAACGCCATTTTTCTCATCAAACAAGCTTTAACTAAAGGAATTGAGAACTTGTCTTTAATGATATGCTGATTCATATATCTATAATCTGCATAGAAGTTCCACAATCCATCTTTCCATTTAATCAAGATCACTAGTAAAGAGAATGGACTCATACTTCACCTTATTATGCCTTGATTCAACATCTACTTTATTAGTTATTTTACAATTTCTTTTTGAATTCCCATATATTTATAAGCCTTGAAGTTAATGGCCTTTGTTCCTTCCTTAAAAGAGATTTTGTGGTCATAGAATCTACTTGAAGGTAACGCTGTAGGCTGCTCAAATACATCTTCATAATTGTCTAAAAGAATAGTCAACCTTTGTTTGAATTCATCTTATAATTAGTGGTATTTTAGTTCCAAATGATTGACCAAAATTAACTTAGAGTAATAATCAAATATCTTCCACCATTTCCTTTGAATAAGAACTAACACACTACATGCTCCACCACTAACACCTTTTCTACTTTCTTTTTTGGAAGAATAATTATTTATTTTTTCATCATTGCTTAATTCTAACTCTTGCCCTTTTTATAGGAATTTCATAGTTTCTTTTTGATAGTTACATAATATATAATTTAAATTGGATAACCATAATACCTCTAAAATTTTCTTCAATGTTAATCACCAACATATCAATTCTAAAATAGTTCCCATTCATTTTCCATTTGAAGTTTCTACAAATTTGATTTTATGAATGAAGTATTCCTTATCCCAATATAATTTTGATCAACTTAATCTTCTCTAATTATCCTCCTATCCTTCATTAGTGCATACATGGTTCTCCTTTAAACTTGTCCTTTCACTTTCACTTGATATTTTTCCTCACTTGTCGTTTATATTGCTTAAAAGAGTATAATGAACCACTTCTTTTCTTTAATAGAGTGCTTCTTTTCTTTCTCCTTCATGATCAACTCCTTTTCCTTCTTCTCTCTTCCCCTATATACATCTGAAACATATTCTTTTTATGCTACATTTTTTAAATTATTTTTTCTCATAAGAAAAGGACTAGCCTTTAGCCTTTTGTCTTGTATTTCTTAACTGGAAGTTGTCCTTACACATCTCGCTTCAGCACCACCTTTTTGGTTTCCCACTGGTATTGTTTTGTCAATAAATTTCTTGAAGTTGTATTCTGAGATCCCGCTCTGTAAGAATTTCTCTAGTTATATTTCCCCTTCTCTAACAATGTAAGGTCATTATAACATACCTTCTTTTTAGCTAATTTATACGTATGTTGTAAAGAATTAAGGTTCAAACATTTTAATAGGCTATTCAATTTCAAATTTTAGGCCTTTTAAACATAACTTACAAATGACGTGTAATATACCACTCTCATAGAGCATAAGGCCGAACATTCTAGAGGATATTAAAGAACATACTATATAAAAATGGTACATTAGGACAATCAACTAACTCGTTAAAGGCATCAAACATATCATAAGTATTCTAGGTGTTCAATTCTTCCTATTTCATTCATAAACATAAAAGTCACATGTAACATTATAGTTTAGAATCCATATATATATTACACAACATTCTTATGAGTTAAACCTCAGTACCAAAAATATAATGTGAAATGGGATGTTAATACACAAGACATCTATCTAGACTCCTCAGATTTAGTATATCAGACATTTGAGCCATTCTTATCCCTAAGATGTAAGTACCAAACTTCTACTATATAACCTCAGTAGCTAGAACTCCCTTGAACCTGAAAATCAACATTGCAACTTTGATGAGTTTGCGAACTCAATGAGTGAACCATTATCGATGTATTCACTCAAGTCAGATCACAAAATAAGTATATCATATCATCCAGTATTGAATACCACATCACATTTCATCATACTTCAACAAGTACATTAAGTTTATTATACTTTCACAAGCATATCATAACACATTTTCCATTAACTTCAACTGTAATTCACTGTTTCAAATCAATTCAAAAAAATATATTTCAATTTACTCATTTGATACATATAGTGATGTATATCCAAATGCATATGTGCTTCCATTTTCATTTTTGTTTCATTGTGACCAAGTGCCTATTAACCTAATTTACTGTCTCGTATCTTTTGTTGACACCGCAGTCATTAATGGCTCATATCCATTGTGGATACTGGGTCCATGTCATCTGAGCTTGAGGCTCCTTTTCACAATCTTGAACTCAAAGCTCTTTTCTCACATTAGTCACTCTGGTCATAACTCTTTTATTTAATCATGCATTTCAATGTGATGAGATGCATTGTTTCTATGCTATGTTTTCATTTCCTTTCATTTTTGTGTACTCATGCCATATAAATCAAACTCCTCGGATCTAAGTCCGACATTTATCAATTAGTTGTACACATAAAGCACATATGATTGAGTTTACACATCTAAGTTAACTCACAGTACGCTTTAGAAAAATTATTGCCTCGATGTTCTGACAATATCTGGATGTTGACGATCACCTTATGCGTCTATCATCATGCAATACATACATAGTTCATAAATCACTAATTTTTTTAATCATATGTTTAACATCCCCATTGTTATAAAGTACATATCAGAACATTTTTATGACATTCTAGTACATACCCTATAACAACGACGTGTTAACTATCACACTTTCACTTTATCACATGGTAATTTATCCCACTTAATCATTGCATCTACTATCATACAAGAAAGACACCAATTTTTTTTTTAAAAACAAAATTTCTCCTTTCATTTCATAAATCTGAATGTACATACATTGTAGCTTTCAAAAATCTGTACATGTACATCATCATATCCTAATAGAAAATATGCTACATGAAAGAGGAAATAAAAAAGATCTAACTAAATCCTTCAGTCCAGCTGACCGACCTTTGAGCCATATCTTCTTCACAAAAGTACAAGAATTAAGCTTCTTGTATGGTCTCTCAGTAGCTAGAATCCTCTCTCGGTCTTGAAATGTCAATGTGCAAATTTTGGGTGAGTTTTGCAAACTCAGATGAGGTAACCATCATCGATGGTTCACTCAATTTATGCAATATATCATTTTACATAACAGATATTTCACATCATTACATTTTTACATATAATATCACATATCACATTCTCATTTAAGAGTTAGACAATTGCATTTCAATCAATCAAACATACTCGGTACAAATTATATGGAATGCACATGTGACTCTTTTCCAATTATTACGTTGTTATGATCGAGTGCGTAAACTGTCCCATATTCATTGTGGATACCAGACTCATTTATACTGTCCCTTATCCGTTGGGGATACAGGGCTCATTTTTACATAGTAAGCCTTTGGATTTTAGTCACATTCAGAGCTTTAAGCTCGTTTTCGGTGGCTACTCAGGTCACAACTCTCATTATGTGATCATGCATTTATGTATGGAATGCATCTTATAATCAATCAATCAATTCAAGAAACAATTAGTTCTTCCCATTCACGTACAAGTAGCACTTCAATATCTAATCCATACGTCACAATCATCAAACCTTCGTTTCTGGCTTTCAGTATATAACATTACACATTCATAGGATAAGTCAAAACAGAATTTAATACAACAGTAATTGAGTGAAACCGTCTAGGTTACTCACAGATTGCTTCCAAAGCTGTTGCCTCGAAGTTCCAGAAATGTCGGGATGTTGACGTTCCAGTTTCTCCTCTATAACAAACAATATACACGTTTCACAATTTAGCACAATTATAAGTATTCATTTATGCACATATATGTATATGAAATATGTACAATGCATGTTCATGACAATCCCAGATATCTTTCCATTACTCTCATCACATAATCATACATATTTCCAAACTCACCTAAGTATCATTTATACTTATGGTTTATACCTCAATA
Organism: Erythroxylum echinodendron; assembly: GCA_027575705.1. Classification (NCBI taxonomy): domain Eukaryota; kingdom Viridiplantae; phylum Streptophyta; class Magnoliopsida; order Malpighiales; family Erythroxylaceae; genus Erythroxylum; species Erythroxylum echinodendron. The sequence continues at coordinate 16,793,390 of JANZXR010000008.1, forward strand.
AAACCATAAAAATCAAAATTCATAACTCATTTCTTCAATTCAGATTTTTCCTAGGACACACTTTCGGGTCAACTTTCCAAGTTCTTTCTGACTAAGAAAATGAAGTCATTTGAGGATACTTTCTCGTAGAAAATTATTCTTCTATCTCTTAAGTTTCTAATGAAACTAATATCATTCAATTTGGTTTAGTATCCTATGATTTATGCTCAAAATACCACAGATTATGTACAATTGAGCTTTTGGCTAGTTCATGATTATACCCTCAAAGTGTACAACTCATAACTTTCGGCTCAGCTATCTAAAAATTACAAACTTAGTACCAATTGAAAGAAAAGAGAATGAAATACAACTTGTATGAAGATATCTTTGTCTGATTCAGCCTATATCTATTCAGTTTTTATGAAAACATCAAAATATAATTTCTTTCTCGAGTAGTACTATAACCTCAATCAGGACTCAATTTCGCACCAAAATTTGAAAGTCTTATAGACAGAATCAAATTTAGACTTCTTCAAGAAAGTTGTAGAATTATGTCTCTGATTTAAGTTGAATTAAGAATTACCTCATTTGGACATCTATAGCTCAAGATATCATCAAAAAAACAACATATATTTGGAAGGCATCTCCCGTATATCACTTCCTTCGTAGCCCATGCAAAGTCGCGATCGTGACCTGTTTCTGGCCGATATACTCCTCCTTCTGTTTTTTTATTTTTTTTCCAAACTTCACTTCCGTTTTATACCTAGAAATTAAGGTTTTTTTTGGCAAAGTTATCTTCTAAACAATTGTTCATATATGTATTAAGATTCTAAAGAACCTAAGTTCATACAATTTGGCTTAATATCCTGAAAGTTATACACAAGTTACTCCATACTATTCATAAACAGAGGCAAAATCTGAAACTAAACTTCAAGACAATTTTCAACACTCTTAGAGACAGAATTCAAACTCAATTTCCCCATGAAAATTGTAGCCATTTGTCTCTAGTTTAATATAAATCAACAATCATCCTATTTGAATATCTTTTGATCAAGATATGTTAAAAAAACCGATGCATGTTCAGTAGAAACACTACATCTAACACATTTCTAGCACACTTCCTCATCAATCTCTTCCTAGTTCATCTCTTTTGCTTAGTCTACCACTTCTAACTTATATCCACCTCCTTTCTTCTTCAATAGTACCTCAATTATAGTTCAAGATCATCTATATACAATTCAAAATCCATGCTTGATCATATACACCAAAAACAAAACTCATCAAATACACATTTATCATAATGAACTTTATATCTCAAAAATCATCTCAACAACAACTTATCAATTATTAACAAATCAAATAATCAAAAAAATACATAAAAAATCTTTATTCTTCATCCACAACACATACACATAAATTCATGACCAACCCATCAATCTCAAATTACTCCATATACAAGTTCTATTTACACTAACCCATGAAAATCAACATATAACTTACTTGATTTCTCTTCCAATCCTTTTAAAGAACACCAAACCTAGCTTCTCATATAACCTATGTACATCATCATGGAGGTTGGGAGGTTGGGTATTTGGTGAGAAATGAAGAAGAGAACAAGATAAGAGTAGTAAATGAATGAGAAGAGAAAGTCATGTAGAAGAAGAAGAAAACAAGAACAAATGCCCTTCAATTAGAAAGCATCGTGAGAAACAAGACAAGGAGGGTCTTTACATTTAAAAGAATAGTGATTTTAAGACATGGCTATATGTCATCTCCTTAAAGGTTCACTTAGGTTTTTCTCATTCAATTTGTCCAATCAACTCCCATTTCTATTCCAATTGTCTCCAAATTTCAATGACATATGCCATTAAATCCCAAAGTGATAAATAAAAGTTTTCATTGCCATTTAACTCTTAATTCTATTGCTATTTGACAATTGTCTTGCTACTTGGCATTTTTTTAGTCCAAAATTACCCAAATTTTCTAAAATTTTCAAAAAATTTTAAATTACTAAACACACTCTCCAAATCAATTTTCAACATATAAAAATCACAATTCTCCACAAAATCACATTCACAATTTAATTATAAATCAATTATACCCGGAATGTCAATGAATGTATGTACAATTATTTTCATGTGCAAAAATTCAATATTCATAAGTATGAGCATATCATAAGATTCATGAGAATGAAATGCATTTTTTAATTTCTTAATAATCTCTCATATTTACTATTCTAGTCTCAACATGGGTAACGGGAAGTTACAATATGAATATACAATCATGTACATGTATATGTGTCATGTTTCAATGCATGCTCAATTGACTTTCCAGGTATGTATTCTTATACAAATTTCTTGACCATTTAAACATTATAGCTTGCAATCAGGTTTATACCTTAAGTAAGCTTGATTTACTCCAAATTTGTTAATCGTAGATTCACCAACTTTTTTTA
>JANZXR010000008.1:16795923-16835430 GCA_027575705.1 Erythroxylum echinodendron
ATTTATATTCATTAATTAAAATTTTTATTTAATTATTTATATCTAATTAAATATATATTATTAATAAAATTGTAAGATGATTATAATTTAAATATAATGGAAATATATATTTTTAAAAAAATTTAATACAAAATTTTACCGACGGAACTATGCAATATTTCCGTCGGTAATTGTCTAAATACGATACCGACGGAAAGTATTTTCCGTCGGTATTATTGACTTATTTATCGACGGACAATCTTTCCGTCGGTAAGTTTACCAACTGTATTAGAAACATTCTGATGCTAAATTTACATAAGGGTAAGCCACCGGTCGGTAAAGTTAGCGATGGAATAAATCGGACGGTCGGTAACTTTTCTGTTAATGTTACCGATGGTTTATCTTTTCGGTCAGTAATTTTACCGATGGTATAGAAACTGTCCGTCGGTGAATTTAGCTACAGTCGAATCTCTGACGTTTTCGACCGTCGGTTTATTCCGTCAGTAATTTGGTATATCGACGGTATATTTGTCGATTCCGTCGGTAATTTTCGTCTGTAATTCAATATTTTCTTGTAGTATTTAAGTATGTGATATACAAACGATAGGCCCTTTAGAAGTCAGGCTCCTTCTAATTATAATTGTGAGTAAAAACATATAAAATTTACAGGTATCTATCGAAATCCTTTATTATTATTTAAAATTTGAAAATATTTCTACTATTGTTTGTCATCATTAAAAAGGGGGAGATTGTTAGCTCAAGGTTTATGTTTAATGATTTTGACGATAACTTTATAATATTTCAAAATTTAAATTGGATTTATTTCCTTATATAGGCAACGATATAATTCTTAAAAGGAAATAAAATCATAGGACAATTGCTTCCTTTCTTGCAGGAACCTTCTTTATGAACTTACCTAATTAAAAATGGTTCCATGACATCCAGAAGGATCTTACTAATTCGAATAATTAGCTCCGAAAAGATTTTAGGAGAGATGATATCGAAGATTAAACAACGACTAACTGAAAAAAATGTTTACTTAAGGAAAAGCCACTGCATTTGCGAAATACAAAGACTTGCAAAATACCTTAGTAGCATCAATATTCTTGAAAATTATCTTACCTTAGAAAGTGAAATCACTCTATTGAGAGAGACTGTTAAATCCTTTATACTTTTTTTCTGTGAGCTTGTAAATGTTTGTTAAACACTATGAGTGTGGAAAGTTAATGAACCTTAAAAAATATATACTTGTGAGCTTGAAGAGGCTCGTGAAAATTTACCACTTGGATTTTATAGTAAAATACTCAAGTTGAATACTTGAGGATTGGATGTAGGCTTTGTTATAATCGACTGTGTCACTCTCTCACTCTCTTTTAACTTTTAGATTTCCGCATTATAACGTTTGTGTTTTCAAACTTGCAAGAGGCTCCTTCGGTTTTATAATAGGCTCCTTCTATGTTATATCGCAAGAGTGTTCTTTCGTTTTTGAAATAATTAACGGGCTCCTATCGATTAACAGGCTCTTCTCGTTTTGAGCATTAACAAGTTCCTATCGATTAATAGGTTTCTTTCTTTTTGAGCGTTAGCAAGCTCTAATCAATTAACATGCTCCTTTTCTTTTGAGCACTAGCAAGCTCCATTCAATTAAAAAAATCCTATTGTTTTCAAAGTTAATAAGATTTTTTTGAAAGTTAATAGGCCTTTCTATTTATAGACTAATTTTGTTTACAAAGATATTATCAGTTTTAAGTACCTTGCAATTTTTTTTTTTACACTCGATTTACCTCCCTCTTGCATGTTTTGCTTTATCAGGATGCATAATCATTTTATAAACCCACCCTGAGTTATGGATGCCCGCAACATATTGATATAAAGCCATCAAAAAATAACCTTGCCTCTCATGTCCCATGATTTAGATTTTGGAATTTACAATTCTCATAGGCAAAATCCCCTTCTCAATAATGTTGTCTTCAATTTCTACAATTTTTTGGATTATAATTCATGCCAATTTCTCCATTACTAGGAAAGCCTTCATCTTCTCTAATCAAATACAGAATTTTCCATTGGAAACACGTAAGTGAAAACTGAAAAGGGTTCCTATACAAAGAGGACAAGTAGAGTTTGATAGTAACCACATGTCTATACAATTGATATGGAAAGCATGACTACACATAAGCAAACATCAAAATCCAAAGCCATTTTTATAATGAAAAAAATAAGAAGAGCATCTGCAAAAGCTTGATCTGGATCATAATCATGAAGATGGAAAAACTGATGAAGCTGTCTTTGGAATGCATCCGAAATAGGGATTAATTTCTAGGTACCTATTAGATTGAGATTCAATTGAGAAATATAGGGATCTCCATTTGTTGGTAGATAAGGTTGAGTCTTGTTTAATCGGATAGAAATGAGATTGTCGTGTAAAGGTGTAAGCACAACTCCGGTATAACTTCGATGTTTAGAAGACCTTGTAACAAAACCACCAAAATATAAGTGTAAAAATATATAAAGGTATATAAATTCAAATTCTATTTATTCACAGCTTGCCTTTTCAATCTGCATTTGCATATAACAATCTTATTTATCACTATCTATGCATTTCTGCAACTTTAACATTCCTTGCTTCGCTTCCTGCCCTCAATTCCACTTACTACTAGTACTATCAATGTACCACCACACATCAATTCCAAAGTTTTCATCTTTTTCAACACCCTTTTAACTTTATCTGAAAATTAGCTACAGCCACCCGGAGCAAACCCAACCCTTCCTCCGGCGTCATCGTAAACCACCTCCAGCGTCTTCTGTTGCACATTCCCCAAAATAGCCACGTCTTTGGCATCATTATTTCCGGCAAAAGCCAAACACACCTGCGTTACTTTATTAACGTAGAAAATGCCCGAAAAGTGAATATCCACGACAACCCCGCCGTTGAATAAAAATGCAATCTTAGGAACTGTCACTGTCTTTAAGCTGCTAAAGTCATAGCAGGTATCGAGTATTGACAGAGACGGCGCTGTGGGGTATGTGGACATCGCCTGTCGGAACGCAAATCGGAGAGCAGAATAAGCAGCTGGAGGCAAGCGGGTGATCACAGTGCCAGAGTCGATAATTGCCCCAGATGTTGAAAAAACCGATGAGGAAATTGCCAATTTGCGGCCAGCGACGTTGATTCCGGTGAGGTCTAAACCATAGAAGGAGGACCCAGCGGAGATGGTGGATAAAGGCGTGAATTTAACGGACGATGACGGCGATCCACCAAATTTGAGGAACCCAGTAGCGCTAGATGTTGAAGGAAGGCAATAAGAGAAGAGTTTGTTGTACTTTTGAGCGGTTTGTGAGACGAAAGAGAGTTTGTCTCGCCCTAAACCGAGTAAACCAGCGGATCCGCCGAAGAGACCTTGGTTGTTTTCGCCGCAACCAAAGTAGATGTCAAATGAGTCGGTGGATGTTAAAGTCATCCTTTCTTTGCCGAAGAATCCGACGGAGAATGAGGAATCGCCGTATTGAATGGCATAGAGGCATGTTGAAGAAGAACAACTTGGGGTCCTGCCTGCAAACACAAGTGAACCCAACAAATGATACAACCATCAAATTGTATTATGCTATTTGTAGTTACAACCTCAACTATATATCCAGATAAATACCTGTCGCGGAGGTCAATGAATTACAGAGTGAGTCGGTACACGAGATGTTGACGTAAGAAGTAGACTTAGAAGGATTGAAAATGGGGTCTTGTTGCTGATAGCATGATGTCACACATGGCTGACATTGAGTCCATGTAATGTCGCTTCCAGTGTCGAAGACGAGAGAGAGGTCCTTTTTTGGCGTTCCCAGTCCAACTGTGACTATGTAATTACCTGAACCAACTTTCCCGCCGTCGAACGTCGGCAAGGTGGCTGCATCCGTCACCTTCTGATCTTTGCGGGTGGAGCTTTTGGAGAGCTTGGATTGTATGGAGTTTACTCGGGACTGGTCCTGCTGGAGGATCTCCGCGTGATCGGGAATTGTGGTAGTGGTAGTGTCTTGACGATGATTGCATGCTCCGTATTTGTGCACTACTCTCAGAGATGACTCGCCCTTTAATTCTGAAACCAAGAATTAGTTTTAATCAAAGTAAAAAATTGTGTCATCATTAACTTGTTAGCATGCACCTTCATATGCAATAACCACACGACAGTATGACCAAGTAGTCTTGCCATCGTCACAAAGACGTGTTTGCCTTTCTCTGCTTCAAGAAACTATACTCTCATAGCCCAAAATGGAGGGACCTCTCCACCACCTAACTTTCATGATTGATCACAATACTTCCGAATTCACATAATTGAATAGAGACTTTGGTCTTGCTATTGCTAATGTTCCTAACAAAAAGTTTATGCCTTTTTACCACTCCAACCAGCCAGGAGCTAACCGTAGTTTGCTTTCTCCACCTTAATTAATTGGAGATTGACCAAGGGGTTAAGAAAAGAACAGAAACTGGGCAGATCATTGAATTCGTTTTCACATCAGAACAGCCTGGCACATACATTATAAAGTTTTCCTTTTTAACTGTTTGAACTTTATGAAAGATGAAATAGTACATATTCTAAGTACTACCGAACTACAAATTTTGACACAGTAAGTATGAATTCATAAATAGCAAATCAAAAAGTTAATATGCCTATAAGTAATAGCTTCGTCACGGTGGTGGATTGTAAATTTTCAGTAGGTGAGATTGGAAATAAAAAGATAAGAGATTAACAACACCTACTGAGTAACAAAAACTTAACCTTGAGAGGCAGCCTTGCAAGAAGTTGCAGCAAATAGCGAGCTCACTTCGATTACATGACTGTCATGAAGATGCTGGCTTTCTGCAACTTTCCTTCCTTCAAAGCCATAGCTCTTCCTTGAAGCGAAGAGGAGGCAGAGACACGGCAGAATAAAGTACTTGATAGGAAAAATGGAGGAGGTACTGAAAAAGGCCATAGTGGGATTGCCTTTAATTTTTCTTTTCAAAGTTTATGTGAAGGTTTCATACTTTCATCAGGGTTTTATTTATAGGCATATTAATGAGACTTACACATCTATAGCCAATACTTTCACGTCACTACTTGCAACCACAACAATATTTCCATGCCATAATTTCACTACCTAGGTGGGGAAGAGGGAGGGTAATTAGTTTATGTCGACCAATAGACAGATAGGAAAATGACAAGCATATGCAAATCAAGGGCAATTTTTTCGCACTTCTTGCAATTATCTTTCCCACTTGGCTCCATGCAGCTTATTAGTTATTACTAATACATCCAATAGAATTGAGCAAAGACCGATGTCAGCATGGGATGGGATTAATGATTAGTTTGTACACTTGTGTTGTGTTTGATACTTTGATCCTTTAATACCATTATATGGTTTGTAAACCCATTCATTTGATAGGATGATTTATGTTCGTAATAATTATTATTACCTTTTATAGCTTAATCTAATTAACATTTTTTATTAAAAAAAAGCTTGATGTCTGCTTCCCTGGTTAGATTAAGGATAGCGTTAGGTACATAGGGTTTTGAGTGGGATACTTGTTTTGATCGCTAAAAAATGTACATATATTCGTATTTCTATTCATCTATGTAATTAAACCTATCTTCTTTATAAATTGAATTCACTCCTTCAAGTATAGGAATTCAATTACACTGAAACTTGAGGAAGACACTTTTGAACAAAAATTGTTGTTTACTGCGAATTTATATCTAGATATTCATCAAAATTTATTTATTTATTGTAGGTTTTTATTGAGTCTAATTCTTTATCATATATTTCTCATAAAAAATTACTCTGTGCCATTCAAAGGTAGCGTTTTGCTCTTTTGCTCTTTTATTCTTTAGACTACTTCACTTCTTACTCTCTTGTGTGTTATTTGATTAGATTCCAAAGATTATTAATTAAAATATTATTAATAATTAATTAACTACAATATAATTAATAAAATATAATTTATATATTTATTAAAATATTATAATTAATTAATTAAATAAAATATAATTAATTAAAATATAATAAATTTTATTTCTCAATTTTTTTACAAACTAACCACTATTAAAGATAATAGTAATCATTTCTTCCTCTTAACCAACCATCATAATTATAATGATAATATTCATTCTCATTCTTCGGCACAGTGTAATTGAATTCATTTTTAATATTACTGAGTTTGTTCCAAACAGTATAAATTAAATTCAATTTAATCTCATTAATATAATTGACTCTAATTCGTTAATGAATCCAATTCGGTTTCTAAACAACCTGTAAATTTAATTACTTGTATCATAAATGATTTACATTGAACATCTTTTTTATCTGATGTTGGTTTGTGCGGTTGACATGACATTTTTGTTATTTTGTCTTTGGAGGTACGGAGCGAAAGTGAATGCTTTTATTACATGGAACCACATCAGGTGGTTGTGGTTCTCGGTGACTCCGAGGAACAAGTTGTTTTATTTTTCTTGGTTCTTTGGAAAATGAAAGGATGATAGGTGATATTTGCTTGGAGAGAAATCGTGACAAATGTCAAACCAAGCTGTAGTTCGAGCAATCTACAACATCTCAAGCTGGGTCTTGAATTATTACCTAACTAATGGAGTTTCGTGATTCTTAAGCCTGCAAATGATGGAGCTCCAGCAGTACAACAAATTGCAAGAAAATGATTATGATGGCCAAACTCAAATTTTTCAACGTTAATTATAGACATAGTGAGTAAGATGTTGATATGAGAGGGGCCATCATTCCATGCTTTTCATTTGTCAACAAACTAACAGAAACCAACTAATAGCTTCACTCTTATCTTCTTGTTCAAGCAAATCAGAGGAGTTTCTCAAAAACAAATTTTTAAAAGATCATTTAAATTTTTGGTTTCAAATGCATTTTTTTTAGGGAAACCTTGAATATGTTAGTCAATTTAACATATATTCGACGATAATATACGTTAAAATAACATATAATCCAAATGCGGAAAAAAATAGAATACCCCTAACTATTACTGCTTTTGCTTGGAAAGTCTGCAATTTTAGAATTCTTCGTAACTCTCAATTCTCAATTCAATAGTGTATAATTTCAGAAGAGAAAAGAAACTTAGGGGTCTCAAAAATCTAAGTCATATATCAATATGCTCCCATTAATTACGTTGTCAATTACCATAAACAGGATATTCATACTCATTAACTGCTTAACATTGGACCATTTATGACTACCAAAAATATGAAAAGTTCTCACATTTGAAAATGCTTCATTTAATTAATAATTTTTCAAAAAATCAAAAATTGTCTGTGTCTAATGTAACATGTATTCATTATTTCTCACTCTAAAACGGCATTAGTGTAAATTTAATTATGATTTTCATATACAAAATTCTTATATTAAAACAAAAATATAATTTGTCAAATCTAATGCATATAGTGGAGTCCTACTCACATCTTCCAATGAACTTAGGTGTGGCGATTGTATAGCACCAATATGTTATCATATAACTGATAATGATCTTCGTACAAAAACACAGGTATCTGCCCACTAAGAGAGTATGGCTGTGTAAGTTGCAACAAATGAAATTCCCATTACGTTGGTGCCAAACAAAACATAAATGGTCCCTTAGATTTGTGGCAACCCCAATAAGTAAATTCCCTCTACTGAAAAGACCACCACACCAACATCATCTTCCAATACCAAGCCTCAAGAAATCTTATCACAATAATCGACTCCAATCAAGACCACTAGTAGCTTAAATTATTACATGAGATAAGTGGAATATTACCAAGTTTGCACCAATGTTAACAATAAATACAGCATGTTTTAGCTTCCAATAGTCTAACACTACCACACACACTCAAAAGAAGAGAACCTACTCAATTTAAATTACATGTATAAAATTTGGTCGTCTTAAAATATATATTTCGTTCCAATGTTTTCAATTTAGGTCTAAAGCTATTTAAAGAACTATGAGACGATTACATTTCAGACTGCGATTTGAGATTGCAAGCAAAGAAAAGTAAGAACACTGTCAACCTCAAACCAACCTTGATTACTTCCTGAAATGAAAAAAAAAAAAAAAGAAAGAAAGAAAGAAAGAAAAGGTGATATGTCTTTGATTTCGCTGCATGGAAGTTCCATAAATTCTATGTAAGTTCAAGTCCCTATCAGTACCAGCTAAAGACAACCCTATCAGTACCAGCTAAAGACAACCATGTAACATTAATCCCGTGTATAAGGAAAATGGCATCCAAATGGTTGTCATCTATGTGGTGGGTCAATTCCATCATTTTCAATTGGCATTAGACAGAAGAGAAAGCATGCATGATTAGAATCATTTGCCAGCAAACCAATACTAGGGGGTGGTGGAAGATAGCTGGAATCTGTTTCTTCTTGTAGAATGGAGGAGAAAAGATAATTTATTTGAGAAAAACTAAGTAGCCTTTTATTTTAAAGATAAGCATAAATTGACCTAAACATTTTTTATGTCAAACAAATGGAAAACAGAAGGGAGAGTTACTGATAGGCTACCGGACCTATCATATTACAATACCTTTTTAACTTTTTCGCAAAATCATATCTTGTCCAAGTTTGTCAGACAAGACCAGAAAACAATAATAATGCGAGTTGGGAACAGGGCACAGGAGATTTGAAGCCCAATTCTAATGATTCTTCAACTTTGGTTCTTGCAAATTTACCGAAAATGTTAACAAACAGCCTAATCAAGTCTTCTGTCTTGTCAGATGTGAAGAACACAACTGATAACCCTAGCAGGCTAACTTGGCTGCTTCTTTCATTATTCTTTCTTTTCTCTATTTTTTAAAATTATTAATTGCTTAAAATATGATAATTAAATAACAGAAGTCATTGTATATAACCAAAAGTTTCAGTTAAAATCTTTTTTATTCCTGCTAAAATAAAGGAGACTTGGTTCCAATGTTTCACATTTACGATAAAAAAGATTAAGTCTTGGACTTCCCTTGTGGTTTGCTGTTTACTGAAGGGAGAGCGAAAAGCCATATTTGGAATTTTGAATGGTGGCATAAAATGAGATGTTAAGAAGAGTTTTTGTAAAAGGTGGTTGTTGAAGTTGTTGGCTATTCTTGGAGTTATATGGATGTTGAATCGCGCTGGTATATGGAGATGCGGGGTTCGGAACTCAGCATTTCTAATTCTTCTTCGACTGGAAGCTGGTTATCGCAGATGAGAAAGCAGACCACTCAAAATAAAGCTATTTTAAACATAAAATAATATTTCTTAATTTAGTCTAATTTTTAAGCATAATTTAAAAGATAAAATTCAGAACAAAATTATATCATTTTTTAATTTGATTAAGATCAATAATTAAATTAATTTTAATATAAATTTTAAAAATTAATTTTTAGAATTATAATTATATTATATTTAAATTAGACTGAAATTAATAAATTAGGCTCCTATAAAATAAAATATTTTCTCAATTTAATTAAGAAAAATGTTTCTTAATTAAAATAATTTTTTTCAATTTGACTGAATAAATTTAATTTATTATTTGTTTACAATGTTATTATTCTATTTTATTTAGAAATTATTTATTTACTATTTTGAATAATAATTTTCTTGATTTTATTAAAAAATATTTCTTGATTAAATTTGAAAATTATTTTATTTATTAATTGGGAACAATGAGTTTTCTTTTAATATTTTGTAAAATAATTTTTTTAATTTATAAAATATTTGTTTCTTAATGTAAATGACTCTCTTGATTGAAGAGACAAACAATCCTAATTTTATGTTGAAGAGCAAATCTCTCACTTATTTTTGCCTCTTAACCTCATCAAGATAATTGAACTAATCCTAAGAATTTTATGTGGAGTTGTACAACCTTTTCAAAAGGAGTAGTTAAGATTAGTTGAAAAAACATTTATCTTCCTAAAGACCAAGTTGGTTTAGGGATAAAGTGCATTAGAACCACAAACAAGGTACTCGTGACCAAAAGAATTTGGAGATTATTCAAGAATCATAAAACCTTGCGAGTGAAATGGATGCACAAGGGATATTTAAAGGGAAACAACGTTTGGAATATGAAAGCCAAGTGTGACACTTCTTCAACTATTAACCAATTGTTGAAGTTTAGAGAGGTACTTGCTAGGGAAATGAAATCTCATATTGGTAATGCGGAAACTACTAGCTTCTGATATGATAATTGGTCTAATTGGCCCCTATTTACTTATAGGGATGGCAACGGATAAGGTTGGTCCGCTCATTACTAGGCCCCCCACTTGGCGGGCCACGGGATGGTTGGGCCTGCCCAACCCATGGCCCGATCAGGCCAAGCAATCTTGACCCATGGCCCAGATTGTGGTTAGCTCAACCCAAGCCAGACTGGGCCAGATTTGTCATCCTTATTTACTTATTTCCAATTTTTTTGTCATTGTAATATGTGATTCCCTAAATGTCAAAATAAAGGTGGTAATCAAGGAGTACATGTGATATTGTGAACACAAGGAGCTAATTAATATTCTCAATGTTGTTCCAAACTACAGGCATAACTCCTCCAAAGAAGATACTATGATCTAGTTGAGACATAAATCTACGAAATTAACTAACTTCATATGTACTTCTCTATTTACACTGCCTCTTGAAGATGTTTCTTGGAGCAAAATTTGTGGTTTAAGGGCATCATTTATTCTTTTGATGACCACTAAAAATTTTCTTTTAACTTTTGATAGAATCAAGTGGAACCCCTTCCTTAATGCTTTTTGTACCTTTTGTTAATCTACTCCTAAAAGTTTTGATCACCTAGTTTTCTTATGTCACTACATTCATACCATATGAAGGCATTTGCTTCAATGGTGGAATTTGCAATCTCATCAAAACTCATAGGAATAAGTAATTAGGCATTAAGAGTTAAATATTACAACTAATTGAACTTGGCCATCTTTATGTTGTTCTTTAGCTACTACATATATAGGTTTTAGAAGGAAAGGTTCAATAAAGTGTTTCAAAACCAGAAAATTGACTCCTTTGCTATTTGCAAACTCATTTACAAATATTTAAGGGGGGTGATTATTACTAAGGAAGTCAATCTGAAATGCAATGGATGGTTTAAAACTACCTTAAACCTCCTTAAACTCTTAATTACTTGAGGCCTTTTGTAACTTATTCATCGTGGTTTTGATAGTTCCACTCTTCTACTACAAATTGCTTTATTACGTCATAAGCTACCAAATGTCAAAGCTAGCTATCTTTATTCTCTAGTTATCTACTTTTGTCATTAATATCAATATATTTTCTGTTTGTACTTAATTAGCCCCTAGTATTTTTAAGCTATTTTTTATTATTTTTTATTTTTTATATAACTTATACTCCGAGTCCTTTTCTTTAATATTACTACAATTTTTTAAAAAATTAGTTTATGAATTAAATTTAAAATATTTTATTTAATTTGAAAATAGTTTCCTTAAATATTAGAAAACAATTTTCTAATTAAGAAAAAGTTATTTCTAATTAGATTAGAAATATTTTCTAATTATGTTAATAAGATGTTATTTAGTTATATTAAATGGATCTATATCTTTTGTTTTGACTATATTTAGTACTTAAATAGAAAATTTAATATTTATTTTATTTTAGGAGATCACAAATGAAGATTGGATTGGATGAAGTTGGAGCATTATTTTTCAAAATTATGAATTTGAAAAAAGTGGACAGATTACTACAATACATAAGGTGAGATCATGTCTAATGCCAGATTCACTTCAAGAATTTTAATTTAATTAGGAAACTTATTTTCAGCCCTGTTATTTAGGAATTTGGATTTTTTAGAAAGGAATCCTTGCAACATAGAAGGAGGCTAGGTTTTATAGTAGGAAAAGGGGAGGAAAACGGGACATACACATTTTAAATCATTCTTTAATTTTCTTGGTGTTTTTTTCTTCATCTTTCATGTTTTCTTCTATTTTTAGTGTTATAACTATGCTACGAGTGACTAATTCTAAATATTCTAATTCAAAGAGATTCAAAACTCTAGCTGTAACCTTATGAGGTTTTGTTTTAAACTATATTTTATTTTAATTCAAGAATTTCTTATTTTGTGTTCTTTTATTTCATGAGTAATCAATATTAAATAATGCGATAAATTAATTTAATGTTGATTATTTTATAGTAATCTATGAATTCAGTGACCCATAATTGTCATGAACGATTAGTACAAGTAGCAAATAAGTTATTTATGAACTCATATATTTGACTTATGAGAAATAAGAAAACTAAATTGAATAGTTGTGGCTATCTCAGTTATTTAATTTAGGCTTTTGTCTTTTTCATTGAACTTATTGCTATCATTTAATTAATATGAAATGTTATCATATCCAATTAATTTATGGTAAGTTTTAGTTTGAATGTTAGGTTTCAACCAATTTATTTAGGAATTTTTGACACTTATTATGATTATCTTAATATGTTTCATTCTAAAAATTATTCTTTTTAGACCAGTGATTAAGACTATAGTTGGATGAGATCTTTCCCTTTAACTAAAGTTAAGTAACATTGAATTTGTCACTTTAATACTTAATTGATTTATTTTAATTCCTTGTTAAATTTAGTTTATTATTTAATTAATCATAAACCCATAATTTTTCTTTATCAATTAAAATTAAGAAACTAGTTTTTGATTCTTTTGGGATTCGACCTAGTTTCTCGACTACTATAAGCATTTAGTGAGTTGGAATTAATTTTAAGGGTTTCAATAACCTGATCAAAATTTTGGTATCATTGTTGGGAACTATTTTAGTTTCTTAGTTTCTTTGTGATATTTGTAGTTTATTGCTAATCTTTTATCTTGTAAAACTCGTTCTTCTCAGAAAAGTGCTTTTAAGCGCTTGAATAACCTTATCAAAATTTTGGTATCATTGCTGGGAACTATTTTAGTTTCCTAGTTTCTTTGTGATATTTTGTAGTTTATTGCTAATCTTTTTTCTTGTATGACTCGTTCTTCTTAAATAGGCGAATTGCAATATAATCCTAAAATTGAGAAGATGGCACATCGTTTAAGGAAAGAGATTAAGCAAGGAAAAGGTTGTTCACCTCTAAAAGTGAAAGTTGAGATAGACTTAACGATTGTTGAAGATTCTAATTTTTAAGAAGTTGAAGGAAAGATGACAAATCGTAACACTAGAACATTGAGGGAGTTAGCAGTTGCGTTTTTGAATCAACAATTCTTATTTAAATTATTTGCAAATGTTTAGGTTTCAAACTAAATTATGGTTTGATTCATTTATTCCCTATTTTTTGTAGTTTTGTAGGTGAAAATCCACAATAACACTTAAAGGAATTTCGTGTTGTTTGCTCCAAAATGAAGCCACAATAGGTGACAGAAGAATAAACTAATCTCAGAGCCTTTCCATTCTCATTAAAAGATGAGGCAAATGATTAGTTATATTATCTTCCTTCTGGCTTAGTGAAAATAATGAAACAAATGAAAAGGTTGTTCCTAGATAAATTTTTTATCATGAACAACCAATATCATAAAGGAGATATGTGAGATAAGACAATTCATTAGAAAAATATATATGAATACTAAAAGAGGTTTAAAGAGTTATGTGCTAGCTTCCCACTCCATCAAATATAAGATCAAATTTTAATCCTATACTTCTATAAATGCTATTACCAATGGATAGTAGTATGGTAGATATAGTTAGTGGAGAAGTTTAGTAAATAAAACACATAAAGTGGCTAAATAATTGATATCAAACATGACTGAAAATTCTCAACAGTTTGTGGCAAGGATGGATAGAGTTATTAAAAATGTAAATGAAGTAAGTAATACTAACCATCATGATAAAATTTCTGATTTAAGTACTTTGGTTCTTCAAATGATTGTTGTTCAATTGCAATCGGCATAAGTGTGTGGAATATGCATATTCCCTTGTCATTCTATAGATATATGCCCTACATTGCAGTAAGTTCTATTCAAGAAGTTTATGTAATAGTGGGATTTCCTGATCAGCCTCAATAGAACTGTGACCTTTATTCTAATCATTATAATTTAGGATAAAGAGATCACCTAAACTTTAGCTATGGAAATGAAAGAGAGAAACAAAGACACCAACCTTACAATTTCAATAGACAACCTCAAGCACCAACACATGATCAATCTTAATCTTAAAATTTAGGTGTCTTTGGATGAAATTGTTAAGGCACTTGCTACTAATACTTAAAAATTTAAACAAGAAACAAGAGCAAGCCTTCATAACTTAGGAAATCAGATCACTCAATTTGTTACCCCTATTAGTAAATTAGAAGAATAAGCATAAGGAAAATTACCTTCACAAATAGTGGTGAATCCTATCGAGAATGTGAACATAATGACATTGAGAAGTGGGAAGGGGATTCAGTATATCTTTTCCTTGCAGATGGAGGTAGAAAAGCATAAAGAAGGAATGAAGAAAGATGAACCTCCAATTCAAGAATCAATAAAAGGAAAAGCTGATTTTTCTTTACCAATATCAACTCAAGCACATATATCTTCTTTCCCTTATAGATTAGCTAAGGTACTATTTAGTTGAGCTTTTAGTAGGTGGAAAAGAACTTTTTCCAACACAAAAGCTATTTTAAGGAAAAAAATGAGTGTTTGGCTGTAAACTTCAAAAGTACTTTTGAAATAGAAATAGCTTTTTTAAAAGCTAAAATACAACTTTTTCAAAAGTTCAAATTTGAAACTTTTCAAAAATGCCCCTTATTTTAGCTTTTTTGAGTAGACACTTTTGAGTCACTTACGTATATATCCTATTTCTTTGGTTTTGTTCTGTTTAAAAAAATTCTTCTTCTCTCCAACACATAGCAAGAACAAGACACCCAAGGATCCTTAGAGGTTTTTTTTTTGGTATGCTTCTTGTTATTTTTCCTAACAAAAAGACACCCACGGACGAAAACGCAAATGTAGACGTCGACGTCTGCGTTCGACTTCTGCGTTTGAACATAGATGTAAATGTCGAAACATCTGAGTTTGTCTGGCATCTGCATTCGAACGCAGACGCGACGTCTACGTTCAACGCAGATGTTTCGACATCTGCGTTCAATGCAAACCTCATCTGCGTTCACTAGATAATGATGTTTTCTGCATTAGATGGAGTGACAAGACTTTGTTTAACACAAGTGCAGAACTTTTCCGCATTAGATCCATTCTTCAAATATTCAGCTTCTTTTGAAGACAATCCCTAATGTTTACAATTAATCATTTAGGCTTTACAAATTATAAAGGAAAAAAACCACTATTGAAGAAAGTAAACATCTAGCTTACACCCAAAAATGAATGGATGTCAAATATAAGCAATTTAGCACCAAAGTAATTGGCAAGAGCCTTAGCCAGCATCTCCTGATATATATCAGAACCTGCAAGCAGTATCAATCTAAAATCCCAATGTCAGAATTCTCTAGCTATCTAGATAAATGGAGATTTAGATACAAAGTTGAACTCACAATAGTTTACAGTGAATTGGAATGCATTCTTCGATTATGAGGAGCTCCCATATAAAATGGACAAAGGCATTAATAAGAAATATGTCTACATGCATGCATTTAGGTGTGAGTGAGAAACTAAAACTCCATATATATAATTATATATATGTGTGTGTGTGAGAGAGAGAGAGCTCTTAATGCTGTAATACAAGTCATAATTGGAAAATCCTAATATTGAAAAAACACATTTAGATACCTGATAGATTACCAACAATAAGTGGAAGATGAACATTAAACGTGGTACACAGAAAATCACATGTTTGATAGTATGGAAACTCATCAAATGAAACTTGAATGCTATTTCCATCCAAAACTTGAACAATAGGATTAACTGGCACCTCATTTATTTAGACTTTGTTAGTTGTCTAACCTGGAGACTTCCAACCAAAGAAATCTTCCATTAAGTTAAATAATGATGCCAAACTATTTTATCTAGTTATCTAATTATTTTAAGCGCACTCAATGATTCAAAGTAGGCATGTAAAACTATTTTTACATATAGGCTTAAAGTAATACATGATGCGTAATTTGTATTTGAGATAACAACTCCTTATGAAGTATGTCTCTTTCTATTTTTACATATAGGCTTAAAGTAATACATGATGAGTAATTTGTATTTGAGATAACAACTCCTTATGAAGTATGTCTCTTTCTTTACTTTTGTACATGCATAAACTTCTATAGTCATTGTTATGCTTTTAATGTTGAGTTCACAAAAGATTTAATGCTTATTATGCTTTTGTCTATGTCATTTTGGTTATGCTTTTATATTTTCTTATACTTATTAAATTCATTCTTATTTGCAGTAGGGATTTTGTTGTTGATAGAAAATGTCAATACCAAGTAAAGATATTCAAGGTGGGGATAAATTGAAAAAAAGAGTTAAAGCGGAGTGGAACGATAGAGCTCTTGAAATTTTAATCAAAATTCGTGTGGAAGAAACATTAGCTGGAAATCGACCAAATGATCACTTTAATAAGATTGGATGGAAAAATATAGTTTCAAAGTTTGCTCATGAAACTAAGAATAACTATGAATACAAACAATTTAAGAATAAATGGGATAGATTAAAAAAGGATTGGCAACTTTGGACAAATTTAGCAGGTAAGGATACTGGACTAGGATGGGATCCTATTAATCAAACTATTGATGCAAGTAACGAATGGTGGGAAAAGAAATTGAAGGTAAGCATTTAAGCTTTAGATTTATAATGTTCTAATGTTACTTGATAGTTTAATAACTTAAACAATATTATTGTAGGAAAATTTCGAACTAAAGGTTTGAAACTTATTGAACAGCTAAATATTTTATTTAAAGATGTTGCAGCTATAGGAGAAGGAGCTTGGGAAACCCCAAATAATGCTTATGTGATGTGTAGAGAAAGCCTAGTTGATACCGATCTTGATGATAACCTTTTTGAAGACTTTGCTACCAATCCAAAAATTGGTTCATCAACTCTAAATCTAGGAACTTCTACAAAAGGAAAGGGGAAAAAAAGAAAGAAACATGATACTAGAATAGGGGAAATAGAAAGATTATGTAAACATTTGGACCATATATGTGATGCAGTAGAGAGTAGAGAGTAGAGAGTAGAACTTCAATGAGCTCTATTAAAAGAGATGAACTTAGTTATAGCGTTTATGAGGTGATGAACATATTACGAAGTATAAATGAAATATAAAGGGGAGGTGAACTGTTTATGTTAGCTACCAAATTATTTTTGAAGAAGGAAAATAGAGAGATATTTATTGAGCTTAAAGATGTTGATCTTTAAATCGAATGGCTTAAGAAAATGAAATGATTGTGATTTTTGTAATAAATTAGACATGTCTTTGGTTAATTTTGTTGTAATGAATTAAATTGTACTTTATTATTATTATATTATGAGTATTGCTTGTTATACAATAAGCTTATTATGTATTATTTATATATTTTGATACAAATGTCATCTTCTGATAGTGATTATGACAATGATCATGAATATAATGAAGAGATTGAAGAAGAAATTTTACATATGGTTCAAACCGGAGTTACAATGACTATAGACCATTATATTAAATATTATATGAAAAATCATGTAGAACATCCCCTCACACTGGATGGATGTTTATAATGGGGTTGCTTAATGACCATAAAGATAGATGTCATCAACAATTTAGAATGGAGAAGGATGTTTATATCAAATTATGTAAATTGTTGAATAAGTCATATGGATTAAAGAAAGGTACCGAAGTTGCAATAGAAGAGGCTGTAGCTATGTTTTTTATCACTTTAGATCATGGACTTTGCAATAGAATGGTTCAAGAAAGATTTCAACATTCTGGTAAAAAAATTTCTAGATGGTTTGAAATAGTATTAGAGGTTGTTTCATGTATGTCAATTGATTTCATCAAACCAAAAGATCCAATTTTTAAAGAAATTCCTAACAAAATTAAAGATGATAGAAGGTATTGGCCTTATTTTAAAGACTGCATTAGAGCAATTGATGAAACACATATACCAGTTGTCATTTCAAGGTCCAATCAAATAAAATATATTGGGAAAAAAGGCATTCCTACGTAAAATGTAATGGCTGTATGTGATTTTAATATGTGCTTCACTTTTGCTTGGGCTGGTTGGGAAGGCATAGCACATGATGCTCGAATTTTTATGGAGGCTTTTCGTAATGATAGATTACACTTCCCTCATCCACCTAGAGGTTTGTGACGGATAACTTAATTTTTTTATTTATTCTTACTAATTTAGTGCTTCTTTATTTATTTATTTTTTAATTTGGAATGCAGGCAAATATTATTTGGTAGATACAGGATATCCTTACATGCAATGTTATTTAGGAACATACAAAGGTGAAAGGTATCATCTTCCTGATTTTTGACACACTGGTCTTCCAAGAGGAAAGAAAGAAATATTCAATCATGCACATTCTTCTTTAAGATGCACAATCGAAAGAACATTTGGCGTTTGAAAAAATAGGTAGAAAATTTTACGTCAAATGCCCAGTTTTTCTTTTCTAAAGCAAGTTAAAATTGTAATTGCTTCAATGGCCATTCATAATTTTATAAAGTTAGATGCTCAAAAGGATGAAGAGTTTTCTCCCTATGATGAGGAATGATGAATTACTTCCTACAAATGAAGAAATCAATGAAAATGAAGACATTGAAGGAAATCATTTAGACGAGCCACAAAATAATGAGATGAATGATGCGAGGGAACATATTGCAAATCTTCTTATATTATGATAAAATTCATAGTTTACTATGTATTTAACTATTTACTCAGCTTGAATATTTATTTTGGGATTATAATATAAGGTTAATTTTTTACCTGTTTTAATATTTATTTTTCATATTAATTTTATTTCCCATAAGAAAATGAGACATTTCTTTAAATAATTTCCTACAAGATGGTTATCTAAGAAATAGGTAACCGTAAATATAATGCATTGTACTTTGTATATTGTTTAGTATACTTTAAATATTATTTATATGCATAAATAATTTTATTATAAAATAAAACATAGTTAAAATTAATAAAAGTGCTTTTATTTTTATGTTGCCAAACAATCTACTGTATGAAGCTCTTTTTAAAAGCTAATTTTTTAATTAACAGCCAAACAGTCAACTGGCTTTTTAGAAAAACTCTTCTAAAAAAAGCTCTACTGACAAAATCTCTACTGATATAAGCTCATCCAAATTGGCATTAAATCAAAAGAAGAGGAATATAAAAGAGAGATTTTAGAGACCTTCAAAAAGGTGGAAATAAATATATCACTTCTAGAAGCTATTAAGCAAATTCCAAAATATGCAAAGTTCTTAAAAGAACTATGTACAAATAAAAGGAGGTTGAAGGATAAGAAGAGAACAATTTTGGATAATAAATGTGTCAGTTGCGATAAATAGGAAATTACATAAAAATATGAAGTCTAGGTATATTTACACTTCCGTGTGTCATTAGTGATAACAAAATTGATCGTGTCATGCTAGAATTAGGTGCATCTATTAATTTCATGGCATACTCACTTTAATAAGCTTTAAATTTGAATTCTTTGCAACTGATTAATGTGATTATTTAGCTAGTTGATCATTTTTATGTACGTCCTATTGGTGCTATGGAGGATATTTTATTCCAAGTTAATGGTTTAGTATTTCCGGTGAACTTTTAGACCTTAAAAATGTATGAAGCTTGTATAGAACATTTAGCTTTGATTTTGTTTGGAACATTGTTCATAAAGATGACCATGATGGAAATTGATGCGGATAAGGGTACTCTTTATATTAAGTTTGATGATAAATAGTGAGGTTTAATATTTTTTAGGCAATAAAGTATCATAATAATTTTCACTTATTTTTTCATATGGATATTATAGATTTGATTTTGTAGAATATTCTTAAAGAAGAAAGTGTTGATGATGAATCGCAACTTAGTGCTAAATTGGAAGTAACAGAGCAAGTTAATGAAACTTGTATGTTGATGATGAATTAAAGCTTAGTGCTAAATTGGAAGTAATCGAGCAAGTTGATGAAACTTGTAAAGTTGTTGAATCATTATCAGTAATACTAATAATAAATTTAAAATTTTCAAATGCTAAAATTACTATAAATTATAAGAAAATGTTGCCTTCTATGTTGTAGGCTCTAAAGATAGAATTGAAGGCTTTATCTGATCACCTAAAGTATATCTATTTAGGGGAAGGAAAGTCATTACCTGCGATCATCTCTAAAAAGTTGACTACTAGGCATAAGAAAAGGCTCGTAACACTACTTAAAGAGTAGAAGACTGCAATCATTTAAACTTTAGCTTACATAAAAGGAATTAGCCTAACAATTTTCATGTACAGGATTCTTATAGAAGAATTCGTTAAGCCAATAAGGTAAACCGAAAGAAGACTCAATCCAATAATGAAATATGTGACAATGAAAGAGATTCTATAACTTTTAGATGCATATATAATCTATCCAATCTTATATAGTAAATAGGTGCGCCCAGTGCATGTTGTGTTAAAGAAAATTTGGATGACAATGATACGAAATTAGAATGATGAGTTGATGCCAAAAAGGGTACATAATGGTTTATGAATGTGTATAAACTTTGAAGCTTAACTTAGCCGCTAGAAAAGATCATTTCCCTTCACCCTTTGTAGATTAAATGTTAAAATGACTTATGGGTAAATCATGTTTTTACTTTTTGGATGGTCTTTTAGGTTACTACCAAATAATAATTGCTCAAGAAGATTAAGAAAAGACTAGCTTTACATACCCTTCTGGAATGTGTGCCTTCAGGAGAATGCCATTTGGTCTTTGCAATGCTCTAGGTACATTTAAAGTTGAATGATGAGTATATTTTTTTAGTATATTGAGAATTGCACTGAAATATTTATAGAATATTACACTATGTATGGAGATTCATTTGATGATTGCTTAATTATTTATCTAAGTTTCTCAAAAGATGCATTGAAACAAATCTGGTGTTGAATTAAACTTTTTTCATTTTGTAGTTGATCAAGGCATTGTTTTAGGACATGTCAATTCATCAAGGGTTTAGAAGTTGATAAAAAAAATTATATTTAATTTTAAGCTTACTGTACCTTACAAATGTTTAAAAAGTTCAATCTTTTCTAGGACATGCAAGATTTTATCATAAGTTTATTAAAGATTTTCCCAAGATTATGACACCTTGTCAAAGTTGCTACAAAAAGATTTTTCATTTGAATTAGAAAGGAATGCTAAGATTCTTTTGACAAACTCATAGCATTATTGACAAGTGTGCCTATTATTCAGCCACCAAATTGGGTTCTACTATTTGAGATCATTTGCGATGCTAGCAGTGGGAGTTATTTTAGGTCAAAAGATTGGCAAACAAAGTGATGTCATCTATTATGCTTCAAGAACATTGGATGTTGTAATTTGCAATTATTATACAACTGAGAAGAAGTTTTAAGCAATTGTTTTTGTTTTAGATAAATTTGGATCTTATTTGCTCAACTCTAAAGTTATTGTATATTCTGACCATGTAACACTAAAATACCTTTTGGTAAAGAAGGAGTCTAAATTGATGTTGATACAATAGATTGTTTCACTTCAAGGTTTGATTTGATAATAAGGGATTGAAAAGGAGCACAAAAATTAGTAATAGACCATCTAAGTAGATTGGTAAGGGATGAAGATATTTTACCTATTTTTAAAGCTTTTCCTAATGAACAATTATTCAAAATGAAAGGTATGGTTCCATGGTATGCAAAACTTATTAATTATTTAGTTACTGAAGCTTTACCTGATTATATTAGTAAGTTTTGGAAGGAAAAGAAAAGGAATGAGGCAAAATATTATGTTTGGGATAAACCATATTTGTGGAAGTTTTGCTTTGATCAAATTGTTAGGTGTTATATGCCAAAGGATGAACATCATTCTTCTTATTTTTTGGCATAATTATGCATGTGATGGTCACTTTGGACCTAAACGAGCTACTAAAAAAGTTTTAGATTTTGGATTGTATTAGGAGACTTTGTTTGGAGATGCTTATATGTTTTGTAAAAGTTGTGACAGATGCCGAAATATAGGTACATTATTATATAGAAATGAAATGCCTCAAAACCCATTTCTTATAGTTAAGATATTTGATTTATGGGGCATTAATTTTATGGGCCCTTTTTCTTCATTTTTTGGTTTTTCTTATATACTTTTAGTTATTGATTATGTCTTGAAGTTGGTGGTAGCAAAAGCCACTAAGATTGATGATTTTGCAATTCTTGTAGGTTCTATAAATTCTAATATTTTCAATACATTTGGAGTTCTACGAGCCATTATTAGTGATGAAAGAAGCCATTTTTATAGCAGAGCAATGACAGCTTTGTTTAAAAAGTATAGAGTATATTATCAAGTAGCTACCGCATACCATCCACAATTGAATGGATAAGCAAAAGTATTAGATAGAAAAGTGAAATATATTTTTAGAAATACTGTAAACTCGAGACAAAAGGATTAAATTTTACGTCTAGATGATGCTCTTTGGGTATACCGTAAGAATATTTTTCGTAAATCATTTTATTTACCAATGGAGATTAATCATAAAGTTTATTGGTCCGTGTAACATTATACCATAGATTTAGAAAAAGCTAGGAAGCAAAGGAAATTACAATTGTAAGAACTTAAGGAATTAAGGTTGGAAGCTTACGTGAATTTGAAAATTTACAAAGAGAAAACCAAACTATTACATGATAATATAATCTTAAGGAAGCAATTGGAGGTGGGACAAAAAGTGTTATTATATAGTTCCTTACTGATGCTTATGTTAAATAAATTACGTTCTATATGACTTGGACCTTTTTTTATCACTAATGTATTTCGTTATAGTGCAATAGAAATCAAAACTTTACATATTGAAAGATTTTTAAGGTGAACGAATATAGATCAAAACCATTTATAAGGAGATGATTGTCTCAAGTATGGTGAATATTGATTTGGCACTTTCCTAATACGTAAAAATTTGAGTAGAAAAAGTCCCATCAAACATAATGATGTAAAACAATTGTCCCTTTTGGGGGGTAATAAAAACATGATAATTTTTATTAGTTTTATTTTAGTTATATATAGTTTTCATTTGTTTTTCTTTAAATAGTTAGTTTATTAGTTTAAAGGGGAATTGAGTCTTAAATTCCAAAATACTAAAATTCATAAAGCGAGATCACACCTTATATATTCAGTAGTCAGGATAAAAGACGTAAAATTGCATAATACTAAAATTCATAACTCAGTTTAAGGTAGCAGTCATCTAAAATTCTAGAATACTAAAACTTAAGACAAGATCTTGCTTTACGTGATTTAACTTTCTAGAATGGAACTCCTTATGTTCCAGAACACTAACATTAATAAGACATGATCATGTCTTATAAATGTTAGGAATCTGTTTTGTTTAAGGAATTAGTGATTTTTAAAAAAAATTAAAATTAAAAATATAAAGACTAAAAAAGTTATAAATATAATAATGATATAAACAATTTTTTAAAATAATAATTAAAAAATAAAAATAAAACCCTAATTTATTTTGTTTTGTTTCTATCTCAATATCATACCAACCTCACCTACATCTAGTGACAAGTCCATATGCTTGACACCAAGTAGCCCACACATCAGTTAACAACAACATATTTTCAATATACCAGGTGTCCACAACATTACACCACCAGCTGTGGCCTAGTAATTACCAAACATAAAGCACTAATACACCACATAGTAATCCTAAACGCATACAGTACCAGGTGAGCCATATGTCCAAGTGACAGGCATATATACTCACTTAACCAAAAAGCACCAATCTCCCTAAAACACACAAAGCAACCCAGCTCTCTGCAAGTATTAGTAGGATTTATATGCAACACTTCTTGGTTTTTAATTACTTTGTAAGGAAGGCCATAACATGTACTTGTACTAAAGTGGAGTCATTTTTTTATTTGGTGTAAGAAAATTTCAACTTGGGTGCTTGGTTGGCTAAGCACTTTAACATTATTATCTCTTCTAATAAGAACATGTGTCTTGGTTCTCTTATTACTCACTGTCTATTAATCTCAATTTGTTTGATATGACTGAAATTAATATGTATATAGCCTGTGAGATGGAATTATTGGATAAGGCTTGTTTAAGTAGGATAAGGTTGCTTGAACAAAAAAAAACTTTTGTTTTATACCGTGTGATCACTCCCCAACCCCGATGAGATTCATCATCCAATTAATAAGAGAATGGTGATGTTCCATAATCTTTGTATCTTTTAGCTCTACCATTTTGACATAAGCATCAATTTTGGCTGGAGAGGACCGAACATAAAATTTTTAAATTAGAGAGGAATTTGGATGCTCTGCTCCAATTTATGAGGGTGATACCTCCATATCTACTGACATTATAGCACATCTCATTTCAAATGCTCACAATTCCGAAGTCTTCTACTTTGTGTTTTATTTTATGTTGAATATGCATGTGAACGTCTTGCTCATACATTTGGGACAATGTATGATTTAGGTATGGGGGAGCAAGAGTATAGACCATGATGAACTTGTGATTTATGCTTGAACTCGTGAATGCTATGTTAATATCTTGATTATTCCTTGTGGTAGCCTCAAAATTTTATTGATTATTATTTAAAAAATAATCCCTAAGTTTGGATACATTTTTTGTTTAAGCTATAATGCATAAGAGAGACAAGCATGACTAATATTTTTTAATAATTATTTTAAGTATCTCATTAGTTTGGATGAAAGTTTGCAAGACTTGATGCATTTTGACACCTATGTTAACTTTGAGACTAAAAGCATTTATCACATTTGTGCTCATATGTTTCTTTTTGTTGCATGTTATCAAATATAGCTTGTTTATGCTAAAACTTGCTCTTGAATACATTTTCAGACTATATTTTTCATGAATTTATGCACGGAGATGATAGGGACATTTAGGATAACCATTTTTGACTTAGATAAACCTACCTTAATTTTTACCCCTACAGAATCAATTTGAGCCTTAACTCTTGAATACTAACCTTGTTATAAACAACTTTTATCCTTTTTTTGTTGTTGATATCCTTAATAATTTTAAGTGCCTAAATTGAAGGAATTGTATCAAGCTTATTTGTATAGGATTTTGACTATTTCCATTAAAATAAATAGGTTGATTCAAGTTGCATTGTTTTGATTTTTCAGTTTTTATAAAATGGGGGAGGAGTATAAAAAATAAAAAAATAAATTTCCTCTTTGATATTCTTGTTCAAGAAAATAAAAAACAAAAGAAGAAGAAGAGAAAACAATGAGGTGATTAAAAAGGATGTTATTTGAATCAATTAAGTTTTTGACTAATTGAGTTAAAACTTGTATTGATAAGTTTGTATGATTTCCTTCAATTTATTTAACCTAAAAACTTCTTTTTGTCATATCTTACATAAGCCACATTATAACCCTTATCAAATCCCATTGATTTATGCATTAAGTTTATTTTTGTTAGTGGTAGAGATATGATTCATAAGCAAGCTTACGGAAATTACTCATTTTGCTTTGACTTGAGAGCTTACTGAACCATAAACGCTTTGAGGCTATATGGTGAAATCCATGAGAGGGTCTCAACACTTGTTTATTTGATTTTGATGAACTGATAAGATGCTATGCTTTTATTATAAAAAAGTGTCATATAAGTGCTTGTTCTCAATTGTTATTTTATCTTAAAAATTTAATATGTATTAAATTTTGTGATGTTTCTGGATAACATGAAAGAAGATGAGAGGTTATTATGAGAATGATTGATATACTGAATTGATGTATGCTTGAGGATAGGTATAAGTCCAGTTTGGGAGAATTCGATAAAATGTTATTTAGTTATACTAATTGGATCTATCTCTTTTTTTACTATATTTTGGTGCTTAAATGGGAAAATTAAATTTTATTTTATTTTAGGAGATGACAAGTGGAGATTGGATCAAATTGGAGTATTATTTGTCAAAATCATGGATTTTGAGAAAATGGACAGATTACTATAGTGGATAAACTAAGATCACAACTAATGTCAGATTCATCCCAAGAGTTTGAATTCAATTAGGAAACTTATTTTCATCCTATTATATAGGCATTTAGATTTGTTTATGTAGGAATCTCTGCAAGATAGAGGGAAGTTAGGTTTCAAGTAAGGAAATACGAGGAAAACGTGACATACACATTCTACACTGTTCTCTTTTGGGTTTTCTTAATTTTTTCTCTTTATCTTTCATTTTTTCTTTAATTTTTTGGGTTGGAAATAAAATCATGAGTGGCGAATTCCAAATATTCTGATTTAAGAGGATTCAAAACTCTAGTTATAACCTTGTAAGTTTTAGTTCTGAACCTAGATTTTATTTTAATTCAAGTATTTCTTATTTTGTATTCATTTATTTCATGAGTAATCAATATTGATTAATTTGATGTTGGTTATTCTATAGCTATTCATGAATTTAGTGAATCGTAATTATCATGAAGGATTGATATAAGTAGTAAATAAGTTATTTATGAAGTTACATATTTGACTTATGAGAAACAAGAAAACTAAATTGAATAGTTGTAGTTATCTCAATTATTTGATTTAAGGTTTGGTCTTTTTCAGTAAGATTATTGTTATCATTTAATTGATATGGAATGTTATCATACTCAATCAATTTATAATAAGTTTTGGATTGAATGTTATATTTAAACTAATTAATTTAGGAAAATTTGAGACTTATTATGACTATCTTAATATCTTTCAGACAACTGCTTGAATCGTGAAAATTATTATTTTTAGACCAATTATCAAAGTTACAATTAGATGAGATCTTTGCCTTAAATCAAGTATAGGTACCATTAAATTTCTCACTTTAATACTTAATTGATTTCTTTTGATTCTTTGTTAAATTTATTTATTAGTTAATTAATTATAGACCCCTTATTTTGTTTTATCGATTGAAATTAAGAAATTAGTTTTCAATCCTCTTGGAATTTGACTTGATTTCATGACTACTATAAGAGTTTAGTGAATCGAAATTAATTTTGAGGGATTCGACAACCTAATCATATGTTTTTCTCAATTTCTAATTAGTTTAAAATGTCTTGCTTATTAAATTAAAAAAAAGGAAAGTTTCTCTAAATTATAATAAGCAAGAGAACAAGAAAGTTTTTGTAAATTATAATAAGTCAAAAAAGTCAACATAATATATGCACAAGGCCCCCGCTTTGCGAGGGTCGTCAGAGGGTCATTATTGTATGCAGACTTCGTTTTGTAATTTTTACAAAGAGGTTGTTTCTGTGATTCAAACCTGTGATCTTATGGTCACAAAAGAACAACTTTTACCAGTTGCTCTAAGGCTCTCCCTCATGAATTATAATAAGTAAGAAGAGTAATTTGTTAAACAAATTTGTGTTCAATTAAATTTTATTAAAATAGTCGAGATAATTATAAATAATTTCAATTTTGAATTTGAAAATTATTTTAAAATCCAAATAAATTTCTATTTGAAATAAGAGTACAATTCATTTAGGAATTAACAATTTAATCTATTTTAATTATCTAAAGTATTGGGATATTATTTTAGATTATGAAGCTCGATAATTAGGATTAAACAAAGCTTGATATTTTGTACATATAATTTCATTATATTTACATAAAATTACATATTTTTATTTATATGTTTGATATATTTTGGTCAACAGTTTACTCAAATTTAATTACCCAAAATGTTAGAATATTATTTTAGATTATAAAGCTCAATAACTAGAATTAAATAGCGCTTAATACTCCACGCATATAATTTGATTATATTTACAAAAAAGCTTGCATGCTTTTATTTATATGTTTGATATATTTGGTGCATATTAAATTGCATTTTTATATATATGACCTTTTACATGCATTTTGATATTTATTGATATCATTTAGATCTAAATATTTCATTAAAATATTAAGAGCATGTTCATTGCTTCTATTATTATAAGAATAACCTCGAGTCTTGTTTACTGTTAGGTTGTTGAGCAAACTCAAAGTTACTTTAACCCGAATATATTTAGTCTTATAATGGTTGGCTATATTTAACTAAATTTATATTATTTAGATGAGAGAACTTATAATCATATGAGTTTAGAGGTGGGGTTAGGAATGACACATAAGATATGTTTTCACTTAAGGAGTCATATATGATGTAATTAATACAATTTTATGTACCTAATTTAACTTCAAATAGTCTTTTCGCAAACTTAAGATCAACATAATTTGAATGAAATTCTATTGACTAGAAAGATTATAATAATTTTTGGAATAGTGGTGAGCGTTATTATTTCGAATAAAATGTGTGATTAAAGTCAAAACCTTATTTGGGTATTATAGCATATAACCTTTTTTTGTTTTGGGTAGCAATTACGTTTGTTTAGTATAGTTGATACTAAGCACTATTGAACGAAAATTCTTGGACATATTTCAGGTTTGAAAAGAGTTCTCAAAGCTAAAAAATAAAGTTGTAATTATTTCAATTAAATTTTCCTACTAAAATCATAAATATGGATTACAATTGATGCATTAACTTAGGTATGATAATAGTTTTCATTAGAAGAAAAATAATTGTACGACCTTTTTTTGCCAATACACGATATGATAGAGATCATATACTCCTAATTCACATTTCTTAGTATTTGATACTGAATTTGAATTGAAGATCACTACAACAATCAAGGCATGATAAGAAAAAGATTATTAAGCAAAAGTAGTTGATCTTAGTTTATACAAATAGTTTGTATGCATTGTATCAAACGAAAGTCATGTTTAACATAAATAGCAAGAATACAAAGTTAAATAACCAAGATTATCCTTTTATTTCATATTAGTTAAATCAACATAATAAGAATCATAAAGTTCTATAGAAAGATAAATGTATCCTTTGATTATGAAACATTTGAAACTTGTGAAACTTATCAACCTTTAGGATGACTAAATCAATCTTTAGTGAAATGATGATTATGGTATGACATTATTAAATCTTATATATATAATGTATGGAATGTACATATAATTGATAAAAAATATGAATTCTTGTTTTTCATTAAATTTACTAATGAATTTATATGATATAGTCATATATATTAAATAAAATATTAATTTAAATTTTTAAAAAGTTTAAATTATTTAAATCTAAGCAGAAATTAAGCATTGAAAATATTAAAGCACTTTGATAAGATTAATGTGGTGATATTTAAAATTTTCTATTTATAGGGCATTAAATTTTCTAATTAATACCTCCATAACTAAGCTCCATAATAGTATCAATTTGTGAAAGGAGGAAAATACAATTGTAGAAATTGTATGATGATATATTTACTTCTTCCATAGTTAGAATAGTATAACAACTTACCTTTGATAGTTTCAATTATATTAATTAGACATATTTCATATTAGATATAAAACAGAAAGTATTTGAAAGATTTGAAGTAAATGATTTTGGGATGTGATGTTTAGTTGAAGCATAAAGTATCCAATAAGTTGAGAACTAAATTAGATAATAAAAAGTTATAATATATCCAAAAGTTTAGATATCATCTTACAAACCTCGTTGAATAAAATATTTGTTTAAATGCATAATTATAGGATGGTAGTTCTCAAAATAAGTAGTGGGAGTAAGATGAGGTTTAGAAGTTTTCAAAAACTCATTATAGTACATCCAAAGATAACTAATGCCTCCATTGATATATTTAATGTATAGTCGAAAAGTTACAAGATGTTAAGATATTCACTTTTATGATGAATTTAAAGATTTCATTTTAAAGATGATTTCGGATTTATCATGTCTATTACAAGGTTAGTGATATTATAGTTGTACTCTTTAATGGGAGTATATAGATGACATAGTGCTCGTAAAGAACAAAAATTTACATTTTCAATTGTTAAAAATATGATAGTCTATCAACAACTCTTATTGGAAATAGAAAGGTAATAACTTAATTGTGACAATTCAATTTATAGAAATACATACAAAAGTTGTTTATCGATTATAGTCTAAGTACATCGATGATGTATTAATTTGTTTAGTATTTGAGATATTATAAGTATAAAAGATGTCTATTATTATATGCCTAATTTGATATTATAGTTCAAATCCATATAGATGTTAACTTTAGTTTGACAAAACTAAGTCCTAATTAAGGTATATTTTACCCGAATCAATATTATTTTCGGTTAGAAATGTTCTAATATACCATCAATTGCTAATTAAGCCACAAAAATTCATCTTACAAAAATGAGTTACTTACATTGTTAAAACGTCAATGTGCTATAGAACATTATAGTCATTAAGCTTGTGAAAGGAGTAGAGATCTTATTAAAGATCTAAGTATGTATTTGAGCAATTCTTATTAATTATGATGATAATGAGATAAAAGTTGTAAGATTTAAGTAAGTCCTCACTATAGAGAATCTTGAAAAATTCTCCGATTAAACCACAATCCCAAAAATAACACGATCATCATATGAAGATAAGGTATAAGATACTTAAGCAATTAGTTTAGTGCAAGTAGGAGATTGTACACCTTATAGCTAATTGATTAGCTGTAGTTTTCATAAGATAATTATTTAAAGATATTCTTTATCTGGTACATATTTATGTAATTAATTGATGTATTAGATAAAGTATGGGATAAATATATATTTCAAATAAAATTATGATAAGAACATAATATAAGAGTTATACTGTATCTATGTATTATACCTAAATTGTTTTCTAGTTGTTGTGCTTCGTACATGTTATGTTTCTTCCTTATATTTGATCTCATAGACTAAAGTATAAATATATTTAAGCAAATGTGTGAGTTCTTGTTAGAGAACAAATTCCCTAAAATGCCCTAATATGATAATTTTATTTGGAGCATTATTTGGGCATCTATGAAAATTCTCACTGTGATGATTGTCTAATTGATCATTTGACTTAAGATCTTCAAAATATCTCATATAAGAATTATTGTATTTTCATACTACTTATAACCTACCTTAGTCAAAGGTAGTTAAATTGGTAGTCATTGAATGTAACATAAATTAGGTAGTTAAATAATTAATATAGGATTTATCACTCTAAAGTAATTAGAAAGAATATTCTATTATTCTCGATAAGTATTAATTCGGTGAATCTTTGACCAAGGTAGAATGAAACTTTTAAAATGACTTTCAAATGTCATTAATATAATCAATTATTAATAATAGAAAACTAGAATTGAATAGAGTGGACACTAATATCATACTCTATGTCTAATCAAGACATTATCTAATGAAATGATTAAATTATATGGAAAATTATATATGAAAATATTAGTCAAAACTATTTTGAGATTTCTAATATTTAGATGATAATGATGAGTTGTCAAATCTAAATCTTGATCTGGAGATATAAATTATTAAGTATATAATTAAAGATAAATTAAAGTAATTTAATTTATCTTATCATACAAATAACAATTAAAGAGAGAAAAAGGTTATTTAATCTGGTTAAACTTAATTGTAAAGTTTGAAAATTTTAAAAGGTTGAGATATTTAATAAATAATAACTAATATAAGATATTAGATTTTATCTGAGCTTAATTGGTATTTAACTAAAATGAGTTATAATTCTAATTAAAGTTTAATTAAAAGTAGAATTGCATTTTTATTAAGTGACTAAAAAATCCAAGCCCTATTATAAATAGTCACAGGCTTTAAAAGAGTTATCACTTCTTGCTTAGCTATCTCTATTTCACTTGTAAAGTTCTCTCAACTTATTTATATGGATATTATTAAAGATTGGATGCTTAATTATGTGGCTTATGGTGGTGGTGGCGATGAACTTATTTTAGAAATCGATTTGACAGAAGTTACAAGAAAAAAATCAAATTTCATAATAAGGTATGATGAACATTTATATTTACCATGTCTATGCATTGATGATATTATAGAATTTAAGTGATCTTAATTTTCAAAAAATCAAGTGAAAAAGGTTCATTCTTACCCATGATCAGATTATTTTCTAATTTTCCAACATATAATATTTAAAAAGTATCTATTAATGAATTATTAAATTATATAGACCTCTTTGATTAAACTGATTAACATAAATTTGTTAAAAATGGTAATACTAAAGAGTACTTAATGTAACTATCTTTTGTTTAGCTTTTCTTTCGTTTCCAAATATAAAGTATCCCTAGTCTCATTTGAGCTATTAATACTACTGATTTGAAGAAAGAGAGTTAACTAGTAGGATGGTTTAAAATGCTATAAAGCTGTTGCAATCAGCATATTAATATTTTTTATCTTAAATATAACATATTAAACTCGTCATTTTCAAAGCCAATATAAATGTGGACTCTGATTTTATGTAAGAAATTATAGTATCTCATAACAACCTCCTCAGAAACGTCCATAATCTCCTCAACCGCTACTTCTTTAGCTTCTTACTCCTCTTCTTCGTCACTAGCTTCTCCATTTCTCGTACTACACCAGAAGGTTATCACAATCATGAGACGGCCAACTATAGTTGAACGGCCAGACAATTGTGAAATTTCAAATTATGCATGTTCCCAAAATTACCAACTCAATTGATAATATTCTGAAGTTAATAATAAAAGTTTCTATAAAGATAATATTCCCAAAAAGCAATAAATAATGCAAAGAAAATTAGTTGCAATGGAGTTGGAACCTCTCAATGACTGATCTCTAGTCTTACCTGGAAAAACTGATCCTTTAATATCCGATAAAGTAGTTTGCCATTAAAAGACCACACATTAAAACCATTATCCATTTCGTGAATTGATGTCACTGATGTCACGACATACCTACAAACAGGGCACATATTAAACAGAAGGAAGACAAAAGATTTAATTCTCCAAATAATTAACAGGACATGTCATCCTTACAAACGGTGTATTCAATATGTTAAAACCACAGTAGCAATCAAACAAGACGTAAACTACGTAGAAGCCACAAATGAATTTGTTAGGACTAACATGGAAGAGAGTCATTTAGACAATGGGGAGGATAACAGAAACCGGAATAAACCATTGATATGGAAAGTATACTCTAGGAGAAAGAACAGTGGGCCAGAGGAGAGTGAGTTAGTAGTTGATATGGCAAGTAGTTAGGCGTAATTGAACGGATCCTAGCTTAGGTTTTAGTGTAACATCCTATTATTCTGTTATCAGGGTTAGAATCTAAGATTCTTTTTACTAGAGTTTATTGAGAATTTAGAAGTACATTTTATGCATCATATGGCATACTCATACACATGAATAATGTTGGCACTCATTAAAATAATTGCACATGCATCATTGACATTTTCTGGGTATAATGAATTTATAAAAGTGATTTTTGGTATCAATTATGTTTTTTATGTATTGAAAATTGAATTGGTGTGTATAAGTATTGATTTAGAATTTTAGGAAATTTTCTAAAATTTGAGGTATTTTTGGACTAAAAAAATGTCAAATAGTAGAACAATTGATAAATAGCAATATAAATAAATATCAAATGGCAGTAGAAATTATTGATAAGTGACTTTAAGATTTAATGACATATGTCATAAAAAATTGAAAGACAACTGGATTAGAAATTATGGGACAAATGGACTAGAAATTTAATGACATTGGCTACAAATTTAGAAGATATTTATTGGTTAATCAAGTGGTAAGTGTCATGACACTCACCAAGCCTTTTAAAACTCACGATTTTAACACCTTACAGGACATCTTTATTTTTGTCTTTCGTTTGTATTAAACACTCTCATCTTCTTTGTTCTTTTCTCTCCATATACAAAACTCTCACCAAACTCCTCCACTATTTTAAAGTTGCTATCATCCAACAACCTACAACTTCAACAAGATCCGATCATCATCATCTTGTTACTATAAAACCTAACCTATTTGTCCTTAAATGATGAAGATCGTGTAAGCCTTTGAGAAGCTAGGTCAAGTGATTTTTGAAGAAGTTTTGAGTTAAGCAAGTAAGTAAATGGTAGTGTTTCATGATTTGCTTTAATAGGAATGTTTTAATGATAGATAGATATTGATTGAAAGTGTTAAATGAAGTTAAGTATATGTGAAACGTGGATGAGAAAAATAGATGTATAAGTGTCTTGTTTTTGGGTATACTGTGATGTGGAAGACAAATGAAATGAAGTTAAACATGCATCTGTATTTCAGCAATATATTAATCTGTAAATAACCAAATTAGATGGATTTTGATTTCTGATAAACTAGAGACATATTATGAAGGAATTGAATTTGAATTATTTCTTTACAGGTCTTGAAATTTAATTTGAATTTGAGTTCTGGCATAGGCTGTAGTACTACCCTTGAAAGAAATCATGTCTTATTTTTATCGAATAAAATGTATTGATGTAGGCCGAATCAGACTAAGTTGTCTTCATAAAAGTTGTATCTTATTCGCTTAGCTTTCTATTGATATAAAGTTTGTAATTTTTGGATATCGGAATTGAGAGATATGAGTTTTACAAGTTAGAGTGCACTAATTCTTCAATCATGCAGTAGCCAAAATTTTGAACACGCATAGTCTGTGATATTTTGAGCATAACTCATGGAATCATGAACCAAATTGAATGATTTTTGTTTTTTTTGAAACTTAATACATATAGGAATATTTTATTAGAAGAAATTATTGTCTCAAAATGTCAGTCTCTAGGTCAAAATGGCCATACAAATATGAACTAGAATCTGCCTGAGAAAATCTAGAAAAAGTTGGTTAAATATGTGATAAGATTGTTTGATGCAATTGGAATGAGGTAGGAAATGTTGAATTAAATGAGTAGAGGTTTGAGAGTTAAAATGTAATCAACTTGGTCATTGAATTTAGTTGATGTTAAATGAAATGGTTAAGGTGAGTAAAGTGTATTTTGGAGTAAAGAATTCTTGGAAGGAGTTGTAAATTATTTATAAAGTGTATCAAAGAAACATACCCGAGAATTTGTCATTGAGCATGCATTATATATGATACATTTATAGATGTGCTTATTATTCTGAATGTGCAACGTAGTAATGTGAAAATGTATGTGATTTCATATAGAAGAGCACGTTGAACGATCGCTTCTAGACATTGCCGGGACTTCAAGGTAATAAAGTAGAGGGAGCAATTGTGAGTAACCTAAGATGGTCTCACCTTGATTGTTTGTTAAAGTTTGAATTGAATTGATATGTGATGTATGTGTACTGATTCCAGACAATTGATTGTCCAAAGATTTTAATATTCAGGACTATATTGGAAGTGTTCCTTAAATGTGAATACGATTGACTACATGTGTTCTCAACTCATATATTGAATGCCGGACTAAAAGTCCGATGATGAATGTGAATTGGAAAGTGAATGTGAATTGGAAAGTGAAAGTGAATGTGAATAGCTAAACATAATGATTGAATATATGTAATGCATTTTATTCCAATAATACATGAAATATAAAGGCAGTTATGACCGGAGTTGCCAGTGAAAAAGAGCTTAAAGCTCAAACATCTGTCGTAAGAGCCTATGGCTCAATATGTATAATGATTCCTATATCCCCAGTGGATAAGGGACAGTATGAATGAGCCCGGTATCCACAACGGATGCGGGACAGTGAAAAGAGCTCTCGGTCGCAACAACGTAATAAATAAATTTGAGTCTCATAAACATCGCATACACGTGTGATATGAATAAATTGAACAATTGCAATGTTTTGAGGATTTTTATTGTATGAAATATGTGAATGCTTATCGATGAATATATTTTGCATGATCGTAATGAAATGATGAACTGTATGGATTTTTGAAGTGTGGCAATTGTGAACAAAGCATCTTATGATATTAAATAATGATAATTGGGATTATGTGAATTATATAATAACATGAATTATTGTGTTGCATGACAAAAGTGAACCATCGAGGATGGTTACTCAACTGAGTTCTCAAAATTCAACCAAAATACAACATTGACATTTTCAGGTTTGAGAGAGTGACGACTTAGCTTCTAAGACTGCTTAGAAGAGATTTTGTACAACTTTTAGATAGAAGACATGGCTCAAAGGTCGGTCAGCTGAGACTGTTAATTAGTCTTATTTTTTGTTAATTCCTCATGTATGTAGCATATTTTATAAATAGAGTTGTGAACTATGATAGGTTGATATTGTATAAACATGGATGATAGATATAATGCTACATTGTAAATGATGATTTATGAAAAGAAATGAGGAAATTTTGGATTTTAGACATTGTGTTATTTATGATTTTAATTTATGATGCCATGCGATATGTGAAAGTGAATAAGTTAGCATGTCATTTCCATCGAGCATGTGCATGTACATTCGAAGGGCATACGTTTACGCATCGGATGGGAGTGGGCTGTTACATTTAGGCTGAGAGAGGAGAGGAGAGAAGGGAGGTAGGAAAAAAGGGAAGAATTTGCGACAGAAGGATAGTTAGGCCTTCTAAGGAGCATTCAACTCTAGGTAGGGAAATACTAAATATCACAATTGTAATGGTTTATACTATTGCTATAATTAAATAATATCACGTACCTCTAGTATTCAAAGACTAGGGTTCTAATATTAGTTTGACCTGTTGGATCTATAGGAAGGGAGGATTGTTAGGAATTCATTAATTACGGAGGTCCAC
Source organism: Erythroxylum echinodendron (assembly GCA_027575705.1). Lineage (NCBI taxonomy): Eukaryota > Viridiplantae > Streptophyta > Magnoliopsida > Malpighiales > Erythroxylaceae > Erythroxylum > Erythroxylum echinodendron. Next base: position 16,832,528 of record JANZXR010000008.1, read on the forward strand.
ACTGATGCCACAATAGATGTCTAATAGAGTAGACTTGTTGGAATCTCGTATGGCTAATTTGGAGGCTGGGGTTGAAGATATTCACTCATCTATGAGAATGGCCATGGGGGAAATGAAGTGGGCATTGTTGCTGAAAATGAGTAAGATAATGGGTAAGAGGCCAAAAGAGAGACAAGTGAGTGATACATCTGAGAGGGGCAAACTATGGTAGGTGAACAGGGTACTCAGCATCCTCAACAACCCATTCAGTCGGAACAGTCCTTTGGCAATATAGAGGAGTATAGGATGCCTATTCGTAAGGTGGAATTACCCATGTTCGAAGGGTCTAACCCTGTGGGATAGATCATGAGAGCAGAAGTATATTTCAAGGTTCACAGTACTTCAAAAGAGGTGAAAATTAAACTAGCTCTCTTAAGTATGGAGGAATCAGCCATTCATTGGTTTAACCTTTTGAGAGAGACCGAAGTCAAGCTAACATGGGAGAAGTTGAAGAAAGCCTTAATCGATCAATATGGAGGGAGATGATTTGAGAACCCATTCGAAGAACTCTTTGACTTACAACAAACTAATTCTGTAGAAGAGTACATAGAGGCCTTCCAATTCGTATCCTCACAGGTGAGTCATTTACCTGAAGCACAATTTATGGGTTATTTCATGAGTGGATTGCGATATGATCTTAGGCAGAGGGTGCGCATGATTAGCCCAACCAATAGGTACCAGATGATGAAAATTGCAAGGGCTGTGGAGGAAGAGATGAACGGTGAGCAAAGAAGCATTGAGAACTTAACTCCCCGATATCACGCTTGGAACCAAAGGCAAGATGTTTATTTTAGGAATAATCTTTGGGATAACCCAACCTAAAACGAGTCAAGTCATTCACACTCAGTGAGTCAAGAGGTTTTAATAAGAGAAGTCAGATCAGTTAGAACCTAAGACCTATTGGGCCACCATTCCCACACCAGCTCGTAAAACAGACTTCCGTGTCTCGTATAGTGGTACTAATAAGAGGATTAGAAGGGGAAAGAAGGGGTTCTTTGGAGAAAAAAGAGGGTTGTGACACATTTCTTATCGAGAATTGATGGACTGAAAAACTAAGGGACTTTGCTTCAAGTGCGGAGAAAAATTCCATCCCTTACACCAGTGTTCTGAAAGACAATTAAGGCTACTGATACTGGATTACAATGAGACACTAAACGATGATGGGGAAATAATATTCATTGAGGTGGATGATGATGAGGAAGGAGAATTAGCTCTGGAATGATTTGAAAGTAAAACTATAAGGATGGAAGGAAAAATACACGGGATTCCCATTATGGTGTTACTTGATAGTGGTGCAGGCCACAATTTTATTTCTCCTGAACTAGCTAGCAGTCTGGGATCAATAATAAAACTTACCAGGAAGTTGAGAATTAGACTGGATGACAGCCATAAGGTAACCACCAATAGGAGGTGTATCGAAATTCCCATTCGGTTGGGGGAATTAAAACTGAAGGTAGATGCATACATGTTGGATTTGGGAGGAATGGATGTCATTTTAGGGGTGGCTTGGTTGCAAATGTTGGGTAAGGTTATCGTATATTGGAAAGAAATGACTATGCAATTCTAATATACTAGATGAAGTGTAGAGTTATATGGCAATGCAGAAACCTGGGCGATCTAGAAAAGAGGAATTAAGTGGCTAGAAGGCCCAGCACCCTTGCACAGCCTATTAAATAATTTACTTGGTGACTTTCGATTAGCAGAAGTTGTTGAGACAACAGGGAAGCAACAACCACAACGTAATAGGAAGGAACAGGAGGAAATGAATATGGTGCTGACATAATTTTCAGAAGTATTCTAAGAGATTCGAGGATTACCTCCCAAAAGGAACCATGCTCATGTTACTGTTCTGCAGTAAGCGCAAGGTCCAATTAGTGTAAGACCATGCCAATAACCACATCATCACAAAGATGAAATTAAGAAATAGGTCTAAAGATGTTACAAGTAGGCATCATACGACCTATTTCGAGTGCTTATTCCAGCCCCATCATTTTAGTCAAGAAGAAAGATACTTCATGGAGAATGTGTATCAATTATAGAGCATTAAACAAAGTCACAGTACCAAATAAGTACCTATTCCAGTGGTGGATGAACTTTTATATGAATTGCATGATGCTCATATTTTCTCTAAGCTAGATCTCAAGTCCGGATACTACCAAATTAGGGTCAAGGAGGAGGACGTCCACAAAATAACTTTTCGGACATATGATGGTCACTATAAGTTCCTAGTGATGCGTTTTGGATTGACCAATGCACTGGCCACTTTTCAGTCTGCAATGAATGACATTTTCAGATTTTTTCTTAGAAGGTTTGTTCTGGTTTTTTTTATGACATGCTGGTCTATAGTATAGATTGGGATACTCACCTCTTACATCTATCGAGAGTCTTGGAGATTTTGAACAAAAGTCAATTTGTAGTTAACAAACAGAAGTACAGTTTTAGGAGATGAACGGTGGAGTATTTGGGGCATATCATTTCCAGAAAAGGGGTAGTTGTGGATCCCGCAAAGATTAATAGTGTTTTGACATGGCATGCTCCTCGAAATCTTAAGGGAGTGAGGGGATTCCTTGGATTAATAGGGTATTATCATAAGTTCGTTATGGATTATAACAAAATAACTAAGCCACTCACTGAATTGATGAAGAAAGAGGGATTTCATTAGAGTTCAGCAGCCTTACAGTCCTTTAAGGCTCTAAAAAAGGCTTTGACAGCGTCTCTAGTATTAGCCCTTCCAAACTTTTCACAACCCTTTAAGATTGAATATGATGCTTCAGGGAAAGGGGTTGGTGTAACACCCCACTCTCGCCGAACCCGAACCCGATATCGATCGTGATACCCGAATCCGTGCCCCGCGAGGGTGGCGT
>JANZXR010000008.1:16861739-16877217 GCA_027575705.1 Erythroxylum echinodendron
CCGTAGTTTTTGTCGGAGGTTTTTGAAATACATGCAGTCCTGAACTTACTAACAAGGCTATGATAGTCATTTTGTCGGCGCTCTGATTTCTTTCACGATAGACGTGTTGAAGCTAAATATTCCAATCTCAACTCAGTAAAGCATGGATGTCCTCCACCAAAAAATTAGTCTCAGTTAACATCAGTTTAGAGGAAGGGAGAATGTTGATTACTTCTAAAGAATTCACTTCAAGAATAACATTGCGAAAATCAAAGTCTTATGCCAATTTAAGCCCATCATATAGCCCCCAAAATTCAACAGTTAATGACGAACATTTTTCAATATGTTTCATGAACTTGCCCCGCCAGTGCCCATGCCAGTCTCAAATTAAACCCCCAGCAGTTCCAATAGACGATATGTATTGAACTGCTCCATCAGTGTTTAGTCTTACCTAACCCTCCTTCGATGGGTTCCAACCCACGAGGTGACTTACAGGTAAACCTTGTGCTTTAATAACTCGACCAGTTACTATTTGGGCCGTAACTATCCAAGTTACATAGTCTAAAACAATACGATGTCCCACTTCCAGCCAAACAAAACCACCTTCAAAAAGACTCTTGATTCGTCACTTCCATAAATGCCAGCAAGAGACACCATATTGTGGCCCACTCCCCCGTTTTCACTTGAACTGGTTTAGTCAGATTGAATCACAACCACGTAACGTTTGTAATTTAGGTTTTTTAATTATTTTAAATAAAGACAAAAACTTGTTTAGTTGTTAATATCAATATAATTATATTATTATTATTATTACTAATGATAATTATATATTAGATAAAATTTTTAAATAAATTATTTTTAATTAATTAAATTTATTTTAATCTCTTATATAACATTCATTAATAAATTATCAATAAAATAATTTTATTTTATTAAAATAATTTTAATAAATTAAATTATTTATAATTCCTATTAACTATTTGTGGTTTTTATAATTTTTGAAAACTAAAAAACCAAAAATAAAAATAGAAAGTTAAATTTTAAATAAACAATTTTTTATTAAATTTGAAAATAAAAATTAAAAACTAAAAAAATAAATAGGCCTGAGCACGGTGGCTGCGGCAAGTGGTCGTGGCTGTTTAACACGAGAGAGAAACAAAAACTACCGTAGCTAGAGTCCTTAAAAGTCGAAGCATTGAATCGTTGAATGTGAAGATGAGGTATCAATGCTTGTGTTGCATCCAATACAGAGAAGGAACGAATCGACAACCACGTGGTTTGACGCAAAGTAGACTTAGTTTGCAAAGACTAAAAACCGCTAGCACCTGGCAGTTTAAGGTCCCCACAGCTCAATTAGGGTCAGTTAGTTGGAGTGACGTCTGCATAATGCAGATCCTGCCTTGTCTATATATTCATTCGTCATCCCCCTTTGCTCTTCACCGTGTTCCTTCTGCAGCCCACAAAACAAATCTCTAAAGGTGGGATCTTTAATACGCTATAACAATTTTCTAGACTGTTTTATTTTTTTGAAATTTTTGATGAGGTAAGGTAGAGCTGTAACTAAAAGTTGTGCCTTCTGCAGAAAAATGGCACTTCTTAAGCTTCTCCTGGTGGGGTTTCTTTCTTTGGTCTCAACATGCATTGCAGGGTACGATGGTGGTTGGACTGATGCTCATGCGACCTTCTATGGAGGTGGTGATGCCTCTGGTACAATGGGTATGTAATTGCTTTCTTGGTATGCGCTCTTTTTTCTTGGACTTTCTGTTAAAACTAGTTAGGTTCTCTAACTTGTGGGTTTGTTTGTTGTGTAGGAGGAGCTTGCGGATATGGAAATCTGTACAGTCAAGGATATGGAACTAACACTGCAGCTCTGAGCACAGCTTTGTTCAACAATGGCTTGAGCTGTGGTGCTTGTTTCGAAATTAGATGTGTGAATGACCCCAAATGGTGCCTGCCTGGTTCAATTGTGGTCACGGCCACCAACTTCTGTCCGCCCAACAACGCTCTACCCAACAATGCTGGGGGTTGGTGCAACCCTCCTCGGCAGCATTTTGATCTCTCTCAGCCTGTTTTCCAACAAATTGCTCAATATAGAGCTGGAATTGTCCCTGTTTCTTACAGAAGGTAGTCCCTTTCGATCTAGATCTTTGATACATTCTTTTTCTTTTTGCATGTACTGGCAAATATGCAGAATTTGCCACGATTTGAATTTGGTGGAGAGAGGCTTTTAACCTCTCAAATATCTTTGGTTTTAGTTACTTCGACATGTTTTTGCCTCTTCATGGGAAAGCACACTCTTTATTTTAGTACTGTGAAGTCGAAGTCCTGCTATTTACAAGTTTTGTATTGTTAATTATATGTCATGCAGGGTACCGTGCCAAAAGAAAGGAGGGATAAGGTTCACAATCAATGGCCACACTTACTTCATCCTGGTATTAATCACAAACGTCGGGGGTGCTGGAGATGTTCATGCAGTTTCAATCAAAGGGTCAAGAACAGATTGGCAACCCATGTCAAGAAATTGGGGTCAAAACTGGCAATGCAACTCCAAGCTCGATGGGCAAAGTCTCTCCTTTAAGGTCACCACAGGTGATGGTCGCACTGTAGTCTCTTACAACGTTGTACCTGCCGGTTGGTCCTTTGGCCAGACATTTAGTGGCCTCCAATTCACTTAAATGTCGAAACCAAACCGAATCAAACATTTATAATCAAGAGTTTAGTTAAGTAAATTGTACAACACTTGGAGGGACACTAGTATTGAGTCAAAAAATTTAAAAGGAAAAATAAAAGGGACACATGACAAAGGGCTTATTTTAAAATGACCCTTGTGAATTGTCCTCTAAATTTGTTATTTATGTAAGGTTGACAGGAAATTGGAAGTCGTGGGTAAGTTACCACCCTCCGCTATTAGGATGCTTATGTGTCACGCCGGCAACACCGGTTTCGCTTTAATTCTGAAACGTACTGCAGCAGTGTCATGTAATATTTGATTTTAAGGATGTAATGTGTTGTTAATTTGGTATTTTTAGTTGAATAAAACAAAGGGTGTTTGTGTTGATGTCATCATCTGCGTGTTAGAGATTATTATTATACAAGTTAAAATTTAGGTGAAACAAAACCTAACAATATTCTCTTATTTTTAGTACCTTAACCTAAAAACAATAGTTTATAGATATATAATTATTTAAACAAATAAGAAATATGATGTATTTGTAATATGATTTTTTTTAAAATTAAACAATGACGCCATGTGTAGTAATTACATTTACTCGTATAATGAATGGATCACATAGGGATACCGGAAAAGAGTGGACTGTTAAAAAAAAACTACTACCATTATTTTGGTTGGTGTGTCTCCAATTAAAAGAAAATTATTGCCAATATTCTGATTGATAGAGTTATGGTAAATACTCATTGGTGTTAGGATTTTAATGCAGCTGAGGCTATTTTCTTACCTGAAGGCTTATCAGATCATCCTATAATAGTTCAGTTAACTCTTTAATTTGCAGCTTAAGAAGCAGTCATTTAAGTACTTCAATATGTGGTCAGATTATGCTTAGTTTTTACCTACATTTGAAAAATATGGAATATTGGAATTGAGGGGAAGTTTCTGTACAGAGTGGTCCAGAAATTGAAGGCATATGAAGGGCTATTTAAAACAGTTGAATCAGGATCAGTTCATTGATGTTGAACACCAACGTACGCAAGAAAAACTGGAATTGGTTGAGGCTCAAACATTGTTGTATGTAAACCCTATGAATATGCAGCTTTAAGGTCAGGAAAAATTTGCTCAAAAGGTTATTTATTGAAAGAACTGAGGCTGTTGAAAAATTCCTCCATTAAAAGTCAAAAGCCACATGGTTAAAACTTGGCGATCAAATGACTAGATATTTTCATCTAGTATTGAAGATAAGAAATTACAAATAAGAACTCTGACTATCGTGGATGGTCAAGGGCAATTGCTAACTGAATATAGTAATGCATCTAACTAATTTGTGGATTCTTGTTATATACAAACAAAACAAAACAAAAAAAAGAGCTCCAGGTTAATTGCGGAGGCACAGGTTTTTGCAACAGACCTAGATTGAAGTCGGAACGACGGATGCAACTTGTGAAGCCACTTAATGTAGAGGACGTCAAACATGACATATTTGATATCAATGTTAACAAAAGTCCAGGTCCAAACAAGTTTGAAAATGTTTCTTCAAGGCAGAATGGAAAGTTATTGGTCCAGAAGTTTTGTAGCAATTTTGGATTTTTTAGGTATGGTAAAATGCTAAAGTAGGTAAATTGTATTTTGCTTACTCTTTTACCAAAAGTTGACTGTCCTAACTTGACGAGTCTAAAATGTTAACAAATAGATCGAAGATGGTGTTGTTGGGAAATCACGCAGTGAAATAATTACAAAAATTTTTCTTATGCGATTTTTTAAAAGTCAAAATCACTAAAATTTTATAAATGATTAACACATAAAGTATAATAAAGCATAAATTTTAATTCATATCTTATTCTGAAGCTTGATATTTTTCTTGTCATATCCCTGCTTTCAAAACTAGTTTATCTCAACCACCATAATCGCACAAATTTTTAACATCTAACAATATCAAGATAATAAGTTTAAAGAACTCCGTAATTGTTACAGAGATGATTAGGTAAGGAGTGCCAGATTTATTAGAGTTTAAGCTTAATTATAATAGATTCTGAATATTTTAGTAATTTAATTAGAATTATAAATATTAATTATAATCAAATAAAATCTAATATCTCTTATTGATCCTTATTTATTAAATATTTCATATTTAACCATAAAGTTTCTCCAACCTTACAATCAAGTTCAACTTGATTAAAACATCTTTTCTCTTTTCAACTCGTTCTTTCTGTGTAACTCATTAGGTTCCCAAATATGTTAGTAATAGATATAAATTACAATTTTAAATCATATTTAAGATGAGATAAATTAAACTCAATAATTTATATCTATAGATCAAGACTGGTATCTAACAACATATCATAATCACTAAAATAATTAAGAAGTTTAAAAGTGATTTTGACTAACCTTTCGATATATTATTTTTTCATATAGTTCAATCATTTCATCATTTAATGTTTTGATTAGACATAGAGCGTGAAATTAATTTCTACTCTATTTTAAGTCCAATCATATTAGTTCTCCATCATTAACTATCGAATTAATTATTGACATTTGTAAACTATTTAAAAACCACATTCTACCTTAGTCAAGGATTTCTCGAATCAATACTAATCGAGAACAACAAATATTCTCCCTAATTACTTTAGGGAGATGAATCCTATCTTGATCACTCAACTAACTCCGTATAGTTTATGTTATATCCAATGACTACCAATTGAGTTATCCTTGACTAGAACATGTCATAAGTCGTATCAAAACATAGTAACTCCTATACGAGATAACTTTGGAGATCTCAAGTCAAATGATCACTTATACAATCATCACAATGAGAATTTCTATAGAAATACAAGTAATTTTTCAAATAGATTTTCTTTCAAAAAAAGTTTCAAATAAATTTCTCATATGGGATTAATTTAGTGAACTTGTTCTCTAACAAACACCCATACGTTTGTTTAAATATCCTCATACTTTAGTTTATAAGATCAACTACTTCCTTCATAAGAAAAAAAACATAACGTTTGTTAGTCTTTTTACGTTTTATTCATTTCAAGTCTTAATAGAAAATGACTAGAAATAATTTAAAGACAATACATAATTGCAATATAATTCTCATAATTATAATCTTATCATAATTTCATTTGCAATATATAATTATCCTATGGACTTTGTTATATAAGTCCAAATATATACTAGATAAAGAATGCCTATAAATTATTTTATCACTAAACTACAACTAATCGATTGGTTGTAAGACATAAACTAACAATCATCCACTTGCACGAAGCCAATTGCTGAAGTATCTGATACCATATCACCATATGATGATCTTGCTACTGTTGAGACATTGGTTTATTGAGTGAATTTGATAAGATTTGCTATATTGAGCACTTGATTAAATCTTATCACTTTCATCATATTTATAATTATAATTAAGATAATTTTCCTAAATACATCCTTAGATCTTTGATGAGACCTTAGCTTCTTTTACAAACCCAATGACTCTAATATTCCAAGTGCATTACTGTCTTGAATAATGTAAGAAGCTATATTAAGTTCATTAAAGAACTTATTGATCCAATTAATCATTTTCACTAAATAAAAAATGTATTATGACTTATTTAGTAACCATTGCTATATTGAAACCTTTCTAATCTTAAAATAACATTGTTATAAGTAAATTATACCTTAATTAGGATTTATTTCTAATGTTAATATCTATATAACATTGGACTCAAATATCAACTTATATATATAATAATTGATATATTTAATACTTCACAAGTATCAAAAATATCTTAAATACATTATCTATGCACTTGTACCTAGGATAGGTAAACAACTTCTAATCCGTCTTTATAGATTTACTTCCCATAATTAAATTGTTACCTTTTCATATCTAATGTGAATTATTCTTGAACAATTATATTTTCAACAATTGAAAATTAGAATTGTTGTTTTCTTTAAGCAATATGTCTCTACATATTCTCACTGAAGAAAATAACTATACTCCCACTAACCTTTTTGTAGACATGATAAATTGACAATCATATACACAACAAATTATTTGAATTCATCATGAAAGTGAATTTTTTAATGTCTCGTATCATTTCAACTATACATTAATTATATCAACAAAGGCATTAGTTCCAATTAGATATGTTGTCATGAGATATGAACTTTTCAAATTTCGTCTTACTCTCACTATTTATCTTGATAAATATTCTCCTATAAGTGCTCATTGAAACAAACTATTTCTCTAAAGAGTTAGTAAGATCATAACCAACCTTTTGAATATATCATAACCTTTTATTAACCAATTTAGTTCTAAACTTAGTAGATAATGTATGCTTCAATTAATCATCACACCCTTAAACCATTAACTTTGATTATTTTAAAGACTAGCATTTCATATCTAATATGAAATATTGTTAATTGATTTAATTTAAATATTGAAGGTAAGTCATTGTACTAGGCATTGCCATAGAAGAAGTAATATTGCATCATACAATATCTCATAATGTACTTTCCTCCTTACATAAATCCAAACTCTTATGGAATTTTATTATGAAGGTATTCACTAAAGAATCTTATTCCCTATAGATAACTGAAAATTTAAAACTCATTAAATCTATCTCATCAAAGTGCTTCAGCATTCTCAATGCTTAGTTTCTACTTAGATTTAATCAATTTGAACTGTTCAAAATTTTAAATCATTATTTCATTTAGTATATATAACTATATCATATAAAGTCATTAGTAATCTAATAAAATATAAGTATCATCCTTTTATGAATTGTTATTCCTTTTAATATATCATATGTATCATTATCATCATCACCCAGTCTGAAATCTCGCAATAAAGCGAAGTCTGGGGAGATTTGATAGTATAAATTTAATATCACATGTATAAATTTAATAATTCAACATCATTATTATCCTTTCACCAAAGATTAATTTGGTCAATCTACAATTTAACAAGTTTTATAAGTTTCATACGATTCATAATCAAAAGGGTACATATATCCTTATATGTAACTTTATGATTCTCATGTTGATTTAACTAACACTATTAAAAAGATAATCTTGATCATTTAACTTTGTATTCTTGCCACTTATGTTAAGCATAAGTCTCCTTTGATCCAAAATATACAATTTATTTGCATAAACTTAAATCAACTACTTTTAGTCAACAATCTATTTCTTACCATGCATTGAACATTATAATAATGTTGAATCTAAATTTAGTATCAAATATTCATAAGAATGAACTAGAAATACATATAATCTTTATCATAGTACATATAAGCAAGAAAATTCATGCAATCATTTTCTGCTAATAACAACTATTACCATTCTATAGCAAAGTCGTTAGTTAAAGTCCATATTTATGCTTTTAGTTGAATAAATTGAATGAAACAATTTTATCAAGGCACTATACATTTTAGCTCTATTCCATGCAACCTCTTGCATTTTGCTATCATAATGTTGACAAACATCTTATATGTTGTCATCAAAGTTTATAAGACATTATTCAACTTAAAATGTTAATACATTTTGTTATCTATATAATTTTGACATATCTTTAAAACTTTAACACTAAATCCGCAATAAGGATTAATAGTGAAATTGCATAATAGACATACAATTTTTCTTTCTAACGTAAATAATGTCCAAGAATTTGGTTCACTTAGTATCAACTATACTAAACAAAATAACTTCCACTTAAAACAAAAATATAAATGTAAGAAAAGAAAGTAATTGATTATATATCATGACTACCAAATGAGATTAGGACTTTAATGATGTATTTATTTACTCTTACTATTTTATTCAAAATAATAGCCTTTTTACTATTCAGAAAATTGCTTTAATCTTTCTAGTGGGCTAGGATCTCATTCAAAATTTGTTCATCTTGAGTTTGTTCAACAAATCAACTAAAGTTAAATTAGATAAATAACAACTTTATTATTCACATCTCATGTGACTCTCAGATCGGTTAGGTGATAACTCTTGTCAAAACATATCTTATATGCTAATCCTAACCTTGCCTCTAGATTCATGTGATAATTAGTTTACTAATCCAAATCCCACAAATTTAGTTAAAAAGGACCTATTATTATAATACTAAATATTTGGGTTAAAGTTGCTTTGAATTTGCTCAACAAGCCTAACAATAAATAGAACTCTGGTTTATTATAATACTAAATATGTTTGGGTTAAAGCTGCTTTGAATTTGCTCAACAAGTCTAACAATAAATATAACTCTGGTTTATTTTTATAACAATTGAAGATGACAATCATGTTCTCAACATATCCTTAATATTTTAATGAGGGGTTTAATTTCGTTCTTCTTATCAAACAAAAAATTACATGTAATAATATTACATACTTAAGACATGCAATTTAACATGCATCCATCAAACATATAAACAAAGTATGCAACTTATGCATGCATAATCAAATTATATCCATAAAATATCAAGCTTCATTTGATTCTAGTTATTGATCTTCATAGACTAAAATAATATTTCCAGTTCTTTGGGACAAAAACTAAATTATATTCATTGATTTCCAAATATTTTAAATTTCTATTTTAAATAGAAATTTAATTTTATTTGAAAATAATCTTCAAGTCCAATTGAAAACTATTTACAATTATATTGACTCATTTAAAATTTTTTAATTAATTTTTTTCAATGAATTGTACTACTTATTATAATTTATAAAAACTCCTTTTTCAAAATTATACAAGTAATACATTTTAATCCAATTAGAAAACTATTTTCTAATCAAAACTATTTCTAATCTCATTAGAAAACACTTTTTCTTAATTAGAAAACTATTTTCTAATATTAAAATGAAACTATTTTCAAAATTAAATAAAAATTTTTAATTTAATTAAGAAAGTCATTTATGTTATTTATTTAGAGATTGATTTTTTAGTTATTTAGAAAATCTTTCCTTAATAAATTAAAATATTTTTAAAATTTAAAGAAAGTTCATTTTTTTTATTAATAAATGAAAACACTCTTCAAGTTTTAATCAAGAAAAATATCTGTTTTAACAAATCAACAAACTTGTTATTCACAAACAATGAAACAATTTCTAAATAAATAGAAAATAATTCTTTAAACAAACAAAATCATAAATTTAATTTATCAAATTGAAACAAATAAATTTAATTAAGAAACAACTTTCTTAATTATTTAAGAAAAAATTTTCTTAATTTTGAGGAGTTTAATTAATTCTAATTTTTAAAAATAATTTCTAAAATTAATTAAAAATCAATCTAATTATTAATCTTAATCATAGTATGAAAAATAATTAATTTAATTTCAGAATTGATTTTCAATTTGAAAACAATTTTAAACTTATATTTGGAATAAAATTTATTAAGATTACATTAATCCTAAATCCAAGCAAGCCTTATTCTAAATTACGAATACATTAATCCTAACTTAGAACAAGCTAATCTTTTGTCCAATCACTAAATATTCAACCCCCAACATTGTGAAGACGTGATAGAGAGCAAATTTTAGCTTTTCCACAGCTCTAGAATAGTTTTATTTTAGAATTAGGATATCCTTATCTTTATTGTCAAACACCCCTACTTTAGCCTTTATTTCCAAACACACACTTTCTTGAACATGTTTCCAAACAACACATCTTCATCCTTAAAAAAAACCCTAATGTCATAACACAAAAAACTTGCTACAAAACTGTCGTCGTGACCTTACAAACTATCTTCGACTTCACGACTCTAGTAGTCTACCGCTGGCCAGCTCTAGTAAGGAGGCACGTCTCTAGTACTAGTGTCACCACAAGCTCCCAGCTACATGTTATTGGAGACTAGTCATCGCTCACCTACTCCACTAGTAGTAATGCATAGGCTGCAACATTGTCTTCTCTTATTAGAAAATCGGGCCAAGTTCTAATCTTGATTGCAGCGGAATATCACGAAATTTTTCGTGGCATTTGATTTCTCGAAAATCAAGATCTATTTAATTATATAAAATGATTAACACAAATCATAATAAAGTGGAAACTTAATTAGTACCTTATTTCGAAACTTGATCTTTATCTTGTGTATCCCTTATACCATTCCCGAAACTGATCCACTTCAACCACCGTAGCAGCACAAATGTGCAGCCTCTAATGGTATTCACAGAATGAGTTGAGAGAACTTTATAACTCTTACAAAGAGGGTTAAGCATAAACGACTAGTTTCATAGAGCTTAAGCCTATTTATAATAAGCTTTGGACGTTTTAGTAATTTAATTGAAATTAAATTCTAATTTCAATTAAACTTTAATTAGAATTACAAATAATTCTAATTAAATACCAATCATATCCATATAAGATTCAATATCTCATATTGATCCTTACTTATTAAATATCTCATATTTAATCTTAAAGTTTCTCAAACTTTACAATCAAATCCAACTTGATTAAATTAACTTTGCTCTCTTCACCCCTTCTATATGTGAGACCTATTAGGTTCCCAAATATGTTGGCAATGGTTATAAATTCTAATTCTAATTCATAATTAGAATTAGATAAATTAAAAATCCTTTTTAATTTATCTTTAATTCTCTAATTAAACAATTTATAATCATAGATCAAAATTGACGTCTAGTAACACATCATGACCACCCAAATATTTAAGAATGTCAAAATGGTTCTGACTAACCTTTCTGTGCATGATTTTTTTGTATAATTTAATCCTTTCATCATATAATGTTCTGATTAGACATAGGGCATAGAATTAATGTCTACTCTATTTTTAGTCCAATCATATTAATTCTTTGCCATTAGCTATCAATTCAATTAATGACATCTGTAAACTATTTATAAAATGTCATTCCACCTTGGCCAAGGATTTTTCGAATCAATACTAATCGAAAAAAATGGAACATTCTCCCTAATTACTTTAGGGTGATAAATCTTATCTTGATCACTCAACTACCTTTATATAGTTCATGCTACGTCCAATGACTACCGATTAAATGACCCATGATTAAATAGATCATAAGTAGTATCAAAACATAGCAATCCCCATACAAGATAACTTTGATGACCTCAAGTCAAAGGACCATTTATACAATCATCACAATGAGAATTTCATAGACATAGAAGTAATGTTCTAAATAGATTTCCCATATTGGGTCTGTTCAGTGAACTTGTTCTCTAATAAGCACCCACACGTTTGTTTAAGTGTCTCTATACTTTAGCCTATGAGATCGACTACTTCCTTCATAAGAAAAAACACAACGTATGCTAATTTTTTTACGTTGTTTTAATGTCCAATCTTAATAGAACAATGACTAAGAACATTTAGGAATAATACATAAATGCAACATGAATCTTATAATCTCATTTTAATTTCAATTGCAATGTACAATTATTCTGTGGACTTTATCATATACATCTAAACATGTATAAGATAAAGAATGTCTTGAAATAATTTGTCACTAAAATACAACCAAAACGATTGGCTGTAGGGCATAAACCAACGATCTCTCACTTGCACTAATCCAATCGTTTAAGTATCTCATACTATAACACCATATGACGATTATTTTACTACTGGGATAGTGGCTTAATAAGAGAATTCTATAAGATTCTCAATCGTGAGCACTTGTTTAAAACTTATAACTCTCTTCTTAATTATCATCATAATTAAGAAATTTTGCCTAAACACATTCTTGGATCTTTGATGAGACCTTAACTCCTTATGCATGCCTAATGGCTCTAATGTTCTACAGAATATTACTCTCTTGAACAATGCAAAGAAACTATATCGAGTTCACTAAAGAACTTGTTGATCCAATTAATCATTTCTACTAAACTAAAAAATGTATTATGGATTAATTAACAACCAATTGCTGCATTGGAACTTTTCTAATCCTAAATGATATTGCTCTAAGTAAATAAACCTTAATTAGGATTTACTTCTAAAGTATATTCTTATGTTCTTGAATTCAAATATCAACTCACACATAGAGTAATGGATATCTTTAATACTTCATAAGTATCTGATATCTCAAATACTAAATATCTTTAGTACATTATCTATGTTCTTGGATTTAGAATAAGTTAACAACGTCCAATCTATCTATAAAGATCTAATTCCCAGAATTAAGTTGTTACCTTTTCATATCCCATAAGAGTTGTTCTTGGACAATTATGAGTTCAACAATTGAAAATTAGAACTGTTGTTCTCTGTGAGCAATATGTCTCCACATACTCCCACTAACCTTCTTGTAGACATGATAAATTCACAATTATCTCTAAAATAAACTCTTTGAATGTATCATGCAAGTGAATCTTTCAACATCGTGTAGCCTTTTAACTATACATCAAATGTATCATTAAAAGCATTAGTTCCAATTAGATGTAATGTGATGAGATTTGAACCTTTCAAATTCCTTCTTACTCCCACTACTTATCTTGAGAACCATTCTCCTGTAAGTATACGTTGAAACAAACAATTTGTACAATATGGTTGTAAGAATATATCCAACTTTTGGATATCTCATAATCTTTTATTATCCAATTTAGTTCTAAACTTAATAGATAATGTATACTTCAACCAAGCATCACATTCTTGAATCATTAACTTTGACTCTTTCAAAGACCTAGCATTTCATATCTAATATGAAATCTTGCTAATTAATTCAATTGGAACTTTTGAAGGTAAGTTATTGTACTAGGTATCGCTATAGAAGAAATAATATTGCATCCTACAATATCTCATATTGTATGTTACTCCTTACATAAATCCATACCCTTATGGAATTTTTGTTACGAAGGTATTTACTAGAGAATCTCATTCTCTGTAGATAACTGAAAATATAAAACTTGCCATAAGGATCTCATCGATGTGCTTCAGCATTCTCAATGCTTAATTTCTGCCTAAATTCAAACAATTTGAATTTTTTAAAATTTTAAATCACATTTCATTTAATACATATGACTATATCATATAAAGTTATTAGTAATATAATGAAATATAATATTATCCTTTTATGAATTGTTATTCCATCTATTACATCACATATATAAAATTTAACAATTCAATGCCATCATCATCCTTTCACCAAAGGTTGATTTGGTTATTTTTTTCAACTTTACAAGTTTCACAAATTCCAATCAATTCATATTCAAAAGGATACATATATCCTAGTATGTAACTTTATGATTCTCGTTATGTTGATTTAACCAATATGGCATAAAAGGATAATCTCAGTTATCTAACTTTTAATTCATGCCACTTATGTTGAGCATAAGTCTCTTTTGATCCAACACATACAAACTCTTTGTATAAAATTAAATCAACTACTTTTACTTAACAATCTATTTCTAACCATGCATTGAACATTACAATAATATTGAATCTAAATTCAGTATCAAGTAATCATAAGCATAAATTAGAAATACATATAATCTCTATCATATCACATATAGGCAAGAAAAGTCATACAATAATTTTCTTCTAATGACAACTATTATCTTATTGCTGCTAAGCTTTTAATTGTAGTCCACAATTATGTTATTTAGTAGGCTAAATTAAATAAAACAATTTCATAAAGATACTATACGTTTTAGCTCTACTCAATGCAACCTCTTGCATCTTGCTATCATGGTGTTGACATACATCTTACATGTTGTCTTCAAAGTTTATAAGACATTTGTCAACTCAAAATGTCAATACATTTTGTCATCTATATGATTTTGACATATCTCTAAAACTTTGTCACCAAATCCTCAACAGGGATTATAGCATAATAACATAATGGACATACTATTTTTCATCTAACTTTTGAGAACTCTTCTTAAACATACCCTATGTCCAAGAAATTGGGTTCACTAACTTAGTATCAACTATACTAAACAAGATAAATTCCACTCAGAACGAAATATAAATGTAAGAAAACAAGTAATCAATTATATGTCATGACTACCAAATACGATTACGACTTTAATCATGTATTTAGTTACTCCTACTATTTTATTCGAAACAATAGCCCTCACTACTATTCGAAAAGATTACTTTAATCTCTCTAGTGGGCTAGGATCCCATTTAAATATAGTTTAACTTGAGTTTGCTTAACAAACCAACTAGACTTAAATTAGGTAAATAATAACTTTATCTATCACATCTCATGTGACTCTTAGATCTGTTAGGTGACAACTCTTGCCAAAATATATTTTATATATTATTCCGAACATTTCCTGTAAATTCATATGATCATGAGTTTGCTCGTCCAAATCACACAAATTTAGTTAAGTAAAACCTACTGTCATAAGATTAAACATCTTCGAGTTAAAGCAGCCTTGAGTTTGCTCAACAAGCCAACTATAAACAAAACTCTGGTTTATTCTTATACTAATGGAAGGCAACAATCACGTTATTAATGTGTATTTAATATTTTAACAAGAGATTTAATTTCATTTGTCTCATCAATCACAAATTGCATGTAAAATATCACACATATAAAATATACAATTTATCATGCATCCAATATATATATCAACCATATTAATAAAGTATGCAATTTATGCACTCATAATCAAATTATATGCATAAAATATCAAAATTCGTTTGATTCTAATTATTGATCTTCATAATCTAAAATAACATTTCCAACTCCTTCGAAAAATTAAAATAGATTAAACCATTGATTCCTAAATAAATTAAATTCTTATTCTAAATAGAAATTTAATTTGATTTGAAAACAATTTTCAAATCCAATTGAAAACTATTTCCAATTGGTCGGGTCGGTCGTGCTGGGCCCGAGCCCAGTCGTAATGACTCACAGGCCGGTCGGTCCAATCTTCAAAGAT
>JANZXR010000008.1:16877317-16889123 GCA_027575705.1 Erythroxylum echinodendron
AAGGTGTTTTTCATTGGATTACGCCCACGTTATGGTAATAAGCTCACGTTTTATGACCTCTGAGTTGGACTCCGGAAGTCCAACACCTGGTCTTATGATCGCTTTAGAGATATAGCCTAAATACTCTTATAAGAGGGTGGGTAGGCCCCATAATCATGTAGGTGAGTCCATCAAGTGTGTACTGCTCACACCATCCAAACTTAAACTATAGAACTCATTAAGGATTATACAATCCAACCTCACAAGTGTAATAAAGTCATGTTAGGGATGCAATTCAATAACTGAATATATCTCAGTATTATACCACAAACAAAGTATAAGTAAGTAGTCACTATATAACTTCGTTTGACCCATTGAACTTGGTTTCTCAATCCGGGTGTCCATCATGACGTTACTATACAATTGGGCCCAACCTTATCCCTTTAACATGCTCTAAAATTATTTTTTTACTCAAAGCTTTTGTAAACAAATCAGCTAAGTTTCTCTCTGACAGGGATGGCAAAACTGACCCAGCCAGGGCAATTTTTGGCCCGAGTTAACAAGTCTATTTTGTCTAAAATGACGTCATTTTGAAAGCTTTTTATTAAAAAAAACAAATGGTGGGCTAGGATGGCCCAGACCACGGGCCGGTCAAACCGTTGGCTGGCCCAACTTGGCCTATTAGCATTCCTACTCTCTGACTTTACATAGTCCAGAGAGATGACACCATGTCTAATAAAAGTACAGACAATTTTATGTCTCAATCTGATATGTCTACTTTTGCCCTTATATACCTTATTCTTGGCAACATGAATGCTTGCAAATCACAATGAGGGAACACAGAAGGAATTAGCTTTTCCCAAAGTGGGATATCTGCTAAGAGATTCCTTAGCCACTCAGCTTCCCATTCTGCTAACTCCAAAGACATAAACTCAGCCTCCATTGTTGATCTCGCAATACATTTTTACTTGGATGATTTCCAAGACACTGCAGCTCCTACCAAAGTAAAAACATAACCACTAGTAGAGTGTATATCATCACTCTATGTAACCTAGTTAGCATCAGAATAGCCCTCCAATATAGGAGGATGACTACCAAAAGATAATCTATAATGCATATTACCTTTCAAACACCTCAATAAACGAATCAATGCATTCTAATGCTCTTAACTAACATTATGTGTACACCTACTAAGTCTACTCATATAGTATGCAATATTAGGACGAGAATAGTTCATCAAGAAGATCACACTACCAAGAATTTTAGCATGCTCAGCTTGGTTTACACTGTCACCAAGATTTTTCTTTAAAGCAACACTAGCGTCACAGGAAGTTTTGACTGGATCAACATCATAGTAACCAAACTTCTTCAAAATTTTCTCAACATAATGAGTTTGATTCAACCTAAAACCAAAGTCAGTCAAAGTCAGTCTTATCAACTTTGATTCCCAAAATAAAGTTCACAGATCCAAGATCTTTTATATCAAAAGAAGACTTTATCAAACTTTTTGTAGTAACAGTGACAGATAAACTAGTACCGAAAATAAGCATATCATCTACATAAAGAGTTATGATTACACATCCATTGATATTCGCTTTCATGTAAATATATGAATCAGAGTCATAAAAGGTGACCATGTCTGAAAATATCACTTTCAAATTTCTCATGCCACTTTAGGGAGCTTGTTTAAGTCTATATAAAGACTTAATCAACTTATACAACTTTTGTTCTTAACCAGGCACTCTAAATCCCTCCGGCTGAACTGTATAAATTTCCTCATCTCGATCACCATTTAAGAATGTTATGTTAACATCCATTTGGTGCACATGAAGTTTAAATGACGAGGTAATAGCAAACAACATCCTTATAAATGCAATTTTAGTAATAGGAGAGTAAGTGTCAAAAAAGTCTATTCCTTTTTTTTTGTTTAAAGCCTACAATCACAAGTCTTGCCTTCAACCTCTCAATGGTTCCTTCAGGTCTCAATTTCTTTTTAAAAATTCACTTACATTCCAAAGGCTTATACCTTCGAGGTAGATCAACTAAAACCCAAGTTTTATTATAAATGATTGGCCTAACTCACTATCTATTGCTTCCTTCCAAAATATAGCATCCACAGATCTCGTTACTTCCTCATAAGTTTTGGATCTTCCTCAATAATATAATTCACCACAAAAACATCATCTATTTCCTCAGGTTTTGTCACCACAAAAGACGTAATAAAAGTTAGAATCAAAACTAGTGGGTACTCTATCTCTTTTGCTCTTCTTTAGTTCAACAATATCCTCTTTCTCTATGTCATCATTGGTAGAAGAAATAGGGACAAATTCTCTAGAAATTTACACACTCACTTTCATAGGAAATATATCCTCACAGAACACTGCATCTCTTGACTCTATAATTGGTCCATAAGTAAGATCTCTCTTCTGTAACCATAAATCTATAGGCAACACTATTAGAGCCATATCACATAAAAATTTAATTAACGGTCTTAGGCTTAATTTTCTTCTTTTTATGTTCAGGTAGAGTAACCTTAGCAAGACTCCCCCACACCTTAAAGAAAACACAAGTTAGGTAGATAAATTTTCCAAATTCCATAAGGGGTTTGATTTATTTTCTTATGAGGGACTCTATTTAGAATATAACAAGCTGAAAGAATAGTTTCCCTACATAAAATCAGGTAAATGGGAGGAAATCAACATTGCATTCATCATATCCTTAAGTGTTCGGTTTTTCCTCTTGGCTATTCCATTTTGTTTAAGTGTATAAAGGGTTGAAAGCTCATGAATAATCCCAACTTTTTCACAATAATCAGCAAAGAAATTAGTACTATACTCACGACTTCAATCAGACCTTAATCTCTTAACTTTCCTTTCTAATTGGTTTTCAACCTCAGCTTTGTATTTTGTAAACATTTCATCTGCATCACTTTTATTTTTCGATAAGTAAATATTAGTAAATATAGAACAATCATCCACAAAGTTTATATAATATCTCATGCCTTCTTTACTTATACAATTCTTAAAATCACCTAAGTCTGTGTGTACCAAGTCTAACAATTGTGACACTCACTTGGTCACTGACTTAAAAGGTTTCTTAGATTATTTATCCTCAACACAAATTTGACATTTTTTCATTTCATTAATGATCTGGTTAGGTAATAAGTTTAAGTTTTGCATCCTCATAATTGACCTCACATTTACATGCCCAAGTCTAGAATGTCATAGATCTAAAGACTCAATAATATAAGCAAAAGTAGACGCATTCTTTTCAACATCAAGTACAAATAAACCTCCATTAAAAAACCCTTTCCAAAAAAATTCCCATTCTTTGTCAAAACTAGCTTATCATAATCAAAGGTCAGTTTAACTCCGACTTTGTTAAGTAATGCACCAAAAATCAAGTTTCTACATACATCAGGAACAAATAAAACATTTTCTAATGTCAACACTTTTTCAGAAGTGAGTTTGAGAGTAACCCTCCCAACTCCTTGGACAAGAACTTTGTTGGAGTGGCCCATATATACGAATTCACCATCAGCAGCATCATGCAACTCCTTGAACAATTCCTTATTGGTGCAGATATAGCATGTAGCTCCTGTGTCAACTATCCACTCGACAAAATTTCCAGCAAGGTTAACTTTGGACACCATAGTAATAATGACCTTCTCGTCATTACCAACTTCAACCATATTAGCTTGAGGATTACCAAAACTCTTCTGGTCACCCCATTGGTACCCTGTCTGGTTTCCTTTCGCAAACTTTCACGTTTTCTGTCCTTGGTGTTTCTTCTTATAGTTGATTCTAGCTTGACAATTGACAGCAGGATGGCCTGACTTGTGGCACCACCAACAGTCACCATCAATCCTTTTGTGCTTAAACTAACCCTACTTATTGTTGAAAGACTTGTTTTGTCCACCATTCTTCTTGAAGTTATTAACATTTCTATGTTCTACCACATAAGCCTTAACAGTAGCGACAAGGGTGAGTGTTTTGGTCTTATCTTATGCACGGTTGGCATCCTCAATCTTTATATTTCCTATCAACTCCTGAAGCTTCGTATCTTTCTTCTTATGCTTCAACTAGTTTTTATACTCATTCCATGAGACAAATAGTTTCTCAATAAGAGCATTAGCTTGAAACAACTCACACATATTCATACCCTCAGCAAGGCTTTCAACAACTAGATTTTCATACTCATGTAGTTGGTCCATAATAGGCTCATCATCAACAACCGTAAATTTTATCCACCTAGCAACTACATATTTCTTATTACCTGCATCATCTATCCTATATTTTGCTTCTAAAGCATCCCAAATTTTCTTAGCTGTTTTGTACTTGTAGTAGATATCAAACAAAGGGTTGATCATATGGTTGAGCAATACTTCCTTAACGGTACGATTATCCTTAGTAATCATAGGGTCAGTATTGTCACTAGGAATCTCTTGAAACAGTACAGAATCAATTTCGTATTTTTGAAAATAAAACAAAATTTTCTTAAACCATTGTGTAAAATTTCTCCCATCGAGAGGCTCTAATCTAGTTAGGTTAGGAATAATTTTCAGAGCTATAATGATAAAGGCTAAACCTATGTGGGGAACAGTAAGTGCAGAACCTACGATGATCTCATTGGCAGACAACATATTAAAACCAAAAGCAGAAATGTCTCACACAAAATAATCAAACAATACGAAGAAACAACACCGTATTCCGACTTTTACCATGATGGCGTGTCAAACCAGCAAAAATAAATTCCTACTATAGAACACTTAAGTGAGTAAAGTGGTGAATAGGGTCGAACCACAGAGACCAATGTAATAACTGTTTATTTGTGTGAAAGCAAAAATAAAAATAAATAAATATAAATATAAATATAAAAATAATTGATTTAGGGATGATTAATTTTAAAACACGAAATCACGCAGAAAGAAATTAAAAATAACGATTGAACATAATATAAAGAAAATCCTAGCCAAGATACTCTCCTGTTTGATACTGTAATTCGATCATAGACTCAAAAATATAAATTTCGTTCATTCTTATGGACAAAGTTATAGCAGACAGTGAACAGCACATATCAACCAATCCATTCGTAATTATTCAATAACCCCGAGTAAAGCTCCACAGATTATTACCCTAACCAATTAGACTATTCCCAAGTAACGCTCCGCAGAATATAACCTGTGGTAGCAATAGGTTCTAATATACCTTTGTCTTAGTCAACAAAATCGGAAAAGTTGTAATCTATTTAGACTAAATTATTTAATCTCATTAATTTCTTAATTGAAATTAATTTGCCACTTCGATATACAGCAATCACGGATTAACTAATCTATTTGGCAATTTATTACCAAGTCAATCAATTAATAGGCCTCATTAATCAACAAACTCGACAATAATAAATCAATTAAAGCGCAAAGATTAAATAAACATAAGAGATAAACGAAAACAATTAAATCAAAGGAGTCTCACGAACTACATAAATCAAATGTAAGGTACCATGTCTAGATTAAAAGTTAGCCACGCATAACAATGTTAAAAGATAAAGCTGTTGGAGAAGTAGTATAGTTTTCTTTCCACCCACCCACAAAAAGCTACTGTTGTTCTATTAAAAGAAAAACGTGAAAGATCTCTTCCCTAAAGTTGTTGCCGTAATCACCTCTATTTCTAGCTGATTGTAAAACACGTCACTCCCTTGGATTGTAAATCACGTTCTTTTCTTCCCAAAAGTCTTGCTTCCGCCGTCTTCCTTCAAGTGTTGTCGCTGTTCTCTTTCAAAAAGTCAGTCTCTCCTCATTGTAAACACGTCTCTTTTAATTGTAAGTCTAGGTCTTCTTTTTGTCAATAAATGAAGTGGGCCCTTTCCTATAATGGTCTAGACTTTTTAATAAATAAAGTGGGGCTCAATTAAATGTCAAAATAAGACTTCAATGGCTACAAAATAACTTGACTTTGTCAGCAAAAAGGGCTGTGTCATTGAGGCCTAAATCCTAAGGTAATTAAGTCAAAATTCGCAGGTAGCAATCTGCCAGCTTTGTGTCACCTTCAACATGGTCATATTGAAATCCTCTCTAGTTCCAGATTAGCCAAATTCACTCCAAATTGCATCACTTTGGTATTTCATCACCTAGAACATACAAAGGCACGAATTACCATAGAAACACAAGTAAAACATCACATAAGCCAATCAAAAAAACATAAAACACACACAATTAACATACACAAAATGCAAGTTATCAAAACTCCCCACACTTGAACAATACTTGCCCTCAAGTATTCAATCAACTCAAATTATCAAGACACTTCAACATCTTATCACAATTTTTTCAACTGCACTCATCACTTCTCAAGTTAATGTATGCAATCTAGAATTAAACAAACAAATCCATGAAGGTCGATCTACTAATTAATTAGGAATGTTAATTGCTTCAGAAATGCCCAAATAAAAAGTAATAGCATCCACACCCTCGCAATGTTTCACTCATTCTCTCATGTAAAATTTAGGTGTTGGTGTTTCCCTAAAAAATCTAGCACAATTGTTCTTTCCATAGGACTGACACAAGTTCAAATCTCTACCACTAGCTCAAGTTTAAAACCCACACTAGTCAGCTAGGTCTTTTAATAGGTTGT
This sequence comes from Erythroxylum echinodendron, assembly GCA_027575705.1. Taxonomy (NCBI): domain Eukaryota; kingdom Viridiplantae; phylum Streptophyta; class Magnoliopsida; order Malpighiales; family Erythroxylaceae; genus Erythroxylum; species Erythroxylum echinodendron. The sequence goes on from JANZXR010000008.1 coordinate 16,883,926, forward strand.
AATTGGGGCTAGTTGGTTACCAAGGAAATTGAGTTGAGAAGAGAAAAGAAATATACCAAGTAGACACACCCCAACATCTTCAATTTTTTAGTCAACACAAATAAAAAGATTAAACCATTAAGCTCATTCAAGTATACCATATCGCAAATCCATTATTCACTTAACTTCAACTATAATAATGATGTTGAACCAAGGCTGCTGAAACTACCTCCCATGCAGTTCCTTTTTTTTCTTTCTTTTTTTTTGGATTTTTCTACTTTTTGCTTTTTTCAATTTTTTCAAAACCAACAAATGCATTTCATCCAGCTATGATTTTCTCTCATTTTTATCAACAAAGCACAATTAAGTGAACAATTCAGATATATCCCAAAGTGTCTAAACATCGGTCTACAAGATATATAATTACATATGCTACTTGGTAATTGTTCTCAACTAGGTGCAAAAGTCGGGGCTTGAAAGAAGAAGTCACAGGTTAAAATAGGTATGTTAAAACAAAGAAAAGGTCTAGGCTCAAAGGGGTTGAACTAGGATATAAAATTTTTGGGTTAGATTTTGAAAGAAAATGGATAGCCATGGGGTTGCACAAACAATGCCTTAGCTTCATTCCAGTGTATTAAATGTGATTTTGAACAGAACTTATGTCAGTTTCTAGCACGGGACTAATGTGTACACTCTCCAAAAGAAAACTAGAGTGCATGTAAGGTTGCACTCTCTATCCTATGTCTCAAAAATCTCACAGTGTGTTCAGTGTGGATGTATGCATATTACTCTCTAAAGTGCAAGCAACTGAAGCAGTCTGTTTAATTCCAGTACACACACTAACTCAAGTCATGACAAGACAGGATCAAGAAAAGATCAATTGGGCCAAAGTATCCAATAATTCAAGTTTCCTGAACAAAGAAGGCAAGGTTGTCTATAAAAACATGTTTTAAAGCAGTTAAATTTAGTTTTTTCATAATGGGGATTTCCAAAACATTTTACATGATGCATGTATGCACAAATTGACACAAAACAGTAACAAACATGATATTAAAGACAAAAATTGTAAAACAGCAAAATCTAGCAAAACAATTAAACAATAAACATAACACGCAAACGAACAATTACCCAAATAAAATAAGCCAAGCTAAATAATTGAAACTTTCCCCTCCCTACCTTTAGACTAAACATTGTCCTCAACGTTAACAAATGAAAGACAAGAACAGTAAAAAGTAAAGAGTGAGAGAAAGCTTCTCTAAGTGACGCGCTAAGGTGATGGTGGAGCTTCGAGGTAGTGCGGATTTTTGTGGGTTGTAAATCTGGATAGATTGAAATACCCTCCCCACACTTGGTTTAAAACAATGGTCAAAATTACAACCATGCAACCTTGGTTGACTGTTACTGGTTGACTCATCTTTAAAATTGTCTGTGTATTTACGCAGACCATGTAATCAGCCAAATTTTTTTCTCAACCCATACTGTCCTACAAAACAATAAAAACATCGTGACCAAGTGATATCCAATAACAACAAAATGTTGGAACAAAATTCAAAAAGAAATATCGAGAAACAAGAAACCTAACAGAACTATGAACAACTAAAAATTAAATTATAAAGAACAAAATGAAAGCAAACCTTGGGTTGTCTCCTAAGAAGCGCGTTTGTTTAATGTCATTAGCTCGACACGGGCCCCATTCAATTATAAGAAGGTTCATTCAAAGTATTAACTTCGACGGATTGGGGCTGAAATCCTTCATAAAATGGCTTCAAACAATGGTCATTCACCTTGAAAATCTTTTTCGTTTCTATACTTTGAATATCCATAGCACCATACGGATAGATCTTTGTGACCACGAAAGGCCCAATCCACTTGAATCTCAATTTTCCTACAAAAAGTTTCAAAGTCGAATTAAATAAAAGTACCTTTTGTCCGACATTAAACTACTTCTTGGCAAGCTACTTGTCGTGAAAAGCTTTAGTTTTGGCCTTATATGTAACAACGTTGTCGAAAGCATGGTTTCGTAGTTCTTCCAATTCCTGAATCTGCAACTTCCTTTGTTGCCCTGCAGCATTGAAATTCATGTTGCACTGCTTCACGGCCCAAAACGCTTGATGCTCATCTTCCACAGGCAGATGATAGACCTTGCCATAAACAAGTCCGTAAGAAGACATATTTAATGGCGTTTTGTAGGCAATGCGGTAAGCCCAAAGAGCATCGTCCAAGCACCAGCTCCAGTCTTTCTTACTGAAATTCACAGTTTTTTCCAAAATACTCTTTACCTCTCAATTGGACAATTCCGCCATCCCGTTGGTTTGAGGATGGTAGGCTATAGAGGTCCTGTGCACAGCTCCATATTTCTTCAGCAATGCAGCAAACACTCTGTTGCAGAACTGAGTCCCGCGATCACTAATGATTACTTTTGGAGTGCCGAACCTGACAAAGATATTATCCTTCACAAAATCGACAACAACCTTAGAATCATTAGTTCGGGTAGCTTTTACCTCTACCTATTTCGAAACATAATCGACATCTAACAAAATATATTGAAAACCAAATGATGACGGAAAAGGGCCCATGAAATCAATCCTCCACACATTAAATATTTTACAAACAATAACCGGGGTCTGAGGCATTTCATTTCTTCGACCTATGTTGCCAGTCATTTGGCACCTATCACATGCTTTGCAAAATGCATAAGAATCTCGAAAAATGTCAGGCCAGTAAAAACCAAATTCAAGCACTTTCCTAACTGTCCTATTAGGGCCGAAATGGCCACCACAAGCAGATGCATGACAAAATTGCAAGATTGAAGAAATTTCATATTCGGGTACGCACCTTCCCACAATCTGGTCAGAACACATTTTCCATAAATATGGATCATCCCAAATATAATACTTGGCATCATTCTTCAATTTATAGCGCTGGGCAGATGTGATACCAGCTGGGTATCCATTCTGGGTGATAAAATTGACCAAATCAGCATACCATGGGTTTCGACATAGCCATGTTAAAGTCATCGCAAATAACTATTCATTAGGAAACTCCTCAATAACGACCAGCTCATCTCCAGAAGTGTTTTGCAGCCTACTCAAGTGATCTGCGACTAGGTTTTCTGCTCCTTTTTTTATCTCTGACCTCAATGTCAAATTCTTGTAGCAAAAGAACCCATCAGATAAGTCTTGGCTTCGCATCCTTTTTGCTCATCAGGTACCAAAGAGTAGCATGATCTGAATACACTATCACCTTTGTACCATGCAAGTATGATCGGAATTTCTCTAATGCGAAGACCACAGCAAACATCTCCTTCTCAGTGGTTGAATAGTTTTGTTGAGCATTATCCAACGTCTTTGATGCATAATAGATCACATAAGGGTCACGGCCTACCCTTTGCCCAAAAACTGCTCCTATAGTGTAGTTACTGGCATCGCACATGAGCTCGAAAGGGAGGTTCCAATCCAGTGGTTTGATGATAGGTGCGGTAATTAGCTTTTCCTTCAAAATATCAAACGCCTTTTTGTAGTCTTCATTGAATTCAAACGGCACATATTTCTGTAGAAGGTTATTCATTGGATGAGCTATCTTCAAAAAAATCTTTGATGAACCGCATATAAAAACTTGCATGACCAAGAAAGAAGCGTACTTCCCTCACATTTGTGGGGTAAGGCAGCAAGCTAATCACATCAATTTTTGATTTATCCACTTCAATGTGCCTAGCTGAAACTATATGTCCTAATATGATGCCTTGATTAACCATGAAATGACACTTTTCATAATTAAGCACAAGATTTTTTTCAATACATCTTTTTAACACTTTCCTCAAATTTTCTAAACAAGATGTAAAGGAATCTTCGTACACAGTAAAATCATCCATGAAGACTTCAATAATTTCCTCTACATAGTCAGAAAAGATGCTTACCATACATCTCTGAAATGTCCCCGGAGCGTTGCAAAGACCAAATGGCATGCGTTTGTAGGTGAAAGTGCCAAACGGACAAATAAACGTTGTCTTTTCCTGATCTTCAGGCGCTACATAAATCTGGTGAAAACCTGAATAACTGTCCAAACAGCAATAATGAGAATGACCTGTAAGTCTCTCAAGCATCTGATCAATAAACGGTAAAGGAAAATGATCTTTACGGGTAGCAGCATTTAATTTCCTATAATCAATACATACAGGCCACCCATTTTGAACTCTAGTAGGTATTAATTCACCTTTTTCATTCTCAACAACAGTAATGCTAGTTTTTTTAGGAACTACCTGTGTTAGACTTACCCACTTGCTATCTGAAATAGCATAGATCATGTCTGCAGCCAATAATTTCAGTATCTCCTTTTTTACAATCTCCATCATTGGTGGATTCAATCGACACTGAGGTTGCCTGCTGGGTTTGCAATCATCCTCCAACAGGATTTGATGCATGCAAATGGTAGGGCTGATTCCCTTGATGTCTACAATCGACCATCCAATAGCTTCTTTATTCTCCCTGAGTACACGGATAAGCCTCTGCTCATCTAAATCACTCAACTGATTGGAAACAATCATAGGTAATGTTTCGGCCTTCCCCAAGAAGACATACTTGAGGTGCGCAGGCAACGCTTTAAGCTCCAATATCGGTGGCTGAAGAATGGAGGGGAGTAGTTTGTTGCCGTCAATCTTCAATGGTTGCTGTAACATACCGGACGCAGCTTGTAACGCCTATAAATCATGTACTACATGGACCATACCTCTCGGAACTACCCATTCAGTCTCGATTTCTGACAGCTTCACAGCAGTAATGTTGTCAGTTATCGCAACCTACAAAAAATCATCAACACATAACTCAGCAACTTTCTCAGTCAAAGGGTTAATACAATCAACAGCAAAAGCTGTACAATAATCAACAAGATGCTCAATAGTATTATTAATATTGAATGTAACTTTGGCACCATCAAACTCTATAGTTAAAGTCCTCCCGTGAACATCAATTTTTATCCTAAAAGTGCTCAAAAATGGGCGTCCTAATAACAGCATCCTAGATGCCGGTGACCCCTTATCCTCCATTCTCATCACATAAAAATTTGCCGGAAATACCAAATCATCTACCTACACTAAAACATCCTCTAACAATCCTTCGGGGTACCTAGTGGTGCGATCAGCTAGTATTAAAATCACACCATCTTGCTTCAATGGACCAACATTCAATGTAGTATAAATAGACAATGGAATAAGATTTATAGAA
>JANZXR010000008.1:16889223-16905985 GCA_027575705.1 Erythroxylum echinodendron
CCCCCGTGGGCCACAGGTCCAGATGTCACATAGGACGTCGGGCCGTGGACCCGCCCGGGGAGGGGTTCCAGCATCAATAATTAAGGCACTTATGCATATGGTTTAACCTTCTAACAATTGTCTCATTTTATTAACCAAAATGAATAATTTCTATTGGCTTGTTGTAGATATCAACTGAGCCACAAAAGATATTATGAAGAATTGATTTGAAACGTGACCAATAAGTCAATGCGAAGTACTGCATTTTTTAAAAAATTAATATTGACTAAGATACTCACTACTGAATTAATCCTAATTACTTAAACTAAAATATCAAAAAAAATAAAAGATGAATGGATTAGAGCAAACAATAAACTGTAAAGACTGTAAATAAACAAACAAGGAAAATGTGATGATTTAGACTTAGGGCTTTGGGGTTCACTAATTTAAGAGAATGATCAATAAATTATAGATTTGATTGAGTTATAGGTTATAATAACAATTGCTCAACTTTACTTATATGCTCTCTCAAGACATATAAGAATATCTAACTAGTTCATTACCATCTGATGGCGTATCAAACCAGCATAAACAAATTGCTACTCTAGAACACTCAAACGAAAAAAGTGGTGAATAGGGTCGAACCATAAAGACTAGTGTAGCAATTGTTTACTTGTGCGGAAATAATAAAAATAAACAGGATTGATTTATGAATGATTTATTTTAGAACATGAAGTTACGCATAAGGCAATTAAAAATAAAGACTGAAAATAATATAAAGAAAGACTTAGCCAAGGTATTCCTCTGTTCGATACTTATAGTAGACAGTGAATAGCACATATTAACCAATCCATTCTTAATTATTTGACAACCCCGAGTAAAGCTTCGCAGATTATTACCCTAATCAATTAGACTATTTCCGAGTAAAGCTCTGCAGAATATAATCTATGGCAGCAGTAGACTCTAATAGACCTTTGTCTTAGCCAACAGAATCGGAGAAACCACACTCTATTTAGACTAAATTATTTAATCTCATTAATTTCGTAATTGAAATTAATTTGCCATTTTGATAGACAGAAATCATGGATTCACTAATCTATTCGACAATTTATCACCAAGTCAATCAATTAATAGGCCTCATTAATCAACAAACACGATGACAATATATCAATTAGAGCGCAGAGATGAAACAAAAATAAGAGGTGAACAAAAGCAATTAAACCTAAGAAGTCTCATGAATTACATTAATCGAATGTTAGATACCTTGTCTAGATGAAGAGTTAGCCATGCATAGTAATGGTAAAAGACATTGTTCTTAAAGAAGAGTTTTTTGTTTTTCACGCATAAGAGTTGCTGCCGTTTTCTAAATTCTAATTCTGATTGTTTCTAATTTCCTAGAATGAGGCTATTTATAGTCTAGGTTTACTTTTTACAATAAGCAAAATGGGACTCAACAAAAAGGCTCCAATAGGCTACGAAATAACTTGACTTCGTCCAGCATAGAGGGTTGTGTCATTCGGGCCTAAATTTTAAGGTAATTAATCCGAAATTCGTAGGCAGCAATCTACCAGCGTCACGGCACCTTCAACATGGTTATGTTGAAATTCTGTCCAATTCTAAATTAGCCAAATTCACTCCAAATCGCATCATTTTGGTATTTCATCACCTAGAATATACACAGACACGAATTACCATAGAAACACAAGTAAAACCTCACATAAACATATCAAAAGAACATAAAACACACATAAAGAACATGCACAAAATGCAAGTTATCAAAACTCCCTACACTTGAACAATACTTGCCCTTAAGTATTCAATCAGCTCAAATTATCAAGACACTTCAACATCTTATCACAATTCTTTCAACTGCACTTATCACTTCTTAAGTTAATGTATGCAGTCTAGAATTGAACAAACAAACCCATGAAGGTCAATCTCCTAATTAATAGGAATGTTAACCGCTTCAGAAATGCCCAAGTAAAAAATAATAACATCCATACCCTCGCAATGTTTCACTCATTCTCTCACATGAAATTTGGATGTTGGTGTTTCTCTCAAAAATCTAGCACAAACCTGTTCCTTCCATAGGACTGACATGAGTTCAAATCTCTACCATTAGCTCAGGTTTAAAACCTACATTAGTCAACTAGTTCTTTTAATGGGTTCTAATGGGGCTAGTTGGTTATTAAGAAAAATGAGTTGATAAGAGTAAAAAAAATTGTACCATGCCAACAACTTCAGTTTTAAGTCAGCATAAATAAAAAGATTAAACCATCAAGCTCATTTGACCCATGTATACCATATCACAGATCCATTATTCGCTTAACTTCAATTACAATAATGAAGTTGAACCAAGGCTGCTGAAACTACCTCCTATGCATTTATTCACATAATAATTCCCTCTTTGTTGTTTTTCTTTTCTCGACTTTTTGCTTTTCTTTTTTTTATCAAAACTAGCACCTGCAAATGCATTTCATCCAGCCATGATTTTCGCTCCTTTTTATCAACAAAGCACAATTAAGTGAACAATTCATATATTACCCAAGATAACTAAACATTGGTATACATGATATATAATTAGATACACTACTTGGTAATTCTTCTCAACTAGGTGCAAAAGTCGGGGCTTGAAAGAAGAAACCATAGGCTAAAATGGGCTTTTTTTAAATGTTAAAGCAAAGAAAAGGTCTGGGCTCAAGGGGGTTGAACTAGGATATAAATTTTCTTTTTGGGTTGGATTTTGAAAGAAAATGGATGGCAAAGGGCTGCAAAATCAATGCCTTCGGTTCATTTCAGTGTATTAAATGTGGTTTTGAACATAAATTATGCTAGTTTCTAGTAGTGGACAAATGCGTGTGCTCTCTGAAAGAAAACTAGAGTGCGTGTAAAGTTGCACTCTCTATCCTATATCTCAAAAACCTCACAGTGTGTTTAGTGTGGATGTATGCCTATTACTCTCTAAAGGGCGCAAGTAACTGAAGCATTCTGTTTAATTCCAGTACAAACACTAACTCGAGTCCTGACAAGACAGAATTAAAAAAAGATCAATTAGGCCAAAGTATCTAACAACTCAAGTTTCCTGAACAAAAAAGGCAAGATTGTTTATAAAAATATGTTTAAAAGCAGTTAAATTTAGTTTTGAACAACGGGGATTTCCAAAACATTTGGCATGATGCATGTATGAAATGAAAAAAAATTGTAAAACAGCAAAATCTAGCAAAACAATTAAACAACAAACATAACATGCGAACCAACAATTACGCATATAAAACAAACAAAGCTAAACAAGTGAAACTTTCCTCTCCCCAAACTTTATACTAATCATTGTCCTCAATGTTAGCAAATGAAAGATAAGAACAGTAAAAAGGAAAGAGTGAGAGAAAGTTTCTCTAAGTGACGTGCTAAGGTGATGGTGGAAAGAGTGTGTTGCCATGACCGCTACACTTGAACCAATGGGAGATGTTACATTCAATCTTTGTGACTTGAGATTGTAACTTGTTAAGCAAACTTTCCAAAGTGCCTTGTCGACGCTCCAACTGTTTCATTTATTCCGTAAGTACCATGGATGGAGCTCAAGAGGGCCTGTCTGTCCCAACATCCAGGGGTGGGATCACAAACTCTCTATCGGCTAAGGCATAAGTAACCTGCATCTTACAAAAAGCAATCATATCCAAGGCTAAGACCGGTGGTCCTAAGGTTAATGGATGATGATGATTAATATTAAATTCACACAATTTGACAGTAAGTAGCGTAATCATAGATCCCAAAATCAGTTGGTGTGTGCGATCTGCCAAGATCTATAAAATATGTGTTATATAAAAATAACCCATGTTAACTTTCATGCCATTCTGAGCACACCATGAAAGAAAGCGGCTTATTATTGGCTTTTCCTGAAAAATTAAATACTAGAAAGTGCTGGAAAATCCTATGCATGAGATCAATCAAAGAATTAGCCTTAGACGAGCTAGGATTATACATTTGTGGGTTGGCAGACAGCACGGAATAAGTTTCTTTCTCATTATACCAATCAGGATAACTATAAAAAGGATTAAGATAGGAAGAATAAGAAAGATGAGATTTGGTTACAAAGCCTAAAGCTACATTCCATTCATTCACAGACAGAGAAAAATGACACTATAAAATCCTAAATTGAATAGTAGCAAGTGTAGTGATATCACCATCAACAGGCATTTCAAATTTAAAGGAAGTATAAAAATCTTAAACCAGTTCGTAAAAAACATGCAGCTGCAAATCCACAAACACACCCAATCCTAAATTATCTACCAAAGACCTAAACTGAAATTGTAAATTAAATTAAGTTAAGCAAGATTCGTCCATATACCGACCCGGGTAAATAGTTCTGCCCTTAAGTTGTTTGAGCAAACGGATATCCGTGGCATCCTCGTAGCCAAGATTCTCGTCTTGACCGTAGGCTGTGAGATTATTCCTCTGAATACGTGGACCACGTTTGGACTGAGAACGATGTCGGCACTCCTTAATGATAGTCTCTGCGTCATTCTCTGCCTCTACCGTACTAGTTTGGGCATCTCCTCATTGGCATTAGGGTGCTCTTCTGCTCCAATGGCATTCTCCTCTTCTTTAATTTCATTATCTTCACTGGAAGGTGGTGGAGGTGTTGTCAAAACTCGACGTTTATGAGTGGAGCGTCGAGGTGGAGTGGATGTTGTGGCTTACGTGTCGCTGTCGATTTGCGAGGTAGCTGTAGTGGAGGTCAGCAATGAAATCTTGGCATGGAGTGGGTGTTGTGGGTTTTAGGCATGGATGGGAGGGTCGGCGTCAAATTTGGTGATTTTTGGGTGTTGATGGGAGGGGTGGCGTGGTAGAAGAAGAAGAAGAGTTAATGGATTTTTAGGGTTAAAAATTTGACAGACTAAAATTCCCTCCCCACACTTGGTTTAAAACAATGGCCAAAAATTACAACCATGCCACCTTGTTTAGATTGCTATTGGTTAACTCATCTTTAAAATTTTTTGTGTATTTACGCAGACCATTTAATCAACCAGCTCGATTTTTTTTTTCAGTTCACCATGACAATGATCAAACTACACTGTCCTGCAAAATAATAAAAATCTTGCGACTAAGTGATATCTAATAACAGCAAAATGTTAGAACAAAATTTAAAAAGAAAATGTCGAAAAACAAGAAACTTGACAGAATTATGAACAACTAAAAATTAAATTATGAATAACAAAATGAAAGCAAACCTTGGGTTGCCTCCCAAGAAGTGCGTTTGTTTAACATCATTAGCCTGACACGAGCCCCATTCAGTTATAGGAAGGTTCATTCAAAGACTTAACTTCAATAGAATGGGGCTGAAATCCTTCATAAAATGGCTTCAAACGATGGCCATTCACCTTGAAATTTCTTTTTGTTTCCATACTTTGAATATCCACAGCACCGTAAGGATAGATCTTGGTTACTACAAAAGGTCCAATCCACTTGTATCCTAATTTCCCTACAAAAAGTTTCAAAGTCCAATTAAATAAAAGTACCTTTTGTCTGACTTTAAACTTCTTCTCAGCATGCTACTTGTCGTGAAATGCTTTAGTTTTGACCTTGTATGTAACAGCGTTGTCGAAAGCATGGTTCCGTAGTTGTTCCAATTCCTGAATCTGTAACTTCCTTTGTTGCCCAGTAGTATCAAAATTCATGTTGCACTGCTTCACGGCCTAGAATACTCAGTGCTCAACTTTTACTGGCAGATGATAGGCCTTGCCATAAACAAGTCTATTAGGAAACATATTTAATGGTGTTTTGTAGGCAGTGCGGTAAGCTCAAAGAGTATCATCCAAGCACCAACTCTAGTCTTTCCTACTGAAATTCATAGTTTTCTCCAAAATACTCTTTACCTCTCGATTGGACAATTCAGCCATTGGTTTGAGGGTGGTAGGCGGTGGAGGTCCTATCCATAACTCCATATTTCTTCAGCAATGCAGCAAATACTCTATTGCAGAAATAAGTCCCGCGATCAAATTCCTTTTTGTAGTCTTCATTGAATTCAAACGACACATCTTTCTATAGAAGGTTGCTCATTGGATGAGCTATCTTCGAAAAATCTCTGATAAACTGCCTGTAAAAACCTGCATGACTAAGAAAAGAATGTATTTCCTGCACATTTGCGGGGTAAGGCAACGATCTAATAACATCATTTTTTGATCTATCCACTTCAATGCTCCTAGCTAAAACTATATGTCCTAATATGATGCCTTGATCAACCATAAAATGACACTTTTCATAATTAAGAACAAGATTTTTTTTCAATGCATCTTTTTAACACTTTCCTTAAATTTTCTAAGCAAGATGTAAAGGAATCTCCGTACACAGTATAGTCATCCATGAAAACTTCAATAATTTCCTCTACATAGTCAGAAAAGATACTTATCATATATCTCTGAAATGTCGTCGGAGCGTTGCAAAGACCAAATGGCATGCATTTCTAAGATAAAATGCCAAACGAACAAGTGAATGTCGTCTTTTCCTGATCTTCAGGTGCTACATGAATCTGGTGAAAGCCTGAATAACTATCTAAACAACAAAAATGAGAACGACCTGTAAGTCTCCCAAACATTTGATCAATAAACGGTAAAGGAAAATGATCTTTACAAGTAGCAGCATTTAATTTTTTATTTTCAATATATACACGCCACTCGTTTTGCACTCTAGTGGGTATTAATTCACCTTTTTCATTCTCAACAACAGTAATGCCAGTTTTTTTAGGAACTACCTGTGTTGGACTTACCCACTTGCTATCTGAAATAACATAGATCACATCTGCAGCCAATAATTTCAGTATCTTTTTTTTTACAACCTCCATCATTGGTGGATTCAATCGATGCTGAGGTTGCTTGTTGGGTTTGTAATCATCCTCCAATAGGATTCGATGAATGCAGATGGTAGGGGTGATTCCCTTGATGTCGGCAATCGACCATCCGATAACTTCTTTATTCTCCTTGAGGACACGAAAAAGCTTCTCCTCCTCTCAACCGATTGTAGACAATGACAGGTAATGTTTCGGCTTCCCCTAAGAAGACATATTTAAAGTGTGCAGGTAATGCTTTGAGCTCCAATTTTAGAGGCTGAAGAATGGAGGGGAGTAATTTGTTGTCGTCAATCTTAAGTGGCTGCTGTAACATGCCAGACGCAACCTGTAATGCCTACAAATTATGTATAGTGTGGACCATACCTATCAGAACTACCCATTTAGTCTCGATTTCTGATAGCTTCGTAGGAGTAAAGTTATCAGTTATCGCAGCCTACAAAAAATCATTAACACACAACTCGAGAACTTTCTCGGTTAAGGGGTTAATATAATCAACAACAAAAACTATACAATAATCAACATGACGCTTAATGGTATTATTACTATTTAATGTTACTTTGGCACCATCAAAATCCATAGTTAAAGTCCCCCCATGAACATCAATTTTTGTCCTAGAAGTGCTAAAAAATGGGCATCCTAACAATATCATCCTAGACACAATACCCCTCATCCTCTATTCTCATCACATAAAAATCTGCAGGAAATACCAGATTATCTACCTGTATTAAAACATCCCTCAACAATCCCTCAGGGTACCTAGTAGTCCGATTAGCTAATGTTAAATTCACACCATCTTGCTTCGACAAACTAGCATCCAATGTAGTATAAATAGACAATGGCATAAGATTTATAGAAGCCCCTAAATCTAGCATAGCTTGTTCTATACCAACATTGCTAATTTTATAAGGAATGGTAAACATACTTGGGTCCTTTTTCTTTATTAGTAACTTGCCCTGTAACACTGCTAAGATATTCTCACTCATCACTAAACGCTGATTGCCTCTCATCTTGGTCATGTTAATAATCAAGTCCTTCAAAAATTTACAGTACCTTGGTGTTTGTCTAAGCAACATGAGAAAGGAGATGTTGATTTCCACTTTCTCAAAAATCTTTAAAGCCTCCTCATCATTTTGCAGTTTCTTCTTCTTGGCTAACCAGTATGGAAATGGTGGCCTTTCTGGATTAGCTATCACGATTTCCTCGATTTCAGCTTCTTTTTCTGGCTCAATAGTTTCAACATGGTCATGTTGAAGTTTCTGCGATCCTCCAACACTTTAAATTTCTTTTCCACTATGCAAGGTAATGGCACTAATATTCTGCCTAGGATTGACAGTAGGCTAGGAGGGTAATTTCCCTTGATTCTGTGTAGTGGCTAGTTGACTAATTTGCTCTCTCAGCTCTTGAAAATTTTTATTAGTCTGAGCTTGAAATTGTGTTGAATCATTATGAAACTGAACCAAACTCTACAGTTGTGTATTGATCGTCAATTGAGCTGTATTTAACTGTCACAAAAGATCCTCCAAGGTAGAAATGCAGTCACCATAGTTAGGCCTCGGATGCTGCTACTACTGCTGTTGTTGTTGAGGTTGATGCTACTGACTACTCTAACCTTGTTGCCCATTCCCATATCTCAGATTTGGATGATCCCTCCATCTGGGGTTGTAAGTATTCGAATAGGGATCATATTTTCTCTGAGACTGATAATTATCATTGATTGCATTGATGTCAGCTTTCACAATATCATCTTGCAGAGTCAGGCAAGCATCAATGAAATGGCCCTGAAATCCACAACTATGGCAAATAGGGACTTGTGGTCCCTTGGTTACAGCATTTGAATTGACACTATTAACATTGGAAGAATTAATAACTTGTCTTTCCAGCAATTCAACAATCTTTTCAAGTCTACTTTCGAGTTTAGAACTACTTACCTCATGGACACTATAAGTGTGTGTCTTTAAATGATACCCGAACTGCTAAAGATTTGCAGCCATTGCTGCAATTAAGTTTCTGGGATTTTAAGGTGTCTTGTTCACTATGGCTTCCTCACTAGTAGCATCAAGAATTTTCCTATCATTCAGTAACATCCCATCATAGAAGTACTGAATAAGGAGCTGCTCTGTAATTCCATGCTGAGGACAACTTGCGTAAAGCCTTTTGAATCTCTCATAATATTCATACATATTTTCTGTATCTCTTTATCTGATGCTATATCAGGCCATGTATCCACTGTCCCAGGCGAAAGATAATACAACCAGTCTCTAGGTACGCCCTCTAGAGAAAAAGGGAAAGCACATAGTTTCAACTGATGCTCTGTTATGCCTCTGGGTTTAAATCCAGAATAGACCACATGAAAATGCTTGAGATGTCTATTCGGGTCATCAGAAGGTAACCCTTGAAATTTCGACTAAGCTTGAATCAACCCAGCCTTCAACTCAAACCCATCATCTGCAGCCTGATACTGAATAAAGGTTGATCCTCTACTAGTGGTGTAAACATATCCCTTAGAGTTGTAGAAGCTCGATTTCTGGTTGATTGTGCAGGTGGAATAGGTTGCTAATTTGCCATCTCTGCTTCTTCAAAATTTTTCAGGAAACCACACTCTAATTAGACGAAATTATTTAATCTCACTAATTTCTTAATTGAAATTAATTCACCTCTTCGATAGACAGAAATCATAGATACACTAGTCTATTCAGCAATTTATCACCAAGTCAATCAATTAACAGGCCTCATTAATCAACAACCTCGGTGACAATAAATCGATTAGAGCGCAGAGATCAAACAAATACAAGAGATGAACAAAAGCAATTAAACCCAAGGAGTCTCATGAATTAGATTAATCGAACGTTAAATACCTTGTCTAGATGAAGAGTTCGCCACGCATAGCAATGGCAAAAGACATTGTTCTTAGAGAATAGTTTTCTATTTTTCACGCACAAGAGCTACTGCTATTTTCTAAATTCTAATTCTGATTATTTCTAATTTCCTAGAATGAGGGTATTTATAATTTAGGTTTACTTTTTACAATAAGAAAAATGGGACTCAACAAAATATGAAAATAAGGCTCCTGTGGTCTACGAAATAACTTGACTTTGTCCAGCATAGGGGTTGTGTCATTCGACCCAAATTCCAAGGTAATTAATATGAAATTCGCAGGTAGCAATCTGCCAACATCACGGTACCTTCAACATAGTCATGTTGAAATTATGTCCAGTTCCAAATTAGCCAAATTCACTCCAAATTGCATCATTTTGGTATTTCATCACCTAGAACATACATAGACACGAATTACCATAGAAACACAAGCAAAACCTCATATAAACATATCAAAAGAACATAAAACACACACAAATAACATGCACAAATTGCAAGTTATCACCATATCTCGATGCGAAACCTAACTAGTTAAATTCATTAAGAATAAGCAACCATAAGTTATCACACTAGTTCAGGAGATCTCTATCTCTAAATCTAATATGTTTATCTTCCTAGTGCACAAATCATACTTCACCTGTCAGTTCATCATATAATTCCTAAGATTGCATCTATGGTGATCAGGCATAAAAACAACAATGAAGTTCAAGAACGATAAACATAACCAAAGAACTTTCATTCAAAACCAATCAATCGATAAATATGAATCAATCCCCTAAACTAGGCTATATCCCTAACCTTAATTGGGATTTAGTTCAAATACTGTTAAAAGAATCCATATAAATAAAAATAATCATCATCTAAGAAAGAGTAGAGAGAAGATGGAAAGAAAACAGAATAAGATTGCTTCCAATACTTGATTGAATCCTTCTTGATCTTTTTCTTTGCCTCTTTTGGGAGCCTCATTTTCTATGGAGACTCCCCCTTTGGGTCTTAAAAGTAAGTATTTATAGTGCCTTAGGCTTAAATAAACCTAATTCTTGCCAAACAGGGGGATAAAGATCGTAACAATGTCGTCAATGTTTGTTAGGCAGACCTTATGTCTATTGGGCAAATATATGCTGTCTTTCAGAGCAAATTTGGCCATTAAATGCCCGTTAGATAGACTTCATGTCCGTTGGGTAGACCTTCTTGGGTTTACCAGCTTTCCATCCCTGCTTATGTCCGTTTGGAGGGACATTATGTTTACTGGGCGGACATACACTGGACATCTATAGAATCATGCAATTTTGGCCCTTTAAATTACAAAATCTCTCCTCGAAGTCTTCACAAAAGTTGTAGAACTCAGAGCCCTATTTGAAAGCGTACATGAATGACCTTAATCAGACATCCACATTGAAAGTTATGCCTCTTTCCCCAAAATCTATCCATTTCCACCTATTAAACAATAAAGTTGAAATGTGTGAGAATTAACCAAATAAAGCTTAAAATTCACATAGAGATAAGTCAAATTAGTTCCAATTCATCTCAAAATCATATATAAATAATTTGACTTATCAAAATCCCCCACACTTAAACTATTGCTTGTCCCTAAGCAAAAACCAAAAAAGCTACCTACTAAATCCACAATCAAGTTATTGATTCCACTTTTGAAGGTGAATGGTGGCATTTAGCATATACCACAAGCGTTTAAACCACTAAGCATCCATAATGGAGGAGTTATAGTCTCATGAGGGTTTACTTAAAAGGAACGATACCCACAAACATTTTCTTTTCATCACTCCACACCTAATCATCATCACGAACCAATCCAATAAGTTGAAAGCATTATAGGTAAGATTTGAAATATATACATAAGGCCACATAATACTTCATAGATTAGATCACAAACAAAGCAATAATAAGACATCATAATGCTTTAATTAATCGAAATCAAATGCCATGAATGAATTCTCTTATAAAGCATTCACTTTCATACATAAATGTTTAAGGGTGACTCTCAATCATCTTCTAATGCATATCTCTTACCATAAGCTTTCATCTTATCTACTTCTCCACTACACCCATTTATGGCATATCCATGAATCAAAAAGGTCTTTATTCCTTTGGTTGTAATGGGGCCAAGGGTAAAGTAGGCTAAGAAAGAAAGGATATGAATTCAAACATCCAATAATTAGTAGAGCAAAAAACTACAGATCTTACAATCATCATTGGCAATTTTACTGAGAACTTGCCCAATAACCATAACACTAAGGAAATTCCACCGACAGTATTATTAAAATTTCCATCATTCTTTCACCTTGGAATTTGAAGTGAACATGCCCAACTTTTCAAAAACGCCATTTAGATGCCAACTTTTCTTTTTTGTTTTTTTAGCATGCTCCTTCAATTTCCATAGAAAACACCCCCACATTTCTTCCTTTATATACCCATCAATAATAATATTGAATACATAACATTTATAGCTCTATTAATCATTGAACAAGGGTAAATTTTCTTTTCTTAGTTCAAGGTTCTTTGGAATAGGTTTACAAAGGAAAAGGCTCAAATACAATTAATAGGCACAAAGGTTAGGGGATTAATATATAAAAAAGTTAGCTATTTGGCTCAAGCTCAATCCTAGTGCCTTTTATCACTTGCATGAACATACCATAGTATGATTATGTAACCTCAAAAAGATGCAATGTAAGTTCTAGAAGTAAACATACATAGAAGAGAAAATTATATCACACACAAGAAAAATAAGATTGGGTGCAATCCTTTAGGCTCAAAATAGCTCACTCGGTGATGTTTACTCATTCAAAAGCATGCTTATTCAATCAATTTAACATTATAACATCCAATTGTGACAAGGTATGTAATCAATTTAATCGTATTATGCATCTTATTTAAGATCAGAGATCTAACTAATATCTTACCCATAATACAATTAAATCATTAAATTGGATTATAATGGCAATTAGAATGTGAAAGATGTATAAGTATGCAAACATACCTGATGAAAATATGAAAAATTAGTTAATGCAAAACTACACAAAACAAAGGTTAATATTTTATTATTTTTTTCTTATAGAAATTGTGAGATAATTCAAAGCAAAATAACGCATGCAAAGCCATCAATTTATCCTCCCCTACACTTAGAATCAACATTGTCCTCAACGTTGGGTAAGATAAAAAATAATACAAAGAACGAAATAAGTATTAAAGGTGAAGAAACCCCCTGAAATAAGAAACCAAACTCCGAACCATGTATTCCTATCTTCCATCAAGCTATACAAGACAAAATCATGGAGATAAAACAAAATAGCATTGAAGTTATTCTCACAATTTACTAAATTAAAAGAAACAAAATAAAATAAAGGGTTAGATTAAAATAACGTACAAAGCTAAATACTTGAAATTTAAAATGCAAATGCAGTCCTCTCATCCTATGATATCATTATCCCAAAGGAGGTAGTTGTTGCTCTATGAAAGCCTTCAACATATCTTCAATTCTGGTTTGTGAAGTCAAAAGATTTCCCACTTCAGCTTGAAGAACTGTAACCTTCGCCTGGACTTCTTGTAACTTAGCCAGAACCTGATTGTTCCCTGGAATTAGATTAGCTCTAGATTGTTGTGCAACTGATGCATACAGATCACCCCTATCTCAACGTGGATTGACCTACCTGTTAGGAGCATCTTCTCTATAGTTAAATTCCCTCATTTTATCAACATTGATGACATCCACATTAGTAGTATAGGCCACCTCTTCATCTCTATTGAGAATCTTGAGACGACCAAATAGCTGGCTCAGTAACACTAGAAACACAATCCTCTTCATCTCAAACTTGTGATGTACCACTTGTCATATAGAAGTCATTATCATCTGGGCAATAGCAATGCCATGGAATTGGTTGTCTAGGAAAAAAATCTTGTCCAAAATGTACAAATCTTCATTACAGAGGTACCCTGAACCACTAGCCTTAGGCATTACATTATGAGCAAGCAAGAATGCCACCAATCTAGGTCCAATATGAAGGGCATTGCAATGCATAAAAGTGCGCTAGTTTATGATACCAAATCGAGATATAGCTTTGGATTTATCCCATTGATTATCGATTGTAAATCTCGCATATATGTCAAAATATGGAACGCAGACTCCCACTGGTAGTTCTAAATGTCCATTAGTTAGATCCTCTGTTATGACCACTACTTTCCCATTGATGTGAGAAGTGAGCACCGGAGGTTGTTTGTTGGCTACCTTACTGAGGTTGGTATAAAATTGATTCACTGTGGCTAAGTAATATGCACCTTTCAGGTCCAACAGTTTGCCCTAATGAAATTTGTCCAAATTTACCCTCACATTGTATACTTCATCAATACCCTCTTCAACTGAGACTTCATTCACAAATTTATTATTCTTTTTCTTGTTGAATCAAACTGGACATTACTCACTGATGAACATAATGATAATTGTGATTTGTATTGTGTTTTATGGTTTAATTTATTAAGTATTTAATGTTAATTTGAGTTTTTAGTGTGTGTTTAGGTTTTAATTGTGTAGTTTATGCGTTTAATTGTTTTTATGGGTTAGTATAAGTCTTTGAGCTTAAATTTTATATTTTTGAGGTACCTTGTGGGGTTTGTTAGTGTTCTAGGGTAAACGGCAAAGAATGGAGAAGTTTCAAAGAGTTTCGGGCTAAAAACACAACCCACAATCGTGGCACAATATGCCATGATCATGATAGAAAGAGGCGAGCTAAAAGGACCCTGGCCATGATCATGCACTCTAGGCCACTATCATGACAGAAAGGTTTAGGCACTAACCACAATCGTGGCAGGCAGGGCCATGTTTGTGGCCTGCATCGGGCTGATACAGAAACTCAAATTTTGCAAGATGTTTTAGACAGTTTCAACCCTGGATTAAACCTAGGGCTTCCAAGATATAAAAAAAAACATTACAAGACAGAAAGAGCTATCTTTTTGACATAGTTTTTCAATTAAGCAAATTTAGAACCCTAGATAGCTAATGAGTGATTTGAGGAACAAGATGAAGGAAAAGAGACACAGAGACGAAGCTTGATGTGAAGTACTTCTCGGAATAGGTAGTTTCCCGCAGTCACTGCCTCCACGAGTTTGTTTTGACAGTATTTTTATTTTTATTTCAATTTTATTGATGTATGAAATTGGGATTGTTACTGAGAATAGTGTTGTTGAATGTTGATTTTTGTCTAAACTCACCTTTGGGATTTTGATTCTTGAGATTTATGAAATTTGATTCATTGTGTTTTATTTGAGTTATTTTGTGATTCAATATCTGTTCTTAATAATTCGGCAGCAAACTGATAGGGTGAACCGAGTGAATATCATCAATTTAGGATAATGAGAGTTAGGTAAATTGATAGATAAGAATTGCTACAAGAAAATAACAAATTACCAACAAAATATTACTGACGGTAAGATTTTCATAGGTAATTAGCAACGAAAAGAGACATTTCGTCGATAAAGTAAATGAGTTTACCGATGGGTGAGACATTCGTCGGTAAATGTGGAGGGAAAATAAACCAGCGATTTTTTCATCGTAATATAGCGATAGAATACATAGTTCCATCGTAAAATAAGGCGGTAACAGATGGTGTAAGAATTGGTGAAATTAAATACCAATGGGAATTATGTCCCGTCGGTAAATTACCGATGGAAATGGTTTTCTATTAGTAAATGCCGAATTGTTCATAAGTAAAACGAAGTTGTTTTATCATCATTGTTTTAACCTAACCTTTCCTGCACCCTCTACCATTTTTCTTTCTCCTCCCTCGACTGCGTTAGTTTTCTGTCATTTTTGTTGCTTCTACCATCAATTTCTGCTTGGTTTTTGGTCCATTGTGCATCATTTTAAAGTAAGGTCTCTATTGGGTTTATTTTGTTTCCAAAAAATGAAGCTCTTAGATGGTTATATATATGTATACCGTGGGTGGGTGTTAGGTGGTGGGTTTTGTTATGATTGTTGGATCATGCGTTTTTTTTTGTTGAATTGTTGGTTTATTTGTTGTTTACATGTGTCGTTGGTAAATAATGGAAAAATGCATTTGTTTTGTGTGAATGTTAGAGATAATACATATTGCCTATAAGGTGTTTAATGAAATGTCTCTTAGATAGAGACTTGCATGTTGAGTATATGTTACTCCAATTTCGTCATGGTTTATGTAACCTATTCAGAACCATACTACTTTCAAAAATGGTCATGTGAAAGAGGAGGTTCGAGTACTATATAATATTCAATTTTATACTATAATTTTTATATATTGGATTTATACAATGAGAGATGTGATATAGGATAATTGGGTGTATGAGAAAGTGCATGGTTGTTGTAAGCCTGAGCATAATCCCTTGAATTGAAGTTTTTATTTGATTTGTTATGTTTATTAAGAAGTTTAAAAGATACTTACATTTTATCTTCACTAATTTTAATTTTAAATATTTATTTTTATAGTTTTAATAAAAATTTTTACTTTAGGTTTTATAATATTAAACTTTTCTTTTAATATTTAATTTGAAGATTTTATATTGATTTAATTTAGGTATTTTTTATAATGTTATCCAAAAATATAACTTACTTTATTAACATTGAATGTCTTATTAGAAATTTGTAATTATAAATATCAAAATTTTCAATATTGACAAATTTAAAATTAATTAAAGAATGTCAAATCATGCCTGTCGGTAAAACTGTCGTGAAAACCACACTATTAGGTTATATTACATCATACATTTTTAAATTTTAGTATCATACTCATTTGTGATTAACAACCACACTCATTTGCATTTTAATTTTAATCTCTCATTCTCAATTATGCATACGTCTAGAGTTTTTTAATCTCTCTATACTTTTAAGTTTATATGTATTATATTCTTCAAAGACTTAAAAGAATATAATACATATAAACTTCTAGGTCGTGATAGATGATGCAAGTCATATAATATTCCATTTAAAAAATTTTGGTGATTAGGTGCTCTTCTTTTGTGACTTTGATTCTTAGCATATGAATTGGCAGATGATATGCTTATTTACCCTTATGATAAATGGGG
>JANZXR010000008.1:16906085-16932279 GCA_027575705.1 Erythroxylum echinodendron
TGTGATTATTGTGAGTTGAGTGATTAGAGGAAAATCACTTGGGAGGTAGGATTTGTGCCGAAAAACAGATCGATTGTGAGGTGTAGCTTGAGCCAGAAATCAAGTGGTATTGAAAAGTTCACACTGAACTAAAAAGTGTGTAGTAAAGTGTTTTGCCAAATTCCTAAGTGGGAGCTTAGGTAGAGGATGTAGGTCTTAGCACCGAACCTCTATAAAAATAGTGTTTGTCTTTCTTCCCTACTCTGTTACATTTCAATTTTGATTATTTATTTTGTGTGTTCTAATTCTTTGATTTTTGTAGCACTTTACGAAAAAGTTTAAAAGATCTATTCAACCCCCCTTCTAGATCGTTTTCAATCCATGCCTTGATCAACATGTTTATAATCTTCCTACTGCATCACAAGTGGATGCTACATGGACTGAGATTGATGATGAACACATTAATAAATGTCCTCACATCCAAGTCTATGCTCACTCGGGTACAAGTTATAGAATTCAATCTTATTATACATGTTATGACCCTCTTCAATATCCTCTGTTATTTCCTCGTGGTGAATTTAGATGGCATTATGGAATTAAACAATTAATTTCAAAGACAAACAGGAGCAATGTTTTTAATGAGGGAATTGATGTTCATATGAACTCTTTTACTGATGCATCTCAATTGTTTGCTGTAGAAAACACTGGCAAGTTTCTTTTCCCGTTTGATATTTTTGAAGATATTATTTAATTCCACTATTTTATTTATCAAATTCACCTTCTTTTCTACTAGCTGCGGATGAAGCATACTGCGAAGATGGTTTTGTTTCTGCTAGAGAATATTACTGTTATCGGCTCCAAATGAGAGAAAGAATATATGCTACTCCATAGCTTCAGATTGCTTCGATAATTTATTGTGGGCACTTATGTAAAGATTGCAACATCTCGACTTGGTTTCCATAGAAAAACAAAATGAGATATGGACAGAAATACGACAAGGTGTTTTGGATAGCGTTAGTGTTGGTCAAACAGAAGGTTCAAGAATTGTTCGTCGAGTTATACTCCCAGCTTCATTACCGGTGGTCCAAGGGACATGAAACGACGTTATCTTGATGCAATGGCTTTGGTACAAAAATATGGTAAACCTAATATTTTTCTAACCATGACTTACAACCCTTTGTGGAGAAAGATATAAGACAATCTCAAATTTCATGAAAAACCACAAGATAGACTAAATTTATTGACTAGAGTATTTAGAGCTAAATTTGAAATTCTCAAGAATGAGTTGATCAAAAAACAAATCTTTGGAGATGTGGCTGCATTTATTTATGTTATTGAATTTCAACAGCGTGGATTCCGTCATGCTCATTTATTACTAATACTTAAGCCACATTCTAAATTGTTAAAACTAGATTCCTAAGATCAAATCATATCTGCTAAAATATCAGATCCTGATGAAAATTCGTGATTATATTCTCTTATCATTAAATATATGATTCATGGTCCTTATGGTTTTATGAATAAAGATTACCCTTGTATAAGAAACGGTGCATTCAAAAATCATTATCCTAAGAATTTTTCTCCTTATACTGCTCATGGTGAGGATAGCTATCCATGTTATAGACGACGAGATGATGGTAGGAAAGCTAAAATTTGTAGACATGAGATTGATAACAGGTGGGCAGTTCCTTACAATTCGCATCTCTTGATGATAATCGATTGTCACATAAACGTAGAAATATTTTCAATTGTGAAGCTTGTCAAATACTAATACAAATATGTTTTTAAGGGCCATGACCTTATAAACTTTAGCATTGTCGATCAATAGAGCACATCTGATATTGATGAAATAAGTAATTTCCAAGAAGGCCATTGGATTTCACCTCCTGAAGATTTATAGCATATATATGAATTTTGCCTGGCTGAGATTAATCCATTAGTTTATATGCTGCAAATTCATCTCCCAGATCATCAATTGATTTCCTTTGATAGAAATGCAGATCTTTTCCATTTGTTGAGAAAATTTGACTTCTCAAAAACAATCCCCACTAAAATTTTTAAGATGAATTTGACAAATAAAAAGGGAAAAGAGATGAAATGTTTATATAAAGATTTTCCATAATATTTTGTTTAGAATCGAAAAACAAAAACATGGTCACACAGAAGTCGAAGAAAAGTTATAGGAAGATTGGTTATTGTTGAACCTAGAGAAGGAGAAAGGTAATACTCACATATGTTAAAGGACCAACATAATTTGATGACTTCTTAATTGTTGATGGTGAAAAAAGAAGCTGTTTTAGAGAGGCTGCACTACAGTTGGGATTGCTAGCCTCTGATTTTTATATACAACAAACTCTTGAAGAGGTTATTATGTTTCAAATGCCAACATCACTCAGAATTTTATTTGCTACGCTTCTGTTCTATTGTTCACCAACTAATCCTAAGCAACTTTGGGAAACATTGAAATACGACCTTTGTTTTGACTACCAATATGCTTCTTCTTATAGTACCTATACATCTGATGACATTACAAAAATGGCCCTTCAAGATATTAATAAATCTTTAGAGCAAATGGGGAAGAGTTTAGTTGATTACCATTTTGTTGATCATCAATTTCATGTTGATTATCATGAAATCAAACTAAAGAAATAAAAAGTGAGAAAAGTATACAGGTTGATCCAGAAGACCTATTATTACAATCAAGGTAGAATGACGAACAGAAATACATATTTGATTTGATATTGGATTCAGTTTTGACTTTGAATGGAGGAATTTTTTTTATTGATAGTCCTGGTGAAATTAGGAAAACTTTCTTATATCGAGCTCTCCTTACAAACTTACGGTCACAAGGACATATTGCAATTATTGTTGCTACATCAGGTATTACAGCATCAGTCCTTTCTGGTAGCAGTACAACTCACTCAAGATTTAAAATCCCACTTGATTTTTCAAAGAAAAATGTTTTTCAATTAAGTAAGAAAAGTAGTATTGGAAAATTGATATTTGAATGTAATCTTATCTTATGGGATGAAGCTTCTATAGCAAAACGAGAAACTATTGAAGCATTTCATGATTTACTTCAAGATATCATGGATTCCAATGAACCTTTTGGATGAAAAATTGTTGTATTTGGTGGTGATTTCCGTCAAACATTACCGGTCATTGACCAAGCTATAAAACAACAACTCATTGATTCAAGTCTTCTAAATTCACATATTTGACGACACATACGTAAATTATCTTTGACAATCAATATGAGAGCTATATCAAATCCAACTTTTTGTGAATTTTTATTATATGTAGGAGAAGGCATCGAACCGGTTGATGAGCAAGAACAAATATCCTTGCCAAAACAACTAGTTATTCCTTATGATAGCAAGTTCAAGTCTCTTAACAAGTTAATACATTCTTCATTATATATTTTACTTTCCTTTTTTAAAAAAAATTACAAATACATCTTTTTGATCCACCCTTATCTCCACCAGGTTACTTTAAAGTGTCTTCCCTGACCTAAGCTTCTATTCGTCTGATCCATACTAGATGATAAATAGATTGTGCTGTGTCCAACAAATAGCTGTGTTGATGAAATTAATAAGATCATAATTAATAGATTGTCAGGAAATATGCATTCATACATGAGTTCTGACAAAACGGTTCACCAGAGATATTAAGTAGATTATGAAGATTTTCTAAATTCTTTAAATTCGAAAGGCTTACCTCCACACAAACTCTTACTCAAAAAAGGCTCCCCCATTATGCTCCTAAGAAATTTGAATCCAACTGATGGTTTATACAATGGGACAAAGTTGATATGTAGACTACTAAAAGATCATACAATTTTTGCAGAAATTATCTTCGGACCTCACAAAGGAAAAATAATTTTTATACCTAAAATTCCCTTACAATCTTCTGACAATGAAAAAAATGGAATACCTTTTGTCAAAATGCAATTCCCTGTTCGTTTGCCTTTTGCAGTGACTCCCCACACTTGAACAATACTTACCCTCAAGTATTCAATTAACTCAAATTATTAAGACATTTCAACATCTTATCACAATTCTTTCAACTGCACTCATCACTTCTCAAGTTAATGTATGCAATCTATAGTTAAATAAACAAACCTATAAAGGTCGATCTCCTAATTAATTAGGAATGTTAACTGCTTCAAAAATTCCCAAGTAAAAAATAATAGCATCCACACTCTCGAAATGTTTCACTCATTCTCTCATATGAAATTTAGGTGTTGGTGTTTCCCTAAAAAATCTAGCACAAATTTGTTCTTTCCATAGGACTGACACACGTTCAAATCTCTACCACTAGCTCAGGTTTAAAACCCACACTAGTCAGTTTGGTCTTTTAATAGGTTGTAATGGGGCTAGTTGGTTACCAAGGAAATTGAGTTGAGAAGAGCAAAGAAATGTACCAAGTAGACATATGTCAACATCTTCAATTTTTTTGAGTCAACACAAATAAAAATATTAAACCATTAAGCTCATTCAAGTATACCATATCGCAAATCCATCATTCACTTAACTTCAACTATAATAATGAAGTTGAACCAAAACTACCTCTCATGCGTTTACTCACATAAGAATTTCCTCTTCTTTTTTTCTCTTTTTTATTTCTTTTTTTTCTTTTTTAACTTTTTGCTTTATTTTCTTTCTTTTTTTTCAAATTTTCAAAACTAAAACCAACAAATGCATTTCAGCCAGCTATGATTTTCTCTCATTTTTATCAACAAAGCACATTTAAGTGAACAATTCAGATATAACCCAAAGTGACTAAACATTGTATACATGATATATAATTACATATGATACTTGGTAATTCTTCTCAACTAGGTGCAAAAGTCAGGGCTTGAAAGAAGAAGTCATAGGTTAAAATGGGTATTTTAAAACAAAGAAAAGGTCTGGGCTCAAGAGGGTTGAACTAAGATATATATTTTTTGGGTTGGATTTTGAAAGAAAATGGATAGCAAAGGGGTTGCACAAACAATGCCTTAGCTTCATTCCAGTGTACTAAATGTGGTTTTGAACAGAACTTATGTCAGTTTCTAGCAGGGAACAAATGTGTGCGCTCTCTGAAAGAAAAGTAGAGTGCGTGTGAAGTTGCACTCTCTATCTTATGTCTCAAAAATCTCACAATGTGTTTAGTGTGGATGTATGCCTATTACTCTCTAAAGTGAACACAGCTGAAGCAATCTATTTAATTCTAGTACACACACTAACTCAAGTCATGACAAGACAGGATCAAGAAAAGATCAATTAGGCCAAAGTATCTGATAATTCAAGTTTCCTGAACAAAGAAGGCAAGATTGTCTATAAAAACATGTTTAAAAGGTAGTTGAATTCAATTTTCCAGAATGGGGATTTCCAAAACATTTTTCATGATGTATGTATGTACAAATTAACAAAAAACAATAACAAACGTGACATTAAAAACAAAAAATGTAAAATAGCAAAATCTAGAAAAACAATTAAACAATAAACATAGCACACAAACGAGCAATTATGCAAATAAAACAAACAAAGTTAAACAAGTGAAACTTTCTCGTCTCCACACTTTATACTAAACATTGTCCTCAATGTTAGCAAATGAAAGACAAGAATAGTAAAAAGTAAAGAGTGAGAGAAGGCTTCTCTAAGTGACGCGCTAAGGTGATGGTGGAGCTTCGAGGTGGTGCAGATTTTTGTGGGTTGTAAATCTGGATTAACTGAAATACCCTCCCCACACTTGGTTTAAAATAATGGTCAAAATTACAACCATGCCACCCTGCTTGACTGCTGCTGGTTGACTCATCTTTAAAATTGGCTGTGTATTTACGCAGACGATGTAATCAGCCTGCTTTTTTTTGTTTTCAACCCATACTGTCCTATAAAATAATAAAAACCTCTCGACTAAGTGATATCCAACACAATGTTGGAACAAAATGCAAAAAGAAAATGTCAAAAAATAAGAAACCTGACAGAATTATGAACAACTAAAAATGAAAAAGTGAAAAATAAAATGAAATCAAACCTTGGGTTGCCTCCCAAGAAGCGCGTTTGTTTAACGTTGTTAGCCCGACACAGATCCCATTCAGTTATAAAAAGGTTCATTCAAAGAATTAACTTCGACAGAGTGGGGCTGAAATCCTTCATAAAATGGCTTCAAACGATGGCCATTCACCTTGAAAATCTTTTTCGCTTCCATACTTTGAATTACTGTGACCAAGAAAGGCCCAATCCACTTGGATCGTAATTTTCCTACAAAAAGTTTCAAAGTCGAATTAAATAGAAGTACCTTTTGTCCGAATTTAAACTTCTTCTCGGCAAGCTGCTTGTCATGAAAAGCTTTAGTTTTGGCCTTGTATGTAACAGCGTTGTGGAAAGCATGGTTCCGTAGTTCCTCCAATTCCTGAATCTGCAACTTCCTTTGTTGCCCAGCAGCATCAAAATTCATGTTACACTGCTTCACTGCCCAAAACGCTCGATGCTCAACTTCCACTGGCAGATGACAGGCCTTGCCATAAACAAGTCTGTAAGGAGACATATTTAATGATGTTTTGTAGGCAGTGCAGTAAGGACAAAGAGCATCGTCCAAGCGCTAGCTCCAGTCTTTCCTACTGAAATTCACAGTTTTCTCCAAAATACTCTTTACCTCTCGATTGGACAATTCCACCAACCTATTGGTTTGAGGATGGTAGGCCGTGGAGGTCCCGTGCATAACTCCATATTTCTTCAGCAATGTAACAAACACTCTGTTACAAAAATGAGTCTCGCGATCACTAATGATTACTTTCGGAGTGCCGAACCTTCGCACAATCTGGTTAGAACATATTTTCCATAAATATGGATCATCCCAAATGTAATACCTGGCATCATTCTTCAATTTATGGTGCTAGGAAGATGTGATACCATTTGGGTATCCATTCTGGGTGATGAAATTGACCAAATCCACGTACCGTGGGTTTCGACATGGCCATGTTGAAGTCATCGCTAATAACTGTTTATCAGGAAATTCCTCAATAACGATTGGATCATCTATAGAAGTGTTGTTCAGCCTACTCAGGTGATCTGTGACCAAGTTTTCTGCTCCTTTTTTATCTCTAACCTCAATATCAAATTCTTGCAACAAAAGAACCCATCGGATAAGTCTTGGCTTCGCATCCTTTTTGCTCATCAAGTACCAAAGAGTGGCATGATTTGAATACACTATCACCTTTGTACCAAGCGAGTATGATCGAAATTTCTCTAATGCGAAGACCACAGCAAACATCTCCTTCTCATTAGTAGAATAGTTTTGTTGAGCACTATCCAACGTCTTTGATGCATAATAGATCACATGAGGGTCACGGCCTACCCTCTGCGCAAAAACTGCTCTTATAGCATAGTTACTAGCATCGTACATGAGCTCGAAAGGGAGGCTCCAATCTAGTGGTTTGATAATAAGATCAGTAACTAGCTTTTCCTTCAAAATATCAAATGCCTTTCTGCAGTCTTCATCGAATTCAAATGGCGCATCTTTCTGTAAAAGGTTGCTCATTGGATGAGCTATCTTTGAAAAATATTTGATGAATCGCCTGTAAAAACCTACATGACAAAGAAAGGAGTGTACTTCCTGCACATTTGCGGGGTAAGGCAGCGAGCTAGTTACATCAATTTTTGATCTATCCACTTCAATGCCCCTAGCCGAAACTATATGTCCTAATATGATGCCTTGATTAACCATGAAATGACATTTTTCATAATTAAGCACAAGATTTTTTTCAATGCATCTTTTTAACACTTTCCTCAAATTTTCTAAACAAGATGTAAAGGAATCTCCGTAAACGGTAAAGTCATCCATGAAGACTTCAATAATTCCTCTGTGTAGTCAGAAAAGATACTTACCATACATCTCTAAAATGTCGTCGGAGCATTGCAAAGACCAAATGACATGCGTTTGTAAGTGAAAGTCCCAAACGGACAAGTAAACGTCATCTTTTCCTGATCTTCAGGTGCTACATGAATTTGGTGAAAGCCTGAGTAACTATCTAAACAACAATAATGAGAACGGCCTACAAGTCTCTCAAGCATCTGATCAATAAATGGTAAAGGAAAATGATCTTTAAGGGTAGCAGCATTTAATTTTCTATAATTAATACATACACGCCACCCATTTTGAACTCTAGTGGGTATTAATTCACCTTTTTCATTTTCAACAACAATAATGCCAGTTTTTTTAGGAACTACCTGTGTTGGACTTACCCACTTGCTATTTGAAATAGCATAGATCACGTCTGCAGCCAATAATTTTAGTATCTCTTTTTTTACAACCTCCATCATTGGTAGATTCAATCGAAGTTGAGGTTGTCTACTGGGTTTGCAATCATCCTCTAACAGGATTCGATGCATGCAAATGGTAAGGCTGATTCCCTTGATGTCTGCAATCGACCATCCAATAGCTTCTTTATTCTCCCTGAGGACACGGATAAGCTTCTCTTCCTCTAAGTCGCTCAACTGATTTGGAAACAATCATAGGTAATGTTTCAACCTCCCCTAAGAAGACATACTTGAGGTGCGCAGGTAATGCTTTAAGCTCCAATGTTGGCGGCTGAAGAATGAAGGGGAGTAATTTGTTGCTGTCAATCTTCAGTGACTGCTGTAACGTACCAGACCCAACCTGTAATGCCTACAAATCATGTACAGCGTGGACCATACCTCTCGGAACTACCCACTCAGTCTCGATTTCTGATAGCTTCGCAGGAGTAATGTTATCAGTTATCACAGCCTGTAAAAAATCATCAACACACAACTCGAGAACTTTCTCGATCTAGGGGTTAATATAATCAATAGCAAAAGCTGTACAATAATCAACAGGATGCTTAATGGTATTATTAATATTGAATGTAACTTTGGCACCATCAAACTCTATAGTTAAATTCCCCCCGTGAACATCAATTTTTGTCCTAGAAGTGCTAAAAAATGGGCGTCCTAACAACATCATCCTAGACGCAAGTGATCCCTCATCATCCATTTTCATCATATAAAAATTTGCAGGAAATACTAGATCATCTACCTACACTAAAACATCCTCCAACAATCCTTCGAGGTACCTAGTGGTGCGATCAGCTAATGTTAAAATCACACCACCTTGCTTTAATGGACTAGCATTCAATGTAGTATAAAATGACATAAGATTTATAGAAGCCCCTAAATCTAGCATAGCCCTATACCAACATTGCCAATTTTAGAAGGAATGGTAAACATAACTGGGTCCTTTTCCTTTATTTGTAGCCTTGCAACACTGCTGTGACATTCTCACTCATCGCCGCACATTGATTGCCTCTCATCTTGGTCATGCTAGTAAGACATTCTCACTCATCGCCGCACATTGATTATCTCTCATCTTGGTCATGTTAGGAACCAAGTCCTTCGGAAATTTGCAGTACCTTGGTGTTTGTCTAAGCAGCATGAGCAAAGGGATGTTGATTTCCACTAATTTCTTCTTCTTGGCTAACCTATGTGGGAATGGTGGACTTTCTAGATTAGCTGTCATGATTTCCTCAATTTCAGCTTCTTTTTCTGGCTTGATAGTTTTAACATGGTCATGTTGAAGTTTCTGCGATCCTCTAACACTTTCAATTTCTTTTCCGCTACGCAAGGTAATGGCATTGATATTCTTCCTAGGATTGGTAGTAGGTTGGGAGGGCAATTTCCCTTGATTCTGTGCAGCGGCCAATTGACTAATTTACTCCCTCAACTCTTGAAAATTTTTATTAGTTTGAGCTTGAAATTGGGCTGAATCAGTCTGAAACTGAACCAAACTCTGCAGTTGTGTATCGTTCGTCAATTGAGCCGTAGTCAACTGTGACATAAGATCCTCCAAGGTAGAAATTCAACCACCATAGTCAGGCCTCGGATGCTGCTGCTGAGGCTGACGCTGCTGACTACTCTCACTTTGCTGCCCATTCCCATATCTCAGATTGGGATGATCCCTCCATCCTGGGTTGTAAGTATTCGAATAAGGAACATTTTTTTTTCTCTGAGGCTGGTAATTATCATTGATTACATTGACGTTAGCTTCCACAGTATCAGCTTGCAGAGTCAGGCAAGCATCAGTAAAATGACCCTAAAATTCACAAATATGACAAATAGGGACTTGTGGTCCCTTAGTTACGGCATTTGCATTGACAATATTGGCATTGGAAGAATTAATAACTTGTCTTTCCAACAATTCAGTAATCTTTTCAAGTCTACTTTTGAGTTTAGAACCACTTACCTCATGGACAACGCGAGTGTGTGTCTCTGAACGATACTCGAATTGCTGAAGATTTGCGGCCATTGCTGCAATTAAGTTTCTGGCCTCCTAAGGTGTCTTGTTCACTATGACTCCCCCACTAGCAGCATCAAGGATCTTCCTATCATTTAGTAACATTCCATCATAGAAGTACTGAATAAAGAGCTACTCTGTAATTCCATGTTGAGGACAACTTGCGCAAAGCCTCTTGAATCTCTCATAATATTTATACATATTTTCTGTATCTCTTTGTCTGATGCCACAAATCTCTCTGCGCAAACTGGCAGCTCTGGACGCTGGGAAGTATTTTTTAAAAATAACTACGCCATATCAGGCTATTATCCACTGTCCCAGGAGGAAGATAATACAACCAATCTCTAGCTGCACCCTCTAGAGAAAAAGGGAAAGCACGCAGTTTCAATTGATCCTCTGTTATGCCTCTCAGTTTGAATCCAGAACATACCACATGAAAGTCCTTGAGATGTCTGTTCGGGTCATCAGAAGGTAACCCATGAAATTTCGACAAAGCCTGAATCAACCCAGCCTTCAACTCAAACCCATCATCTGCAGGCCGATACTGTATATATAGAGGTTGATCCTTTACTAGTGGTGTAAGCATATCACTTAGAGTTGCAGAAGCTCGATTTCTAGCTGGCTGTGTAGGTGGAATAGGTTGCTGATCTGCCATCGCTGCTTCTTCAAAATCTTCCAATAACTCAATCTCAAAGGCAGGCAAATTCTCAGTTTGGTCAGGCAAGACTTGCGCAAATGTAGAAGCTTGTCTCTTACGCAATTTAGTAGCTTTCCTGAGTTGTTTTGCGGCCTTATCTATCTCCGAATCGAACAATAAATCACCTGCAGAAACACAATGTCGCTTGCAAACAACTAGAGAAAAAAATGATACAAACAAAAACGTAAACACTGATCCCCAGCAACGGTGCCAAAATTTGATGGCGTGTTAAACCAGCAAAAATAAATTCCTACTCTAGAACACTTAAGCGAGTATAGTGGTGAATAGGGTCAAGCTACAGAGACCAATGTAGCAATTGTTTATTTGTGTGAAATCAAATAAAATAAATAAATAAATAAATAAAAATAAAATAAAAATAATTGATTTGGGGATGATTAATTTTAGAACACGAAATCACGCAAAAAGAAATTAAAAATAAAGATTGAAAACAATATAAAGAAAAGCCTAGCCAAGGTACTCCTCCGTTCGATACTGTAATTCGATCATAGACTCAAAAATATAAATTTCGTTCATTCTTATGGACAAAGTTATAGCAGACAGTGAATAACACATATCAACTAATCCATTCGTAATTATTTGATAACCCCAAGTAAAGCTCTGCAGATTATTACCCTAACCAATTAAACTATTCCCAAGTAAAGCTCTGCAGAATATAATCTATGGCCGTAATAGGCCTTTTTCTTAATCAACATAATCGGAAAAGCTGTAATCTATTTAGACTAATTATTTAATCTCATTAATTTCTTAACTGAAATTAATTCGCCACTTCGATAGACAACAATCACAGATTAACTAATCTATTCGGCAATTTATTACCAAGTCAATCAATTAATAGGCCTCATTAATCAACAAACCCGACAATAATAAATCGTTTAAAGCGCGGAGATTAAACAAACATAAAAGATAAACGAAAACAATTAAATTAAAAGAGTCTCACGAACTACATAAATCAAACGTAAGGTACCTTGTCTAGAATAAAAGGCTAGCCACGCATAGCAATATTAAAAGATAATATTGTTGAAGAAGTGTCATTCTCTTCTAACCATCCACTTAAACTACTGCTGCTATTATATTCTAATCCTAAAGTTGATTGTGAAAATCATCTCCTTCTTAAAGTGTTACTGCCGCCGTCTTTCTTAGTCAACCTCCCTAAGTGTTGCCGTTGTTTTCTTCTTTTCAAAAGTCCCCTCGCTGATTGTTAATCACGTTCTTCCTTTTCTCTAAAGTGAGTCCAAGCTAATTGTAAAACACGTCCTTTTCTCCACCAAATTGAGTCTCCAAGTCCTCTCTCCCAAAGTGCTACCGCTAATTGAGTCTAGGCTTTCTTTCTTTCATTAAACAAAGTGGGCCCCAATAATGGTCTAGGTCTTTCTCTCTTCAATAAATAAAGTGGGCCCCAATTAAAATATCAAAATAAAGCTCCCATGGGTTACAAGATAATTTGATTTCATCCAGCAAAAAGGGTTGTGTCATTTAGACCCAAATCTTAAGGTGATTAATTCAAAATTCGCAGGTAACAATCTGTCAACATCACGTCACCTTTAACATGGTCATGTTGAAATCCTTTTCAGTTTCAGATTAGCCAAATTCACTCCAAATCACATCACTTTGGTAGTTCATCACCTAGAGCATACAAAGACACGAATTACCATAGAAACATAAGCAAAACATCACATAAGCCTATCAAAAGAACATAAAACACAAACAATTAACATGCACAAATGTAAGTTATCAATGACTATAAACAAATCTTAAGGTCAGACACTTGATTATGTGAGAATTTATCTCTATCAACCTGTATTCTCCCATGGACAATTATATGTGGCTTTATCAAGAGCTCACACTTCTGAATTAGTTAAAGTTCTAATTATTCCGGAAACTTTTGAATCTTCAAAGTTTGATCAAAAGACAAGAAATATTGTATTCCATGAAATATTTCAATTATTCAAATTGTAAAATACAAAAAGTATATAAATTGCTTTATTCAAGTTCATATAATTTGATTTCATATAAAAAAACATTCTTTTCTGCTGATTAATTTATTAAACAAAATTTTCAGGATGGAAAAACATTCATTCATTAAGGAAATTTTACCCGGTGTTCAGTGGTGGTCATGCGAAATTATTGTGCAAGAAAAATAGCATATTATCGCATCACTTAACTCACCATAAAAAAGAAAAAAGTTTATCTTTGTTGATTATGAGGTATGACGACTACACTTTCTTCGTTCTAAATGTTTATTTATTTAAATTTAATTGTTAACAAGTTCTTTACTATTAACAAGGCTCACAAGTTGAAGGTATTATATTCAACAATGACATCCAAAAAATGAGACATATCCTAGAGCCGTGTAAAAAATATATTATTTGTAATGCCACTGTGAAGGCGATTCCACTTCAGTATCAAACTGAAGACTTACAAATACAGTGGATAATTACAAATCGTATTGTCATTGAACCTGTACTAGATGATTATGCCATCATCCCCTCCAAATTTAACTATACACCTTTCACTGTTCTTATCAATTGCATAAACCAGAAGGAAAAATCAGTTGGTTAGACCCTTAATTTATTTCTTTATACGATGTTGACTATTTCTTTCTATTATATTTAATGATATTTATATTTACCATGTGATAGATATTTTGGCTGTAGTTCTTCAAGTCTTAAATCAGAGAGAAATCAACAAAGATGGCAAACATTCAACTGTGCAAAAATTCGTTCTTGCCAACAAGTAGTAATATAAATTCTATGTTTTTCTTTATACGTCATAAAAACTCAAATAATTTCTGCTTATTTTTCTGACGTTTCTTTTTTTAGACAATAAACAATTATATTGTCAATGTGGAATTCTTTCGTTAGTGACGAGGGACAGCAAATGGCAAAATCCTTAAATTCTTATCTGATAATTGTGTGTTGCGGACTGAAAGTCAACTTCTATAACAATATTTTTATTTTTTCCCCATTACACTATTACATTTTATTACTTATCTTTCTATTTTATTTTTAGCTTACAATTGAAAAATTTTAGGTGTTGCATTGTCTACCGGGTTTGAATCAGCAATTCTTGTTGATCCACCAATCGAAGAAGTTGCAGAGCTTAAAATTGGCAATTCGTTATCTTTACTTCAATGAATAATCAAATTGTACACAAATTTTATAATATTTTCATGCTTTTATATTTATAATTATTATGTTTCAGGGCACGACAAAATAATAAGGAAATTAAAACCCTTATTAATCAACAAGCTTATTTGAGATATAATCATGATATATCTTTCAGATCGTATCAGAAAATAACAAAAATCATCTTTTTGAATTCTACCAATAAGATAAATACATTTTATATTCTCATAAACATTGCTTATTTGATGTTCACTTATTTAATAAAAATCTTATTATATATTTGCAGGCAACATAGATTAAAGCTAATATTTTCTTTCAACCCATCTTACAAAAGTACTAGTATATGGCATGTAAGAAATTCTTTCGTTCTATAACTGCTAATCATGGAGTTACATTCACTTGTAATTCTTGCCGAGAAGAACTTCCTGTTGAACCCAATTTCTCCTTTTTTTCCTTTTCTCTTTTCAATTTACTACCTTATTCTCATCGTGCACTTTATATGTGCAGAATTTTTTTTTCCAACATTTTAACGTTTTGTAATTGGAAGTCACGGTTGTAACATGCTAAATCACACCCGTGAGACCTTCAAGAGTGTGACTTGTAAGTCATCCCCGTCACATCTTCTTCACGGGCCTAACTTCTAACTCACACCTGTGACATCTACCCTCTTCACAAGTGTAACTTGTACACACACCATTGACAATTCTTCATTCGTGAAGTAGATCTCGTTGTTATACAACCTTCCAATATATCTTATTAACATATATATTCTAATTAACTTTTTATTGCGAATATAGATGCTGCTATGATATGGATTTGACTGAGGAAACGAGGACTAGCACAACATCTATTTTTGGCGAACTTACTGAAAAACTTCTCAACTTTATTGCAATTCGAGCTTTGGAATATTGCAACCAGGTTATACTTTTTTGACTTATTACAAATGCTATTTAATATAGCGATAATAAAGATATCTTTATTATATGGCCGAAAACTAACATTTTTACCGTTGCATGATAAGAATATGGAACTTCCTCTGAAAAAAGTGTACGCAAAATTAAAACACGAGACATTTCTTTTCCATATTAAACATGTACACATTCCCTCAGGGAATGAAAGACAACAGTTTACTGTTATGCATTACTGTGAAATAAATGGTGACGAATTAGAAAATGCTTCAACTTCCGCTAGAAAAGATAATCAAATCTCAACTGACGATGAAAATAACACTGCTGACATTACACCTATCCCAATTTCAGGTATTCGCCATTATTTATTTATTCAACTTAGTACTTGACCTTATTTATTAGTTCAATTTATTCGTTTTTGTCTTTATCCAAATACGTAAACTTTTTTCTGGCGTTGATTATATTGTCATCTTATCTATCTATTTACCATTTTTATAAAAAATACCCCGTATATTCTATAGCTAACATAGTTTGTTCTTCATAATTTTAGAAGATATTGTTGAATCTTCTTCTACAGTCAGACAATGTCTTCATAAAAGATTCAGTGACGATGAACCAGCAACCCAGTCAAGTGCAGATGTTAATAACAGTAACAAAAAACCTAAACTGTCATAGACTCTTTTTCTTACAGTAAAATAACCATGTAAGTTGTATATTTTTCATGTTTTTATTTCCTGCTTTCTTAAACTTCAAAACTCTCCATACCCGCATGATGGTTTTTTGTTGTTAAATCACAGCCGTCAATATTGTATTACTTGAATCATAAGGGTTTATTACTTCTTCTACCATATTACAGTTATCTTTATTAAACTCGTGGAAATTGATTAATTAATTATTCAAAATTTGTTCACATCTTAAGCTGAGCATTATGATTATATTTAATAATGAAATTTAAATCAACTAATAATATTTACATTAATTACATCCGTATTAAATATGAAGTTATATTTTGTTGATTAACCAATCCCTTATCTATAGTTAACTAATAGATCATGCTTAAATTAATTAATTATATTTTCTTTATATGTTAAATATATTATAATTAATCAATCAGTTAATTATGTTATAATTAATCAACTAATTAGAAAAATCTTAAATGATTAATTATTTATTTGATGAACAATTTTAAAAAATCACGTTGATGTTAATTACCCAGTAACAAAAAAGACAATAACAAGCATGGTTGTGGACGCCAGTGAATATTAAGTCGTACACGATGCTATTGGAGCTATATATATATATATATATGCTCAGACATGAGTTAGAAATCGTGGATAAAGCAAATGCTGTTTCGTAAAAATTAAAGCTTCAGAACAGTTGATGTTAATATTTACTATATATTTTACCCATTATTAATTACTATAAACTAATATTTAGTATATATATACATACTCGGAATATATATGGTTTAATGATCACGGCTGTTACTTCGTTTTAAATAAATAAATTAATATGTAAAATATGATTCATTTGTTGATTACATATATGCTAAACATGAACTCGTACTGTTTAATCAATTAATTATATTTTAATGCATCAATTATTTAATTATACATTAATTGTGATTAATTATAGCTGAATCAAGTTAACAGTTAATCATGGATAATAAATTTATAGATACTTTATCTTTTATTAAACCGGTTAATTTATGATATCTTAATTATTATTAACCTTAGCCCAAATATTTAATTGCTTTATTCATTATTTGTGTTTTAATTAATTAGTTATATTTTAATATGTGTTAACTACGTTGTAATAACAAATAATTACAAAATAATTATTTAATTCATATACTAAATTATAATCATTTGATTGGTTAATTATGATATATTATGTACATATGCACGCCGTGATTAGTAATAATAATAATAATGCCTAACCAAGACAATTTTTGAACGAGTTTAGTCAGATGTGCAAGAGTTACGGGAGTTGTGAATGCACGGGCGTGCATTCAAAATACACACCCATGCATTCACTATATATATATATATATATATATATATAACACAATTATAACTAAATTAATAATAATAATAAAATTATGTTATGAAAGAATTAATAATATATATATATATATTAATAATAAATTGTGACTGATATATACTTAATTATAAAATAATTAATTAATTAATAATTAATAGTGGTTATTAAAATATAATTTTATTTTTAAATATATACATTCGAAAATTTAAATATTTATAAATTTATTACTAATTTTAATATTATCTGACATTTATTTATACATTAAAATTATATAATAATATAAATTATTACAATAAATAATGTTACATTTAAAGGGCCAACAAATTAGTCATGAATGTACACCCGTGTATTTATAGGTTTAAAAAAAATTTTAGCCATGGAAATGGTCTGTCGCGATCTTGCTTCGTAATGATTACAACTTTTTAAGAACAGTGGTAAAGTCGCAATCGTAACTTTTAAGAAATTCTAGCATTGTCACGATTGCGATTTCCCAGTCACAGACCCTCACTTCAAATCACCATAACTTTCAATCCAGAAATCCAAAAATTACAACCTTTATCTCATTAAAAAGCTAAGAGAAAGATTTACAACTTTCATGAGGACCGTTGTGCTCAATTCTACCTAGATCAATACAGTTTAATCATTAAAGTTTCAGACCATACTCTCATCCCCTTATCCTCTTATTTTATCTATTATATCAATATGGACAATCACGACTTCCCAGTCGCATACCCTTATTTCAAATCACCATAACTTTATTAACTTAATTTAATAATCATGCATATCTATCTAATAAATGGGAAAACAAACAAACAAGACACAACGAAATGAAGGACAAAGATGAAAACGCAAAGAAAATTAAGGTAACAACGAATAAAAAGGGAAAGGTTATGAAAACTGATACTAAGATGTGGGTGGAGGCCATCCAAATGGAGCATTCAAATTGATCATGAAGGTTCGAATCTCAACGACACTACCTTCAATGTTCTGCAGCCTCTCTTTTGTTTGTCCTTTAAATGCTATCAATTGATTACTTAGTTGTTGATACTCGACGGAAGCATATCTCTCTCTTTGTTGCGTATGTTGGGGTTATTGTTGGGGTTGGGGATGTGGAACATCATCTTGTTCTAAAGTTTCTATTTCTATTCTGCAACTCGAGTTGGCCTACTGCTCGAACCTTCCCCATCTCATCATATATAAGAACATAGCGATCGTCTTGCCACCTGATAACTTTCATTGACACCAAAGAATTCAAGTCCAATGTTGGCTTTCCCAAAACTAGCTGCATCGCATTGCATTTTCCCTCTGTTAGAAAGTCGAGACATTTTGCAATTTCGGTCACAAATGCCCCAACAACTATTTTTCTTCTACTAGATTTAGCCACTTTATGTAAATGCACTATCAGCCAATAATCAGCATTAAAGGGCCTCACATTTACCATGCACCATAAAAAAAATAATTCACTTTTAGAAACTGCCCCATTGCTATCACCTATACTGAATAGTATACAACTTATAAACCGATAGAGATAACGAAGGGCATAGTCAATGATAGCAAATGCTTTAGATTGACTAGCAACAAACACTTTATTAGAATTGGTCAATTGTAACCAACATTTCGTAGTGTCAAATTCCTCAGGATATTTATAGAAACTAGTATTTGGAAAGCCAAATAGAACATTAACTTCTGTTACATTTAGTTGATATTATACATTCATTAATCAAAATTTAAGACTTAACTCAAAAGTTGCCTTTATTAATTCTAAATTGGTGAGAAATTCTAATGTCAATTATACATATGAATTTTCTCTCCATTTAGAAAAATTTCCCTAACCTACATTTCGGAGTAACTCCTGCACTCGGTCAAATATTCCTAATTCAATAACTACTTCAGAATCTAGAAATCTATTCAGAATAATTTTTCAATTCTTAAGAATAGCATTCCTTTTTTGATGCTCTCCACTTTGAAATATGAGGCACGACAAACTTGAAGTAGGCTCTTCTGCTGACAAAGAGGGAACTCTAGGTTGTTTCATTCTCAGAGGCATAGCTGGTTCTGTAGGTAAAGGCATCGTTTTTGTTTCTAATAACTTGTGTTAGATATATGTTAAATATATCTATTTTATTTTATTTTGGCATATTTCTTTGAATTGGCATATTTTGTGCTATCTTGGATTTAAAAAGCTGGTTGGATAATCTTCTAGTTGAAAAAGAATCCAACATTACATTGGAGTCTATTATCAAGATGATATTAGAATTGTATTATTATTGGATTTGCATGGTTGAATAAAAGTGGTGATTACTTGTTGAAGTTGGACTCTTATTATATGATGGACTTATGTATATCGTGAATCTATGGTAGAAGTCCATCTTAGATGTGTGGGTGTGGCATTTTAGAAAACATCTCTAATTAACCAACCAGGGTGAATCTCTTTGAAGTTTGTGAGGTAAGCGTGCAACAGTTAGAGTGTGCGACACTTGAAGATGATATGCGTGTTGGCAATTGGTTGTTAGTTGAGCATGTCTTCATATATATAGCTGAAGGATTGATGTGTGTGAATCATACACAGCAGGTGAAAAAGAATAAGGAGTCGTGCGTGTGTGAGATGTGCAAAAACCAAGTTGATGTGTGTGGATGGAAGACAACAGGTGTGCTCTATCTCTAACATGAGTGTGTGTCAAAGTGAAGGACGTGATTGTGTTACATTAATTAAAAAGGTGAAGATGGCATGTGTTTGTAGCTTTTAACGAAAGGAGCATGTATGTGCGCAGCATGAGTTAATTGTGGATTTAAACAGATATTGCGGTGTGTGCATGTCTAATTGGAACCTATGGTGAAGAGGAGTTGAAAAACCAAAAGGAGTTAATTGTTTCGCAAACTTTTCCGTAAACTCCTTTAACACGGATAGAAATTAAAACACGCAAAACCAAAATAATAAAAACACTAAAAATTTGGTAACGCAGTTCTGTACACCTTGCCTATGTCTACAGGGCCCTCACCCAGCTTAATAACTTCCATCGAAGTTTAATAGATTTACCCAAGGCTTTATTGAGCTGACACCACTTAACCCTTGACACTATCTCTCAACCTCACTTCCTGTGAAAGAGTTTTACACCCAATAGTACGACCGCCTCGTACTAACCTCAACAGAGGATTTTCTCAATCAACTCAATAGTACGACTGTCTCGTACTAACCTCAACAGAGGATTTTCTCAACAGTATTTGTTAATAATGATAAGAAATAAAGAACTTAAGTGATCAATCAACTAAGAACAAAATAATAATACACTTGAGAAAAAGAAGACAACTTCTCGAAAGGTTAAGCTCCACTGAATTGAATCTGGAAATCGTCGCAACAATAATAGAAAAGCAGTCCACCCAAGAACCACTTCACAAAGCTGAACTTGTAGCTTAAGCAACACCCCACAAAATCACGCACACCATACACTTCAGCTGTTAACGTAAGTTAATCGTCACGCGGTCACACGAAAAACTTCCAACCAAAGAACCAATGCATAAAAAGAGACATATCTTTAGACAAAACGAAACTGCAACATCAACACGTGCTCACACAAGATGCATTATTCAGCTGATTTCCTCATGTGCACAGTCATCAAATATTTTCGATCATAGACACGTTATTCACTGTGTTGATTAAAAACCACTAAACCTTTTTTAAACTATCTCTCACATACGCATCTTTCTTTGGTTTCTGCACCATATAACTTAGTTTTATTCACTATCATGTTTCAATAGACTTCAATACTAACTAGGAAAAGTCCACGTGTATTCATAAACTTCAAGGAATCTACTATAAATGGGTGATCTAAACAGTATGCATATTTAAAAAGGACTTATACAATGATTAGGATATATGCACAACACCCACTGTAGAGATTCCACCAAAGATCATGTAAGCTTCCTTATATATATATATAATTAATGCCCACTACTCTCTTTATTAAGCCAACACCAAATCCATTCCTACTACACCACTTCAGCTATAACTCTATCCAATTACCAACTTGTCCATCAGTAAAACAATTCCAATATCAACATGATAATAGACTCTACTCTAAGATAGGATTCTTTTTCAACTAGAAGATTGTTCATATGGCTTTTGAATCCAAGTCATTATCCAATTAATATCTTATATGTCCAATTAATAAATAATGCCAAAACATATATCCTAACAATCTCCCCCTTTTTAGCATTGTTTGTCTCAAATATGAAACTCCACATAAATAATCATAATTGGACATATAAAGATGAAATTCATAATGCTCCCTCGTAATCAAACATCAAGTTCCAAAGAACACCAATCATCAAAATTTCTCCCCCTTGGGACAAAAAGATGCCAAAAAGCTAGACGAATAGTCACACATATACCTTAAAATCTTCCCCTAAATGAAATATTCACCATAAACAATCTGATGTCTCCCCCTTGGGACAAAACAGTATCAAAATGCATAATCATGATGATCAACCTTAGATGCAATAGAAGATTCATAAGCATGCCAATATGAAAATTTACCACCATTCAAAAGACTAACAGATATGCTCGAAAGAGAGAGAGATACCCGAAAGAGATCCATACTGATGAGAGACCTAAAGAGTCTTTGGTGGAGCCAAATAGAAGTCACAATGCAAAGTAATAAAAAGATGAGTCGACAACGGCAACATAAAATTAAAGAACTAAAAAAATCTTTTTTTGTTTTCTTTTTTTATTTTTAACAACACAAAAAAATACTTCAAAATGGTAAAGCACAATGTCCCTGTGCCCTCAAAGAATCTCAAACTTGGAGTTTTTCTTTGGATCGAATGAAGATGTATAACACAAATAGCCTGCAAGTTCTCGATAATCAACCTTTTTTCTTTCTATTATTTTTCTTCTTTCTCTCACATCTCTAATAACATTTTCTACTGGATGATTTCTTCGGATTTGAGATGAAGAATCTCTGTTCAAAGCAGCTGCCATTGTTTTGGTTGGTTCATCATCCAAAGTAACTGAAAATTCTTTAGTTCGTGCAGTTACTTCCTCAGTAGTAACTAAATGCAAATAAGTTTTTGCAGTTACTTCCTTAGCAATAACTAACTGTAAATCTGGGCATTTTCTTATTTTTCCTTCACTATGTTTTCGTGCTTGTACTTGACCCTTTCTAATCCAAGCATGCTTCAATACCATAGGATGCTATTGGAAATTTAATGGAGAGTGTCTAGATTTTTTATTTTGACCCCTTTAAAACATAATTTGTAACATCTTGTAGCATCTCGGCCTTATGTGCCTGATAACTCCACAAAAATGACACGTCGGTACAAATCTTCAATTCTTTCTCGATGTTTCTTCTTCTTAGATAGATCTGGACATATTATTTTTGTCTTCATTAACTTTAGAGCACTCATCCTTATAGCCAATGCCTCGAAGATTCCCTTTAACCTTACCAGTTTCTATCAATTTATCTAGTTTTTCCATGCCTCCATTCAACATTTTCAATCCCTTTTCAGTACTTACTAACTTCATTCTAACTTCACCAAGCTCATTCGACATCAATATCAACTTCTTTTCTAACTCTTGTATGGTGTTCTTCATGGAAAGATTCTCTTCCTTCAATCTTTCATTATTTCTACACATTTTCACCCACTTTTCATATATAGCCTTGTAATCCTCGTAACTATTTCCTTTTTTATCATCTAGGCCACTTCCATCACTGTCATAATAATCTGATAATAGGTCTTAAGATGAGTTGTTTTTGAAATTTTTTGATTTTCCCTCTTTTCCGACTTCAATTACTTCCTTCTCGGT
The DNA here is from genome assembly GCA_027575705.1 of Erythroxylum echinodendron. Classification (NCBI taxonomy): domain Eukaryota; kingdom Viridiplantae; phylum Streptophyta; class Magnoliopsida; order Malpighiales; family Erythroxylaceae; genus Erythroxylum; species Erythroxylum echinodendron. The sequence goes on from JANZXR010000008.1 coordinate 16,928,955, forward strand.
TACTGTTAAGCAAGTAACTGGACTTTTGCTATGTAAAGCAACCAACGTAGCACTATTCGTTATTTCTTCTTCACTACCATACTCACTCTTGGAATCATTCTCAATCCAGATGCTTATGAAAGATTTTTCTTTTCTCTTCTTCAAAGTATTAGCACATTCAAATTCAATGTGTCCGAAACCTTGACATTCATAACATTGGATTCTCCTTGCCTTCCGTTCACCCTTTTGTGTTTTGACTTGTTGTCTTGAATTGTTACTCGATGAATTTCTACCAAATTGTCTAAAATCAGATATGTCCTTCTTCATTCTTTTCAACCATTTACTACAATTTTGTGTGAGTAGTACTAAGTCTTCGTTTTCATCTTCCACATCATTCACACTTTTTCTAGTTTCCACCTATGGTGCCTCTCTTGTAGCAATGTTCGCGAAACTAAGATCTGCACTAACTTGCTACCAAGTTCTAAATCGGTGACCTTTCTCTGATACCAATTGAAAAAACAAAGTGGGTTAATTATTTCGCAAACTTTTCTGTAAACTCCTTTAACACGGACAAAAATTAAAACATGCAAAACAAAAATAATAATAACACCAAAAATTTGGTAATGCAGTTCGGCACACCTTGCCTATGTCTACGGGCCCTCACCTAGCTTAATAACTTTCACTGAAGTACAATAGATTTACCCAAGGCATTACTGAGCCGACACCACTCAACCCTTGACACTATCTTTTAACCTTACTTCCTGTGAAAGAATTTCACACCAATAGTATGACCGCCTCGTACTAACCTCGATAGAGGATTTTCTCAATCAACCCAATAGTACGACCGCTTTGTACTAACCTCAACAGAGGATTTTCTCAACAGTATTTGATAATAAAGATAAGAAATAAAGAACTCAAGTGATCAATCAACTATGAACAAAATAATAATACACTTGAGAAAAAGAAGACAACTTCCCGAAAGGTTAAGCTCTACTGAATTGAATCTGGAAATCGTCGCAACAATAATAGAAAGCAGTCCACCTAAGAACCATTTCACAAAGCTGAACGTGTAGCTTAAGCAACACCCCACAAAATCACGCACACCATACACTTTAGCTGTTAACGTAATTTAATCTTCACGTGGTCACATAAAAAACTTCCAGCCAAAGAACCAACGCATAAAAAGAGACATATCTTCAGATACATGATACTACAACATCAACACATGCTCACACAAGATGTATTATTCAACTGATTTCCTCATGTACACAGTCATCAAAAATTTTTGATCATAGACACGTTATTCATTGTGTTGATTAAAAACCACTGAACCTTTTTCAAACTCTCTCTTACATACGCATCTTTCTTCGGTTGCCGCACCATACAACTTAGTTTTATTCACTATCATGTTTCAATAGACTTCAATACCAACTAGGAAAAGTCCACGTGTATTGATAAACTTCAAGGAATCCACCATAAATGGGAGATCTAAACAATATGCATATTTAAAAAGGACTTCTACAATGATTAGGATATGTGCACAACACCCACTATAGAGATTCCACCAAAGATCACGTAACCTTCCTTATATGTATATATAATTAATGCCCACTACTCTCTTCATTAAGCCAACACCAAATCCATTCCTACTACACCACTTCAACTATAACTCTATCCAATTACCAACTTGTCTAGCAATAAAACAATTCCAATATCAACATGATAATAGACTCTAATCTAAGATATGATTCTTTTTCAACTAAAAAATTATTCATATGGCTTTTGAATCCAAGTCATTATCCAATTAATATCTTATATGTCCAATTAATAAATAATGCCAAAACATATATCCTAATAGGAGTTAATATATTACGTTGTGGATGTGCTCCGAGGAAAAGTGAGCTTCTCTGTGTTTGTGTTACTTCTCTACGTTTGTGTTGCTTCAGTGTTTTCCTTTAAAGGATGATGATTCCGTTAAGCTGGGCTGAATAGTTTTGTGCTACATTTCTTTTATGTGTTGTCGTTGATCGGATATTTTTGCAGCTATGATTTCTGTAGAAGTTTTCGTGACTTGATTATGAGTTCTGCGTGAATCAGCCTATTATTGTTAGGACGACTTCCATAAAATATATTTTAGTAAAGCAGAACTCATCGGGAAGTTGTTCTTTTTATCTCAAGTGTATTATTTTGTTCTTAGTTGATTGATCACTTGAGTTGTTTATTCTTATCTTTATTATCAAACATTGTTGAGAAAATCCTCTGTTGAGGTTAGTACAAGGCAATCGTACTATTGGGTTGATTGAGAAAATCCTCTATTGAGTTTAGTAAGAGGCGGTCGTACTATTGGGTGTGAAATTCTTTCACGGGAAGTGAGGTTGAGTGATATTGTTAAGGGTTGAGTAGTGTCGGCTCAGTAAAGCATTGGGTAAATCTATTGTGCTTCGGTGAAAGTGATTAAACTAGGTGAGGGCCTTGTAGACATAAGCAAGTAGTGCTGAACTACGTTATCAAATTTTTAGTGTTTTTATTATTTCAGTTTTGCTTATTTTTATTTTGTTGGTGCCAAAGAAATTTACGAAAAGTTTGCGAAAACTACTACCCCCTACGATTTTTCAATTGGTATCAGAGCAAGGTTATCGATTCAAAACTTAGTAGCAAGTTGGTGCAGATCCTAGTTTTGCGAACATGACCATAAGAGGAGCATGGCCATAAGAGAAGGAGCATCAATTATCAGGCCATCGCTGTTGGACAGCTCCAATTATCCTGCATGGAAATCATAAATGAGGGTCTTTATTTAGGCATAGGAACAAGAGCATGGAACTTGGTAGTACACGGCTAGACACATCCGATGATTACTGACGATAAAGGAGAGACAATTCTAAAAGATCCATCCGAATGGACAAGAGCCGAAGAAGAAAGAGCACTTAGAAACTCACAAGCTTTGTATACAATTTTTAGTGCTGTTGATGAAGGATGCTTCTTAATGATATCAGCCTTTGAATTAGCTAAAGAAGCGTCAGATATGTTGCAGACTATTTATGAAGGGTGAAAATCTGTTGTAGTGTCAAAGCTACAGATACTAGCTGTGCAGTTTGAATAACTGAAGATGGATGAGAATGAGACTATTGGGGACTTTCATGAAAGATTGTGTGATATAACGAATCAGGCACATCAACTCGGAAAGAAATATTCCAATTTGAAACTAGTCAAGAAGATGTTGAGATCACTTCCTCCCAGATTTATTCTAAAAATTGTAGCAATCGAGGAGGCTCATGACATCAATGATTTGTCATTGGAGAAGGTAATTGGAATTCTTACAAATTTCGAAATGAATTTGTTGAGGGAC
>JANZXR010000008.1:16937591-16962208 GCA_027575705.1 Erythroxylum echinodendron
TTGTGTGTGTAAAATTGAATTGGAGAGGGTTATAGTGATTTTCCAATTTTTAGAGAATTATAGGAATTTTTCGGGAAACACCACATGTCATATTCAGTTCATTTATCTCTCAATCTCTAATCCATTTGTCACCCAATTTTCTATGTCATTTGTCATAAATCCTAATTCCATGTGTCATTTATTTCTACTACCATTTTTCAGTTGTTTATATTACCATTTATCAATTTATCTTACCACTTGACATTTTTCCTAGTCCAAAAAAACCCATAATTTCATAAATCTCCCAATTTTAACAAATAAATTTCAAATTAATAATTAAAACCATCAGAAAGAAGTTCAAGATATAACAAATCGCAATTCACATCATAATCGTTTTAAATCGTTCATACCCCGAAAATATGTCAATTGAGTGCATATATAATATTTGCAATGTGTACAAAAATCAAAATTCATGTGTGTACGTGAATAATATGCACATGAATACAATGCATCTCTTAATTTTCTCAACACAATTTCTCATAAATAGTGGTCTAGGGTCCTTAGTATGGGAAAATGGGATATTATAGACGTTAACCCTGAAACACTTGCAAACACATCAAGTACTTCAAAAATATAATACTTGAGCTCAAACACTTATACTAACCTATAAAACACTTAAAACATAAATAATTAACAAATTAACACAATTTTAACCTAAACTTATACTAAATGATTGAATTAATAACTAAACACATATCAAACTATGCCCTAAAAACGATGTAATTTGCACTTATCAACACTCATAGATAGAGAGGAAATAGAAAAAAAAAGGAAGAAGAGAGAATAGAGAGAGTCGGTGAAGAAAAGAGAAACATGACAGACAGATGGAAGCAGAAATAAGCCTTCGATAATCAAATGAGAACAAGCTGAACTAGAAGACGAGAGCTAATGCGAGAAGCTTGAGAGGGGAAGAAGACCACCGAACCTCACTTGCCTAATCTCTATTTGTTTACTTTATCTATCATCTATCACATTGTTTCTTATTATTTACTGGACTTGTTACTTTATAGCTTAGTTGACTGTTACTTGTTTTCTTTTCATAGTTAATATGGTTATTTAATTGGTTTATTGCTTGAAAACTTTTCTTATACTGACAAAGATAGGAGCTAAGTATTTAAGAATGATGAATGAAATTTATTTTATGATGGGCTGAATCTTTTTCTTAAGGATTAATGTAGCTATTTTAATAAACTATGTATAAATTAGTAATGATTTATTTGTCTTATCAATTGCTATGGTTTCTAAGATGAATTGGTGTAATGGAATGGCCAAACCTTGCATCATTTAAGTATTAAATAAAGGATCAAGAGAAGAAGTTTAATATGTAACGAGAAACCTATTGACACTTAGGTTAAAAACTAGAAATATATTAACTTAAGTGGTAATTAGTCGTCAAGTTTTCATAATTAATTTGGATAATAACTTATTGAATACAAAAGTTAAAATAGTTCATTATTTAAGTTAATTTATAACCTAATTGTTAATTTTAGTAAGATAATTATCCAATCATTTTTCTTAATCATGTATAGGTTATTAAATTAGCAAAATTAACTCTCAAAAGTCTTTCATTTCGTTTAATCTATTTGTCTTTGCTTCTAGTTGAATCATTCACTTTTTAGCTTAATTTTGTGATTTCCTTTAAAGCCTTCACTCAACAAATCAAGATAGATTGTTTAGGGTTGTATATGTTTTTATTTTTTCAAAACTAATTTAAGTGAATTAATTTCACTTTCGTGGGAGACATCCTTGGCTAATCAACTACAACTACCTCATAAACCTGAAAGTAGGATAACCTAGGTATTTCTAGAACTTATTTAGGTGTAACAATAATGTTTCAGTCTCTAATTATTGATAAGAGATGATTTTATTCCTAAGATCTGTCATTTATATTGGAGGGAAATATTTGGCTAGAAATTTTTCAACCAAACAATTCCATATGGTGATAGATCTATTTAAAATGAATTTAACCATCGTTTAACTTGGTCTGTCAATCTGAAATGGAGAAAACTTAATCTAATGGAATCTTTAAAACTTTATTAAGATTGAATGTATTGTAGATCTCTAAAAAATTATAATATTCACATTTGGATCCTCATCAAATAGCCCCTCAAATTGTACAAAATTTTAAACCATCCAAATCATGTTGGGCTTTATGTCAAAGTTATTAACCTACACTCTTGGTTTAATAATGCTAAATTCTATCCTTATAAGTGACAGTCTAACATAGTCCCCTATACAATGATGTTGTAATAGCTTGTTTTCCATACTAAGGGTTAGAACCTTAGACTATTACACATGAGTAATATCACTGAGAATTTATGGAATGCATTTCATTTACATATATAATATTCACATGCACATATGAATCATGATTTAGGGAAACATTGCAAAGATAGTATGTGTACTCAATTGACATATTATGGGGTATGAAAGGTTTAAAATGATTATGATATAAATTGTGAATTGTTATGTCTTGAATTTTGATTTGATTGATTACAATTGGTAATTTGGAATTAATTGTTAAAATTGGAAAATTGATGAATTAAAATGTATATTTAGAATAGGAAAAATGCTAAGTGGCAAGACAAATTGACACATGAAAAATTAGGATGACTAAGCCTACAAAATAAATGAAAAATGGCATAGATAAATGAGTGACATTTGGAATGGGTAATTAACTAACAAATGGTAGCAATTATTGAGTGAAAAATGGACTAGTAACTAGGTTACAAATGGTAGCTTATGGAGGGGATAAATGGCTTACATGCCTAATGACATATGTCATTCAAATATGGATACACCTTGCACCTAATTGAATTAAGCTAATGTAGCAAAGGTTTATGCTAGAACATTCGCCATCTTCTTCTTTTCTCTCCACTAAAGTTTTCTTCTAACTTACATTTATATTTTAGTTTAAGCCTAGCTAAATTTCCATACCAAATCCATACATTTACCCTTCACAAGATGCCTAAAGAACCAGCTTATTGTTGTCTTTTATCCCTTACCAAAAACTAACTTATTTCCACCTTGAATTTATGATGGTCTTGCTTGCATAGAGAGCCAGGTTAACTTGATGTATTGAGGTGGAATTTGAGCTTAACAAGTAAGTAGAAATTTGATAATTATGGAATGTTTTAATAGAATGATAATGATGATTGAATTGGGATGGATTGCATATGATGTTGACGATTAAGTGTGTTGGAATATAATGGATGAACTTGGATACTTTTATGCTTTGTTCTTAATGAATAAAAAACCATGGGTTATAGGATAATATATGGGTGAATTGGATTGGGATTTGAAGTATAATAAAGGTGAATTTATGCTAAAGAAATGTGTTAGTATAGTGTTCTTGAATTGGGAAAGAACTAGGACTATATCATGATAGTGAATGATAGTTTTTGTTTTAGTTTTAGAAGCATGATAGGCAATAATTTATGAACTTCCAATTAAATAATTTTGAGTTGGAATTGGAGATGATATTGATGAGGAGATGGAGTATAATTAAGGTATAATTGAGGTGTAATTGATGGACTATTAGAAGATGCTTTGAATTTGGTATAAAGATGTTAAAATTTGGAAAATTTTTTGAAGGAAATGGATGGAGCACTTTTGGTTAACTCATCCCATGATCGTGGGCAATGCTTTGGAAATGAAATTTACTATTTTGTGTGATGGTTGAACCAACTATGGATAAGTTACTTTACTTTAGTGTATTTGGACTTGATTGAGGCTTAAAATGAACCTAGTTTCATATTGGATAAGTTGGTTAAGTGTTTGATAAGTTTAGGTTGTTAATTGATGTTATAACTTAAAGGAATGGATTTTTTGATATCAATGTATCTAAAATCTGGAATTTATGAGTGTTAAAGGAATGAAGGTGTTCTTATGAATACAAATGTGATCTAAAGGATATGAGTAATGTGAACAAGGTAAGAATAAATGAGAATTGGGAAATTTTGTGAATATTTATAATGCTAGAAAAGGGTTTGTGAATGAATGCTTGATGAATTTAGAACAATTAAGTTTACTTAAGGTATAAAACTAATTACAAACTAGATTTATACATGCTAGGGTGTTTGAACGGTCAAGACTCATGAATAAGGATACATTGTAATGCCCCTTTACTGTAGGGTACACACCGGGATGCCTAGAGGTCATTCCGGTATATACCCTATGATAAGGGTGAGCTACGTTCGATCGCTACATTCACTTTACAAGGCATCATATCATTACTCATTTATAAAGCATCATAAGAAAATCATGATATTTTAAAACTAATTTTTTTCCTCATTTCATTTCACAAAACTGAAAGTCTACATTGTATCTTTCAACTCTTACTACATATACATCATCAAAACCTAGGAAAAAAGTACTACATGAAAGAGGAAAACATACAAAGTCTATCTAATTTGTCCAAAAATCTCGGTTAATCGATCTTTGATCCATGACTTCTCTTTCCAAATCATAATCTACACGGCTGGTAGAGCTTCTCAATAGCTGAAGTCATCTCTCAGTCCTGAAAAGACAACTTTGCAATTTTGTTGAGTTTTGCGAACTCAATGAGGTAACCATAATCGATGGTTCACTCAATTCATGCAACACAATAGTTCACATAACACATATTTCATAAAAATTATACTTTACATCAGTACCACATTTTCACTTAAGCATAGGTAAATTGCATTTCAATCAATTAAACATACTTAAGCAAATGCATATGAAATGCTCATGAGACTCTTTTCCAATTATTATGTTGTTGTGACCGAGTGCCTGAACTGTTCCGTATCCATTTTAGATACCATGCTCATTGCTAACTGTCCCTTATCTGATGAGGATATAAGGCTCATTTTATATAGTGAACCTTAGGCTCTTAATCACTTTCTGAGCTCAAGGCTCTTTTTCACACTTTGAGCTTTAAGCTCTGATCGATGGCGACTCTTGTCACAACTGCCATCATCTGCTTATACATTCATGCATGGAATGCATCTATCACAATCATTCATATTATGAATCACATAGTTCTGCACATTCACATACAAGAAGCACTTCAATATCTTAATCCAATATCACAATCATCAGACCTTCATTGTCCGGAATCAACAATCAAGCCACATTCATTCAATCATTTCAAGACAGAATTTAGGCAAACAAGTAATTAAGTGAGACCATCTAGGTTACTCACCAGTTGCTCCCGAAGCTAATGCTTTGAAGTTTCGACAATTTATGAAGGTTGACATTCCCCTTGCTCCTCTATATCAAACACCATACATATATATCACAATTTGCAAAATTATGAGTGTTCAATAATGCACATGTCTGAAATGAATTATGTACAATGCATGTACATGACAACCCCAGGTATCTTCCCATAAATTTCATCACAAAATCATTTTCATATCAAAACTCATCTAAGTACAATTTATACTCAGGATTATGCCTAACTAAAACCATTAAAATCACAATTGATTTCCCATTGGCTTACTTTCAGATTTTTCCACGACACTCTATTAGTTCTACTGTTCACATTCAATTAGAAGGCAAAACTGATGTAATTTGGTCATACTATCTTCTATAAAAGTGTTCCTCTATGTCTTACCTTTCCATTGACACCAAAATCACTCAATTTGGTTCAGAAATTTGGAAGATACAGCCCCAACATTATTAGTTTGTCACAATCAAAAATAGTGTACTACATACAATTGCCATCTAGAAATTCAATATCTTAGAGAAAGAATCAAAATTAGAATTCTTGACACAATTTGTAACCCTATATCTCTAGTTTACTTCAAATTAAAAAGCGTCTGATTTGTAATCCTATAAATCCAGATATAATCAAAATATCGATGGTGTTCAGGAAGAAAATCCTATTTCACTGTTCCAACAGATTCCACACTTTTATTTGTTCAATATTTCTTAATTCAATTCAGAATACTTCAAAAGTTTATAGATGGATAGAACATTGTGTTAGGAATCTATTGGTTTAAGAATCAGATCATTTAGGGATCTAGAGAAGACGTTATGGTGATATAAGTAGGAAGTAGACGAAGCAGAAAGTAGACTAAGCAGAAAGTAGACTAAGCGGAAAGTAGATGAAGTAGAAGGTAGACGAAGCAGAAAGTAGACGAAGCAGAAAGTAGAATAAGCATAAGTAGACGAAGTAGACAGTTGACTAAGCAGAAAGTAGACGAAGCAGAAAATATACTAGTAGAAAGAGACTAAGCAGAAAGTAAGCGAAGAAAAAATAGACTAAGCAGAAAGTAGGCGAAGCAGAAAGGAGACTAAGCAGAAAGGAGACTAAGTAGAAAGTAGACTAAGCAGAAAGTAGACAAAGTAGAAAGTAGATGAAGCTGAAAGTAGACTAAGCAGAAAGTAGATTAAGCAGAAAGTAGACTAAGCAAAAAGTAGACTAAGCACAAAAGTAGACAAAGCAGAAAATAGACTAAGACGATAATATCTATACTCCTTAACTCAAAAACCTTTTTCTTGAACATCTCTTAGTCTTCATCAACTCTCGTACAAAAACCTATATATTCATACATGCTCAGTGAAGAAACAGAGCATATCACCTTTCCATATCTAACTCTCTACACTAATCCTATACATCATTTCATTGTTATTTCAGCTCCAAGAACCATTTCCACAATACCTAGTCACTAATAATCCATCAAAACCCAAATATCACCATATCCCCAATTTTCATCTCTGATCAGTGTGTTGTTGAGTCTATGGATCACTCTCTTAGAAACCGAATAAGCAAAATAATTCCAAGGATTGTAATATAAAGTACAACCCTGGGTCATCTCAATTAATCAGAACTTAGAGCAAATGATCTAAGCTAGCCTAATTGTCATGAAATGCAAACTAAATTAGTTAAGAGTGGGGTTTAGATTGTTTTTATTAAACTAAATGAATTGAACTAAATGAAAGAAAAGTGTATTAAAAGGGTGTTTTTGGATTTTTGGGAAAAAAAAAGTGAAAACTCAAACAATGATTAAATGTGATAAAATCCTCTTGAAAACGAGCTTTGGTTATCATGGTTCAAAACAAATCTTTTGGGAGCGAAATTCCCCAAGTTTTCGAATGATAAACCTTAAAGAACTCTTTAAGTCCAGGGTTTTAATCAATCAACTCCATTTCTTAAAACCTCGTAGAATGCATCTTAGTGTGTGTAATGGACAAGTTAATGCAAGTGGTCAATTTGGATCAAACATAATCTCAATATCAAACATAATTTGGCAGGTAAAAGAGAATTAACACAATCACCTAAAAGACATATATGAGACTTCATATATTAAGCATCCAAGTTCTACATAATCAAATCCATAACACAATACATTGTTCAACTCTTAATTAAACTCTAATCAAGAAAAGCCTAACTACAAAGTATAAATCATAATTCAGGAGTTCATAACAGCGTAGAAAGATATGAGAAAATTACTTCCCTTTGAAGCCCATTGTACTCAAACCATCACTACATCTTCAAGAGGAAATGGTGCTTAGCCAAGCATCTCTCTGGGAGCACTCACAACTGTAGATACACTGGCCGCATCCATGCAGCAGTAGAGAGCGACAATGAGAAGTAGAAAAAATCGGTAATGGATGATGGTCGAGAGTGAGAGTTGAAGTATGAATATCTGTCCAAAGTCTCTTGCATAACCTAATTTGGTATGTTTTTAAATGATGGGTTGTGGGTTGGGTCAGAATAGTGAGATATTTTTCCCAAATATGTTCAGGTTTTTGACGTTTCGCAGCGGCGACAAAAGACTTTCGTCGTGGCTAACATTGCCCGAAAGGATTTGTTCTTCGCTGGCTCCTTCGCCGCGGCGAAAGAATTAATTTTCACCACGACGAACTTTTCTCGAAAGTTCAGGCTAATTCTTCGCTCTTTACCGCGCAATAGGCAAGCTCGCCGCGGTGTACTTTTCCCGAAGGCTATGATCTCCTGTTGACTTCAATTCAGCACATTGACTCCCTTCTCCTTGAGGATCCTATAATCAAAAATAGCAATTTGCAGTATCAATTGTTCTTAGAAAACTTAAGAAATGCAATTAATACCAATTATGGTAATTTTTACTATGAAACTGCATAAAATAAAAATGCACACTCAAGGATTAATTTAAGCACAAAATAAGGAATTAGGAGTCAAAAAGTATAGTAAAGGCCACGAAAGTGTTTCCAATTCGGATAATAAACTTGGGCTTAATCAAATTCCCCCATACCTAGACCTTTGTACTCCTAGACAAAGTTTGTAAGAGTCAAAGAGACACAAGTGTAAAAAAAAATTCTTACCATGCTTAAAACAATTATAGGAAATTGGCAAAAATCACTTTCTGGGAGATCAACCAAAGCAAACTGAAAGAGTGCCAAGAAAATAAACACTATAAGAGTTTAATTCAAGAGATTGAGCAAAAGAGATTTCAGTCAAGGTAAAGTGTTAGATCTCATCTCACTTGTGGTTAGGGATATTTTCACTATAAAATCTGCTTAGTCCATTCTCTACCATAAGCTTGTAATAGTCCTACTTCTCTACTACAAGAACTATAATTTTGAAAATCAAGAGGAATTTTCAATGTTGTAATGCACGAAAGGCTATATGAAGTAGATGGAATGGACAAAAGAAGAAAAAGTATGAGTATATGCACTATCATTATGAAATAGATGTCGACAATAAGACAATATTTACACAACTGATTTTTTTAACACATACATATAGAAATATACTTATTGCTTCTCTCTCCTTTTTTTATATATTTTTCTCTTTTTCTTTCTATAGAACACACAAGTAGAACATTTTTTTAACTAGAAGAAAATACAAAATAACCTATGGACACCATATAAAGATGCGTGTATGTACTCAAAAATAATGGCTCAAGGGGCTAGCAATGGGTAGGTGATTATGGGAATGTGTTTGGGTCAAGGATTTTGAAAGAATGCCTCTATCATGTTAACAAAATTCTAGTTCATAAAGCTCTAATTAAGAATTGAGACAAGTTCTAGAGAGACATGAAAGAAGCACATGCACATAAGAATTGAAAAAAATTAGGCCCAAATATCCTTCCAACAAGGGTAATATCTCCATCAACAATCTTAAGTCTTAAAAATATAAAGTGCTACTTTATCAGCATGCCTTCATTTACTTTGTGTTGAAAACATCGAAAATAAAATTAGTCAAATCCAACTGCCATTTAAAGAATGGTAAGTATTTTCAAAAACTCAAGAATAACTTTGAAACTTATAAATTCTTTGATGAACAAAAGTGACAAGAGTCGAATAAGGGAGAATTTAAATTAAGGCAAATTTCTTAAAATAAATTGGTCCTGCAACATTATGGCGCTGCGGCGAGAGCAGCAAAAAATGAGCTCGCTGCGGCGAACATATCAAGCAATCACTGCTACGGCGATAGGCAATTTCACCGTGGTGAGAAATGAGTTTTTGGCCACGATGAAGGTGCAATACACTGTTGCGAAAAATGGTAGAAATTCAATTTCACAGTCACCAAGTTTGATAGTATGCATAATTGGAAAACACAAACATATAAATGGCCAAAATGGAGCACAAACAAGAGATATAAGATGAGAAAAGCTCCTCCACACTTAAATGACACATTGTCCTCAATGAACAAGTAACAAGTGACAGAAATTGAAAGTGCTATAAGAATAAAGTAGAAGGAGAAAAAGAAATTTATATAGTAATGGGTTACAAAAAGTCGGGCTGTATAAAAGGATCTGAGTATCCCACTAATGAACTAAAATAAAAATTAGATCAAAAAGAAAATACAAAACAAAAAACAAATGCACTCGAACTAATCTCTCGTGGAATCCTTCGTAGCGTCCGAAGGATCTGACCCTGATATGCCGGTGCCATCAATAGGATCATCTTCCTCGAATGAAGTGAAAAACACAGGTGCATTGCAATCAAAGCATCCATCCGCTGTCGATATCAGTGATCCTACTCCTGTCAGGCTGCCACTTAGAGAAGGGTCTTCTGTAAAGTAATCGGATTAGTAGGTGCAGAAGTGGGAGGAGTGTCCTCGCGAGCCAAGGCCTCAGATTGGGAAGTAGCAACAGTGGGGTGGGGGGATCGAGGAGGAGGCTACAAGCAGGGTTGTTTTAGGTGCACATACCTAAACAAAGGTTCCAGGTTAAAATAGCTATTATTATCATATTTTGGGACATTATGGGCCCATAATATGTCAGTAATGAGGTAAGGAAAGATGATAGAATGGGTGAGTTTTGCTGTGGTGATGAAATCACGAAGGGCGGAGGTAATGGTAGTGGCTATATCGACTGGGTGACCGGTCATAAGTAGAAATAGATAAAAGGCCTGTTGTTTAGTGATGTATGCCAGGTGGGAGGTAGGGAGGATGTTGTTGCAAACGAGGTGGAGCCAAGGACGGGCCTTAGGATGGAGGTCAAAATGCTTAAGATAGCGTTCATAGATTTAAGGTTAATGCCAAGCGGCACCCTTAAGATAGAGGGTACGTAGGACATCGTCCCAGGGGTAGTGGTGGATAAGCTAGTCGTAGTGGCAGCTGAGGATGCGGGGCAAGTTGTAATGCTCGTGGATAGCGGTGGTGGTAAAACAGGTAGGGACAATGACATCCCAGAAATTAATTTCCAGTGTGTCATGAAGGCAAACATAGGTGTATAAATGACGAAATAAATTTGTCATTTCCCTGATCCCTAGGGCAAACTAATCTTGTGAGCTGAGAATTAATGATTTAGAAGATGAAAGGATTATTATATGGGGTCAAGGGAAAGGGATGCTCCTTAAGGATCAGCCTAACGTCGATCTTGTCAGCTAAGGCAATATATGCAGGATCAGCTAGCTGAGAAGAAGGAGCTGAGGAGTGGGAGGGATGGGAGGATTGGGTGGAGGAAGAGGAAAGAGAGAAATCCGATGAAGAGGTGGAAGATCTATAGGAAGCATTCTTGGTTCGAGGCATTTTCCTTTAGAAAATAAGAAAAATGAACACAAGGATTAAACAAATTCACTATAGCATCAAAATGGGTCTATCGTTGTGGCGAAAACTGTATGTCTCACACTGCGGAAAAACAGGTCTGTCACCACAACGAAGCATGCCAGTCTTCTTATTTCACTGTGATGAACTAACCCTAATTGATAGAAACTTAAAAGAAAGGAAACGAAATGAAAAAGAGAATAGTTACAAAAAAGGCTGAGAAGGGAACTAGCACAAACAACACGCGAGGATTGGTGGAGGGAAGAGTGACACGACGAAAAGAGACCTTTGGTGGCTTGGATTTGCTCCAGTGAACTTTGAATGTAATAGATGAAAGTGAGTGGGAAAGAAAGGTGTAGAAGGAGGGAGAGGTGAAATGACGAAAAAGACAAAGGACATACAAAAGATCAGAAGATTAAAAGAGGAATTTCATGAGGAAATTTTTGCGCAGAGGGGTCTTTCGCCGTAGCGAAGGCATTCTTTGCAGCAAAAGAATTAAGGCCTCCCACGGAAAGACTGCATACCACTGTTCACCACGGCAAAAACTATGATTTATGCCATGACAAAAGTACCATGCCCTGGCATAGATTTCCCGAAGCACAAAAAAAGAAAAGATATGAAAAATTCTAAGGGATACTTATCTCATTTACAAGTCTTTAACCACTTCAACACAACATTCAACCCACCATCTACACCAACTTCTTTGATCATGAGAGATGTGACATGCATTCTCCAAAATGTAGAATTCAAAAGGAAGGATGAATTATTGAAACAAAACAACTAGACCTAAATCCTACTAAAAACTAAACCTAATCCTACTGATTAAGTTCCTCCGCCACACTTATCCAACATGCTCATGCATAACAATGTCATATCATTTTCAATTAATATGCAGAAGTACATTGTAAGTGAAAGAAGAGAAACAACTTGGTTTTTAAGGTGGGTCCTTCAGCTCCTATGGGATGTTTTGCTCATAGCCATTCTGTGGCGAGGTGACTCGGCCACTTTCCAATTCTATGCGATCGTCCTCACTCTATAGTCCACCTGAAACATCAGCAGAAAACATTTCCTCCAAAGAATCATCAGTCAATGGGTTCATTGCTCGTTCAAATTTAATGCATGCATCATCAACCATAACATCAAACATGTTCACTCCTAAAAGTGAATAGTCCTCATTGGGGTGTTTCATAGCTTCATACATATTAAAGCTAACCTATTGATCCCCGACCTCCATGGTGATCCTACTTTTTTTTATATTGATCATAGTGCTGGCTGTCCTCGAGAAGGGTCACCCAATAATTAAAGATGTATCTTGCACAACTTCAGAAGACATATCAAGCACATAAAAATCAGCAGGAAAAACCAAACCCTTGACCTGGATGAAAATGTCCTCTACAATCCCCACTGGATGCCTAAAAGATCTATCAGCTAGTTGTAACACTACAGATGTGGGCTTTATACTCTTAATTTATAATGATTGATAGATAGACTTAGGCATCACATTGATTGCAGCTGCTAGATCTAACAAGGCCCTTCCTATGGTAATTTTTCCTATTATGCACGGAATGGTGAAAGATCCAGGGTCTTAACACTTAACAGGTATTTGGGGAAACATGGCTAACACATTTGAACTCACTTGGACTCTCTCATTGGGCATAGGCCGAAACTCTTTTTACTAAATCAAGCAAGGGAACATTGGCTTCAACTTTTCCAAACAAATCAATTATATCCTTTTCATACTTAATTTCAGTCATACGCTTGCTCATTAAATATGAGTTTGGAAAAGGAAGGTCTTGAAGATTTACCTCCTTACCTTTGGCTTCATGTTTGCTTGAATCCTCATGCTCAGCTTTGTCCTTAGAATTCTCTGCAGTAGCTCCCTTATTATTTGATGTAGACTTCCTTTCGTTCAATAAGGACTTTTCCTTGAAACTTTCAGACTTCTTGATTTTCTCCTGTGGTAGAGGAATTTCTTCACTCTTAATCTCCTCATCACATACTTCTTCTTCTTGATCATTAAACCATACTTGTTTCCTACTTCGCAAGGTAATTGCATTCAGACTTTTCGGATTCATCATAGTGTTAGAAGGAATTGATCCATTGCTTCTTGCTTAGTTCTCGCTCAAATTATTAGACAATTGGGTCACATAAGAGTTGATATTTTCTGCCTTTGTCTCCCATTGATCCATTCTCTTCTCTAAAGCATTGAACCTAGCAGTTGTTTTAGAGCAATCCTGCTGGATAAGCATGACTAGTGCATTAAATTGATTGGTGTTAGAATTCCTCTCTTCCTTCATTAAAGTCATCATATTTTGTAGCAGTTGATTGGTGTCCTCTTTGGTTGGGACAGTCAGAGCTTACTATAGTTTGAAGAGCTAGTTAGTGGAAGCACCAGCTTCTCCTCCTTGTTGAAATATGTTTGGAGCTCTCCCCTCTTCATTCCTCCAACTGAATCTAGGATTGGCCTTCCAACCCCTATTGTAAGTGTTAGAGTAAGGGTCCCATTTTTGATTTGTCCTTCTCGGATACACTACTGACACCTCATCATATTGACCTAGGAAAACATTGGTTATGTGCGTTATCGACCCACAAGTATCATAACTAGGTGCAGTAAGATCTATTGAAGATAATGGTTGATGAACATTCATGTTCTTCAATTCTGTAGTGATGAAAGACAATTGTGAAGTGATTCTATTCTCTAATGAGTCAACCTTAGACTCCAGACTCTCCATTCTTTTAACTTGAGCTGTTGAAGCTCCCAACTTATGGACCCCTCTGGTATCTCTCACACTATACTGTTGATGATTCAGAGCCATCTTCTTGATCAAATCCCATACATTCGAAGCTGTAAGATCAATCAAAGATCCTCCTAATGCCGCATCCAATATACCCTTATCTTCACTTTTCAACCCATCATAAAAGTGCTGCACTAATTGCTCATCAGGTATCTAGTGATTGGGGCATCTGGATAGTAGGTCTTAGAAGTGATTCCAATAATCATAAAAAGACTCATCATAATCTTGCCTTCCCAAATAAATCTCTTTCCTCATTGATGAAGTCCTGGAAGCTCGAAAATACTTCTCCAAGAAAGCTTTCCTTAAGTTGGCCCAGCTATGGTAGGCATTTGCCACATGTCTTGGAAGGCTCATGTACCACTCCCATGCCTTTCCTTCCAGGGACAAATGAAAAACCTTCCATAGAACTTGGTCTAATGAAGCTCCCACTAGCTTCATATTCTGACAGATTATGGATAAGGATTGTAAGTGCATTTAGGGATCCTCTCCTGTCAAACCATGAAATTTAGGAAGAGAATTAATAAGTAATCCTTTCACTTCAAAGTTAACATCAAAATTAGGACTAGCAGCAGTAAATGAATCATAATTCACAACAGAAGTTGTTGCCTCGCTAATGGCTCTCCGTCTTAGATTCCCATTGTTCTCTCCAACTCTCTCATGCTCTCCATTTCCTCCATTATCACCATTTCTAGGTTGGTTGGCATGAAAGTTAGGATTTTGTAGAAAAGCAGGATTCTTAGCCATGATTACTCTTTCTCTCGACTCACTATCACTAGTGGATTGATTAGACTCCTCTTCCATAACTATCCTTCTTCTCTCTTGTTCTTTCCTCTCTTTTCTAATCTTCCTTAAGCGTCTCTCGATCTTAGGTTGGAAAGGAACAAGTCTAGCTCTCTGGAGCATGTACAAAAAAAAATCAGATGAAAGAAATTGTAACAAAATTTACTCACAGAAACACAAAGTCAAATAAAAGTTGAGATGTGAAGGATGAGAGTGTATGATGTGTAAGAGTATGTATGAAGCTGGGTATGTGTGAAAAATGCTAAGTACAAAAAATCCAACCGTGAAAGTATACGTCTGTTTGTGCTTCCAAAATGTGTGCTATGCAAAGAAAAATTGAAAAATATACTATTAACAAGTATGAAATCAAACTAACCAAAATGAAATCTAAAGGAAAAGGTTCCTATTATCAATGACAAGCAAAGATTACGATGGCTACCCTAAAGAAAATCAATTGCCTGGTTCCCCGACAACAGCGCCATTTTGATCGGTGTGTGGCTCAGTCTTTGAATCACTCCCTTGGAAACCGAATAAAAAAAATTAATTATAAGAATTGGAATATCGAGTGCAACCCCGGGTCATCTCACTTAATCGAAACTTAGAGCAAATGATCTAAGCTAGCCTAATAGTCATGAAATCCAAACTAAATTAGTTAGGAGTGGGGTTCGGATTGTTTTGATTAAACTAAATGAATTGAACTAAATAAAAGAAAAGTGTATTAAAAGGGTGTTTTTGGATTTTTGGGAAAGTAAAAGTGAAAACTCAAACAATGATTAAATGTGATAAAATCCTCTTGAAAATGAGCTTTGGTTATCATCGTTCAAAACAAATCTTTTGGGAGCGAAATTCACCAAGTTTTCAAATTATAAACCTTAAATAACTTTTTAAGTCCGGGGTTTTAATCAATGAACTCCATTTCTTAAAACCTTGTAGAATGCATCTTAGTGTGTGTAATGGATAAGTTAATGCAAGTGGTCAATTTTGGATCAAGCATAATCTCAATATCAAACACAACTAGGCAGATAAAAGAGAATTAACACAATCACCAAAAAGACATATATGAGACTTCATATATTGAACATCCAAGTTCTACATAAAAAAATCCATATCACAATACATTGTTCAACTTTTGATTGAACTCTAATAAAGAAAAGCCTAAGTACAAAGCATAAATCCTAACTCAGGAGTTCATAACAATGTAGAAAGATATGAATAAATACTCCCTTTTAAAGCCCATTAAACTTAAACCATCGCTACATCTTTAAGAGGAAATGGTGCTTAGCCAAGCATCTTTCCTGAAGCACTCACAACTATAGATACACCGATAGCATCCATGCCAGCTGCAAAGAGCGACAATGAGAAGTGGAAAAAATGGGTAATGGATGATGGTCAAGAGTGAGAGATGAAGTATGAATATCTGTCCAAAGTCTCGGATCGAAACAGTGAGAGATTTTTTCCCAAATTTGTTTGGGTTTTTTATGTTTCACTGTAGCGACAAAAGACTTTTGTCGCGGCAAACTTTTCCCGAAAGGATTTTTTCTTCGCTGGCTCCTTCGCCATGGTGAAATAATTAATCTTTGCCATGGTGAACTTTTCCCGAAAGTTCAGTCTGATTCTTTGTTCTTTGTCACGGCGAGCGGTGTACCTTTCCTGAAGACTATGATCTTTTGTTGACTTCAATTCAGCACATTGACTCCCTTCTCTTTGAGGATCCTACAATAAAAAAATAGAAATTTGCAGTATCAATTGTTCTTATAAAACTTAAGAAATGTAATTAATACCAATTGTAACAATTTTTACTAGCAAATTGCATAAAATAAAAATGCACACTCAAGGATTAATTTAACCACAAATCAAGAATTAGGAGTCAAAAAGTATAGTAAAGGCCATGAAAGTGTTGCCAATTAAGATAATAAACTTGGGCTCAATTAATCCTCTTAACACAGTGTTCAAGAATGTAAAATGTACGTAAATGCTATGATTATGCACTGACCATAAATTCATCAGCTTTATTTCAAAAATCCACAACCCTAACAATTTTATTCACTACTTACTTGTTGAAGGCTTCAAAAGCTTCAACTATCTTCAAGATCTAACCTCGTACAAAATTTCGTAAACCCCTGTGAACACCAACCAACTTCTAGTTTTTTTTAAGGTAGAAGAAACACTTAGTGGTAGAGAAAGTGGTGAGGAATATGAAAAATCAAAATTAACTCTCGGAAGGAGTTTAATGGAGAACTCTATGTATGGGAAGAAATTTGGAGAAGATGATAACAAGGAAAGAACTTAGGAAAAGAACAAATCCCTTTTTAACTCTCATATTACTCAAACTTACTTCGGACAAATAGTAAAGGCATCTTTACACTTGTCACTTTTCCTAATGTCTAATTCTAACTAAGTTTTTTTGAAACTAACTCCATTAATTTTGTCTTTACAATCTAACTCTCTTCAAATCTTCATTTGATTTCTTCTTTTCTTTTTCCTATTTTACATAATAATCTATAAATTAAAAAATAGAACCTAAATTCACTAAAATTCACAATTATAATAATTCCACTAGCCAATAAAATTTTAAAAATAAATAAATTCCAAATTCACAATTTTCCCAAAAATCACAACTCAGTCTAAATATACCCTCTCAGTCTAAATATACCATGAATCATTCATGAATGCATGTACACTTATTTTCATGTGCAAAACCTTCACTATTTATGTGTATTTGTATGCCATATTATGCATGAGCATGAAAAATGTATTTCTAAACACTCATTAATCACTCATATTTACTATTCTAGCCTCCACAGGGGATGGGATGTTACAACTCTCCCCTCTTTAAATAAATTTCATCCTCGAAATTCTTACCTATTTGTTTGAATAGGTGGGGATATTGTCTCCTCATATGCTCCTCCATTTCCTAAGTTGCTTCCTCAGTTGAGTGATTCCTTCAAAGGACTTTTGCCAATGGAATGACTCGGTACCTAAACTGCTTGATCTGCGATCCCAAAATCTTGATCGGGTCCTTAACATAGCTTAAGTTACTAGCAACCTCAATCTCTTGAGTCGGTATCACATGTGTTGGATTCGACCGGTATCTTCGAAGCATACTTACTTGAAACACATTATGCAATTGAGACATCTCATTCGGTAACGCCAACTTATAGGCTAAAGGTCCTATCCTCCTAATGATCTCATAAGGACCAATGTACCTAGGGCTTAACTTGCCCTTTCTACCGCATCTCAAAACTCCCCTCCAAGGTGACACTCTCAGGAATACCTTGTCTCCCACATAGTGCTCTATATCACGTCGATGTTGATCCATATAACTTCTCTGTCTATCTTGAGCCTCTTTATTCGGTTTCAGATCAACTTTACCTTGTCCACTGTATCTTGTATCAACTATGGGCCTTCAGCTATTCTCAAGCCCTTTTCAGCCCAATATAATGGCTACCGATATTTTCTACCATATAGTGCCTCATACGGTGCCATTCCAATACTACTGTGGTAATGATTGTTGTAGGCAAACTCTATCAATGTCATATATTGATCCCAAGCTCCTCTAAACTCTAGTATACATGACTTGAGCATATCCTCAATAGTCTTGATTGTCCTCTCACTCTGTCCGTCTATCTGAGGATGAAATGTTGTACTGAAGTTCAACTTAATACCCATAGCAGACTGCAAGCTCTTCCAAAACCTAGAAGTAAATTTGGGATCCCTGTCTGATACAATAGACACTGGAACCCCATATAGTCTCACCACCTCATTCATATATTTTTGGGCTAACTGATCAAGTGAATTATTTTCTTTCACTGGTAAGAAGTGGGCCGACTTAGTTAACTAGTTTAATATCACCCATATAGCATCATTCTGCTTTGGAGTCTTAGGCAATCCTATGATTAAGTCCATAGTAATCCGTTCCCATTTTCACTCCAGAATGGGAAACGAATGGAACTTCCCTACCGGAGCCTAGTGCTTAGCTTTAACTTGCTAGCAAGTCATACATCTAGATTCATACTCTGCCACTTGTTTCTTCATTACAGGCCACCAAAAATGCTGCTTCAGTATGTTATACATCTTGGTAGTACCAGGATGTATAGCATCGGTGGACATATGAGCTTCCTCAAGTATCTCCTACCTCAGATTGTCCACATTAGGCACACACAGTCTTTACTTCAACCATAAATTCTCATGCCTCAACTCAAACTCAGAATCTGGATTCATCTTTACCTTTTCCATAAGCTTCACCATATTTGATCTTTCCCCAGAACTTTTTGAATTTTATTATGCAACATTGGTCTCAGCTTTAGTGTAGCAATCAATGCCTCATTCTTCCCCAAATTCAACTCCACATCCAGAGCTCTCAAATGAATCAAATTAGGCAGCCTCGATAATTAAATCTTAGCTACACTGATGTTAGACTTCCTACTCAAAGCATCTGCCACCACATTAGCTTTCCCTGGGTGGTACTCAATAGTGCAATAATAATCTTTCAATAATTCAATCCATCTTCTCTGTCTCAAGTTCAACTCCCTCTGACTCATCAGATATCTCAAACTCTTATGATCTATGTATATCTGAAAAGTCTCTCCAAACAAATAATGTCTCCAAACCTTTAGAGCAAAGACAACTACAGCTAGCTCAAAATCATGTACCAAATAATTGATCTCGTGAGGCCTTAATTGTCTCAATGCATAGGCGATCACCTTGCCATGCTGCATCAATACACATCCCAATCCTTGATGCGACGCATCACTGTACACCATATATCTTCCAATCTTCGATGGAACAGTCAACACTAGTGCAGCAGTCAACTGATGTTTCAGGTCCTCAAAGCTTTTCTGACACTCCTTATTCCATCTAAACACCATATTCTTCCTCAGAAGCTTTGTCAGAGGGGCTAAGATCAAAGAAAACCCCTCGATAAACCTACGGTAATATCCAGCCAATCGTAGGAAGCTTCGGATTTCAAACACATTTTTCAGATCTTCCCAATTCATCACTGCCTCAATCTTCTTTGGATCCATTTGTATGCCATCTCCAGTCACTATATGTCCCAGAAACGCAACCTGTTCTAGACAAAATTCACACTTACTGAATTTGGCATACAACAACTTTTCTCTCATAACCTGTCGAATAGCCTTTAGATGCTCAGCATGTTCCTTTTTGCTCTTCGAATACACCAAGATATCATCAATAAACACAATCACAAATCGATCCAAGGAGGGCTAAAACACCTTATTCATCAAGGGCATAAAAGCTACAGGGGCATTAGTCAGCCCAAATGGCATCACTAGAAACTCAAAATGCCCATACCTGCTCCTTAATGCACTCTTAGGTACACCAACCTCAGCTATCTTCAACTGATAGTACCCTGATCCCAAATCTAGTTTAGTGAATACTTGAGCTCCCTGCAGCGTATCAAGCAAATCATCAATTCTAGACAACAGGTACTTGTTCTTCTGATGGATGCATTTTCTCATTAGAATGAGTGACAATTTTCCCTTAATTTTTGGATTAATTATTGGACTTTATACATATTTTTCCTACTAAATTGTTTAGTTTACCAAAAATTGCATTTATAATTGTTCATGTTTAATTTCTAGGAAATGCATTTGATTTTAGTTGTACGAAATGCATTGTAGCGATGTTGAGTGATTTTTGAAACACTTGCAAGATTCACAAAACTCTCCTAATACTCACTAAGAGCAATCATGCTCTCGGATGTATATGCAAACATTAGAGGTGGACATGTGCTCTTCACGTGGTCAATTAAGTAACCTCCTAATAACATCTGTGTTTTGGTGTAGGTTGTGTGTTGATACCCTTTTTGTCTTTGGCTTTAATGAATCACGTGGCATTGTCTGATGCAAGTCAATGTTGGCTTATGAAAGTCAAAACCTTCGAGAGCCTCTCTTGTCTCCTTCTTCAACATTTTAGACACAAACTTCTTAGTTTCTTCATGATTTCGTTGCTTTTGTATATGATTGATGGAGAATCAGCAATCTTTTCTCACAAGCAAAGGAGGGAGCACCTTAACGACGCAGCAAGCACCAAAGACGCTGACCCACCACTAAGACCCACAGCACGAGGAGCACCAGGGAAAATAAAAAGAAACAAGGAAAGTAGCTTTTAATTGAAGACACAGGGAGCAGAAAAGATAACGTAAAGCTAGGTACATCAAGCAAAGACCTATGTAGAAGAGAAACCCATGACAAAGCAGAAAAAAAGATGGCTGGAAAAAAAAAACGAGAGCTGGAAAAACCAACGCAGCAACCCCACCAGTTGGAGACTTGAACAGCAGGGTGGAAACCAACAAGAACAATGCAAACACTAGCTAGAGGAGAGACCCACCAATAACAGACAATCCATGCCAAAGCAAAAGAGGATAGCTGGAAAGAAAAAAGAGGAGATGAGGTGTTGTCTAAAACAGAGAAGAAAGTTCCGTATAACAGGAAGGCTATGTGGGTTTGAAATGAGTGCTGGTGGTGTGAAGAGGACATGGACTGGAGGAAAATAGTAGAAAATGTGAGGAAGATGAAGGTGAACTGAAGGACGGGAGCAGAAAATGTGAGGGAGCAAGAACGTGAGCTGGGGAACGTTACAGTGATATAGACCACGCATCTGGCAATAGTGGGAGGCGGCAACACTAGTAGAACGCAAGCCTCAGTGTCGCAAACCAGAGGAAGGGATGCAGATCACCAAAAATGATGCTCCACTCTAGTACAGGACCAGAGACGCAAGCAGGACAGACCAGGCTGACGCACATAGAGCCAGGGACGCACGCACACTGGGCAGCTCCAAGAGGAAACGCAGAGAGGGACATAACTAAGGATTCCAAACCCATTCATTTTATATCTGTTTTTTTTTCCCTCTTTGATGTTGCTGATTGATTTATGTGTTCTTCATTCCACCATGAGTGAGTAGTTTTCCTGAAGCATCAAAGTTGAGGCAGAAAGTTTTAGCTAGTTTTGTGTGGATCTTGGTTGATTTATAAGTCTGAATTTCTTGGTTTTGATTTCTCTGTTTTGGAATTAATTTTAGGTATCATATTTGGCCAACCATTACTTGACATTAGTTGTTAATTGAAGAACCGATAGGTGAAGATTGATAACAGAATTCCAAAACAGTGAACTCATAAATTTCAGATTTAGACATAGACTGTATTTATGAGAGGAAACCCCGGTTAGCAAATAATTTAATGGGTTATACTTAATTGCTAGGCTACGACAGTATATTAGAATTATGGCGCAATACTCCTTTGATACCTTGAAAGAGGATCTAAGAAACTCTAGGCTCAACCATCTATTAACCAAAAATTTGCCTAATAAATTGATCTAGGTAAAGTTCATAGAAAAAGCTAAAACTGGAACCCTCCTTGAAGCTTATCACATTCCATTCGGATTAATCCCTAGAGACATTCACATCTTTGTTTAGCATTAGTTTTATTATTTTTGATAATTAAATTCCTTAATTTAATTTCCCATTCTTACTCAACTGTTTAGTCCGATTAATTAAGTAATCCAAGCCTAGTACTTACACAATTACTTCCTGTGGGATGATATTATACTATACTACTTAAGACCCATGAACTTACAGACCCACATCAAGTTTCTTGGCGCAGTTGCAGGGGAATAATCCCTGAGTAATATTAGGCGACTGATTGTTTAGTTAAATTTGACATTTTTTTCTTTTTGTTTTGTGTTAATAGATTTTGTTCGAATTTATTTTTGTTTTATTTATTCTCTTTACTATCTGCTTCTTATTTTGTGTTTTGTTTTTCTTAGTCTATGCGAAGGGCCGTCACTATTGAAGAATTGTTGTTTGATTCTGAAATCGAGAAGACAACTAAGGTACTAAGGAAGGAAGCAAAAGCTAGAAAAGCACAAGCAAAAGCATCTAACACACAGACAGTGCAGGAAGGCCAGATCGAACCTGAATTTACTACAACATTTCCAACAGAAGAGACAGGAGAACAAGAAATGGCCGAGTAGAATCAGAGAACAATGAGGGACCATGCAGTCCAAGATTTTGGGGAATTTTACCCTAGCATTACAAGGCCCCCTATGTAAGCAAATAATTTTGAGTTGAAACCTGGTCTTGTACAGATGGTGCAACAGAATCAATTTGGAGGGCACCCTACAGAAAACCTACATGTCCACCTACAGCAATTTTTGGAGAGTTGTGAAATGTTGAAGCAAAACAGGGTACCTGAGGATGTTATAAGGCTTCGGTTGTTTCCTTTTTCTGTGAGAGATTGGGCTAAGGATTGGCTCCATTCATTACCACCTGGCTCGATAAACAATTGGCAAGAGTTGTCCATGTGCTTTCATGGCTCAGTATTTTCCAACAACTATCAGTGGACTAATGATTGGAAAGAGATTAACCAAGAGGGGAAGAGATCTCAAGGAGTCTTCGAATTGGATGCCTTTACCTTGTTGAATTCAAAATTTGAATTTCTTTCAAGCAAAGTGGATAAGTTTGCTGTAGCTACTGTGAGTAATGTGAATGCCTTATAGGATCAGGATTTTGGGTCGAGTATCGGTACAGAATTTCAAAACATTGGGCAAGAATTTGGGGCTGAAGATATGAATTTTGTGGGAAATTATGGACAGAAGAACCAAGGTGGAGCTTTCTCAAGCACTTATAACCTCGAATGGCAAAACCACCCAAATTTCTCCTGGTCTTAACAATCCAAGCCACCCCAAAGTTTCCCTAACCAGACCCATTACCCACAAAATCAACGACAGTACCAACAGACCCAGCAACAACAAAACCGTGGCCCTCCAGGTTTCCCAAATTTGAGACAACAAGTTCAACCCCAGCCACTTGAACCTGAGTCCAATATTAAATCAATGATGGAAACCTTTATACAGAAGCAAGGAGACTTGATCCAGTAACTTACCACCCGAATGGATCAACTGAAAGTCCATAATAAGATGCTTGAGACTCAGATTGCACAACAAGCCACATCACTAAGATTTGACAAGGGTAAGCTACCAGCATAACTAGAGGCTCCTAAGGAAAGCAAGGAAGTGGTACTAAGAAGTGGAAAGGTTTTAGAACCTATGGTACAGAAGAATAGGGCTGAAAAGGAATCCAAAGGAACGGACCGGTATGCACAACCTGTGCAACAATCACCTGAGCCAGAAAAATACATACCACCACCACCATATAAGCCACCAATCCCATTCCCTCAGAGATTTCATAGAGCTAAGCTAGACCAGTAGTTTAGGAAATTTGTTGACATTCTAAAGAAGCTCTATGTTAACATCCCCTTCACAAAAGCCTTTACCCAAATGCCTACTTATGCCAAGTTCTTGAAAGAAATCTTATCCAACAAGAGAAGGCTAGAGGAATATGTGACTGTGGCTCTTACGGAGGAATCAATTTCCATTCTTCAAAACAAACTCCCTCCCAAGCTTCAAGATTTGGGAAGTTTCTTGATACCTTGCCAAATAGGAACCACAACAATTGGGAGAGCATTATGTGATTTAGGGGCAAGTGTGAGCTTATTTCCATTATCTATCTGTCAGAAATTGGACATCGGGGAGCTTAAACCAACTACCATATCATTGCAGCTAGCTGATAGGTCCATAAAATTTCCCATTGGGATATTGGAAAATGTGCCCCTCAAGGTTGGAAGTCTTTTTATCCTAGTAGACTTTGTTGTGCTGGAAATGGAGGAGGATACTAACATAGCTATTATACTTGGGAGACCCTTTTTAGCCATAGCTGGAGCAATCACAGATGTTAAGAATGGAAAAATGACTCTGAGAGTGTTAGTCTCCGCTTGCGGAGCCTAACTCGGACTTGCCAAATTATTCATGTTTGTCTCTGATACCCTAACTGTTACTTTCATGCACACCGAAAGTCTTACTATGTAAATTATCTTCCAAATAACACCTTGATCACTCTCGGGTTATCCTCTCAAAACTCCCCTTTTTATTAGTCTCATTGCTTGCATCTCATTTTTGGCTTCCCTTCGTCTCATTTCTATCGTCTCATTTCTGTCTATTTCGAAGTCTGTGAATAGTAACACA
>JANZXR010000008.1:16989828-17003955 GCA_027575705.1 Erythroxylum echinodendron
TAAAATTAATTAATAAAATTGATAATAATAAAGAATTTAATAATAATAATAATAATAATATTATTATTATTATTATTATTATTATTATTATTATTATTATTATTATTATTATATAATAAAATATTACATAATAATAAATATATTTAATAAAATTAAAAACAATAAATAATTTAATAATAATATTTAATATAATAATTAATAATAATTTTTACAGTTACTAGAAAATTAATAGTAATAATTAATAAGAACAAGAATAATTAAATTAATATTAATAAATTTAATAATAATAACAAATGTAATTAATAAATCTAATAATACTAAGTATTTATACTCAAGTAGAAAATTAATAATTATTATTATTATTATTAATAAGAATAATAAAATTAATAAGAATAATCTTAATAATAATAAGAAGAAGAAAAATAATAATAATAATAAGGAATTTAATAATAATAATTGAAATAAAATTCTAAAACGGAATTTAATAATAATAAGAAGAAGAAGAAAAATAAATTTAATAACAATACTAAAATAAATAATTATTTAAGAAGAAAATTAATAATAATAAAGAATTTAAGAATAAAATTATAAATAATAATAACAATAATAATTAATATAATTAATATTAATAAGTACAACAATAAGTAAAAATAAATTTAATAATAATAACTAATTATAATATTTTCTTTTTATGTAATAATTAAATTTTAGCTTTAATTTAATTTTAAATTAAAGTCATATTAGTATATTTAAATTTAAAAATTGACAAAAATCTAAATTACAGTGAGTCAAGCCTATCTAAAAGAAGGAGGAGATATTGGCTCGACGTAAAACTGAAACATTATTTTTAATTAAAACGTTGATATATTTGTCGCGGCACATAACAGACAAAGACTTAGTAGAACAGACTATCTGAATCTATTTTAGCAGTCGATTTTTTTTTGTTTAAATCGAGCATTCGAGTTTAGAAATGATAACTTCTGCGATGGGCCAGTGAAGACAAGACATAGGGATCATGTCAGTTTGATTTTGAATACTTGATGCTTTTAGTCAGCAAGTTTTCAGGGTTTTTTTTTGTAACTTGCAAAGCTTAACTCCTGCACTTGATTCAGCAGCATATCCTGTTTTAAGTAGAACATTAAACTGAATCGGTTTTTGCAAGTCATAGGTGTTCCTCTGTGAGCACCTGACGCCAGTTCTATTGACAACCAGAGTGTGTGGTAGTTATTACCATCAAGAGAATACACTTTATACGTCTGATGTCATTTAATGACTGCCACCAACAGAACCTCACCTCCATGCAAATTTATAGCAAGTTGTTGAAGAAATATTAAACAATATGTGTGTATGCTTATAAATTTATGTCGTAAGACTCTCTATAATTTTAGTTGGACAAGGAAAATTTTACAATTAGCAATTATTCAGATTTTCAACGGAAGAGCAGCAGATGGTGTGTGTGCGTCCGATGGATAGATTGAACAGGCTGAGTTAGATATGAGCCGAGCAATGTCCATTGTCCTGCCAGAATGTACCTATACTTGCTGTCTTGGTTTCAGTTGTAACAAGTTTTCTGTAGGATGTGATCTAAGAGCATTCCCTTCTAGAATATAATGGTGTTAGGTAGTTGATGCTTTACTTGGAAAAAGATGCAACCCGTAGAATGTGAAGGCAAGGCAGTTCCAGAAGTTATTCTACCGAACACAGAGAAGTTAATCATTGCAAAATGTGTACAGTAAGGGTGCTATGCTTGTGCGTCTGTTGAAGTAATTAGTGGATTCACTAGTAGTTGACAGTGTTAGATAATTCTAATAAATTCTTTTATCTACCACCCAGCCTCGGTATGTGAATGCAAGCCTTGAATGCATATATACATATATCATCTCTTCTCTTCAACTGTTACAGCTCACTCATCCTCATGGAGATAACACATTTCTTTTTTCTTAGTATCTCTACCATTGTTCTCTTCTCGTTTGTTCCTGTTACTTCTGCTAGTCTCTCTTTCAACTTCTATGCAGCTTCGTGCCCATCAGCAGAACTAATGGTTGCCAACACAGTGAGGTCGGCTGCCTCTGTTGATCCAACCATCCCAGGAAAGCTCCTGCGCTTGCTCTTTCATGACTGCTTCGTGGAGGTGAGAGACTTATCCCGTCGTCGTTTCTGCTTAAACGTAGCTCACTGACATTCGTTCATCACTAGCATCAGTTAATTTCACCTGTTCCTCGGAATGACCGAAAACGAAACTGAAAGAGCATATAACCCACTAAGCAATTGAGGAGTACCAGCTGAGCTTATTCTTTATCCTACCAAATGAGTTATTATAACATCTATGGTCAACGAGATTACAAGAATCGAATCAAATTTCTCGCCAACCACCAGAAATAATGTCATGAACTTCAATTCATTCCTTTCCACGACCAGAATACAACTAGTAACTGCGATATTTTCACCTACAAAAAGTTGATTACAATTGCTTTCCTGTTTATTGCAGGGTTGTGATGCATCTGTATTGCTAGAAGGAAATGCAACTGAGCGGAGTGATCCTGCAAACAGGTCTCTTGGAGGATTTTCAGTTATCAATTCGGCTAAAAGAGTCCTTGAAATCTTCTGCCCAGAGACAGTTTCTTGTGCTGACATAGTTGCTTTGGCCGCCAGAGATGCTGTGGCCATTGTAAGAAACCAAAAACTATAATGCGACATTCCTTAAACTGCTTGTATGCTTCAGTTTGTCCGATAATTGTTCATTTCTGTTAAACTGAAAACAGGCTGGTGGACCCTTGGTTCAAATTCCAACTGGTAGGAAGGATGGAATGGTTTCTTTGGTTGAAAATGTTCGACCCAACATTGTAGATACAAGCTTTTCCATAGACGAGATGATTAAGATCTTCTCCTCCAAAGGTTTATCCCCGGAGGACCTCGTCACCCTGTCAGGTCTATCGCTTCAAACTGGACAATCATTACAAGCGGTTGGCAACTAGTTTTTTTTTTTTCCCCTGTCAAAAGATTAACTTTAAACACATAAAGAGTACAACAATGTCATGATTGTGACAGCAGACTTTTAACTGAATATTTAATGACTTCATGCATTGGATAAATGCAGGAGCTCATACAATAGGATTAGCTCATTGTAGCTCGTTCAGTGACCGGTTCCAGGAAGACTCTAAGGGGAAGCGTGGTCTCGTTGACTCCTCTCTGGACGGTATCTATGCAAATGAGCTAATGAAGAAGTGTCCCCCGGGGGCAAGCCCATCAATAACAGTCGACAATGATCCCGAAACATCCGCCACATTTGACAATCAGTACTACAGAAACCTGATAAACCACAAAGGTCTTTTCCAATCGGATTCTATTCTTCTTGGAGACGAGAGAACAAGGAAACAGGTAGAGGATTTCGCTAATGATCAACAACTGTTTTTTCAGAGTTGGAGCCAGTCCTTCTTGAAGCTAACCATCCTTGGAGTGAAGACAGATGAAGTAGGGGAAATTCGACAATCTTGTTCAGTGAATAATGGGTGAGGGAGCAAAAACAATGACTCAAAAGTTTCCACTGTTATAAGAAAACAGTACATAAATTATTAGTATTCCCTTATTCTTGTGACCAAAACTAGAAGAAAGCAAACTCTGTCAAAAGTAGCATGGGCAATAAATGTTTGTCAGAAGATGTTTAAAACATCCAAACTACTGCATGTTATGGAGCTTTTGTATCGAAGAAGGTGCCTGAGGCATAGCTCGTAAAGACTTGAGTAGGTTTGAGTAGTGTAATGCCTGTTATGCCTGTGACTTGTAAGGTGGGGGTTTAAATTTTGGAGGCAATCTTTAAACTTTGAGCTCTTTATATAGTGAGATTAGTGGATAATTTCTAGTCAGTTGAGGCATATCTTGTAATTTACCTCCTCCATTAATTATGGGGGCACGAGAGTGAGGGCTCCTAATGCTGAATTTCAACTTCTTTTTTTTTTTAATCGAAGAGGTTGTTTAAATTTGTTCTTTTTGTGCTCCAAGAACTATATATCCTCTTTCCCATCAAAACCAGGTGAAAGGCTAGGAATTAGCCAAAGAAGGGAGATAACTATCCGTGCTTCCTGACATTTTGCTCTAGGTTTCCCGCTTTTCATGACCAGTGCTATAATGGGCAATTTGTCAGTGTTTAGTACATAGTACTGCATGTTCTATTTTCTATCTGCAGAACTTTTTCGAGGCTTGATTGGATTATGATGATCCATGACGCCAACATTCAGTGTCAATAGAATGTTTTTCCTCTATTTTGCTGATTCTCCCCCCCAAAGAATAAGGAATTTTGCACAATGATATTTTTTTTTCCTGTCAAATTGATGTGGTACTGAAACATGAAACACGACAGAAATTTCTCATTTTAATTCAAATGTAAAATCTGCAAACAATTGGACCACAAGTTGCTTAACGGACAAGGATCAGAAACTTGATTTGGACTTCAAAGAAACAACTTTCTGGTTGCTTGCAATACATAAATGGTATCAGCAAGCAAAAGGACGTGTAGACTTGGGAAATCAATTGTTGCTCAATGATTACCGACTTTCTGCAGTGTTATTCATCATCAAGATTAATAATTGCTGATAATCGATAAGCCAGTTTGATCTTAACCGGTGGGTTCCCTGCTAAAAGACTCGGGGACTACACTTGATGCAGAGGTTAATTTGGTTGGTAAAAACAACACATACACACAGAAGCAACTGAGCAAGAACCAACCCGCCAAGAGTCCAGCGATAGGAAACATGCAAGAGCAACCGAGTCTGAACTGATCTAACAACCGTGAGTGGGTACGCTCCCTCGTCGGTCAATTTTCGATTGGAGAAACAATGAAAAAGAACATAAAAGACAATAAGTTGGTCAGAGAACATGGTAAAAGAGAGAGAAGGACTGACCTGTGTGGTCAGGAATTGTCCAGATGTCCTGCAATATTGTCATCTGCCTCTTTCATTTGACAACTCCAAAGTTTTCCCCTTCTCCCAAGTTCCTCCTCCGGACTCTTCCCTGCGTGAGCTTCATTAAGAGTCTTCCTGGTCACAGACACAGAACCGAACCTTCCATGGCTTTACCGCTAAATCCATGTATCTTTCATGCCACTTCCTCCACTAAACCACTGGCTTTCAATCCGCTCCCTCAAACTCCTAAACTGTCTTCGTCTACAACCATTCTCGTGAGACCAGTACACATGAAAGCAAGCAACCAGATAAAGTGCCACGCAGAACTGTCCAGTACTTTACCTTCGTCAATGAGTGAAGAGCGTGATGTGAAAGTAGTTGGAGAGAGTTTGGTGGCGAATTATAATTGGAGGGAGGAATGGTACCCTCTTTATCTTACTAGAGATGTACCAAATGATGCACCTCTGGGCCTCACTGTGTTTGATAAGCGGATAGTTTTGTATAAAGATGGCCATGGTGAGCTTCGTTGTTATGAGGATCGGTGCCCACATAGGTAAAAGAAACCCTTTACTGCTAGTAGCTTCTCTGTATGACACTTGAATTGGGCATAAGGGATTTACCAGTAACTTTTGTTCTTCATGGTGAACTACCAGTAACTTTTGTTCTTCATGGTGAACTTATTTTCTGAATGATTGTCCATAATTGTTTTTCATTTTCTCTGGATATTGGAATTTTGTTCCATTAAGTGCTAAGAACCAGAAAGCAATTGCTTTTGTTTAGGCTTAATATGGCGAAGGGAAGATTTTTGGATGCGGTACTTAAATTACCGATTCTTTATGCAGTTTAGCTCCCTCAATGACGAATTCTTGGCACTCTTGTGGTAATTTTAGGCTATGAATTATGAAAGTTACTTTGGCTCGGTTCATTTACTTTTCAATTTGGCTTTGGTTGATATTAGATTAGCCAAACTATCAGAAGGTCAGCTGATAGATGGAAGGCTTGAATGTCTATATCATGGTTGGCAGTTTGAAGGGGAGGGTAAATGTGTGAAGATACCTCAGGTTTGTCCTCATCTCCATGGGCTCCGGTTCCCTCGTTAATATGAACTATCTTGATCTACTAATATCTTCATGGCAGCTTCCCGCAAGCGCTGAAATCCCGCGGTCTGCTTGTGCCAAGACCTACGAGGTGAGGGACTCCCAAGGTGTTGTGTGGATATGGATGTCTCGAGAGACCACACCTAATGTGAGTAAACTACCTTGGTTTGAGAACTTTGCCCGACCAGGGTTTCGAGATGTTTCAACCATCCATGAGCTTCCTTATGATCACTCCATACTTCTCGAAAATCTGATGGATCCAGCACATGTTCCGATTTCACATGACAGAACAGACTGGAGTGCAAAAAGAGAAGATGCTCAACCTCTATTTTTCGAAGTGACAGAGCGCACAGATAGGGGTTTTGCAGGGTGGTGGGGTAGAGAAAAGGATCAAAGCAGGAGAAACTTCTTAAGGTTTGAAGCCCCTTGCGTCCTATCAAATAGCCTTGAAACCGTTGATGAGAAGGGAGAGAAAAATTACTTCTCAGGCCTTTTCCTCTGTCGACCAACCGGACAAGGAAAATCCATGCTTATTGTAAGGTTTGGATCAACAAGTAGATCGACGTTTGCGGTGAAGTGGATTCCGGAATGGTACTTTCACCAGAATGCATGTAAGGTCTTTGAACAAGATATGGGATTTTTATCATCTCAAAATGAGATTTTGATGACGGAAAGAATCCCAACAAATAAACTGTATCTCAACTTGAGGTCATCAGATACATGGGTGGCTGAGTATAGGAAATGGATGGACAAAGTAGGGCATGGAATGCCTTATCATTTTGGCCACACCACAATTTCTTTGCCTCAAGTACCTGCTGTTGTTGAGCATGCACCTGCTGGTCTTGTTGCCGGTGCTTCAGCTTCTTTACCCGCCAAAGGGGGAATCGGGGCAATCCATGCACCCAACCTCGCCAATCGATACTTCCGCCATGTAATACATTGCAAGGGATGCAGCGCTGCAGTGAAATCCTTCACCATTTGGAAAAATACTCTTTCTGCCGTAGCTCTTGCCTTCACTGCTTTGGCAATTCTAGCTTCTGGGAGGCAATGGAAGGCTTTTCTACTAATATCAGCAAGCTTGTGCTTAGCCGCAGTTTATGCATGCTCCACTGCTATAGCCATGAACACAACAAACTTCATAAGAACGCACAGGAGATTATAAAATGGTGATGCAGTCCCATCTTAGTACCATTGGGTGATTTCACTGGATAGTTTACGGTAGATAGGAGTTGTGTTGTGAGGTGCGTGTGTACCCATTGATTCTATTACCTGGAGACTTGGAATTCCGTGCAAGTCTTTCCAAAATTTTCTTATATTTATACGTCTCGTGGCGGAGGTGGAGCATGATTTTTAAGTTGCAAATGAATACTAGATTGACTAAGGAGCTCCCGGAAATTAATTGCAGCTGACCAAGATTAAATTACAATTTAGAAGTTCCAAAATAAAGGCTTTAAACAAGAAAATGGCAATAACGACGAAAACAAAACAATCCTAAAATCTTCCAACTCCATTCTATCATAGTCCAATGCATCAAAGAAATGGATTTTCAAACGGTTAAAATGATACTTGACAAATCATAATTGCATCTGCATCTAAATCAATATTTATGGCCTCTGAAAGCCTTACCATTTACAAGCGATCCCAGCAAAAAAAAGGCGACCACCTCGAATTACTAGGATTACAATGAAACAGCGTGTATTAATATTACATGAATCTTTAGCACCTCAAAACTTGAGCCATCTCTTTTCTTTTTCTCTACTAGCAACTGCAGACGATGCAGAACTACGGGTTGCCTCAGCTTCTGCCAAGGCTTTGCGAGTCTCATTTAACTTCCTCATGGCAGCCTCATACACCACCTTTTCTTTTTTGTTTCTACTCGCCATCTCTTCAAGCTTTTCCACACGAAGCCGCAAGTCCTTTATCTCATCATCGTAAGCAATCAGATCTCGTCTATCCACCTTTTTCTCTCCTGGGCCTTTGTTTAACTGCCTCTTCGCTGATCCATTGTTCAAGGCTTTACCGTGCATCGCAAGTTGGCTGTTAATCAGACTGAAAACATCTGGTCTCATTTCTTCTTCATCTTCTATTGCCCTTAACGCAGCAGCCAACTTCTTCTCCTGTTTTCTCTTCCCTCCTCTGCTTCGCTTTTTCCCCAGATTTTCTTTAGTCCCTTCACCCTTTTGAGACTCCAATGCATGATCAAGAGATTGCTTTGGCTTAAGCACCTTGACAGAAATGGGGTCCAGCATTCCCTGCCCAGATACACCTAAGCCCATCCCTTCACGGTAACCCATATTCGCCATCATCTTGGAAGCGATACCCCGAGTGTGATTCTCCCATTTTGCAAATATGGCGGTTTCTGTTTGAACACCTCTTTGTAACATTGAGCTGTCAAGAAATCCTAAACCTTCCACACTTTCTTCAAAGTCACTACTATTATATTCTTCTGAGCTTGAATCACTTTCTTCTTCATCGCTCATTAAAGCATGCACAGACAATGTCATAGCTTCACTCCCAAGCTTTACAGAACTCCCATCATCACGGAAAACAACTTCACCAACACTGAGTTTGTCATCCCAGGATACAAGTTCAGCTTCCCTCCAGATTCCACCATTACTCTCCGAGACTGCCCATATATTAGTCCCTACTAGCGATTCATCCCATACTGGTGGGACATACTTCTTCAAAGCAGACAATGACACATCAAACCCTGCGGACAGTATGAACCACGTCAACTCTGAGATATTAGTAACTACTGGTTAATAAGCAAATACAACAGTGCGCTGACATACGCACACATGAGCACAAAACACAGTGCACATGAGCAACACCATAACATACATGAATCACTAAAGAGCTAACATTGATCTGGGAAAGCATAAGAAGCCAGTCTGACCAAATTGTGTATGCACCACAAAATGTTTAACCAGAAGCAGGACAAGTGCCATGCACAAGTTAGCCGAGACATTAAATCAAAGGTCAAAGGGATACCTATACATGATTCATAATTGTTAGTTTGCCCGAGCATAGCTTTTAATCTTTACGACAAAGTGACATGTTACAAAATTTTCACAATTAGAGATTTAAATATAACACCCTCCTAGTGAAGATATATAGAAGTTGCTTTTTTAGGATATAGGAAAGTAACACCTTCCTGGAACATATTTCCTGCGTTGTTCAAAATATCAGGAACTGCAGACATTAGAAATCAAACATCTAGAATAAATTCCACCGCCTACAGGTCTACAAGAAACATGATTGTAACATACCATGTGATAAGCGGCAGTTAGTACCAAATCGACATCGTTCTTGCAGAAAAAACTTGCATATCTGCACTTGGTTGGTTTATCATCAGTAAATTGACCATTGAAACCAATTAACTTTTATCTCAAGACTAGCTCAAAAACGTGATTTCAGCAACTATATCATATTTTCCCAAGCAATAAGCATTTTGCAGTTAGCCTTTTCAAAAACAGAAAAATCACATTCACTTATGTCATGTCTTTGAAACAAAATCACATTCACTTATGTCATGTCGTTGAAAATAAAAAGTTGACAAAGAAGGTCAGAGGAAGAAAAGTAAAAGAAAACTTATTAAATGCATCAGATAAGGCGTGTCATTGAGATTCATGTCCTGAAAAAGTTATCGGTCAGAACTAAGGATGTCCTAGAGCAAATGCATCGAGTAAAAGATAAGGTCAAATATGAACAAATGCACGCAATTCTACTAACCTGACTGCGGACTAGATGCAAGTCTTTAAGAAAAGTTTCTTTCAAACAATTGAACAGAAAAAAGAAAGGCAATTTTGCAAAGATCAAGCAGACACAAATTAAAAAAACGAAAGGGTGGAAATTCACGAATTCACATATTATAAGTTGATATCCATCTCGACATGCATAAAATGTCAACCAAAACACAATCAATGAAAAAAGACGTTTCAACATAGAGGTTAGAACCAGTGTGGCAAGGAACTCAAGCATAGTGAGTCCGAAATAGTGTAAAGAAGCGATACACTATAGTTTTACAGACACATTACAGATTAAAGAAGAAAAACTTTTTTAAGGACTAGAAGCAACTGTTAAAAAAGCTTCTTTCAAACAATTGAACAAAAGAAGAACGAGGGAATTTGAAAGATCAATCAGACACATAAAAAATGCACACGAAAAAAAGAAATTCACAAATTGAATGTTGATAGCCATCAATGAAAACAAAAGTTCTTGAAAAGAGGTAAGAATTGGTGCAGTAAGGCACTCTAGCATTGTGTAAGAGGATCCCCAAATAGC
Organism: Erythroxylum echinodendron; assembly: GCA_027575705.1. Classification (NCBI taxonomy): domain Eukaryota; kingdom Viridiplantae; phylum Streptophyta; class Magnoliopsida; order Malpighiales; family Erythroxylaceae; genus Erythroxylum; species Erythroxylum echinodendron. The sequence continues at coordinate 17,000,108 of JANZXR010000008.1, forward strand.
ATGAAAAAGCAATACATTTAAAAGACAAAGACAAAATTGGCAAATTTAACGCACCAACATTTTCTCAGCTGTAGGTGTCAGGAAAGAGATCTTTGCAGTATCAGAATCTTCAAACCTAACAACTTCACCATTATACCAACGCCCATCGATGTAACGGAATCTACACTTTGATCCAACAGAGTAACTTTGCTCCTCCAAAGGTTCTGGTTTAACATCAGTTTGATCAAGTGGTTCTACTTTGACATTGTCAGCAGTACTATTGGAGTCATGCAGTCCTGCATCCACTTCTCGTAATAAACGAGCACGTTTTAGGTGAAGGAGTCCATCCTCTGCATCTTTAATGGCCTGAACAAGCTCCTCCTGAACCTGAGATAGTTTTAAAAAAAAAAAAAACTTTAAGCCACTTCCAGAAATCATGTTTTTCTTTTAGCTCAGCCAACTTCCACAAACTTCAGTAAGTGATGTGAAATGAAAACTAAAGAGCGAAAGAATCAAGTTACCTAATAATTAAAGGCACATATAAATCTACATGCAACGCACCACTAGAGGCACATGTTTATCTACATCTTCTACAAGATTATATAGTTATACACATCTGACTAGGCGTCTTCCCAACAATTAATGCTTGTTTTAGAGAAATAATCTGCATAAACTATTTGAAAGGGAAAAAAAATCATAAACCAGGTGCCAAGTAAAGTTTCCCTTCCGTAAGATTTGTGCCAAAACTGAAGCAGGTTACAATGGCATGTTACCCGGTCAGCAGGCTCTAGATGCCCTGCAGTTTGGAGAAAATGAAGCTCTAGATTCTATACGCAAACATAATTTGAGTAACCAGTACAATAGACACAATGACAGGCTGGTAAGCCGTTTCTGAAGCAAAGCAGACAGAGAAGACCAGGGAGCTGGGTGTTCAACTTAATCCGTAAAGAAGTGTTCCGCTTTCAGTGCTAGCGAAATCCAAAACTGGAAAGAACGCGTTACCGGTGAATTTTCTCTGAGACGCAGCAATTCAAAGTAGTTTAACGTTTATCAAATTTATAGGTCAAATCTTTTATGGGTAAAATCTCGGAGCTGTGCCTATGGAAGGATGAACAACAAAAGGACAAAACTAAAAATTTAATCATGATCCGGAATCAGATTCTAACCACGAAATACTCACATAACAAACAATCATATGAATACACCCTGAATTGAAGCGTGAGCATAAAGAAAGAAGAAGAGAAGGAGACCAGTATACCGAAAGAAGCTCAAGATTGGAGGGGTCAACAGCAAGAGCATCGCCCAGGGCAGAGAGCGAATTTTTCTGCTCCTGCAACTGAATCTCCAGCTGATTCTCTAAAGCTCTCTCTTCCTCGCTCCCCATTACACGAAGGACAGTCCCAAATCGAGAGATACGAAGAACAAGAAAGAGGACAGAACCTTCTCCACAAAACCGACACAAGGTGGGCTGGCCGGGTTTGTTTGTTTCTTGGTGAAAACTTTACGGTATCGTTTTCACTAAAATATGTAAGTTAGAAAGTAATGTTTTGAGATGTTAAAAAATGAAACATAAAATTTGTAAAACGGTTCGTACGTCATTATTATTATTATTATCGCCGTCACCTAGTTTAAAATCTCGTAACAAAGTAAAATTTGAGAAAGTCCGATAAAATTCAGTCTTATCTATATGTAATAAAGAGGTTATTTTTGATAAACCTATATGTAAATGTGACAATAAAAAAATGATGCAAATTATAAGAGTAAATATAAAACCTGATATGTTAAAAGAGTAAGTAAACAAAAATAAATAAGTAAACAAAATAAAACATCTGATATAATGTTCAAAATTATCGTTAGTTGATACAAGTTTAAAAGAAAAGTTATTTTATATATATATTTGTGTGTGTGTGTTTGTGTCTGTGTGTCTGTATTTGTGTGTGTCGGAACAGCTTCGAACATGGTCCTTTTTGTTCCCCCAACTCCTTCTGTGTTTCTCGGAGCACCTTCACATTTTTTTGTGAGGCCTCAAGGAGAAAATTGTTGGGCAACTTTCGACTGGCTCATTAAGGCTCACTTCCCAGAGACGTCAGAGTGAATCAAATAGTCTGATTCAACGACTTTTCCAACCCGATGGACATAGAAAGGTGTGTGAATGACGCTGAAGTAAAGATCGAGAATGTGTAGAGAAGTCGGACCATGGTGGACCTCATATTCCATGACTAGTATGGAGCTCGAAGTTTCAGGTTCATGGGGTATATATATATATATATAATAAGAAAAATATACCTTAAAAAATTGTAAAGTTCTGTTCATATTTACTATGCTGCAAATATCTGCTCACCATTTTTTAAATTGTACATGTCAATATTATGTAAGAGTCATGTTAATCTGCTATGTTTTGTAAACCGTTCTTACATGTTTAACTAAATTTAAATTAGTTTAATTTAATTTAATTTTTAATTAAATCTATTGATTCTAATTAATTAAATAATTTGATTCTACCATAATAAAACTTTTTAGATTCAAAATTTTAATCACCATAACATTTCGAATATGATTTTAGGTTATGGGTATGGGTCATTCAGATTGGGCAATGAGTATCTTTAGTGGATCATCTAGGTTGGGGCACGGGTATGTTTAGTTGGTCACTATGTTTTTAAAAATTTTATTAATCAAATCAACAAATTATTTATGAACTAATGTCTTAAACTGAATTGTCAAAACTATAAAATATTGGTAACTTAATTAAAATTTTAAAAAAATGAATACTAAATTAAAAACATCTTTAAAATTTAAATATTTTAAAATCAATTATCTTATCAATAATATTACGTTTTTTAATCAATTATAGTTGTAATTCATGTACACTATTTTGAATTAACTTATTTAATTTTTATTCCAAATTCAATCAAGTTTAAATTTTTGAATTCAAGTTTATTGGACTAATTTTGACTAGTTATTGTTAAGTTAATATAAATCTAATAATTTATTACAATTAATTAAATTATTAAATTATTAAATGTAAACTCAAATATAATTTTGCATAAATATTTAATTTTAATTCTCAATTTAATTAAATAAAAATTGATCTATATATTTTAGATCAAATCAATTTTAAATAAATTCATCATTATTATGACTTGAAAAGGAGTCCATAAATTAGTTGGCTAACCCTTTGGACATGAGATTTTAATAGAATGGAATGGAATGGAATAATTTATAATGGAATGGAATATAAATACATGTGATATTAAAATTTTGATTTTTGAAAGAAACGGAAGGATTCATAATATAATATAGTAAATGTTGTTTCTTATTTTACATTTCATTCTAACCCTCTCAAGTCGCAGGTAACTTAATTTTACTGTTTAAGATGAAATGAGATATAACGTGAAGCTTTCTCTTTCCATTATATTTTATTCCATATTATTATAAATCTCTCATTCAAATAATAAAATAATATTACATTTTATTTCATTCTATTAATAAACACCAATCAAATATGACCTAAGGGGGTGCTTGTTGGGGGGTATGAAAAAAAGGGTATGGGTATGGAATGAAAATTGATGTTTGGTATGAACCTATCATTGAAGATTTAAGAATTTCATTCCTTGGTTTTGGGCAATCCTCCATTCTTCTTATAATTTAGTGGAATTGAAAAGAGGAATGAGAGTAATTGGTATGTTTGTAATTTTTTATATATAGAGGATAGATAAAAGATATAATTATGAGTCAAATAATTTCATAAGTAAAGCTTTAATTTCAATAATTAAATTTATGTTGAAATTAATTAAATAATTAATTACACTATAATTAATTAAAATATTGTAATTAATTAATTAATTACAATATAATTAATTAAAATATTA
>JANZXR010000008.1:17052350-17063517 GCA_027575705.1 Erythroxylum echinodendron
TAAATTAAAGTCTTACAGATTACATCAAAGCTTGTAAAAGAAGTAGAATCTAACTTAACAACATTCCTTGTCTTCCATAATGTATATATGGTGCAAATGAATGTCAATCGTGCGGCTTTGCTTCTTAGGCGTGTTTCAGTGTATTTTCTTCTAATCCACTTGATAGCACTAGGGAGAGTAGATATAGCTCGTGCTAAGCCCAAACAATCTAGAATGCATTCCAAACATCACCTAAAAAGGAATGTTTGAAAAACAAATGATCAACGGTCTCCTGCTCAATACCACACAAACTACAAGTACGATCAATATCAAGAAACATCAAGTTATCCTTTGTTGGCTGTCTGTTACGGAAATTAAGCCAAGTGATGAAGAACTTAGGAGGTATATAGTTCTTCCAAATAAAAAGCATCCAGGATCGTTTAGTACGCTTAACCTGAAGCAACTCATACACTTTCAGAGAAAAAAGGTGTCCATTTATACATAATCTTTGCAGACCACTGACCACCTCCTCACGGCCGCCCATCCAGTCCACCAAAGTTTCTTGAATCAAAACTAACCTCTTCATCAAGGGTGAGTCCCGATTTAGAGGTTTCCATTCCCATATTGAGGTCCCCCATAAGTACACTTCATAAATTCAACTCACCCACAATGTATCAACTTTGGAGTGAAAATTCCAAAGCACTTTTGACAATAACATCGAATTCCAAATCTTACAATTTTTTAATCCAAGTCCATCATCATCTTTTGGTACACAATATATCATCCCACGCTATCCTAAAGTGCTTACCATTCTATAAGAACAATCTGCACATATAGGTTATTCTCTCAAGAATAGACGCCAGAAAGATTGCACACCTTGGATCACGGATCTGATCAACTTAAGCCTGTTAGCATATGATCGAGTCTTTACATTCCAGGCATTTATATAAGCCTCAATATATTCAATCAGTACAAAAAATTGAAGCATTGAAATTTTCAGAGGGACTAAAAGAACACCTAAGTATCGGACAGGAAACTCCCCCACAGGATAGTCAACCAACTCTACAATATCATCCCTATCTCTACCAAAAACTCTAACCAAGTACAGATTAGACTTTAAAGGGCTCACATTCAAACCCGATACTCCTTCCAAATCTCTCAAAGCATCAATCAAAATTTTAACAGAGATAGCATCTCCTCTAGACGACAGCATTAAATCATCATAAAAAGCAACGTGAGAAATGGGAAGTTTGTCACAATTGGGATGGTAGATATCTTGACTATGTGCAAGGCTGTTTAAGTTAACAACCCGCAGGAGCAGGCAAACTGAATGAACATTGTAGCCCCAAGCTTGAGCAAAGATGTACCAAGTTTACATATCCATGCAGTATTTTCTGCAATGGCTTAAATAATGTCGATGTCTAACTCATGTAGCAACCCTAAACGATTGCCTTTTTGTAAGTCAAACATTTTGTATACACGTTCAAATTTTCCTTTCGTTGTTTGAGGAATGTTGTTGGAGTCTAACTAGGTGAGGTAATAGAATACATATGTCCACAAGTGATGCAATTAGTCAAGTGTAAATATTGCATTCTTGAAGTGAGAAAAATGTCCTAGTAGAGTGAAATACGAATGTCAAAGAATGGTGCAGCTAATAAAAGTATAGTAATTGTGCCTTCAACGTGAGACAAGTGTCTCAATAGAGTGAGATAATTCGCATAAGCGAAATAATTGTCTTCTAGATTGGACAAATCATTTTGAATTATTTGATAATCCCTCGGTCATATCGAATAATTAGGTTTTTTATCGGTATAGTTTCAAGTAATGTGTCATTTGATGATTATCTTGTTCATATAATGAGTTTATATGAACATTTATGATGATGATCTATATCTTCAATGCTTGAATGAAAGAGTGATGGAGGGTATCTTTCTGAGCAACGAATAATGACCGTGGTGAGGCTGTTGGGAGATTATCATATACAACCTAGACAAGACTTAACGACTCATGTGTCGACTATCTATGCCATGATTAGTGATAATGTGAGAGTTCAAGAGATATGACAATACTTTTAAGTTTAACATCTATGGGAATAAGTAAAAATAATAATAATATCTAATTACTTATCTTTCCCTACTGTCAAGTATAAGGGGAAATAGGTAAGATTAAATAAATAGCAGCTGAGTCTGAGTCAGAGTCATGTGAAAAAAGTAAAAATAAATAGCAGCTGAGTCTGAGTCTGAGTCATGTGAAAAAAGTAACAGTTGTATTGCTTTAAAAGGGACATCCTACTTTAATGCTTTAAAAGGGGCATCCACTTCCTTCTATTCAATACATTTATCGTTTCTAAACCATGCCCACTTTCTGGTTTATGCTATTTTAATAAGCACAGTTGATAAATAGATTAAGTTTTGAATATTTTTAATTTGGGCTTAATTGAAAATTTATCAAAAGAATTCTAAAAATGTAACTGCCTGGCTATGATTATGTTAACTTGGCATCTGTGTTGACAATGAGTAGGAACAAGTCGGTTTCCATAAAACAATACAACCCAACAAATCACCAACACAAGGCTAATCTTTTCCTGATTTCCATTTTTTACCAGCAGACTGTCCCATTTATGAGAGGGTTTAATCCGAGTCTAAACAAACTCTTAATGAGAAACATGTCCTCGTTTTCTCCCCTGAAAACAGAGTAAGCAAAACCCCTATAACATAAGTGGTGGCTTCTGTACATGTTAGGCCTGATGCACAAATTTACAAATATTGTCTTATCTGTTCTAACATTGGCACAGCGCATATGTAACTCAACATCAAATTCATGCTGCAAGGAGCTTCTGGATGTCCCTCTGCAAGAAGAGTAGAAAAGCAAAACAAATCATTCACAATGCCATCTCTATCTATTCGTTTCTGTGTTAGTTGAAGAACATTACTGTAGTAATGCCAGAATTATTAGTTTAGAAATGATTATTGCTATGTTTGATTGAACTTATATATTTACCTCAATCTGGAAAGGTGAGGTTGTGGGTGGATATCTCTCCACAACCTTGCCATTCTTATCCACCAAGAACTTCTCAAAGTTCCACTTGATCAGATCACCTAAGAATCCTCCCGCACTTGACTTCAGAAACTGGTATATAGGAGCTGTGCTTGGTCCATTCACATCAACCTGTTGTGTAAAACCGCCAAGTACGTTTCAAAAATTGTTTCCTCCTGCACATCTAAAACTCCACAAGGTTAAGTAGACATACCTTGTCAAATATAGGGAATTCAGTTTTGAACCTTGTACAGGCAAAGTTTTTAATCTCGGTATTTGATCCCGGCTCTTGTCCTCCAAACTGATTGCAAGGGAATGCCAGAATTTCAAAACCTGGAATGGATTTTGGACGGTCAATTCCCACAACAAATTTCATTCACCATGTTTTAAGACTTGTAAATTGGTTAGCAAGCAACATGAATTGCTTCAATAAACTGAGCCAGATTCTGCAAGCCTCAAAAACAGATGCAACCTACAATCTTGAAATCATCCTGATGTGCCAATTGCAATTAAATGAACAGAAGCATGCATTATATAGAAATTTTCCAATTTAAATAGTTTTGGATTAATCATAGGCATTACATGTGTTCAACTCAAATCAGACTGCTCGCTAAACACATCCAAAGAACTGGATACATATTAACTCATTCTTGAACTTAGTCCAACTTCAATAATACAAAATGAAGTATATATTTAAACATTTCTCAAAGATTCTCCTTTTAATTTGGAAGTACAACATATCAAACAAAGGAAGGAAACAAGGTACTTACCTTTCCTTCACAAAAAATACAACGCAGTGTATTGACAGTGCTGAAAAAAGAAGATCAAAGCAACTAAACCTTGATTACCTTGAGTTTTGTATTTCTCATACAGGTGTGACAATTCACTGTAATTTGAAGATGTCAACCCACTGGATACAGAACAAAACATTTCGTTAAGAAGATCTCGATGGAAATATAAGTTATAATATTGAAGATTTCTAGTAACGGGAATATACCATCTTGAAGCAACGTTGACAATCAAGAGAACTTTTCCCTTAAATTTGTTAAGAGGTGTATCCTTCCCATCAATATCCTACAGAAGTTGATAAATTAATGACTCCAAACATTATATCTCGTGCAAATTTGAGATCTAGCAGATATACGACACAAGAGCTGAAACCCAACAATCGCCCATAAACATAATACATACGATTCAAAAACTTGAGACGAATGTTGTATGTGGTTGTCTGCTGATGAATGAAATGGAGTTTCTCAACTACGAACATATTTAGGACCAAAACAGACGAATAGTAGGGGATGAGCAATGAAATGAAAACTATAAATCCCACAAAAGAAACAAAGCATACCTTGACAGTGAAGTCATATATAGTTTTGTCCGTGGTAGCTCTTGCAAAAACTCCAAAAGAACGAGACTTTGAGAGAAACCCCGAAAAGCCAGGCGATTGTTGAGAGAAACCAGCTGATGATAAGGGCCAAATCGAGGGGACACGGAAAGCTACTGAAGGGCGCCAAAAGGAGAATTTGGGATTAGTATTGATCTGTGTAAGGTACTGTGCAGGCGAATAAAAAACACTGGAGAAGTGAAGGGAAGCCATTGGAGGTGTCTCGAAAGTTGAGGGAAGTTTATATTTTATAAGGGCTTGAAAGTGGTAGTTGGTGTTCTTGTCTTGGCTAGTGGAATGTAATGTTCCGCGTGGTCTCGTGGAGTGTGAATGAGAGTGAAGTTTAGGGAACATGATCCTCTGGCCGTGTATCCTGTCCATACCCTATCTCATGATATTTTAACCATCTATTTATGTGGAGAGGCAAGTTTAGGGAACATGATCCTTTGGCTGTATACCCTGTCTCTACCTTGTCTTATGACATCTCAACCATCTAAGGGACAGGGTACACGGGCCAGAGGATCTGAGGGAGAAGTTTAGGGATATCTAAAACTCCCCTAAAATCGGGACGTTTATGTGTCCACATAAATGGATGGTTAAGATGCTATAGGATAGGGTAGGGACAGGGTATACAGGCCAGAGGATCTGCGGGAGAACTTTAGGGATATCCGAAACTTCCCCAAAATCGGGACGTGATATTCTGTCAGAAGATTTGAGGGCCCTGAAATCTACTAACAAAGTTTACAAAGTACAGGAAAAGCTTCACAACAAAACACTGAGCCTTAATAACTAATTTACAATACATAGAATAATTCAAAACTAAAACTACCAACTCAAAACTCTCACATACTTTTAGTTTATCAGATAATAAAATACTCTGTAAGAACTTAAAAATCAACAAAGCACATAAACAACTTTAAGATCATGGAGAAAATGATCTTTATAAAGTTTTACCTCTCCACTTTGTATATTATTACTTTAGTGCTTTATGTGTTTAACCCACTTTCTTATCATATCTGCATATATGTTTTTTTTTGTTTGGTTATTATAAAATTATAAAAAGATTGTCCCACTGCACAAAGTTTTCTATTTTGAAAGAATCGGAAGAGGGTCATTAATTGTATACACAAAGAGAATGTTTCTATATGACTAGAACTCGTAGAATTACAAAAGACCAACCTTACCAATTACTTCAAGACTCACTCTTTTATTATAAAATAATAGTTAACATATATTTTGAATCATCTTAGAAATTAATCCTTGAACATGTTTGAATTGAATTGCCTCAATTCACACTGAAACTTAGTTCTACTTAATTTTGTCTATGAAGAAAGTCATTTTTCACTATCATTAATAATGCACATCAATTGTGCATATCATAAGCTAATCGTAAGTTTCCCCCATCATGCTTTTGTCTCGACTTCCTCATCAGGCATGCAAGATTGTTGTTGTTACAAAGACTTTGCAAAGAACTCCAAGTTCACTCACAAAATGCACCAAAGTCTAAGTGCAATATTTAAACTCTCGTAATTCAACTCAACCTTACCATATTACTCGTGTTTAATTCTCAATTCACATTGAAACTTAGTTTTACTTAATTTTGTCTATGAAGAAGTCATTTTTTACTATCATTAATAATGCACATCAATTGCGCATACCATAGGCTGATCACAAGTTTCTCCCATCATGCTTTTGTCTCTACTTCCTCATTAGGCATGCAAGATTGTTGTTGTTACAAAGACTTTGCAAATAACTCTAAGTTCACTCACAAAATGCGCCAAAGTCTAAGTATAGTATTTAAACTCTTGGAATTCAACTCAACCTTACCATATTACTCGTATTTAAGGTGTTTCCCAATAAGGCAAAGTAAACCCACGAAATTTACTAAGCCAACATAATAGGATGGACAGTAATAAGAAGAGAAAGATGTGCAAAGATTTACAACAAAATTGCCAACTTTTATATTACTCACAATTGATACAAAGAATACAAAACTCCAAACTCTCTTTAATGAATGAAGCCTTGCTCAAATGAGTTATTTATAAGCTTTAGGAGACTTGTTAGGCAAGAATACAAGAAAGTGGTCTTAAGGTCCCTAAGCCACTAACTTGGTGGTTGACATCCCCATCCACTTTAGACCTTACTTTAGTAGATGGTTTACATAACTTACCACTATCTTACTCCTAAGTCAAGGCAACATGTGTAAAAGGTTTACAAGTCACCTCATCTATGTTCTTTGCCACATCATCCCACTTCCTTAATGATTCATCCCACTAACTTTGTCACATCACCTATGATCTTCATCCAGAGGTGAAGGTTAGCCAAGTTTTGAGCCAATTTGCCTGTGATCCGACCAATGCACACTTATGGTCTAGTCTGTTTATCTATGATCCATCATTTAAACACCATTTTGTCCTTAATCCTACCAAAGACATTTTAGGAAAGTCCAACTCGCCCTAGTCATAGCTTAAAATATGCTTGATCTTTACTTGGTTAAGTTACCTTGGTTTCTTTAGCATACCTTCCTCATGCCTAATCCACGTTAGACATTAGCTAAGGCTCACCAATGGCTGAAAAAAAGGGTCTTGCAATGTTAAGGGATTAATAAACCACCCCACTAGATGAACCCAATGCCCTCGTCAGAACAAATTCAAGATAATCGTTTACCTGGTCTTTGAATTGCCACAAGGTTGTGTCTTTCCCCCAAGTAACTTCCTAGACTGGTTTATTCTTCCACTGAATCAGGAACTCCGTCCTCATATTCTTCTTATGTTGGCCCATTATCAGATGATCCAAAATCTTCTCAATTTGCTCATCAAATTGTTTCCTTACCACATGTGGAGCTCTCTTTACTTGACTCCTTTTAGGATATGTTGAATCCTCATAATATGGTTTAAGGAAATTTACATGAAAAGTAAGATGTACCTTTAAACGATCGGTTAACTTAAGCCGACAAGCTATATTTTCTACCTTTACAGAGATCTCAAATGACTCATTATACTTTGGCACCAACCTTCGATGCACCTGCTTGCTACTAATCTTCTTCAAATTTGGGGAGTAAGTTTGAGAAGTACGTTACCCCCAATGTCAAAATCCAGTAATCTTCTCCTTTGATCGGCATATTACTTCATTTGTTTGGAAGCTTTACAAAGACTATCTCTTGCCTCATCTAACAACTCTTGTTTTTCCTTCGCAAAATAATTAGTTGAACACTTTCCTCACGACATATGTTGAGCTATCTTAAAAGGAATGAATGGTTAGTGTCCCAAAATAGCTTCAAAAGGACTTTTCTCTGTTGTCGATGATCTGTTCAATTTACAACAAAACTGTGTAGCATTAAGTAAACTTAGCTAATTTCATTAATTGACACTTACATAAAATATTCCTCCAATAAGTCACTGATCCTTTCCATTTGGCCATTCATTTATGAGTGATTTGTAGCTGAGAATTTCAATTCATACATTATCATATTGAAGAGAGACGTCCAAAATTGGCCAATAAATTGGGCATCTAAGTTGCTTATTATATCCTCCCGAACTCCAAAGTGCTTCACCACATTTTTGTAGAAAAGCTCTGCAGCAATATCTGAGGGAAACGAAGTTGGAGTTGGCATAAAGACTGTATTGGAGAACCTATGAACAACCATCATGACTGAAGCCATGTCGTCTATCTTTAGGAACCTGCCGATGAAGTCCATTGAAACTGACATCTATGGTTTTTCTGAAATAGGCAAGGGCTCTAATAAACCTGCCTCCTTCTTCCTTTCAGGTTTATCCAATTGACAAATAAGGCAAGTTTAGACATATTGAATGTTGTTCTCTATCTTTAGCCAATAGCAAGATTGAGAAATGAGTGTTAATAGCTGTTCGATTCTTGGTGAACAGCCTACTGTGAATCGTGCGCCTCATTCATTAATTTCTTCCATAAGGCACCAAAACTTGGCACGTATAATTGATTATTCTTCATCATGAACCACCCCTCATTATCAATCCAAAATCGGCGCATAATACTCTCCATTACTTGCTACATAATTCGACAATAAGTGCTGTCAAGTGGAGCTGCTAATTTAATTTACTCCAATAGGTCCAATTCAACTCAAGTGATCGCGGACAAAGCTGCAAAGGCTTCCTTTCTACTAAATGCATTTGTCACATTATTATGTCTCCCTAATTTGCACTCCCATACAAAGTCATATTCTGTAAGAAAATCTTACTACCGGGCTTGACTTATAGATTACTTCTTTTTGGTCCTGAAAAAGGTGTTAGTAACATTCTCTGCACAAACAACAAACCTGGTGTGAGATCCCATATCGATTGGAGAGGAGAACGAAGTATGCCTTATAAGGATATAGATACCTCGCCCTTACAGACGCGTTTTTTCAAGGTATAGGAAGAGCAAAACTGTGAGGGCTTGGTTAGGCCAAGGCCTAAAAACATACAGTATTTGTGGGTGGGTAGTCTAGGGCTGTTACAATGGTATCAGAGCCAGTACCTGAATTGGTGCGAAGACACTGAGGGCTAAAGGTGAGAAATGTGATATCCCATATCAGTTGGAGAGGAGAACGAAGTACGTTTTATAGGGGTATAGATACCTTTCCCTCATATACACGTTTTTCCAAGGTATGGAAAGAGTAAAACCATGAGGGCCTGGCTAGGCCAAGGCCCAAAAGCAGACAATATTTGTGAGCAGGTGGTTTATGATTGTTACACTTGGTACCTAATAAGTAAACCCGTCAAACTTTAAGGCAATGTACTATTGTTAGCATCTCCTTATTTATCAAGTATCATTGTTCAGTATCATTAAGCTTGTGACTTTCAAATGCCACTGGATGTCCTTCTTGCACCAAGACTCCACCAATATTTATCCTAATCATATGTGTGCACCTCAAAAGGGAGATTGAAGCGGGCAACTTTAACACAGGTTTAGTTAAAATGGCAGCCTTCAACTTATCAAAAGCCTCTTGGCATACCTTCGACCAACACCAGTCTTGTTTTTTCCTTTAAGAAGTCAGTCAAAGGTACCGTCTTCTTCAATTATTCCACAATAAATCGACGATAGTAGTTCATCAAGCCAAGAAAGCTCCCAAGTTCCTTCATCGTCTTTGGAACTTGCCAATCAACAATAGCTTGTACCTTCTTTGGATCAATTCAAACTTAGCCCTTGCTCACCAAGCGTCCTAAAAACTTTATTTTAGGTTATGCAAATTCGTACTTCTCCATCTTCATGAAAAGTTTATATTGTCACAATTGTTTAAGCACCTTCCTCAAGTGTTGTATATGCTCTGTCATGTTAATGTTATAGAGCATAATATCGTCTAAATAGACCACCACAAAATTGTTGAAGAAGTCATACATCATGCCATTCATCAAATTGCAAAAAGTAGCTGTGGCATTAGTCAAGCCAAATGACATGACGAAAAATTCATATGAGCCATACCAAGTTATATAGGTCATCTTCTACTTGTCACCTTTAGTAATCCATACTTGTTAATACTCACTCCGTAAGTCTAATTTCGTGAACGCCATTGTCCTTGATAATTTGTCCATCAAGTATTAAACTAAAGGAATAAGATATTTATTTTTAATAATCAATTTGTTCAATTCTTGATAGTCGACACATTTGTAAGGCTTCATCTTACTTCTTTTGGAGAAAAACTGGAGCTCCATAGGTGGCTTTCGATGGTTGGATGTATCCTACTTCCAACAATTCATCAAGCTTCTTTCATAGTTCTACCAACTCTAATGGTGATATTCGACAAAAGGCACGGGTAAGAGGTATTGCACCTGGCACCAGTTTGACCTTATAATCAATTTTATGACTAGAAGGGAGAGTTTTTGGTAATTCCTTAGGCATCACATCCTTGAATTCTCTCAATACATTTTCCTCCACATTTAGGACTTCAACCAGATGGTCTTTTGTAATTTCCCACATAGTCATAAGTAAGTATCCAAGCCTTTCTTAAGGCCCTTTTTGATACTCATGGTAGAAATATGATCTATAATTGTTGTTTTGTCTGCAGTTCCATCGCTAGACCTACAACAATTGATGTAACATAAATTTTGATCATTCATAAACATTATACCTCTAAAACGAGGATCTAGCACCGCCTTTCCTATCTTGAGAAAGTTGATGCCCAAAATCAAATCAAAATCCTCGAGAGGGATCACCATCATGTTACACTTCCCACGCCACTTCTGTAACACCCCACTCCTACTGGACCTGAACCCGATATCGATGGTGATATCCGAGTCCGTGCCCCGCGAGGGTGGTGTGCCATATCACTAAACAATTAAACAGTCGGTATTTTTTTTTAAAACACACAACATAAAAAACAGAAAATCAGTAACCAAAACGTTCCACTTTGTTTTGTAACCATTTGATACAACACAATGAAATTTACAGAAACTTTTATTAGTCGATTGGGCCCATTTCAAAATACAACAATACAATTATTTTCAGTTTCTCAAAATTATTACAAACTGTAATATTTAACTACTAATGATATACAATTTTGCGGAAATACAATTCAGTGCAAAAATAAAAGAAGACACAATGCATACTCGAACTGATCCCGACCTCTATCCTTGACTTGCATGCAGTAAGTCTACTCCCGTTGCCTAACGGGATATTCTTCTGAATCCTGAAAAATAACTGCAAATTTTGGGTGAGTTTTGCGAACTCAGTGAGTGATCATCATCGATGGCTCACCCAATCACATAACACAGAATTCACACAGTTCATACTCACCCAATCACATATCACATTGTT
>JANZXR010000008.1:17063617-17088940 GCA_027575705.1 Erythroxylum echinodendron
AGATGTCAAGAAGAGCAAAGGAGAGGAGCACCTTCGGATGGAACAAAATCTCCTTCAAACACACATTCAACACTTAAAAAAAGAAGCAAAGAAGAAGTCAATATAGAAGAGTCATGAATGACTAGTAAATGGGCGGATTTAATAATGAATAAACCAAGTGGTCATATGGGCAAGTGACATGTGTCACTTGCCACATGTCACACTCTCATTGGCTCTCTTAATTTTCTTCCCAATTCAATCCTCCAAAATTCCAATGGCTCAATTCAAAAATTCCTAATTTCATATGTCTCAGTTTTCAGTGCCATTGGACAGTCAATTCCTCTACCGATAAACTCCTATTCTATCATTTGACAGTTTTTTTAGTCCGGAAACGACTCCGAAAAATTTCCGAAAATTTCCTATAATTCTCTAAAAATCTCAAAACCCTAATGGCCCTCTCCAACACAATTTTTACAAACTCAAAGCCTATTTTTCAAAATTCTCATTTATTCACAATTATATCGGGAAAATGTCATGAATGCATGTACAGTAAATTTTCATGTGCAAAAATCACTGTTCACAAATGCATGAGTATGAGATGTGTTTTTCCAATTTCTCGATTGATCTCACGTGTACCCATTTCTATGGTCCAACCCGTTATATAGAAACGGGATGTTACAACTTCTCATACTTAAAGGAATGTTGTAAGCAGCTCCTAGCATTGCTTGTGCTTATGCCATGGGAATTTTCATTTTTGTAAGGGTTTTGCTATTCTTTAACCTCAACTTTCACACTAGCCATTTTTCAACAAATGAATGAGTGACACCTATGTCCATCATAGCTATAAGTTCCTTCCCATTGACTTGTATCTTCATATATATATAAGGCACTAAAATAGACTTACTTCTGTACTAACCACATTAAGTAAATATAATTAAACCCAACTTCCGAGTGATTGCTTTCACCATCCACATCCACTATTAAAGCATTCAACTTCTCCTTTCTTGGGCAGTTGCAGCATAGTGACGGACACTACATAAGAAATAACTACGATTTTTCTTGGAAGATTTCTCATCTTGTTTTGGTTTCTCAGTTTGCTTGGACTTCCCCTTATGATCATTTGCCCTTTTCTCACCTTGTCTTTGTTCTTCTTTCCTTCACTCTTCTCTTGTTGAGTGCCTTTCAATTTTTGAGAAGAAGAAGAGGCTTTGGTTTCCTTTGGCACTCTGAAATCTACCAAAGCATCTGCAACCGCAATCACATCCACAACATCCTTGACATTTTGCCTTCGCAACTCTATTTGTGCCTAAGGTTGTAATCCCGACATGAAGTTGAATAGCTTGTCCTCATCTGACATATTCTCAATATCAAACATTAAGGAACTAAATTTCTTAACATAATCCCTTATCGAACTATCATGCTTAAATCGCTTCAGGGCTCCCTTACAAGCTAAGCAGTATTGTTTGGGTGGAATTGATCCTTCAACTCCTTTTTTATCCTCTCCCATGTATCAACAAGAAGACGGTCAACACCAATTTCGGCAAAGGTTCGAGTTCTCCACCACAATTTTCCATCTCCATCAAGACACATTGCCGAAACGTTTAACATTTTCACATCCTCACCTTAACAGCTGTAAAATACTGCTCTATATCCCACAAAAAGTTCTCAAGTTCCTTAGCATTTCGAACGCTTTCAAAAACTTTTGGCCTTTAACGTTTTGCTTTCAACATATCCCACATCCACAGCTGCAATTTCATGTATAAGGACAATCATCTCAAAGCTGGCATCTTTTCGTGCTTTAATCAATTCAGCCACTTAAACTCATAATGCTTGAATTTGCCCCTCTAAGGCTTCAAAACATGATGCATAAAATGAGACTTCTTCCTCACTCGTACGTAAAGACCGATGAGCGCTTCCACCCTTATGACACTCTCAATAAGATTGCCATTGAATCACCAACTTGGCTCTAATATCAACTGTTACAAAGACTTTGCAAAGAACTTCAAGTTCGCTCACAAAATGGGCCGAAGTCTAAATATGATGGTTGAACTCTCTCAATTCAACTCAACCTTATCAAATCACTCGTATTTAAGGTGTTTCCTACAAAGGAAAACTAAACTCACAAAATTCACTATACCAACACAATAGAATGGACAGTAATAAGAAGAAAAAGATGCACACAACTTTACAGTCAAATTGCCAACCTTTATATGACTCACAATTGATACAAAGGGTAGGAAGTTCCAAACACTTTCTAATGAATAAAGCCTTGCTCAAATAAGCTATTTATAGGCTTTAAGAGACTTGTTGGGCAAGAATACAAGACTTATCACTGCTAAATTACTAATTTAGTTAGTGGTTGACATCCTTAACCACTTTAAATACTACTTTAGTGGGTAGTTTATTTAACTTTTCACTATCTCACTCCTAAGTCAAAACAACATGTGTACAATGTTTACAAGACACCTCATCCATGTTCTTTGCCACATCATCTTACTTACTTAATGATTCATCCCACTAACTTTGTCACATCACCCATGATCTTCATCCAAATGTAAAGGTTAGCCAAGTCTCGAGTCCATTCGCTCATGTTCTGACCAATGCACACCCATGGTCTAGTCCATTAGTCCATGGTCCATTATTTGAGTACCATTTCATCCTTAGTCCCACCAAAGACGTCTTAGGCAAGTCCAACTTGCCCTAGACACCAAGTCAATCAATGCCCCATAATCATCAAAGTTAGTCGTAGCTCAAACCATGCTTAATCTTTACTTGGTTCAGTTATCTTCGTTCCTTTGGCATGTCTAGGGATGGCAGTGAGTTTTCAACTCGATTAATATCTGCATTACCCGACCCAAAAAAAAAACATGGAGGCTAAAAAATAGATTTTAAATGGATGCTAAAAATGGATATGGATATGAATTTGGACATGAGTCTAGTGATAACCTGAACCGATTGATACCCATATCCTACCGGTTTTTTATTAACTCTATTTTTTATGTTTTTTGAATATTTATGATTAAGTATAATAAAATATTAATATTTTCTTAGAAGAAACAACTTTAAAATCTTCACTTTACTCCTCAGTCCTCACCTTTTTCATCATATTTTATTTTCTTATAAGATGATAATAATGCAAATGATATAGAGATGGAGTTTTGAATGCTATGGAGTTCACGCAAAGACAATTTGAAGCTTTGGATATTTCAGTCTTTGTTCCAGTTCTTGATTGTGAAAAATATATGTTGTCTTTGAACTAAACATTATGATTTTTATTATTCCAATTTTATGATTTTTTAAGACATACAAATCAAAATCTTGACTTATTATTATTAAACTAATTTTGACTTAGAGAGTTAGCAAAAATTTGCTCTTTATATTTTCTATTTAGAAGTTATATTTTTATGTGCTATACAACCCGATGGATATCCAAAAACCTGAACAATCCAGTGGATTTGGATATGGGTAGTAAATTGTAAAAACTGACGGATATGGATATGGATGGAGTCATAAAAAATAGATATGGATATGGGTAGAGTAATACTCGAACCGAACCCTACCCATTGCCATCCCTAGGCATGTCTTTCTCATGCCTAATCCATACTGGACATTGGCAAAGGCTCACCAGTGGCTAGCAAAAAGGGTCTTGCAATGTTAAGGGGCTAATAATTGTCCATATACAAGGGTCTTCCATGCACATGCAAGTGGAATGTGTAAAATATATTAATATATTAATGTTATTGATTTCAAATATTTATATATCATTATTTATATTAAAATATATTAATTTTTATAAATTTTGTAATTAATATTATTTATTTTTTATATTAAAAAATAAATTATTATTATTCTATTGATTTATTATATTCACATCTCATTACTTATTTTAAAAGTATAAACAAATATCCCATATCTATTATTTATTTATTTTATTAATTATTAATAATGTAGTATTTATCATATTTACTAATAATTAATAACATATTTACTATTAAATTGAGTCTTTCATTTATTAACAAATAATATTAATAAATAAGATTACTAATTTTTAAATATGTTTTCTATAATTAATTAATAATAATTTGATTAGTTTTTGATAAAATATAGTTAATAAAATTATTATTATTTTATCATATTTATAATAATTATTTATATTAAATAGTATATAATACTTAATGTTGGCCCCTAAAAATTTTTCGTTGAATTAAGCATGATAGTTTGTGAAATAAGCATGGAATTTGAATGTTTGCCTTAGAATGAATTATGAGGTCATAATAGAATTATTTATTGGACTTTAATTATTTATTTCAATATCAGTAGGATTTTATTTCACTAGTTAGTGAAACTGATGTTTTAAGAGTGTATGAGGGCAATTTTGGCATGTTACTATGTTTAAGAGTCATAAAGCATAAAAGGAAGGGCAAAGATGACTTTTTACATTCATTAAGGGTAAAATTGAAAGAACAAAGTGTTGTCTTGCATAATAGAAGGAGAAAAAAGTGAACAAGGGAGAGAAGAGTGAAAAGAAACGAAAATAAGAGAGAAGAATGAGAGAAGTCATCCATTAGAAAGAAGAAAAGAAGATATCATGAGAAGAAGAAAGAAAAAAGAGAAGAGAGTCATGAGAGAAGCTAGGGAAGAAGAAGAAAACGTGGAAAGAGAAGGAATCAAACTTGTTTAAGGTAAGTTTATCTTTCTTTCTTGCTTAGGTAGAGAAAGAAGTAGAGAATGGATTGTGTTGAAAGAAGATGATTGAGAGCCCATTTGATTTTGGTTCCTAAGCTAGGTTTGGGTTTTCTAACCTAGATGGACTATAGGTAGGTTAGTTTTGAGCTTGAATTGTGTGGATTTCAATTGTTGTACTTATGTAAGTTTTAAGGGTTTTATTGAATTGGAATTTAATGGGAAATTAGTTTGTTTTAGGAAATAAAAAAAATCTTACCCAAAAGCAAAAGGAAGGGCCAAATTGAGTTTAGATTTTCAAGAGTTATAAGGTGAGTAATTTATTTATAGTTATTGTGTAATGAGCAAATTGCCTTGTGCGTGTGTTGTGTGTTAAAATGATTTGCTTTGAAATATTGTGATGTGGAAATTGTATTATGATGTATGACATGTGATAAAAATTGAATTGTGAGTATAATTATGCTATGCCTTGGAATTGTATCATGGCATTTTGATTAAATGGAAAGAAGAAAAAGCATGAGAATATGAACTTGTGATTGATTGAATTGAGCTTGAGATTTGATTTTGTTTGGGAGAGAGAGGAACCGTTTCGTATTCATATGCACGTCGACATAAAGCCTTATCCTGACTACCCGCTTGTGGCACACGAGATCCGAAAAGTGGACCTGTTTCATTCACGAAGTAAACTTTGGTTTCTCTGTTTTGTTCTACGGAACTCTCGAGCCATTTTTTTGTGCATTTGCATTTTAATGTGTTAAGTTTTGATAAAGTTGAGTATTATGCTTTAATGTTAAATCACATCCAATATGTTTCATATGATGATGTATTAAGTTATGAGTTATGAATGTTGAACTTACATTGTTGGGTCAAGATAAGATGAGTATGCTTATATGGTTAGATGCATGTATGTTTGATTGTGTGGTTCATCGCCAATGGTTATAAATATATTAGCCATTGAGCTGTGTAGCTCAATCTAATATTTTTCCCACTCTCAAGTACAGATCGAGAAGATCAGTGAATCCTTGCAAGGCATTTGGACAAATTCCAAGACAGTTAGCTTTTGTACTAAGTTAGTGGCTAGACTTTTGGATAGCTTTACAAGCACAATGAACATTGAGCATCCAATATATTTTTGTATCTATTGTTAAGACTTTGATGAAATGTTGATTTGTAATTAAAGCTATGTATAAATTTCATTTTGATTTGGAAATGAATGAAGAATTGAAGAAGTTTTCAATGTGTACGTGCTTAGTCATCTTATAGTTGTACATTTCTTATTTCAAGTCTTCTATAAGTGTAGAAATTGTGTTTTGCTTTCAAGGGAAAAACTGGATCGATATAGGTAGAATTAGACAAAGTTGTCTCTTGGAAGTTGTAGATTATCTTTCTAGCTTTTCAATGCTATATAGTATGAAATATTTGGATATCGGAGTTGAGAGTTATGGTTATTAGAAGTTTGTGATGCTGCACAGGATGGACTTTTGGACCAACTGCATTGGTTTGAACTTTTAACCCTTATAAAGGTAAAATTTCTTTTTGAGATCTTCATAGAAGTTATAGTTCTAGAAGTCCTCTTCAATGCAGTCTTTAAATGACCTTAATTCGATACTTGTAGTGAAAGTTATGCCCTTTTACCAAGACAGGTCGTAGGAAGAAAAGAGAGGAGGAAACTCGCGACATTGCGGGCGCGCGTGCTAGGTCACGATCGACCCGTAGGTCTTTTCCTCAGGCTGAACATGTTTCACTCTTTTGACCATAACTTTGTTGTCCGACCTCCAAATGACCTGATTTTTAAAGAATTGGATTCCTAACACATTCCTCTATCTCTCCCAAAAAATTTATAGCTTTTGGTATTAATTTGAAAAAGATTGAATGAATCAAAGTGAGGGGATTGGTTGGAAAAGTGTGAGTTGGATATTTTTATTGAACATACTTCAGTATTTTGATGATATCTTAATCTGTAGATCTTCAATTGTGATGATTTTTGTCTCTAAATAAACTAGAGATATAGAGCCACAAATTATCTGAAGAAATCAAATTTTAATTCGATCTCTAAAACTTTCAATTTCTGGATGGAAGTTGAGTATAGTGTACTACTTCAATATAACAACAGTCTGAAAATGTTTGGGCTATAACTTTTAGATTTTTGAACCAAATGAAATGATTTTGGTGTCATTAGAAATTTAAGACAATGGGAAACAAATGTTTTGAAAAAGCCTAATTGAAATTTTGATTTGAGGTTTTCCAAAATCTATCCTGAAGTTGAAGAAATGAATTTGTCTATATTTTTATGACTCCGAATGTTGGGCTCCGGAAACAGGGTCCAACACTTAATATATATAATTTTAACTAATTTTCTTTAATAATTAATGAATATTATTTATCATTTTTTTAGTAATATATTTATTAATTTATATAATAGTGAATTATTAGTAATTCATATTATTATTTATTATATAGTAATACTAATAAGTAAGATAATAAATTTTAGATCTTATTATAATTCATATTCTTAATAGATGCATTAAAATTAATTTAAAATTTATATTTTTAATTGATAATTAAATAATTGCCGATTTGGCACATTAATTTTTTCATTTCTTACCATGCTACTAGGCCCAATATTAAAGACGATTAATTTTTCTATTTTAAAAATTATAAAAATAATTTTTATATGTATAAAAAATTATTAATGCAAAATTTATAAATTATTATAACATATTAATTATCTTATTTATCATCATTTTTATAAAATAAAATAAACCTTTGATAAAAATATTTAATTTATAACTTTACTACTAATTTAAACTCATTAATTTATTATTAATTATTAATAAAACATATTAAACAAAAATATTATAGTAAAATAAATTTATTATATACTAATTATTTATTTATATCATTTAATATAAGTTATAATACATAAATGTGATAAATTCAATGATTAAAAAACTCAACCAATTCGGCTGAATCAAACATAAAAACTTTGAACATTTCAACTTTTCGGTTCAATTTATTTTAGTAACTCATGTTGTCAAAAATTGATCAGTTTATTAGTTAATTGGTTACTTTTTGTAAATTAATAAGTTTTTATAAATTAAATAAATCAATTAATTTTCATTTAATAATCTTTTTCAATTAAACTTCAAATTCTTCGATAGATAAGAAAAATCTCTTTTAACCATATTTTAAATTTTTAAATTTTATTCAATGTTTAACCAGGTTTATGATAGTCTAATATTAATTGAACCTTTTAAACCTTAAATCTCTTATCTTACCTGTTTAACTTCTGATTTGGTTTTTAAAAATTGAATAATTAATAAAATCATAAGAAGTTTTACAATTTCAACTATATAGTAAAAATAAATTAATTATAAATAAAAATAAAAATAAAAATAAATCATTTATTTATTAGTAATTGTTAAATAATTGAAATTTTTTAATAAAAATTTACTATGATATTGAATTAATTAATATATTATTAAAAAATTATAAATATGATAATTTTTTAAATAAGTTAATAGCATATATTAAATATCATTATACTTTTACTATAAGTAATAATATATAAATATAATAAATCAATATATTTGACATGTACTACACATATGATCTATTAATCCTTAATCATCTTTATGTGATAGAGTGCCGAGACTTATAAATTATCTATATCAAATTATATTTTAATAAAATAAATGCTTAGGCTTCTTACAAAACATAAGGGTTTCTTGAAACAATTTTAAAGTACAAAAAATTTTAATAAAATTGATAAAATTATATAAAAGAGTGATGTTGTAATTAAAATTGTTAATCACAATTTTTATTTGAGGTATAACAATTATCTACTTCTAATTGTTATGTACGAATATTCAATATTTATTATAAATAACAAATTCATCCGTTGCATAGTTTAAATGTGTCCTAAATCGTTTATTGTTTTCTTTTCTTATTTTCTTTTCTTATTTTTATTGTTATCTATTTTTTTTAGTGTTTTTAATTTAAGAGATCTAAGAGATAGTGGTTATATCTTCGTGTGTTTTCTCATTATTCTTTCCTTTGATTATTTGTATTCATGTTGCATATTAATGGTAGTATGATCACAAAAAGAAAGAAAACAGATAACTTATCACTTCCACATTTGTGCATCAATTGAGAATTTTCAATCCTTAAAAGAATTTACATCAAATTGGAATTCACAAAAATTCTATAGACAAAACACGAGATTTGACTTCTGAAATCAGAGATTAGAAAATAAAAAAAGAGAAAGAATATGCTTCACCTAAAGTACTTGATTTCTTAAAGTAGGGCCTTATTGGAAAATTATGAATGCCGATTAAATGAGGAGATGACCTAAATTAAAGAAATAGCATCTACCAAACAACCTAACGCTATGGAGTTGCATTAAGAAAAGGACCAACAAGAGCAATAATGTTAAGCTGAAACAGGGAATCAAAAGCCTTGAAACTATTGAAGTCTATTCAAGAACAGTTCAGCAAAACAAAATTCATCTGTCAAATTTTGGATGCATTACACAACTGAAATTTTATTCTACAAATTAATCATCATGTTATGATATGAATTAAAAGCTAATCACTTTAGGAAACAACCCAAAAAGAGTTATGGAAGATGATGAATAATGGCAATATACATGTGGACTTGAATGATCATAAGCTATAAAACCATATAAATGCGTTGTAAGAGGAGGCTGCCATCCTTTATAATAAAGTCTAACAAGCCAATAAACCTAAAAACCTCCTATAAACGACATCTAATAGGAAACCAAAGTTCAATCATGACTGCATGTTAAGGACTGGTGGAAGAAAGCCAGTCAAAGATAATAACATTAAACTAGCCGAGACCTATCAACAAAGGCCCCCTTCAATACATCCATAAAGTCTTATCTCGTAAGAATACGATATGATCCTAAATGAAATGTTATGTTTGAAAACTATCAAAAGCCAAATCACGACACGAAGAATATGATGACACTATGACTTGACAATTAAGTTACTCTAATTTAATAGAAGAATTTGACAAAAAATGAGCAGTTAAAAGGACCCAAATTACAAAACAAAGTATATGAGGTTGAACACAAGCTATGAAGAAAAGACAAAAAGAACACGCCGAAAGATAAGTCAAGACAAAAAAAAAGATCTACTAGACAATTTAAGATTGCAAAGACATTTAGAGGATGGATTCCAGCTAATAATCGAATAATAAAAAGGTGTGTTGGTTTTCGATTTCGTCGAAGGAAGTATGACGATCTTGGTTATAGATTTTGGTTAGTGAGCTTTGATGCTTGATCATAATGAATGGTGCAAGTCAACGATCGAAACTAAGATCTCTTTATAAGAATCCTAAATTCCACTTAGACTTCACTTCACCGAATTACCTGGATTTAAAGCAGAGAATGAAATGTCGTAATAGATCAATCCCATTAAATCAACCTAGAAACCTGCACCACTCAACAAAGCAAGCACTAACCAGTGGATGACCAGCTACAGTGAAGCAATAATAACAATAAGTAAAATAATTTTTAAGCTTGCACACACCGAACTTGTAAAATTGGCAAAACAGGGTCCTAAGTCAAAACCCTAAGCTAGAAAGATTGAGAATCGGAGAAGAAAACGTACAACGAAGTGAGAGAGATTAACAATAGTTCAGGCCATCCCAGGAAAGCAACCGAAGACAGAGAGAACAAGGAGCCAAGCAAAGAACAACAAGAGTATGTAGATTGTCCAAACACCTGGGTAAATGAACCACCCAGAGTTCTGATTCAAATGCACTGCCTTAACTTACAAATTCGCCATTGCCAAAAATTTAAATTAAAAAAAAAAAAAGAAAAAAGATAATGTAGAAACAAGGTTCTCGTTGGCGGTGGATGGAAACTGTTGCAAAATATTGCCTCTAAACCATTAGGTTATACTGGGTAAAGCACACGTCACGCGCAATAGTTGTTTTTGTTCTTAAAATATTATATAAAATAAATATTATTTCAAATATGAATATTTGTTTAAAGATGACTAACATAGGATAGTTATAGTTGATTGGCCTAACCGACTCGACCTGACTTGAATTAACCAAAATTTGGGTCAAGTTTAAACTTTTAAACAAAAATACCCGATTTGGTAGAGATTCAAGGCGGTTGGTTTGGTAGAAACATGTTTGAAGCTTAGGGTTGCAAGAGTTGGTAATCTTGGTAAGACAATACTCCTTGCCCATTGAGTGAAAGCATCCATTTCAGTCAGAAAGGTTCTCCAACCCTATTATCTGCGGGGACTTCCACTAGCCCAAGCGACAAATGATCTTTCAGAGATACGAGAACAAGAGCTCACCTTTGCAGAGGTTAGAAAGTCAATACCATTAAACATGAGTAGACTCAAAGCTACTAATCCTATAATAGTAACACTAATTACGGACTAAACCATCTTTTATCGCACATACCATCCTGATGGCGTATCAGGAACTACACCGTACATGGAAGCGAAGAAAAAGAAGAAGGGTTTTGAGTCTCTATTCTTCTTCCCTATCCATATCTATATCTTGCTCTTCTCTTACAATATCGACTAATGTGTTTCCATTTTACTAAATAAAAATTAGCGGGTAATTTAATTTTGCTAGACATATTTTAAATACGTATTAATAAATAGAAAAATTTTATATTTTAAATATACATTAGTAAATAGCTATATAAATATATATGTAACATTAGCAAATACTTTTTAGTAAATAAGTGATTGAAACTATATCAACAATTTTAGATACTGCATGGATAAGATTTTATTGTAACTTTTTTTAATTTTATTGTCTTTTCTTATATGTAGCAACAAATTATTATTATTATTATTGTCTTTTAATATTAGCAAATTGCACTAAAGCATTAGAATTTAATATGTTTCTAAGAAATCTTCTCTTTTTTCTGAAGATATTATTAAACAATCATGTGTTAATAGATTATAATTTATGAAGTGTGGAATAAGTATTTGGATATAGAGTACAAAAGGAGCTGGATATTATTATGGCCACCACCAGCAGCCGCCTGGGGGTGGTGCAGGGGTATAGACTTAAATTAAACGAAGAAAATAAATATAAAATTATTTATTAATTAATTAGTTAATTTTTATAAATTAGCTTATTATTATAAATTAAAATAATAAAATTAATTTTCATTTAAATTTTCGTTATTAAATTAGATTGCAATATGTTCAATAAATAAAGATAATATTTTAATTTTATTTGTTTTGTACGGCATAAAATATTTATGATAATGTAATATTAATTAAATATTTAAAATTTAGATATTTAATTTTAATTTAATTTTTAAAGCATTACTATGTTGTATTCCTGAAAGATATTTCTCAAGTGTGATCATAGTTCTGTCGTGGCGCATTTTAGACAGATAAGCATCTTATCCCTTGACCAGTTCTGGTACATGCATCGCTCAAAGTTGGAAATTTTTGGTGCTTTTCCTTTTCCTTTATTATATATCAAAAGATCGTACATTCAAACGATCTCCTCCATTTTCTATCCGATAAGCTTCATATGGTGTCGTTTTCAACCTTTTATTTTAACGTCCAACACAAGCCAAACATTTTTATATCTGATAGACTCGTTACAATTTTATTATTTATATTAATAGTAAAGTAGAATATTAATTTAATTATTTTATAAAATTGGGAATAATTTTGAGAAATCCAATAATTTATTAATCTATTATTAAAAAGTTAATACGGTGTATGTGTTTCTCTCATAGGATTGTGGTTTCTTCACATTTAGAATTGTGAACTAGGAGAAGACGAGAGGCTGGAAAATGGTGACAGTGAAGAGAAGAAGCCGAAGCCCGTGAAAGTCACTGCCGTGCGACCCCATCAATTGCTTCTCGTCAAAGCCTGTGCGGTGCAGACAAAGTGGAATTGGGGTCTCAAAGGCCTTATGGCAGATCGTTTTAACAGTAAATAGTAGGGCAACGTGTCTCCAGTCAAAATACTTTGGAAATCAACAAGCAGCTTAGGAAATATCGCTAAGAAGAGTTGGAGGTAGAATGGAATCTCATGCATAGACTTAAGACTTTAAGAAGAAATAGAGGTTGCTTCGTAAGCATCGACTGAAATAGACCTCACAACGGTAGGCCTAAATCAAATAGAAGTATGGTTAGTCGTTAATATAATTATTAGGGGGAAAACTAAGAATTAGCTAAATTTTCAAGTCAATGTAACAATGACATGCGAGAAATTTGGAATATAAAATTTAATGCTTTGAAACTATGATCATACTTCAAGGATTATAAATTTATTTTCCTTTTATAAAAATCAATCAATTAATAATATTAGTCAACTATCAATAAAATAAAAAAAGTAAAAAAAGATTCCAATAAATTGACTATATATAAATATGTAAATTTTTAAAATTATATTTTTATTATTAAAAAGGTTATTTTAAGTCTCTCATTATGATTAATTAAAGAATTTGGCCTCGTTTGGTAAACAACCAATCAGTTATTTTTTTAGCTGATTGGTTGTCTTCAGCTGTTTGACTCTTCAAACAACTACGAAGGCTGTTTGGATACTAAGAGATCCGATGACTAATTTATAATAAATAGCCAAAAATAAAAATACTCCTATATAGGAGCGTTTTCATCAATCAGCCAAAATTTTAACTATTAAAAGTCAATTGTACCCTTTAATTGAGGTCCCTAAATACTTACATTTTAGGAACAATGTTTGTTCTTATAATTATTCTATGCAGTTATAGATTAGAAATAAAATATTGACCTTAAACGAAAATGAAAATAGAAAGAGTTGCATAAATTTTTTAATTATAATGAAACAGTACAAGTGAATATGACTTCTATAAAATCTAAATTTTTATAAGAATATTCAACGAAATGCTAAGATATATAATATTCATACCCTTATATTTTTTTAAAAAATTATGTCTTCATAAGTCATTTTACACATAAGCAGCTAATTATTAAACATCTTTAACAAACAGCTAATGCAATCCACTGGTCAAATCAGCTATCAGTTAATAGCTGATAGAATTAACTAACAGCTAATACAATCAGGTAATTGTCAAACAGGACCTTTAATTGGTTGCATTAATTCTTAGCATTAAGATCAAGGGAATAACTCAAAAAAATTAAATAAAAAAAATATGTAAAGAAAAATAATAGCTAAGAGTATAAGCATTAGTGTTAAGAGTGAGATGAATCTTATTTTACCTCTTTTTTTTATAAGAGTTAATAGTAAATTTTATTTTATCTCATTTCGTTCTTTATAAAGATCGAGAGTATATTCTATTTTATTCTTTACGAGATTAAATTTTAAATAAATGCCCTTCTTGTCATTAACTAGGGATTCTTACTTCTCTTTAATAAAATTTAGTCAATCAAATGTCAATTTTCATTAAATTTTAGTTTTATTTATCATAAATATATATACTTTGCTTTTGTGAATATTTGAGACAGCGTAGATGGGTGGGTGCCGTCGCGAAGAATCGTCGTGGCTTGTCACTATTAGCATTGAATATTAGAGAGTCGTTCATAACTTTCCATTTGGTTCTGCTCATCCGATTTTTTTGTTTCGAGGGTATGTTGTGATTAGGATTGCTAATCCAGGGCTAACCTATTACCATCCCCAATCACATCATACACTTAAAATAGAAAAATTTATAGTCACTTCCGTCAATTTTTTAAAATAAAAATATAGCATAATTTATTTTTTTAATTAAGTTTAGGTTCGAACTTCTTAAGTCTAATCTTACCTAAAATTTAACTCTTTTAACTAAAACGATTTTGTTTTATTTAAAATAATTAAAATTTGAGTTAATTTAAAATTAGACTTAGCCTATTTAAAATAAACTATGCCATACTTAAGTTAAGTGTATTAAAAATTGTCACTGTATCATGGGCTCTCTCTCTAATTCCCTAGTATTTGTTGGCTTGATAAAGATGTTTCGCCTGTATTAAATATACAAAATTAATAGCGTAAACTTGGACCCTACAACATAAATAATTGATCTGCTTTATATCTACATATACACATTGCTATCTCAAAACATAGCGAAGACAAAAGTTTGAATACAGTTTTCTGCAGATGATTAGTATGGTTATTAACTCATAGACTTTTATTTTTTTATTTTTAATTTGTAATTTGTAATATTTTTATTACAAATTATATTTTTATTTACTAATGATAATAATATATTAGGTAAAACTTAAAGATAAATTATTTTTAATTAATTAATTTTTTATATAATGTTTATTACTAAAAATAATTTTATTACATTAAAATAAATAGTTTAAAAATTAAATTTTGTTTAAAAATTAATATTTATTTTTAGTATATTATAATTATTAAATCAAAATTTTATTTAAATTTATATATTTTGAAGATATTTTAATTT
Source organism: Erythroxylum echinodendron (assembly GCA_027575705.1). Classification (NCBI taxonomy): domain Eukaryota; kingdom Viridiplantae; phylum Streptophyta; class Magnoliopsida; order Malpighiales; family Erythroxylaceae; genus Erythroxylum; species Erythroxylum echinodendron. The sequence continues at coordinate 17,078,684 of JANZXR010000008.1, forward strand.
AATAAGTTAATTTAATTTAATTAATAAATTATAAATTATAAATAAAATTGAATAATATATATTTAGTTGATAAAAATCAAATTACAAAAAATAAAAATATAAAACGAAAATTACTTTTTATCATTTTCATAAATTTTGAAAACTAAAAAAACTAAAACCAAAAATTAAAAAACAAATTTTTCTTAAATTTAAAAATAAAAATAAATAAGATCAATGGCACGTAAAGTAAGGGTTTAGATCTTTTATACCGATTATAATATTATTTTATATAAATATCTGACGTGGTAAAGTAAAGCCATTGACGTCCAAGGTTGACGTATACAATTGCCACTGCAGCCCTTTGTTCGGCAATAAAATAGATGACTGAAGACTGAAGATCGTTAACTTATATTTAATAACCTCAACGGTTTCTTACTTAATAAAAACAATAACTCTTATTAGACAATTAAAGAAAGATTATAATAATTTTATTAATCATTGTTGCCGGAAAACAAAATTACACGAACAGTAGAAACTGTAACAGTTAAACAAGCAGCCGCCTACCCACGTTTCCATTCTAAGCAATCATCGCAGAGAAGGAAAGAGAGAGAATTCTAGATAGACGAAGGATCAAAGGTAAGGCCTTTCGCATGAGTCTTCGGCTCCTAGTCATCGGACCAACTCCTTTGTATGACTCATACCTCAAAGTTTCTCTCTTTACTTCTCTTCATTTCAAGTGTTTGTATCTGGTTCTGGTTCTTCCTTGTTTCTTTCATTCAATCTTCCCTTTTCTTCTTGGATTTATCAAGTTCTGATGGAGTCTTTGTTAGTTTCCCTAAGCGGTTCGTGTTTAAAGACCATTCGGGTTATTGTTCTCTCTCTTGCCTCCTGATCTTCCCTCTCTGTGCGGACGCCCAATTGGGCCACAGGTAATCTTTTTCTCCCTTGTTTCTCTTTTTTTGTTGGTCATCTAAAGAAAGCATATAGGACAATTGAAGCTTTGAGAATTTTGCTTGGGTCGGGTAAATTTGATTTGAAATTTCTTGCCATAGGATATTTAAGCTAATAACTCGCTCCTTTGCAAGTGTCTTCTGTAGAAATGCTTGCCCAATTTTATATTAACGGGCTTTTTGTGGTAAAGCAAAACTTATGCTGACTTTTCCAAGATGCCCTTCCTGTCTCTTGCCTTATAAAATCTTCCCTACTGCTCTTTTGGACGCCTGTCTTGATTCAGGCATCTTGAGTCTATGTAATATTCTGAGATTACCTGTGGCCCAACTGGGCGTCCGCACACAGTTGGTCATCTAAAGAAAGCATGTAGGAAAATTGAAGCTTTGAAAATTTTGCTTGGGTCGGGTAAATCTGATGTTAAATTTCTTGCCATAGGATATTTAAGCTAATAACTCACTCCTTAGCTAGTGTCGTCTGTAGAAATGCCTGCCCAATTTTATCTTAACGGGCTTGTTGTGGTAATGCAAAACTTATGTTGACCTTTCCAAGATGCCCTTCCTGTCTCTTGCCTTATAAAATCTTCCCTACTGCCCTTTTGGATGCCTGTCTTGATTCAGGCATCTTGAGTCGATGTAATATTCTGAGATTACATGTGGCCCAACTGGGCGTCCGCACACAGTTGGTCATCTAAAGAAAGCATGTAGGAAGATTGAAGCTTTGAGAATTTTTCTTGGTTCGGGTAAATCTGATGTTAGATTTCTTGCCATAGGATATTTAAGCTAATAACTTGCTCCTTTGCAAGTGTCGTCTGTAGACATGCTTGCCCAATTTTATCTTAATGGGCTTGTTGTGGTAATGCAAAACTTATGCTGACCTTTCCAAAGTTGCATCTGATGCCCTTCCTGTCTCTTGCCTTGTAAAATCTTCCCTACCGCTCTTTTGGATGCCTGTCTTGCGTCAGGCATCTTGAGTATATGTAATATTCTGATATTAATGGGGCCACCCCCATCCCATCTTCTCCTATCTGTCTTTTCACTTGTATCATTTTATGCTCTTTCCATATTTCTGTACTTACTCCCACAAGGAAGTTTATGAATCTTGATTCCTAGTTCTTTCTATCCATAGCAGTGGTGCTTTGTGTATGATTAACTCCTTTTATTTCTTCTGATCATTTCATCTTCACATCAAATTGTTCATATGGTTTCCTGATGACTGGAATGTTATCAATCTGAATTAAAACGAGGCATAACAAACTGTTTTTAGTTTCTCCCCATTGACAAGCATAAAGAAGTTCAACTAGTAAGAGCATATTTTTGTTTCGCTGAGATGATGCCAGCTTATTTGCATAAAACACTAATGTTATCACGGTCAAGATGGTTGTGGATAGTAGTGCTTTTGGATTTGATATGTTACTTCTGTTATAAGAGCTTGTTGGAGTCCTTTGTTGTGAATTAAACTGATTTTCTGCTGGGTATTTCTCTTCTGTTTCAGATAGAAATGGGCATATACCTCAGCTCTCCGAAAACTGAGAAATTTTCAGAGGATGGTGAGAATGATAGGCTAAGATTTGGTTTGTCTTCTATGCAAGGTTGGCGTGCATCCATGGAAGACGCGGTGAGTAATTAGTTCTACTTTTGATGTCTTTGAATGTTGTAAGCAATTAAGTCATTGTACATTTAACTTTCTTAGTATCAGTGTTGGGGTATTATTTGTTGGATTCTCAATTATGATAAGGACATTTTTTGGAAATTAGGTACACAGGGTTGTATGATATAACTTGTCCTCTCACTATGATAAAGCTAGCTTTTTTTCCTCCATCTCTGCAACTATTAATATGATGAGTTAGTTAGTTTTGACTATCACCACCCTTGTCCAAAGCACAGAAATGGACGAAAAGGATTTCAATTCCAGCTGAAGTAGTTTGGGACTGAGGCTATCTTGCATAACAATAATCTGTTGCCAAGGGAAAGTTTTAAGGTTCCCTTAATCAAAAGGACAGTTTACTCCTATTTTCCTTAGTCGTTAATTGTTAATAGATTGATCCCTACAATGATTTCTTAGGAATTTAACGACCAAAGAACATGGTTTGTTACATCTATGCCATGTGATTTGAATCATTTATTACTCTTTGCGTTATCAGAAGTTGGAAATTTTGGGATTTGAAGATATAGAAACACCAGTGGTTGAAGTGCGTGAAAAAGCGTGCGTGCTTTCAAGTTCTGTTTATTGAGAAAGCTCTTGCAATACAGTCTTACTACTGCAAATTCTCATCTTATAATGGAGATTCTCCAAGGATGACACTTCTTTTCATGCCTTCTATTTTAGTGCCTCTGGACATATTTATTTCTGTGTACTGACAAACGAACCTTTACTACTCAGCATGCAGCACTAACTGAGTTGGATGCTACAACATCATTCTTTGGTGTTTATGATGGCCATGGAGGTAAGAGTTTGATGTGTCATGTACTTATAGTGGACTGAGCTATATGAGATCCTTAACTCTTTTGCTATGTTAGCTGACTAAAAGATCCAATAGTTTCTATTAAGTTTTTAGATAATGTTAGTTTCACTAAGATTAAAGTGGCTATGAGACACATGTGGAAATGAGCTTGGCTCCTGTGATCAACTGCGTTATTCTTTCTTGTACATTCACGGTTTAAATCTATCTTCCACTATTCTATATAGTCTTCTACCCCTATTTAAGAATAAATAGGCATGTAAGGCTCGAACTCCTGATTTCAGTTCAAAGCAGCAAGTCCTGATCATTGCACTAGTTTTTCTTCTGTTTATAACTTAATCAGGTTCTCCTTTATCTGTTAAAAAGGACTGGCTTTTAGAAACAAAAATGGAGGTAAGGTTGACTTCATCAGTTAGTCACCTGATTTTCTGGTCCAACCACGCAATCCTGTCTGCATTTCCAAACCTTGCGCATCCTTAAAGTGCGTAATTTCGAAGTGGACTCATTTTAGTCTGGAATCATTTGTGACTAGGTCATTGACCGAAAAGCAACTGTAGTTTGTTTGTTGATATATGAACTTACGTTGGGTAACACGTTCAACTATATGGTCTGGAGTTTATAATGAAGATATATGTTCTTCTTGATTTTCCACTTTACATATGCAGCTACTGAGCCTTGTATGAACTATGAAATTTAGTTGCTTTTTTTCAAGTGTTGATAGTCTAAACTTTTCATTCTTTCCAACCAATCTTGGATCACCCCATTTTTTCTAATGACCATATAAATGCACAAACTTATATGGAACAGATGCAGGTCCAGAATTTTAATTCAGTGGACTAATATCAACAGTTGCTTAATAATTTGGTTAACTTACAAACCTTTTGTGAAAATAACAAATGATAAATATCATAAAAAATGAGATAGATTTCAATTTATTTCTAAGAGTGTTTATAATTTTCACATGGTTTCAAAGATTTTCATATTCTAGAGTGCAAGCAGAGGTAATCTAAACGGATATCACTGGAAGCTATGAGGATTTTTTTTGACAAAATTCTTTTCTATAATTGACCAAAAAAGGTAATTTAGACATTCAGTAACAACCAAGACACTAAAATTAGTATGTATAATCATTTAGCAATACTAAATAGTTGTAGAAGAATTAGTTTCTGAGTACCAAAACAAATCTACCTTTATACCGAAAGAATATAAACAGTAAATATGATATATATAGTTTTAAATTTTTAATCAAGCGATGGGTCCACTTTTTTCTCCACTATGGGATAATGAAAATATATCAGGACTTAGCAATACAAAACAAAAACAGGAGCCTTCTTGTCTTTATCTTATTTGGAAGGTAGCTGATAAAATTGACAATGTAGCCTTGTTTTACATATCCCACCTCTCTTATATATAGAGACACTTTCTTTTTGGTTCTGTAATTGGTGATTCCTTAGTCCTAGTATTTTTAGATGTGAAAAGACTGTAATGGGCAGTGAATTTTGGGAGCTGGGAGTTTATAAAGTTATTTTTTCCATCTAAAACACAGAAAACATTTTTTTATCCTAATTTATCCGACATTGACGCTTACTTGAGCATTGTATAGAGAAAATTAATTTTCATCGAGTCAAAAACTTTGTCCAGAAACTCTCAGATAGCTATCTTTCATTAGTAAGAAGTGCTGCTTGCAATTTTCACAGCTCATCATATTCTTGTAAACTTACAGGTAAAGTAGTTGCAAAGTTCTGTGCAAAGTTTCTTCATCAACAGGTTCTTAAGAATGAAGCTTATTCAGCTGGAGATATAGGAACTTCTGTTCAGAAAGCTTTTTTCAGGTTACCTTATTTATTTGATTGGAGAACTTCTCATTTCTGGCTATTTAGAATGAAAATCAAGGTACCCAATTAAAATTTTCTATATTTATTTGGATCATGTGATATTATGCACTGCTAGTTTCTATATTTAATGATAGATGATGTCAAGAATTTTCCTTTTAATTGCCGTTCAGTCTCATTTTGAGGCAGAATACTATTATTAATTACATCATTTATTTAATTGATGACAAAATTGAAAAATACGAAGGTGGTGTATCTAAAAAAAAAAAACACTTATCATTCCCTAAAGGTCTTTGATTTTTACATTGTTCTTTTATTTATATTTCATAGCTATCTATTGTCATTTTGGATATACAGCAAGATAACTCATCCGTCCTTAATGCATCCTGTATAACTTCTGTTTGGACCATGATCTGAATTTTTGTGGTTCATGTAGAATGGATGAGATGATGCGTGGACAAAGAGGATGGCGGGAATTAGCTGTTCTGGGTGATAGAATAAACAAGTTTACTGGCATGTTAGAGGGTTTGATATGGTCTCCAAGGAATGGTGAGAGTAATGGCCAGACAGATGATTGGCCTTTCGAAGAGGTATTTTAGAAACTTATATTTTATTGTCATCTGATTGTGTTTATATTTGTAATAGTTTACTTTTTTTTCATTTCAACTCCAGTTTGATTCCATCGACAATTATTTTGACAATTCAAGCAGTTACCTGTCATGATGTATTATTGTGGATTTGAGAAACTACTAGGGTTTCTTTCTACTTGCTGCTTATTAGTTCCCACGTCCCATCAGAGCTCATGAGCATGTAAATGAAATCTTTACTAGTTCTGTTGATAGTGAGCCAAAATGATGATTATGTAGCAACTCATTTTGAAAACTAGTGATAAAAATTTCCTGAGGCCATTCACTTGATAATAAGCACAGTATTATTTGCCAATGATATAGTTTCCTCCAAAAAGCAACTTTGAGAAGATAAAAGGTTTCTGAAAGTTTGTGGCTCAGTATACTTGGAGGGTCTCATTAAGCATTGCATTACATTTACATCTCTGTTGTGACATACAAAAGTTTCATTGATTAAGTTATATTTTTTATTAATTGATGTGATCTTAGTTAAAGCATTTTATATAACCATACTCTTCATAAGGTGCGCATTTCCTCCAATCCATTTTTTCCATGTTCTGTTCTACCCTATCAATTCATTTTTTCCACTGGGCTTTAATTTGCATGCTTGAATTTAAGCAAAAATTTGAAGTTAAGATGATAGTTACAATTTTTTTTTGCACATTTTTGCTCAAACTTCTTTTACTCATTCAAGGAATGAGCCAGAATGGCTTTATGGCAATGCTTTGTGGCTAATGATAAATAACTTGTTTACTCCGAACAGGGTCCTCACTCTGACTTTTCTGGACCAACTTCTGGCACAACTGCTTGTGTAGCAATTGTAAGAAACAACCAACTTGTTGTTGCAAATGCTGGTGATTCTCGATGTGTGATATCTCGAAAGGGCCAGGTACTTTTCAGTTAACAGAGAGGGAGAGAGACAGAGAATTTACCGTCTTTAATATCTGTTTAAAATGATGCCTAGATGATCTTCAGCTTTAGTTCGCTGTTTGTGAGACCACTGGTATTAAAATGTTAGTTTGAGGCTAACTATTGCATTCAGGAATATACACATACAAATATTTACCTTCTGTGGCACAATGCAGAAACCTTAAACACTTCTCACTTGGATTTAAAGGGACTTCCTTGATGCAGGCATATAATCTGTCTAGAGACCATAAACCTGATCTTGAGGCTGAGAAAGAAAGGATTTTAAAAGCTGGTGGTTTCATACATGCAGGACGGGTCAATGGCAGTTTAAATCTTGCAAGGGCTATAGGTAGACATGATTGTTTGATCTCCTTAATAACATTTATGGTCCTCATAATTAGTTGTTGATGGTCTGACACTGTTTATCTTGGCCCTCTTCTCCTATGTTGTGAAACAAGAGTTCTGAACTAATACATTATTTCCCCCAGCAACACATCTAGATATTGGAAAATACAACAGTAGCACTGTCTCCTTCCCATAATTGGAAGCTAGGTCCCTGCCCTAATAAAAGTTATGAGTCTATGCCCATGCATTTGTTTTCTTGACTTGTTTCATGTAACTACTCTCATAGGTTATAAGAGCAGAAACCTGCATATGAACCTTCATTCACCACCGAGAAGGAAAGAGATAGAACTTTAGACTCTTTTTAATTCTTCATGGCTTTCTAACCTTTAGAGTTCCTTTGTATGTACCTCAGGAGATATGGAGTTCAAGCAGAACAAGTTTTTACCTGCTGAGAAGCAAATTGTAACAGCAAATCCAGATATTAACACGGTGCGGAAATCATCTTTTTACACTATGTAATTGAACAAATCATTCTCTTATATATAGATCTTGATAATTATCCCTTATTTTCCCCTTAGTAACTTTTATTGCTCATTCAATTAGGTTGAACTTTGCGATGATGATGATTTTATTGTGCTTGCATGTGATGGAATATGGTATGTATAAAATGCTTCCCTTTTTAATATGGTTCACTGCCCTGCGTTCAGAACTTTTTATATCCTTAATGTATTTGCCATGGAAGAAAGTATATTCGGATCATCTTCCAAAGAGATTATTATGAAGGAAAGGAATTAGTAGAAAAAATAAGCTATCATGGTTTCTCCAAGGGAAGCATATTATATACGTATGCAATATTAGTAGTTTCAGAAACAGTCTACATATCTCTTATAACTGTTTGCAATATATTTGCAGCTACTATCTGAAGATATATGAATGTATGGACAATCTGCAATGATACTATCCTCTCGTTTAAGATATTGTGAAGTCCTCTGTTGCTGAAATTGGATTACTACTATTGTTGATTGTTTCAGGGATTGCATGACTAGTCAGCAACTAGTAGATTACATTCATGAACAACTAAGCACGGTATGTGCAATTTTAACTTTTTAGTAGAATCTTGATAGAAATGGTTGAACATTCTCAAAAAAATGCAGGAAAGCAAGCTTTCTGTGGTGTGTGAGAGAGTACTTGATAGGTGCTTGGCGCCGTCAACAGCAAGTGGGGAGGGATGTGACAACATGACAATGATCTTGGTGCAGTTTAAGAAACCCATCAAGTCCAATGCCTCTGCAAATGGACAATGCTCACAGTCAAAGCTTCCTGAAACTGAATCCAAGGGAGAGGATGTTGCTGAGCTGAAAACTTAGCATTCTCAAATCTAGGAGGAGCGTGTTACGAATGCTGCCCTCTGGCTGGAAAAAAATTTGTACGGTCTGATATGTAAGGCTAATGGATGAAACACCAACACGATTTGCTTGTTTTATCCCTTTTTTTTTTTTGGTGCTAATTTTGGGTGTGGAACTACAATCTGTAGCATGTACAGGTTTTTCACTTTCCAATCCTTTTGCCTTCTGTTATACCTATGATTTCTCATCAATTTTCTCTTGTTCTGGGCCAAGGAAGGAAGAAAACTCCATTTTCTCCAAATCTATATTGATGGGTGGGACAATGCATGACAAATTCTATCCGTTGTGATAATTTTATGGTGTACCAACGTGAGCCCAGGTAAAAAAATTCATGAAAGTGCGTGTGCATATATAATTGTATTTATGAATTTTTCATTAGATTTTTATGATTTAGATAGATAATCATGTCTCATTTACTTATTTTGAATACAACAAAACACTGACTGATATTAGAAAGCACTTTCCAGATAGGTAATTTTGTCTCTTATACAGACACAGTCCTTAATTATCACTAATCTCACCAATCAGCAATGGCAAGCAAAGCAATTCATATTCATCTTTTGGCTAGGGAAAACAAAACATAAGACAGGGCAAAAATTGTATGTTAAATCTTGACGTTTGCATTGGAATACAAGTTAGAACCAAATGTTTCGGAACATTCAATTTGAACTCTAACGTTTACAGAACATTCGAAATTGACTATGAGAACGAAAATTTTAATGGAGGTTAATCTTCGTTAGTTAAATGTCACATCATGCACGATGTGAAATTTTTTTATTTTATTTTATGCACATCAGTGAGACCTAACGCTTGCCAACGTGGCTTCATGTATTTAAAATAAAATTGGCTCTCAAGTTTTCAAAGCTCACAATTTCTTCATTCAAAATCCCTAAATCACTAAATCCTTAAATCCCTAAATTCATACATTTGTAAATTACACAACATCCTTAAATCCTTAACTTCAAATGTTTGTAGAAATCCCTAAATTCCTAACTCTCACTTCGTTCAAACATTTGCAGAAATCTAGCTAGCTCTTCTGAAAGTTCAATCACAGCAACAGTAGGCTTAATCGCAGCAGCATTTTCCTGTCACCTCTTGCACATCTTTGTCAAATTTTTGGGAAACAACATATGGACAATACAAAGTGGTAGGTCTATTCTTTTGACTGACTTTTAGTTTATATTTATTATATATTGTGGTCGCTTTTTCCTTTTTCCTTTGATGACTCTTTTGTTTGGTTTTTTGTTTATGTTTATTGTATGTTGTGATATTCTATTTTCGACCTAAGCCCAAAATACTTGTTGAGTTGCTCCATGTATGTAACATCCCGTTTTCAATATAAAGGGTTGAACCATAGAAACGGGTACACGTGAGATCAATCGAAAAAAAGAGAAAAACACATCTCATGCTTATGCATTATATAACATACATATATACATGAACAGTGATTTTTGCACATGGAAATTTACTGTACATGCATTCATGACATTTTCTCGGTATAATTGTGAATAAATGGAAATTTTGAAAAAATAGGCTTTGAGTGTGTAAAAATTGTGTTGGAGAGGGCCATTAGGGTTTTGAGATTTTTAGAGAATTATAGAAATTTTCTGGAAATTTTTCGGAGTCATTTTCGGACCCAGAAAACTGCCAAGCGGCAGAATAAGGATTTCCCGGTAGAGAAAATAACTGTCCAATGGCACTGGAAATTTAGACATGTGAAATTAAGAATTTTTGAATTGAGCCATTGGAAT
>JANZXR010000008.1:17099344-17122633 GCA_027575705.1 Erythroxylum echinodendron
TGCGTTAACAAACGTCGGTATTTTTGTTATTCAGTTTCCGTAAAATTTTCACTTTAGTTGTGTGTAAAACAATTTTAGGAAGTCTGCGAAATATCCATAACTCAGGAATTTCAAATATGACCAGAAGTACCCAGAGACAAGTAAATGAACATACTATCCACTTAAACATAGATACCTAATATCATTCAATCCTTATGTAAAAAACTCATCATCAGAAGTTTGATGTCATGGAAAAAAGGATACAAACCATTCAGGTAATAGAGTGAATATAGACAAGATCGTATGCAAGTCATGTTAAACAACATTACGTGGCTAGTAGAACGTATTTTGCTTTCTTACATCATTAGAGAGATGTAGAAAGGCCAAATTAGCAAATTGAAAGGCATACATTTCCCTAACATATCATCCTAATGCTCTTAAGTTAACCTCTTCCTTTATCTTTCCAAATCCTCATCTTTATCTTTTAACAAGTTAGTGTACTGATCATACATTAAAAAAATTAAACTCTAATAAGAACTAATCAGTAAACAACTAGTTCAGTATGCTCAGGCAGTAGAATTGATAATGGAGTCTGAAATACAGTAGCTTAAATAAACTATAATAGCAATAAGAGAAATTCAAAAACATATAATATAATATCCCCAAACCTAGCTATTTAAGAGGCCAATAATCTCCCTAGCCTATGGCTTAATTCTATAATGATTCTCCTTAGTTAATCTTTCATTTCCCTTAGTCTTGTTATTTCCTATAATCGTTTCTATATCCTACCCATCAATATCCAACAACATGTTACTCTGCCATTATTATAGAATCTTTCATCCGCTCCCACATAACCAATATAAATTCTTAAAATCATTAAAGGAAGTACATGCCTTGAAACTATGAACAAGTGCCTTAATGTGCAGGACATTTGAGAAAGATGAAGTTTTTCCTAGTGTGTAGGAGGTGACACAATGTGCAATATTATTTAGAGCACGAGGAGGGATATTTTCCCTATATTGTTTCCCATAAATTTGACAGAGGCGTGCGAGAGGCAACATAAACGTACTGTTGCGATTAAGCCTATTACTACTATGATTGAACTTGCTGAAGAGCGTACATGATTTCTGCACAGATTTAAACAAAGTGGGAGAGCTAGGGATTTAGAGATTTCTACAAATGTTTGAAGTTAGAGATTTAGGGATTTTGAACAAAGGAGAGAGTGAATTTTGAAAACTTGAGACCCCCTTTTATTTAATTACAGAAAGCCACATCAACAACTGTTAGGTCCTATTGTTGTGCACAAAATTAAAAAAAAAAAGGGTCACACCATACATGACTTGATATTTAACTAATGGAAGATAGCTCCCGTTAGATTTTATGTCTTTATAAGGTCTGTTTTGAACATTTTGTAGATTTAATTTTCCTTTTGCTTCTTTCCAAACTTATTAGATAGAAAATCAACTTCGTCATGAGTATTCAACAGTTGACATTTCAGTCCCTTATCCTTTTTAGTTTCATAGATTGTTCTATACATAAAAGATATCTATCCAGCTTCCCTACGTATACATATATTGATTCTTCAGATTACTTCCTTATTGAGCTAATGTGTCTTTTGTTGGTATTTATCCTCCTTACTCTAGTTAGCAATTCTTAGGTTTATTTGTTTTCTTTCGCCTACTGTGGTTTATTGATATTTAGTTGGTTATCTTTTTCCACTTCCCATTTCCAGATAAGTGGAGGGCAAACAAAAAGGATAAGCGGAAGAGAATAGCAGTCATAGACCAAGATGAACTACCACATCCCTATATTTTTGTTGATCTAGACACTTATTTTGTGATTTCAAAGGCATAGTTTGTGGGCTAGTTTTAAGATTGTTTGAGTATGCTAGACTCCAAAACAAATTTTCCAAACATTGTCATCTGGGAAAAAATAATAGTTGTTATTTTTTATTTCTTTGGGTTCTTTGTCCAGTAATGTGTACACTGGCTCACAAAAAAATTATATATAGTTAAATTGTTAACCTAAGGTTTCTTCTAAATGTTTCCAAAACGATAGAGTTATTTTTGAACAACTTGCAACATTAGTGTTTAATTTGAATTTTGGTGAAAATGTTTAAGTCTTGTTTTTACACTTTTGGTGAAAAAATTTGAGTCTTTTTGAACACTTTTACCAAAAAATGTATCTACATAAGTACAAAAAGAAGTTATATATATAAAGTTGACACTTTTATTTAAATTATTTTTCATCTTAATAATAGTATTATATTGTCAATTACAAGAACTTGCATATAGCTTTTACGTGTTAACATATCAGATATATTCCTTGTTTGGTATTTATCTTGGAAAATATTTAATTTCGTTACCAAATATTACTTAGCCTAAATATTTGCTTATAATGACTTATTTGATTTTTATACTTGTCTTCTTTCTAGTTTATGTATTTATTTACTTATTTTATCTTTTATTTTTTACATTTTTACCTTATATTATATTTATTGAATTATTTATTGCTTATTATGATTATGATTATGATTATTATTATTATTATTATTATTATTATTATTATTATTATATTGTAAATTATTACTATTTTGTTACTAATATTTTTATGTGGGTCTATTAGAAACAACTTGTTTACCAATTTGTTGGTGTGACTTCTATCTTTTTCAATTTATAATTAGAATAAATTTAAATATATATTTTTTTAAATTAATTTGATATTTTGAAATTAACTTTTTTTTCTCAATATGCAATGCGGACAATAATTTAAACACGTTTTTACTTTTAAATACATATTCAATCATATTACAAAGTAGATATTAATGCGTTATTTTATTGCAATTTTTTATTTTTAGTATAAAAAATTAAACTTTGCTCGTTAATCTTATTATGCAGAATATGAAAGATGGTAACTTTTTAATCTCAAATTTACGGCAAGTCACAACAAATTGACCATTTGTTCTTCATCTCCGTCCCCTCGAAGCCCTAGCAGCTGTCCCCAGACGCTGAAAACTGCGCCTGCGACCAAAAATCTCGTTCTTTTATCAACTCTGCGTCATTACTCATTACAGTTTCTGGAGGCCTAAGTATATTTTAAAATATAGAATCTTTATCGGTTTTCAGTGTTTTTTGAAGAAAGTGAAAATGGTGGAAACGGAAAGAAGCGAATTTGTGCCAGAATCGGTGTTGGACCCAGTCAAGAGAACATTAGCCAACTTAGAGCAAGTAGAGGTTCATTTGCTCCAGTTCTTGTCTGTCTGTGACCGAGATAGCTTAGCTGAATTGCCTCCTCTTCAACGTGCCCAGTCTCTGTTTTTGCTTGCCAAGGCTACTTGTACCCTTTTTTGTTGTACGTTTAATCCTTATTGCTTATTTGGGCGTAGTGTTTAGTAAGTTTGGAATTTGATTGATGAAATATTATTGGCTTTTTGTGGCTTGCTTGCTTGACTTCAATTCAATTTTGTTGATTTTCAGTGAGATTGAGAAGTAGCGGAATTAACCCAGATGATCATCCCATTAAGTCAGAGCTTGTATATTTTCATTCTCCTTTTCTTTTAGTTTAAAGTTTTAACTCTACTTCCGGGTTTGGTTCTGTTTAGACTGTTTTTGATTTTGGGTATTGGGATATGTATCTACTGTTTCGGGACCTCTAAGTTAATGCAGATAATGTTTTAGTCCGTATTTCTTTCTTGGCTTTGGTATTGCCACTTCAATAATACTGGTATTGCCACTTCAATAATACTCGCTTTCCCAATTTGCAGGAGAGGTTGAGCTTGTATCAAGACAAGCTAGAACGATATTTGAATATGAGTAAAGGTGTCATTTGGCCCCCATCAAACACTGCCCTTTATGTTTCCCATATTTGAAAGCAATTATTCTCTTTAGATATATTGGACGCTGACAATTTTAGACGGTTAAATGCGAGATAATTTAGTTTTTGGCAATACTTCATGCTTCTTGTGTTAACTTAAACGATTTTGAATTTGTACTTGAAGCACCATTGCATCCTTCAACCACCTTGAATTACAAGGCTGCTGCCCGTTTCATTGAACATTCTTTGCCTGACCTTACACCTGGTAAGTTGTCTACCAATTTTTTGCTTTTGGCATGATTTTCTATTTTTACGCTGATCTCAGTACAAATATCTTCATATCTCCAGAACAACGGAAGAGTATGAAGGAAATCAGCAAAGGAGAAGGTCCAAAGACGAAGTATTTGGACAGAAGTGTCCAAAGAAAGAGAAAGTATCCATCATCTGAGGCCATGTCAGTTCAAACTGCTGCCAAAGAATTCCTTGAAAAAGCAACCCGTGAACTTATTGGCGATAATACAGGTGGAGTTAAGGGACCTTTGCAAATTATTTCATCGGACGAGGATAACTAGGCTGTAACTGGCTTCTTGATGTAATATGGTATGACTCTATTCCATCTACTGAAGTTTCCGTATGTTTAGATTTGTAAGATTATTTTTAATTATTACACATTTATTTCTGTTTCTTTATTTGAAGAAATTGAAAAGTGTGAGTTTTTTCTAGTTGCCAAATGTGGATATGTGGTTGAAATCTGAATTGCTGCCGGTAGTTCGTAAGAGAGCTGATTTGATATCCACATTGTCATCACAATCACCATTGTCTTTATTATTACCAGTGAGAAATTTATGGAACTCTGCCCTCAGCACCCCCATTTCAGAAGGGAAAACGAAACTTTGTAAGGAAAATGACGCCTTGCTCGTACTGGACTCTTCAACTGTTTCCCATCAATTTTACAAGATAGACTTGATACCTTTTATCGTTCTCACACATCTTATAAACCAGTACTTAATGTTCCACTTACCCACATTCAGGTTGTTAGAGCTAGAAAATAAGTAAAATATGCATTCTCTTCTTTCTTTTATAGATTTCATAATCAAATTGCCACAGAGATTCAAGTAATCTTAAACATATAGGCTCTAGCATATGCTGGTATTCTTTTTCTTCTACAAGATGGATGAGTGTTCAATTCAGTCGTTCTATATATCCTGCCCTTAATCGTACAATGGGATTCTGGTGGACTTTGGAAAGCTTGTTTGTTGCAGATGATAATTTGAATTTCCTGATTGAATAAATTAGGCTGAGCAATGCATTTTATAATGCAAGGAAAGAGATCTTGTTGCACAGCTCGTAATCTCTATTGAGACTGTTGGAATGAAGAATGAATGAATGATATGGTTGTATGTTAAAAGATCCCATATATGTTTATTAAGGAATAAGTTGATTGAGCGACCCATTCTGTTTGAAGTTTTGATACGAGTTGTATTGCCTTCAACTTGGGTCCAGTTCTTTTGGGCTCCAGACTGGGCGGAGCTTCCAAAATTAGCAAAAAAAAAACTCTGTTTTTCATTTTCTCTTCTCTTAAAACACAAGGCAGGTTAACAACACTCTTTTTCTGCGCCTTCCATGTTTTATTTTTCCATCTTTGTTCTTTTTGTTTTCCCCTCTTGGCTCACTTGCTCCTCATTTGTTTCACTTTCTTCCTCTGGCGATGTTTAGGAGCTGTGACAGTGAAAATTATCTGTCTGTCTGTTTATGAGGGTTGTTCTGGTTGATTTTGCACAAAAAAATGGTGGAAACTCGACCATGGATCGGGTAGGTTGAGTGCAGTCGGGTTTGAGAGTTCAGGCAGTCCAAAGTTCGTTCGTAGTTCGATCATTTGGTTGACTCAGATGATATGAGCCAACACATGCATTAATATCTAATTATCCGCAGTTTTAACTTCATGATCCGAGTTGGCTTAACTTTTAGGGCGCAATTAACAAATTATTCATTGATCATTTTCCAGCTGCTAAAAGTTGACAACTTTCTCTATTCAAGTTGATATGCGCAATTAGTATTTCAGATCCTAGTGAAAAAAACTAGGATCTGAAGTGACTGGTAATTAATAATTGCATCTGGCATGCCCGATTACAGTCTCAGAACGATTGACCATTATAAACTCTCTCTGTGGTTACTGGTATTGCCTAATTTCATACTCTTGGAGTGCGGTGTGTCTGGAGAATGAATAATCTTGCTCGAAGAAGGAAGAAACAAAATATTTCCCAATAGAAAGAGGACACAGCATTTAACGAATGAAACAAATGTACTCTCCGCTCAGATGCAAACATATAATCAACCCTATAAAACAATATGCTAAGGAAAACCCAAATCAAATATTAAAACAATCCCCAAAGCAGAACACCAAGTGCCATTATCATGGCACCACCTCTCAAGGTTTCAGCACTGCTGGTCGGAGCAACGGCAGGACTCCCAAAAGGACTGCCAATCTCGGCGGGATAAGAAGAAGAAGGAGAAGGCGCTGGAGAAAAGGCAGTGTGCCTATGCCTTGGAGAAATAACCACAACAATCAACTTTTGGCCCTTTTCACAGTGACCCTCTGCTCCGCTGATGAAGTAGAATGGCCCTGGTCTATCAAGCTTCACCTTTGTATTGTCATCCTTGAACTCTTGAACTGGACTTGTTGTGTTGCAGCTATCATAAGCATCCTTTGTCACTTCCAAGACCGAGTCCTTTTGACTATCATACTTCCATACTGAGACATTAAAAAGCATTGCAGAAGTGTGAGCCTAAGGGAATTTAAAACAAAGAACTGCGTAATGAGAGACTTACGAAGTGAGTCACCAACGACGAAACGTAAACTCTGGGCCCATTGGGTTAGAGAATCAGATTGAGAAGAAGGGATTTTCCAAGCATCAGTTCTGCCACCAACCAATATGTCTCTAGCTTCTGAGAAGCCTAGGAGCAAAAACAGGAGCACCGCCACAGAACAAGCTGCCAGAGATCTTCCAACGCCTGCCATTGAGCAAATGTGTTATGGAAGAGCAAAGTGTGAGAAGGATATGGTTGGGTTGGGGTATATATACAGTGAGAAGGAAAAACTAGCCGTTGAAAAGGAATTGTTGTGCGTCGTGAGTCGTGACCACCTGCCTTTGCCTGCCACTGTCAGTTTGTGTTGATTATGAAAAAACGTCAATAAGTAGACCCAACGGTCCCAAAAGACATGAATTTGGGTTAAGGCATGAGTGGATGCCATTGTTGCTCTTTAACAGGTGCAGCCTTTTAATTTGATGAGAGCAATTAGTACGAATGTCATCTCCTCTTCCCCAGTTATCTCTCCTTCTTCCAAACACGTAAAGTTAAAAACTATGCTGTAGAACTTTGTTGGAATGCTGTCTCCTCCTCTTTCTCGAAGAGTCTAAAACCTCTTGTATTAATGTTTCCATTTATTTAAATAACTAATTATTTTTTTATTTAAAACTGTTATTTATATTTTTTATTTTTGTAAGAATATTAGTATATATCCCACGCAGCGGAAACATACTGCCTTCTGATAAAGAGCCTAAAAAAAAATCCACGGCCAAAACGGCATGTGGCTTGTGGGTGGCCGAGACTAATTAGGTCGTGGTTCGGCTCGAGCAGTTCATTGGGTTTCGGTATACCTGGTCGTTTAATATATTTTTTAATTTTATTATTTTTAGACAATTTCAAAAAGTTGTATTTTTTAAAATTCATAAATTATAAATTATAACATGATCATTTATAGTAAAATGTAAGATAAAATTATTTATAAATTATACAAAAATATTTATATAAAATAAAAGATATAAAATACGAACCAATTTAACTTTATTAAAAATATATAACAATTATAATGTTGTCATAATTATTCTCAGTATAAACAAGTTAATTTAAATTTTTATTTTATTTTTTATATTTAGACAATATATACATTATGCATATATGTATTTATATTAATCTTAAAGTGAATAATCACTTTATTAATCCTAATGTATCAATTTCAAAATAATATATAAATAATTCAGATATAAAAACAAATAAGTACAGTTTATTATATTATATTGAAAATAATTATTATTTTACTAAAACTAGAATATATTTTATAAATACTTTTGATATGTTTTTATTAATTATTTATTTTATTACTGTCAAAAATAGTTCTTTTACTTTTTCTAAAATCATTATATTCTAATTAATCTAAATTTATATTCATAATTTTTCTCCTATTTAAATTTTTTTGGTTGCCCACGAGGTGCCCTAGGTGGGTCTCAACTATAGGAAGACACCTTTGCCATCCACACCAGACTAATCCCGGCTCGAACCAGATAGGTCTCTTGCGGGAGGCAAAGCTCTGGCCTCAAGTTTTAAACGGCTGTATACATGAGAGGGATTTGAACCCGCGACTTCACTCAAGCTAGGAGAGCCCCTTACCAACTCACCTGTACCCTGAGGTTTCTCTTATTTAAATTTTAATATCATAAGATTCATTCCTAAGTCACTCTAATTAAAAGTTTATTAGGAGTAATTTCTTATATCCTTAATCGAAACCTTGATATAAGATATAAATGTTACTTTAAATCCTTCTCGTCCTTAAAGTGTTATAAGCATATCATATTTCATAAAATTTATAAAATTTTCACCTTTTTTTAAATAAATAAATATATATATATATATATATATATATGTCACAATTGTAAATTATAACAACATATAATTATGATATAATAAAGTTATTAATTTATAAATTACAAAATATTTATATCTTTTTATTTAAACTACTTAATATTTCATTTGAATAAAACTATAAGCCACTAAATAAAAGCGTAACATCACTAACTTTTTAATGTTTTAATTAATATTTTAGGTATTATGACTAATGAGCTAAATATTAACACAATTTGTGTTAAAAGTTATTAAGTCAGGTTTATATTGAACGGTAACATACATTTACATATCATTATTGAAAAACTACATTTTAAAATTAAAATGTTGAGATGTATGTAATGATATGATTAATTATGAAAGTTAATTCAATTAATTAGAAATTTGTATGAAAAGTCAGTAAGTTAATAGTTATAGTTAAAAATTTCATTTCAATTCAATTAATTACGAATTTTGAATTTACTTATATTTATTCATTATCATAAGAGAGAATTACACAAATGCTTATTTAAATCATTTTACAAAAAAAAGATACAATTTACAAAATCAACAGGTAGAGAGATTTGAGAGTGGAGACTGAGATAGTATAATCTAATTCTAATTAATTAATTGTACTTTTTGGTAAAATCGTCAATAGTTTGGATCCAATCATCTGTATCTACAAACATTATATTTAGAAATATAATATTAAAATAAAAAAAATATTTCGTAATGTAATATTATATAAAAAGAAATTTAAAAATACCTTCAGCTTCATATATTTGATCAAAATAACCTTCCATTGGTCGATTAATCTCACTAAACCCCTCTGCATTAATATCTGTAACTGTAGGAAAATAAAAAACACATTATTAAATAAGATAATATAAAGATAGGTAAACTAAATATATTAAAAAGAAAAAATTTACCATCAATATCTTCATTATTTAACTAACTTTGAGCACACATAAGAACTTCCACAATGCGATAATGAAGTCGAGCACGATGAGGAGTAATGACCCCGACCATTAGTACTAAATGCAGACTCTAAAGTAACGATTGATGATGGAATAGCAAGTCCCGTGCGATGGCTTGCAAGATTGGATACTTATGTGCAGATGTCTTCCACCATAACAATATATCGAACAACTCACCTTTAGTTTCAGGAACACAATCTTCGGAAACATGCTTATCAAACTCCATCATATTATAAGATATACAAACCCTTTTCTCTTTCAAAAAATTTGAAAAAGAATATGTCAATAATGGGTCAGAAGAAAAGATCGAACTTTAAACTAAAGTCAGTGTTAAAAGACCTACATCTCAATCATGAGCTTGTTGCATTTTGGCTTTATAATCATAAAACAATTGATACCATAATTATTTCATGGTATGTAGACGCTCTTGAGCTTCATCACCGTACAATGCATTATAAATATATTCAACCCCGTCCATCTTGTGTCTTGGGTCCAACACATATAATACTGCAACAATATCTCCAACCTTAGACTAATAAGAATTAAACTTCTCCGTCATCTGCTCCCCCATTGTCTGAGTCACTGCATTGGAGTCAAACATCTACAATGATAACACATGCTTTATGTTAGACACAATGCTAAAGATACGGTGCGAAGTTGAATATTTTGTTCCTGAGAATAATTCATTCCAATTATTGAATAATTTCAACTTCATACAAAGTTCTCTAGCCAAGTCCCATTGATCTTCTGATAGTACACAGGTATACTGAGAATCCCTTTCGGCTCGTCTAATAAATAGTTGAGCATATGGGATTGCCGACTCCAACATCTTAAAGGTTGAGTTCTATCTGGTAAGACAATTCAAAACCAATTTCTTTTTGTGCAAGGAATGCATAAAATTTGTTCAATATCTTCAAAAGTTTCAACCTTTTTAGGAGTTGCACTCTAATATAAAACACTATTATGAATACACTCTATTGCTTCCTTTATCGTCTCTAACCCAACCTTCACGATCAAGTTAAGAATATGCGCAAAATAACGTATATGAAATAACTTACCTCCTAACAATAAGCTCCCAACCTGCATCTTATCCTTCAACTTCTCAATCATAGCATCATTTGCACTACAATTATCAACTGTGGTGGAGGAAACTTTGTTGTCGATGTTCAAATTCAACAAACAGTCTTTCAACACGTTTGTCAATTTTTTACTTGTATAAATAAACCTATCATGAAAAAGCATAACAAATATGAATCATAAATTCATAAAATAATGAAAAAAGTAAATGATAATAATATTAAAGAATATAAATTGTCTCAAAAGTATATTGCATAACTTCCAATCATTATCAATATAATATACCGTCACTGCCATGTAACCCGTATGTTAGTTATCGACTGTCCACATGTCCGTTGTTATGGCTATTCATCCTTGAACACTCAACAATGCTCTTAATGTTTCTCTCTTCTTGTCCTCATAAATTTAGAAAATATCATTCCTCAATGTATTTTGACTTGTAATCTTGAAATTCGGTTAGAGTAAATTAAGAAATATGTTGAATCTCTTGCTTTCAACTATAGCCAATAGTTGCTCATCTCCAATAACAATGTTAGTTATCAAAATTCTTAATCTATTATTGTCAAAAGTTGTTATGGTCATTTCATTCTTTCCTTTCATAAGGTTAGGTGTCAAAAATGTTTGACCTCCTAAAACTAATTTCCTTCTAGTACATGATTCTGTATGTCGCTTTAAATGATACGTTCCACCTTTCGAACCAGTTAAATACAAGTTATGACAATAATTACATTCTGCTTTTTTAATTCTATTGATCGATGTAATCTTCTTAAAGTGATTCCAAACTTCACTTTTATGTTGATTAACTTGAGTTCGATTTGAACTTCTATCGTCACTTGGTATCGGAGTAGAAGTTTCCACTTCTACCTTCGATATTGGATTAGAACTCTCAACTGAAAGAATATGTTCATCCATCTAACAAAAAACATATAAATACTTGAGGTTATAAATAAAATATTACAATGTCGTAAAAGTTTTCAATAAAAACAAGCTCGTCATAATTAAAAACCTACAACTAAAAGGATGGTTTATGTTTGTTGAGTGTGCAAACTTACAACAATTTGTTGGGGATGTTTATGAAGTTGAATCGAATGGAGATTATTCATGAAATATGGGATGATCTGAAATCGAATGGTTCAGGTTCAGGTCCAAATTTGGATTCTTACACAATTTTGATTCATGAGGGGTGTCACAATGATTAAGTCTAAGCACATCATCCACATGCCTATCGAGCCAAATGAAGTCATCTAGCGAAGTCTCGTTGATGCTTGTAAAGTGCATCAGAACTTGGAAATTGGGGAGATTGCAGCCAAGAGCTTGAAACAATTGAACTCAGATAATCCTAGTGATTATGTGATCCTATCCAACGTGTATGCTAAAGCTGGCAAATGGCAGAACGTAGCAAGGATTCGAACAGAGTGGCATTATAAAGCATCCACTCAAACACCTGGATCCAGTTTAGTTGAGGTGAAAAGGAAAGTTTACAAGTTTGTTTCACAGGACATGTCATATACCAACTTTCAAGACGTTTATGAGATGACTCACCAGATGAAATGGCAATTGAAATTTGAAGGTTATTCGCCAGATACATAACAGGTACTGCTTAATGTAGAAGAAGAAGAGAAGAAGCAAATACTGAAAGCTCATAATCAAAAGTTAGCCATTGTTTTTGCACTGATAAAAACATCACAGGGCACACCCATTAGAATATCTAGGAACTTCAGGATGTGTAATGACTGCCTCATGTGCACTAAGTTCTGTGATCTATCAAAGAGAAATCACTGTAAGAGAACGCAATCTCTTCCATCATTTTAAAGATGGAGCTCGCTCGTGTAGAGACTATTGGTAATTCAACTATTTTTATATTATGGAGGTTCCGATTCTTTTAAAGCTTCCTATATTCCAATAGCTTTGCAAGAACATTTCCCTGCTTGTTTCTGGCACAGATGTGTTTAGTAGTCCCACTCAATGACTAAGTCTAACCACATGCGCTTTGTTGAAGCCAACTAAGTGGCACACACCCAAGTTAAGGCCAGGTCAGTTTTGAGGATAAAGACGGTTTGTTTGTGCCAGACTCACCCAGCAGAGAGTAAAGACCGAAGCCTAAGACACTAGACTTCTCCACTTGTCCAAATTACAAGAGCCAGCGACATGCAACTTCAACGTGTCAAAGCACAAAGCCTCCCATACCCAACAACACCACCCAGGCGTGGCAAGACGGTCCGTGGTCGTCTATAACCTGCATGGAATTTGGAAGTAGGAAGGTGCAGAAAATGGCAGGAAATGATGAGTGGAGGAAAAGAGCAGACACACACAAAATGAGTCCTGAAGAAGTAAGAGCAGCTGGTGTGGAAGGATCCAAGAGGCCACCAGGCCACGACCCTGGTGGCCTACTTCACCAAAGACGCAAACTTCCCTTCAGCACCACCACCATGGCAGTCACTGGCTTCCTCATCACGGCGGCCATCGGGTACATGGTCTTGTACGCCAAGAAAAAGCCTGAAGCTACTGCCAAAGATGTGGCTAGGGTGGCAACCAATTCTGCTGATCCTAGGGATACTCACCCCAGAAAGTAAAAATCTCTCTCTTTTATGTTTGTTTAATCTTGTGCTTTAAGTAAAGGTGAAAAGAGTTTGGATCGATAATGTCTTCTTTTTTGCTTCTAATTGATTCTCCGACCATTGATTTTCTTTTCCTACCACCGTCTTGAAGGAAGCATTTAAAGAATTTAAAGTGCGAGTTGGACACCTCATCTATTCTTTCTCTTTGACTTGAATTACAACTTACAAGCGAAGCCGATCCTGTTTCTCCAGCACGATTAAACACAATCCTAGATTTCAGGATTGGCATCACAACCAACTTAAATTCAGTATTTTAAGGAAAAGCATTTTCCCAGAGCTTTCTAAATGCTCTTTCGACAGATACCGATACCGATACCTGCTTCTGGAACTTGCACATCCAGACCATAAGAATGCATGAATGATGGAAAAGGTAACCAAATCATTCGATTAAATTCTACAATAAAATGAGATCGGCTGGACAAACAGTATTGGTAAATACGGGGCATTAAACAACGAAAGCAAGAGCGTGAAGCAACTTTCTTACAATCTACAAAATATTGGAAAAAGGAAACCCTCGATAAAAAGTAGATAGGAGGACTATAAAATAATCGGATTCATGCACTCGTCTTAATTTGCAAAAAAGAGCAAAAACGTTTACAACCCATAATTATCTACCTTACCCTCCTGTTGTAACGGTGAAGTAACTCATCTGTTAAAGACTTAATCGATCTTCACTGATGAATAGATGAGCCTTGTAAACCATAAACAAGCGTAGAAACCAATGGTACCGGTGAGCACGAAAAATGCATACGACGCAATAAGCATATACCCGAAATACAAGACTGCAGAAACCAATTTGGTTATCTCGAGCTTTGTGAAGAAGTAGAATGTTGCATAAAGAAAGAGGTATAGGGCAGAAGAGCCCGAGGTCAGATATGCCCTCCACCACCAAAGGTAGTCCTCACTGCACAACTGAAAGTAACAGAGCACCACAGTAATTTCCGCACATGTGATAAGCAGGATTATGAACACAAGGAAGAGGAAGCCAAAGATGTAGTAGAATTGATTTAGCCAGATTGAGGTGAGGATGAAGAAGAGCTCAATGAAAACAGCTCCAAATGGAAGTATGCCTCCAATTAGAATCGAGAAGGCTGGGTTCATGTACCAAGGTTGCTCTGGGATCTGCCTCGGAATCTTGTTGGTCTTCACCGGATCCTCAATTGCTGGCTTCCTGAATCCAACATAACTTCCGCAGAAAACAAGTGGAACTGAAATTCCAAACCACAAGAACACCAATGCAAACATTGTCCCAAAAGGAACAGCTCCAGATGACTTCTGGCCCCATATAAGAGCATTTAGCACAAAAAAGATAGCAGATACGATCCCTGGGAAGATGAGAGCTGTCCTTAGAGCAATTTTCTTCCATTCTGTACCTTTAAACATTTTATACAGGCGAGTAGAGGCATACCCAGCAAAAAGCCCCATGAAAACCCATAACAAGAGCATGGCCGTCATAAGACCACCTCGGTTGGATGGGGAAAGGAATCCAAGAACAGCAAAGATCATGGTAACAAGGATCATCCCGAAAAACTGAACACCTGTACCAGCGTACACACACAACAAATCTGAATTTGATGGGGGTCTGAAAACATCACCATGTACAAGCTTCCATCCTGTCTCTTCTTGGGCTTCTTCCTGGGTCTCAAGGTCATTGTACTTGGATATATCACGGTAAAGCGTCCGCAGCATTATCATTGCCACCATGCCCGAAAGGAACAGAACAATCATCAACGAATTGACTATTGAGAACCAATGAATTTGGTCATCACTCATCAAAAGATAAGCATCCCATCTGGACGCCCACTTCACATTACTCTCCTGAATGGTGGACAAGTAAGGTGAGACATTGATGAGAATAGCAAACAACAATAGACCAATGACTACACAATAGTCCAAATACCACAAATTTAACCATATGTTCTACTTTGATGGGTGATAGAAAAATTTGATTGGTGGTGGTTATCTACCCAGAAGGATACATATAAACAAGAAAAGCAGAAATTTCCAAACATAATATTTAAAATCATATAAACTGCAATTGGTTGATGGTGGTTATCGATCCAGAAGGATACATATAAACAAAGAAAGCAGAAAGCTCCAAACAAAATGTTTAAAACCATAAGAACTGCAACTACGAGCAACATCTCACCTGGAAGTCAATATCATATGTAAAGATAACTTCATTCTTGTCTTCAACTTCTTGAGGGGTATTGGAATTAACAACTGTGTGCTTTGCATGCGGATCACAAGTAGTTAACCGGGTCTTCTCCTCCTTCCATTTCCCTTCATATTCATGCTTAACACTACATATATCAAGTACTTGAATAGGTGACATAAACCTCCAAAGGGGAGAGGAAGCTCAAAGATTATATGAAACATGACATAGCTAACCTGAAAGGTTTAACTTCAAATCCAACAATCCTTGCAGAATCAGTTTGCAAATCCTTGTGATATTTGACTGTGAATGATAAATGATTGTGGATGAAATACTTTTGCTCCTTGTTCTGCACATTAAAAGATACAGTAGGTAAAAGGTAAAACCCCACCGCAAAGCCCAAATATGGAGTACTAGGAAATGACATAATACCCCGCTGTACTGGCCTTTGAGCCCAACGTGATAACCAAGTTGATATACAGTAGGAGACTCCTGATCCAACCTCTGTATGGGAACTACAAGAGGAAGGTTATCTAGGATCCTGACACACGCAGCAAACAATCAATATATGAAGCACTCGTTACAACAATGAAAGAGAGACCAATGCGGCTGGATAAAGTACTTCATACATGTTGACCCGATATTCATCGTCAATCTTCTCTTTGAAATCCTTGGCAGTTTTTGCATTAAGTGTAACTCGGCAAACAATATTGCACATCTTTGGTTCCCTCATATTAAACTGTAGTCACATACAGCAAAGACAATAAGAAAAAAGTACGTCAAGAAAACCATGCACAATCATACAGCTAATTGAAACTGACCACGTAGGGGGAATTTTCAATACGGTCACCACGAAGCACTTCCCCAAGATTCTCTGTGCTATCAACAATCTTGGATGGCTTACAATAAGGAAGAGAATAGTATGTGTAAGGAAGCTGTGTCTTTATAGATGTTAATTTGTTGACTTTAACCTTTAGCTCATCACCCTGCAACGAAGGAACTCATTCAATGAGCAATCAAATCATATGAATCTCTCAGAGCAATTATTGTATAAAATCAAAATGGGACAATGGATAGGAAGAATACATCAAAAACATAATTACCAAGAAAGAAAATGCTGTTGGAAAGACCTTTAGTACAACAAGGGAAATAACAAAAGAAATTTGTGCAAATTTCCCCAACCTGATATCGTCCCAATAGGAGATTTTTAAGCGTGTAAATATAAGTCTAGAAATTCACTGCTGTTGAGACCTAAGGATCAAAATCCTAATGCCGCCATCATCGGGTACTGGAACCAGCATACCATGATCTAATCTAAAATTTCACGCAAATATATGACAAGAAACAGATACACGCTGACTTGGTGACTATAACTTAACAGCTAATGCCTTCAATAAGATAAGTTCATATCTTAGGATCTTAGAAATCGAACCTAAAATAAGGTTCAGCCTCATAAGTCAGCAAAGTGAACGCCAGTTAATTTCCAGAAAAGCTTGCGATCCATGGAAACACAAAAACTTTATCAATCCCTACGTGAACGGACAAAATCCTAAGCCTATTGTTTGAGCTCCCCGACTAAACAAATTATTCTGTATCACCTCAGTATTGAATGGAAGGTGAATCACATATCTCAGATTCTGATTACAAAACCCGACCAGGGGACGAGATTTACGCTATAGGCAACAAATTTCCCTTCTTTACTCCACTTCTCGCAACGCCAGAACAAAAGTAGTAAAAATAGGAAATGCCTACCAAAATCAATACCAGATCCAAACAACAGAAATAAAACAACTAGGAGCTCAAACACTAAAAAGGAAATGACCTTAAGGAAATCCTCGGGAGCGACGCCGGGAAGGTAGAAAGATTGGCCGGAGTGGACGAGGAGGAGGAATAGTAGAGGGAGCAATGCAAAGACCGCCGTTGACGGAGGCGGAGATCTTCCACGAGACGCCATCGCTCCGACGAGAATCAGAGAGAGAAAGAGACAGATCTGGAGGAGTGTCTCTGTTTCTTTTAATTGGCGGTTTGAAGAGAAGAATGCTACAGAAGAATGAGATGCAACAACATCAATACGGACGAGAGAGGTCAGAGCAAGTGAAAATGGGGATTAATTATTATGGTCGGTCCTGATTTTGCCACGTAGCCATCTGGTAGTAGATCTGGGACAGAGGCCAGTCCCAGTCAGTCCCCCGCCTGGACTCAACCACAATTTACATGCATTATTTTCTAATTTCGTAAGCTAAAGATAAAGAGAAATAAGGTTCTCCGTCGCCTTGAGGGTCACGGAGTCGTTACATCGTATCTCCCTCCTTTTGTGCTATTCGTGTTTTGCAGTTTTATTTCTTCTCGTGCTGGGTTGTCGGTGGCAATATCCACTTCTAGTTTTCTGTTTTAATTTTAAATTTTACGATCTTTTGATTGTTCATGTAATTATATTTTTATTATTGAAAATGATTATATATTAGATAAAATTTAAAAATAAATTATTTTCAAATTAAATTTATTTAATCTCTTATATAATATTTATTAATAAATTATCGATAATATTATTTTATTAAATTAAATAATTCAAAACTAAATTTTATTTATAAATTAATATTTGTTTTAAATATATTAATAATTAAATAAAAATTTAAATTTAAATTTATAGATTTTGAAGATATTTTAAATTAAATTAAATTACAAAAATTAAATTATTCATGATTTAATTAATTAAATATAATATAAAATTAAATTATTTATAATCCTTATTAATAATTAATACATTAAATAATTAGATAACACATATTTAGTTGGTAGTAAATCAAATTATGAGGCAAACTAAAACCAAAAATAAAAAGTAATTTTTGTGGTTTTAAGAATTTTAAAAAGTAGAAGAAATCAAAACTAAAAACAAAAATTAAAAACTAGAACAAATAATTTTTTTATTAAATTTAAAAACAAAAATCAAAAATCAAAAATATAAATAAAACCAAATACATCCTATCTTGGGTTGGTATTCGTTTTTTATATTTGTATTTACACTAAAAATTTGGTCTAAATAATTTTTAATTAAATAAAAGTTAACAACAATATTAATAATTAATAATTTTCCGTACATGTTTATTATAATTTTCAATAAATGTATTGCTAATTTTAATATCTGTAATAGGTGCATTGTCAATTTGGATCTATTAAAGACTGAATCTTGATTATTTATTAACAATAATTAAAGTCTTATAACATTAGAAGTAACATAATTTAAAGCCAGATCTTTCTTATCTAAATAAAAGCAAGATGTGTAAGCAAATTGACGCGTCAAGTTCTTAAGATTCATAGAAGAAAAGCACTTTTCATTCGTTCGTTATTAAGAGTATATTGAAAACATTTGGGTCAAAATAATAATTATAATAGATACTAATTTAAATTATTATTCGGATTAAAACTTACAAAGTCCTATTTTAAAAAAAATTTCAATTCCTGGATAGGATTTTAGAATACTTTTTATTTTTTTTAATTGACATAGACCCAAGACTTTTAATAAATTATTAAAATGTAAATTATTCAAATAAGAAAGATTCATATCTCTTAAATTGATAGAAAGAGAGGGCACAACTTTTAGTTTCTTTGATCTCTACACATGTCACCGCTTTATCAGCAATTTCTTGTGCCCTTACTATACTCTAAATTGGCAGTTTCTATCACCGGTCTACGCTTGAGCCCTGGGATTTAATAACGGACTTAAAAAGCCACCTACAGACGCTTTATGCCTGATTATTCCGAATAACGCTTATATCTTCTATATTACTGCGGAAATTTTTTTGAAAAATTTAACACCATTGACTTTAAGATGTTATTAATTTGTTAATAATTACATAGCTTTTTTATCATTAATGTTCTCTTTATAGAACTTAGTAATATCAATATGGAATCCATGCGAAGTTGACGAGTTAATTTGATAATAGGACTCAGGTCCGGCCCAACTTAGTCCTATTTAGTTCAAATTTAAAAAGATTAGATCTTAGTTATTTGAAGCCAGGCGGACAATAACAAAATAATGTTATTTTAATTTTTTTAAAAATAATAATAAGTCGGTCAAGTCAGCTCAGTTTGTCTCAAGCTTATTTTCATCCTTATTAATTAGTCAAAAAAAATAGCATTAGTTTTCAAAATTTTCAATTAATCATCCGTCAATGAAAAACTTTTTCTTCCATAAATTTCTCTTTTTCTTCCATAAATTTCTCTGTAAATTGAATTAACATGTGAGAAAATGAATTTCTTCAATCAACTAAAATCTATAACAATTAGTTGCAAGTTTGCAACTTCCAATAAGGTGAGATGTTTACAACCGAAAACTTAAGCTAAGTGGAAAGAAAAACTACAATCACAACTGTAGGGTTAAAGCACTTGTTGCAACAACAGGAAATGCTTGGACCCTTCCCATCCTTTACCCATCGGGGCCTCTTCCATCTTCTTGAATCGTTATGGGCTCTTCTCATCTTCCTCTTTATGTTCTAGATCTTGAAGAAGTATAATAATATGTTGAAAATGCATAACTGAATTTCCATAAAGGGATGGAAAGATCCCGATAGAGATTTCTTGTGAAAATTAGGTTCCATGTATCATCATCAGTTGAACGTATTTCATATTCAACAAATAGTTCTTTGACTTTTAACACTTTCTTGTCAAACACTTTCTTGTCAACCAGATTTTCAAATGCTGCGATATGGCTTCTTTTATTATCAAAGCTTTGAACTTCTGGTAGAGTTAAGGTCTACAACTACTTAGAAACATAAGGTCTGTAACTTTTAAAATGTTTGATCTTAATTAACAAACATGTTCATATAAGAAAAAACACCATCGTCATCAAAACAAAAATTTTTGGTAGACGACGAGCAATATCGACATGGAGCACATGTAGGATTGTTGGAAGGAAAAAAATAATAATACTAAAATCTTGTAAATAATGATGAAATTTGATGGGCTTAAGAATTTTGTTTTAATTTAAATAATTTTAAAAACATTAAAATCCTTTTTTATACTCTAAAAATTATATTCTCGTTTATATTTTATTCTAAATATTAAAATTAAAAAGAGACTTTCTATATATATATATGACACTAGGGTATCTTATTCAAATCTTTTTATTATCTATTTCATTCAAACACAAAAATTCGACTTTACAATGCTAAAATTTTTAAAATATATATTAATTGATTTATTAAAATATATGTCTATATATGTATATAATATTGCTTAGTTACTTATATACATAAATATTGATAAAAGTATTTAAAATTAAAAACTTCTTGTTTTGGACTAATTATTTTATTTAATTATAAATTATAAATAATCATAAGGTCATAGGTTGAAGTCACGGAAATAGCTTCTTTGTAAAAATACAAAAGAAAGGCTACGTATATTATGACCCTACAAAGACCCCGCAAAGCAGGAAACCTTATGTACTAGTTACATTGACTGTAGTTACAACACATATCATAATTAGGGTAACTATGCTACAATTACCACAAGGATTGATGATAAAAGTATTTTAAAACATAACCAATTTGTTTATTGACTAAAAACTGCTTTATCTAATTTTCAATTATCAAAGTGATTAATCTATCGAAGAGTTTGTTAGTGAAATAGCAATAAGAATAAATAGGAACAATTTATCTAAACGACTCCTATGACGTGTAAATCACTACCTTAAGTTGGAAATTTCCCTTCAACGAGATCTGACCCTAGGGTAAACATCTTCTCCATTAGCTTCAGTGCTCTCTAAAGGGCAGGATAGGAATTGTCTCCGTGAATTAAGAAAAGCAGAAGAATTAACAAAAGACCATATGTACATGCGTTATATGGAGAAGAGAAGATTCGTGTCTGATATTTGGGAAGGAGAGATGCGTGTAGTGCGTATCTGGAAAGAGGGGATGAAGTTATATATAAAGAAAGGGAACGTTATTAGGTAATTAAAATGGGGATCTGTAGAGATTTTACGAAACGTTATTAGGTAATAAAATCATATGAATTAAAATGAGTGGGTATCAAAAAGTTTATGTCACACTCGCAATGATGCCACGCTACGCCACTGCTGAGCCAGGGGCTGACGAGCGCTCGTGCGTGTGTGTATGGCATCGATACTGTAATATCCTGTTACCCATATTGAGGTTAGAATAGTAAATATGAGAGATTAGTAAGAAATTAAAAAAATGCATTTCATGCTCATGCATTATATGATATGCTCATACTCATGAATATTGAATTTTTGCTCATGAAAATAATTGTATATGCATTCATAAACATTCCGGGTATAATTAATTTATAATTGAATTGTGAATGTGATTTTGTTGAGAAATGTGGCTTTTATATGTTGAAAATTGATTTGGAGATTGTACTTAGTAATTTAGAATTTTTGGAGAATTTTAGAAAATTTTCTGAAATTTTGGGTAATTTTGGACTAGGACAAATGTCAAGTGGCAAGATAATTGACAAATAGCAATAAAATTAAGAGTTAAATGGCAGTAAAAATTTTTATTAATGACTTTGGTATTTAATGACATATGTCATTAAAATTTGAAGACAATTGGAGTAACATTGGAGTTGATTGGACAAATTGAATAAGAAAAACCTAAGTGAACCTATAAGGAGATGACATACTACGATGCTTTCTAATTGAAAGACCAAGTTTAGTGTTTTGTCTTACTTTTCTTCTTCTCATTTTCGTGACCTCTACATCTCTTCTCTTCTGTCTTCCTTCATGATCTTCACTCACCCAACTATCAACATCTTGATCTCATCTTTCATTTACTACTCTCATCTTGCTCTCTTCTTCATTTCTCACTAAAGACCCAACCTCCCAACCTCTATGATGATGTATATGAGTGACATGGGAAGTTAAGGCTTCTTGTTGTGTTTGAAGACATTAAAGAGGAATCAAGTAAGTTACATGTTGATCTTCATGGGTTAGTGTAAATGGATCATGGATGATGAGTAATTTGAGATTGATGGATTGGTCATGAATTTGTATGTATATGTTGTGGATGAAGAATAAAGATTGTTGATGTCTTTTTTTGAGTATATGATTTGTTGATAATTGATAAGTTGCTGTTGAGATAATTTTTGAGATAGAAAGGTCAATATGATGAATGTGTATATGATGTATTTTGTTTTTGGTGTATATGATCAAGCATGAATTTTGAATTGTGTATAGATGATATTGAACTGTAATTGGGGTATAATTGAAGAAGAAATGATTTGGATATAAGTTAGAAGTGATAGACTAAGCTAAAGAGATGAATTGGGAAGAAATTGTTGATGAAGTGTGTTAGAAATGTGTTAGATGTAGTGTTTCTACTGAACATGCATTGGTTTTTCTGACATATCTTGAACTATGGATATCCAAATAAGATGATTGTTGATTTTTATTAAACTAGAGATGAATGGCTACACTTTTCATGAAGAAATTGAGTTTGAATTCTATCTCTAAAAGTTCTAAAAATTGTTTTGAAGTTAAGTTTTAGATTTTGTCTCTATTTCTAAATAGTATGGAGTAAAGTGTATATAACTTTCAGAATACTAAGCCAAATTGTACGAACTTAGGTTTTTCAGAATCTTAATATATAGATGAACAATTGTTTAGAAGAAACCTTTGCCTAAAAACGTCATTTTTTAGGTGTAAAATGGAAGTGAAATTTGGATAAAAAATAAAAGAAAGAAAAAGGAGTGCGTCGGCCCAGAAGCAGGTCGCGATCGTGACTCTAAAGCAGGTCCTGAGGGTTGTATGCGGGAAATATTTTTTATTGAACATGTATTGGTATTTTGATGATATCTTGAGCTGTAGATGTCCAAATGAGGTGATTCTTAATTCAGATTAAATTAGAGGCATAATTCTACAACTTTCTTGAAGAAGTATAAATTTAATTATATCTTTAAGACTTTAAAAATTTAGTGCGAAATTGAGTCTTGATTGAGGTTGTAGTACTACCCGAGATAGAAATTATGTCTTAATGTTTTCATTAAAACTAAATGG
>JANZXR010000008.1:17126121-17140820 GCA_027575705.1 Erythroxylum echinodendron
AATAGATTGCATCGAAGAAGAAAGATGCTAAGGAAAAATACAGAAGTTAAGTATCCTCTATGATGACGTCACACACAGAGGATACTCTTTGACTGTCCTTTCCTCTTCGACTCTCCTTTGACGTCATCACAGAGGATACTTATACTCTTATATCCCCCTTGCCTCTGTGTTGTGATGTCATCGTCTGTGTCATTGTTCACAGACATCATCTGTGTTACTATTCATAGACTTCGTCTATGTTACGATTCACAGACTCCGTCTGTGTTATTGATAGCGCTATTGTCTGTGTTACTGTACACAGATTTCATCTGTGTTACTATTCACAGACTCCGAATAAGATGGAAGAAAAATGAGGCGAAAGAAAAATGAGACGCAAGATAGAAATGAGACGGAAGAAATGAGACAAAAGAATAATGAAACGTAAGTCAGAAATGAGACGGAAGAAATGAGACGAAAGAAATGAGACAAAAGAAAAATGAGACGTAAGACGGAAATGAGACGGAAGAAATGAGACGAAAGAAAAATTAAACGCAAGATAGAAATGAGACGGAAGAAATGAGACGAAAGAATAATGAGATGGAAGTAAAAATGAGACGGAATAAATGAGACGAAAGAAAAATGAGATGCAAGACCGAAATGAGACGGAAGAAGCGAGATGGAAGAAAAATGAGATGCAAGATAGAAATGAGACAGAAGGAATAAGATTAACAAAAAATAAGACACAAGACAAGAATGAGACGGAAGGAAAAAGAGAAGCAAGGCAGAAATGAGACGGAAGAAAAAAATCAGACGATAGAAATGAGACGAAGGGAAGCCGAAAATGAGACACAAGCAATGAGACAAAAAAAATGAATGATAGACCCTTCAGAAGATAAAGTCGACTTTTGAGGTCTTCACAAAAGTTGTATAGATTGAAGTGCTCTTTAAATCTATCCAAAGAAACCTTAGATTGGATTCCCATAGGAAAAGTTATACCAATAGCCCCGAAGCAGGGATATGTGTAAGGTGTTGAGAAGATGACCCGATAGTGATAAGTCTGATGATATTTTCGAAGGTTAGGCTCTGGGAAATGGGGTCTAACATGGGTTGGTATCAGAGCAAGCATGAATAATCATATATGAGAAGTTAGGCTCAGGAAACGGGGCCTAACATTTATGGTATCAAAGTAAGCATGCATGAAAGGGTTAGACTCTGAAAACAGGGTCTGATAACATTTATGGTATTAGAGCATGAAAGCAAGTCTGAGTCAGACACCAAAAATGGGGTTAGACAAGTATCGTCTGTGCTGATGTCAGAACACAGAGGAAAGGATGAATAAAGAGTAGAAGTATTCTCTGTGCTAACATCAAAACACAGAGGAAATGATGAATAAAAAGTAGAAGTATCCTCTGTGCTGACGTCAAAACACAGAAGAAAGGATGAATAAAGAGTAGAAGTATCCTCTGTGCTGACATCAGAACACAGAGGAAAGGATGAATAAAAAGTAGAAGTATCCTCTGTGCTGACGTCAGAACACAAAGGAAAGGATGAATAAAGAGTAGAAGTATCCTCTGTGCTAACATCAGAACATAGAAGAAAGGATGAATAAAGAGTAGAAGTATCCTCTGTGCTGACGTCAGAATACAGAGGAAAGGAGGAATAAAGAGTAGAAGTATCATCTATGCTGACGTTATAACACAGAGGAAAGGATGAATAAAGAGTAGAAGTATCGCCTGTGATGACATCAGAACACAGAGGACACATCATCACTTAGAGGATAGAAAACAAAGGATAGACCACATACGATAAGTGGTCAACATAGAAGATAAAAGTCAACTACAGAGGATAGAACACAGACCATAGGCCAACCACAGAGGATAATGAGAAGGAGTTAAGAAGTTATATTAGTTGAAGAGTATCATCTGCGTTACTGTACACTGATTCCTCTGTGTTACTATTCACAGGCTTCGTCTGCGTTACTGTTCACCACTTCTTCTGTGTTACTGTTCATGGATTATCTTCTGCCCTATTTTTAACCCTACAGAAGATATAGTTAGTCTTTGAGGTCTTCATAAAAGTTGTAGCTCTTGAAGTCCTCTATCAAACTATTTAAAGAAACCCTAAGTTGGATGCCTATAGAAAAAGTTATGCTAATAGGCCCGAATCAGGTATATATGTAAAGTGTGGACTCACCAATGCTGTTCCTTGAGGTATTCAGGTTGAAATGGATAAATGGACTAGTCGACTATTATCTTATTAATTGAATATTTGAAGAGCAGAGCTAAGCTTAGAAAGGGGAGTTTTGAATGCTAGTATAGTTGATGAATGTATGTTATCCGAATGCGATAGCCGGGCTCTAGAAACGGGGTCCGACACCTTATGGTATCAGAGCAAGAAGATGAACTGATAATGATTAAGGTGTTCTCTATTAGAAATAGCTTAAGTATTATGATTATAAGCAAGCATGAAAGTTAGACTCTGAAAATGGGGTCTGACAGACAGGCTGAAGTTAAAAACGGATAGATGTTTGTAAGATTGATAATTTAGATTATGATTTTCTTAAGGACAAGCAAAAGCTTAAGTGTGGGGATGTTTGATAAATGCTTATTTGAATATAATTACCCATATTTAATGTATTTTCTTTATATTTAATAGTTTTATAGTATTTTTGGTGCTTAATTCACTTTAAGTGTATTTGTAGGTGATAATTGCCTTCTTGAACCAAAAGGAAAAGAATTCGGATGAAATTATGGCACAAAATGAAGATTTAAAGCAACTTGGAGACACACTGCTGTGTATATGCCTTTGTAAGTCTTTACAAAAGTGTAAGTCACAATTTTAGGTTTTTTGGAGCTATATAATCTGTTACATAGTAGTGTAAATCACCATGTACCCTAGTTTTTACTATAAAAGGATGTGAATGGACGTAAAAGAAAGGGAATGAGTTTTCAAAAGTTTTTAGTTCTTGAGTAACATCCAAAGGTGACAATTTTGATCAAAGGATGAAGAAAAATTGAATAATATATCAAGAGATCTATTAGATAACAACATTAAATCCATACTTGTAAGAAGATTCAATAAAATAGAAAGGGAGAATTAGAATTAGAATTTCTTTGTTTTCAATTATTTTTTCGGCATGTTTGTTATTGATTTCGTTAAGTAAATAAATATTTAATGTCTAAATGAGATGAACCCTAGTTTGTGATAACAGTATAATTTGATGTTTGCTTCAATGCAATTATATTGCTTAATTTATTACGACTTAATTATGCATTTTATTGTTGTTCTAATATATTCAGAATATTAGTGCATGATTTGATTTCATATGATTAATGATATGTGAAAATTATACTATGTTTTAATAGGTGTTTAAGTTTTCTTTTGAGTATTGCTTAAATGATTATCATGTATAAATGGTTATAATTATGTTATTATTAGTATTTGTTTATATTCTAAGTGTTTGTGTGATTTTGAGCATGATTTTCTTCTTAATTTTATGTTTCAAGAGGTGTGTGATGGGTGTTTGAGTGTATGAAAATAGGAAATTAAAGAAAAGAGAATAATTAGAAGTATGGAAGCAGGTCACGAGTGTGTCAGAATCCAAAGTGGACTAGGCCATGATTATGACAGAAACTCAATTTCAAGTGTCATGGTCGTGGAAGGTGTGACAACATACACGAGGACTGCTTTCAAACTCATTTTTTAAAGGTTATTTCAGACATTTGGGCCTGGGTAAAACCTAGTCTTTACCCTAAAAAGCTAGAAGACTATAAAAGAAAAAAGGAGCTAATCTAAGGGAGACTCCATTTGCTACATTTGTTAAAAATTAAGGAAGAGAGAGAAGAGGAGAGACGAAGAAGGAGCTGCTTGTGTTGTTGCTACCACTTCGAGTCCACTCTAAGTGAACATCTTCATTTCATCTTGTTAGTTCCAAGTGAACATCTTCATTTCATCTTATTGGTTCTTTCATTTGATGTATAAGGTGGATATGATAATGAATAATTAGGGTTTAAGGTTGTTCTAAACTCTTTTAGGGATTTGTTCTATAATCAATATTAATTTGATTGCTTTTGATGCTAATGCGATGGGTATTGTGATTGTTTGTCGTATTTGTATGCTTCAGTAATAAATCAAGAGAGTGGGCCTGATTGTTTATTAGAGTGTTCAAGATCTAATTTGTAACAACCCTAGATCCACCTCGCTCACATATATTGTTCGCTTTGGGCCTTAGCCCAGCCAAGCCCTCACAGTTTTGCTCTTCTTGTACACTCGCTTGAGAAAACGCATCTTGTGAGGGAGAGATATCCATACCGTTACAAGGCATACTTCATTCTCCTTGTCAACTGATATGGGAATCTAACATTATCCACCCCCTTTTAGGGCTCAGTGTCCTAGCTGACATACCAGTTCGGGTATTGGCTCTAATACCAATTTAATTGTCATGACCTGGAACCACATCGGGCATATGATAACTGTTGCATACTTAGACTAAGGATACTCACGGTAACCTTAACCCGACTTTACAAGGCTAACTGAATATCAATCTCAACGACAATACAAAATGTTCATACATAAAGTCATTTACAAACCATAAGGCAGACAAGAGTTAATTTACAAAATTATAAAGCATATTAACATAATCATGAGCCACTACACAACAAAGTACAAAACAGAGACTACCTACGTGCGGTAATATCCCGAAAATGTCAAAAAACTGTATGATCCACTCAGGACTTCAAACTTACCAAATTAACCTACATGTTTGGTAAGCGGAAGGGGGTTGAGTGCAGTATGTACTCAGTAAGTAGGAAAAAACATATGTCACGAATAGAACTTGATACATACCAAGACGGTATAGATAATCCATAAGGTGAACATATAACATATATGCCTAGTCTATGACTCGACGTATATTGGTTGGGAACCATATAGGCCTAGCCTATTAATTCACTCATCCGGTGAACATAGGTTCCAATTCCAATACTCAAAAACATGAAAACATCACATATATAAATCAAATCTCATCAGAACAATAAATATCAAGGTAAGCCAAAACAATCATGTATGACATCACTAGTTAGCCAAACTAGCACCCACCGATCCTCGGTGTTAGCTCGACTTCATTCGTGGTGAGTCCAGACTACACACGATAAGAGAGTCATGACCCTAGGTGATGACCTCGTCAGTGTCTAAACCCTATGTGTGGAATCAACTGTAAGTCCCATAGAAAGGTGTCGATATGGGGACTCGACTTTTATGTACCAACATCTAGGACACGTCACTAAATCAGTTGTGCCTAGCATATGATTGGCCAATCGTTTCCTCACCAATCATTAAAAATCACATGTAAATATTGAATACTAAAATCAAGTAAGCAACAATGCCTTTATTTATTGGTCCAATCGATAAAATAGAACCGTGTCAAGGCTCTAAGCCAAAAGAGAATACATGCATGTAGTATTCATGACTCAGTTAAACATATATAAGTTTCAAAGAATTTTTCATGCATTGAAAATTATCTTTTGCACTCTAGTGAAAAGTTATTCAAAACTTAGTAAATTTCAGTTATCATGTAAATTTCGGCTATGCATGCATAAGAGGAGAGAGTAAGTTAAAAAACAAAATGCAAGAGCACTTCTTCCTTTCCTTGTCAATTTTGGTTATCATAAAAAAAGATATGATATACATCCAATACATCACTTCATTCTTTAATCAATCATAAATAAGCGAATAAATGAGACTCTTCGCATTTGTTTAAGATGGCTATATAAAAAGACCAATAACCTAAATGGGACCTTTCTTATTTTTGGTTGTGGATAAAAGAAGGAAGAGAGAATACATCAAATGCACCTCTTACTTTCTTTAATGAAATGAATGCTAAAAGGTTACATTACATGCCATCATTAAAAGACAACCATTAAACCATTTAATGATAAGATCATTACTCAATTTCATGATGATAAAGCATGATAAAAACCATCTTTAATTTAGCAATTCAATGCTAAATGTGCAGATGCACATTTAGGTATCAAAAACCAAAATATGGCTTCCTTCTTTCTTTAATAACTTTGTTTTAATTTAATTAATCTAATTAATCAAACTAAACCAAAGTCAAGCCCAATATTAAATCTTCATTTGGGCTTCTAATTAAAGTAAGCCCAACATTCAATCATGGGCTTTAAAACGTCTATTTATATTTCTTACTTTACTTGATAACCTTCTTACAAGCCAAATAGGGAATCTAGTTGGACTTATATAATTCAAGTTCTAATGAGTCCGGAATTAATTTAATCTCATTAGAATTAATTCCAGCTTATTAACCAAATGTCATTCCGCTAAAGACAATTGATTGAACTCTTGAATTACTAAATATTATGAGAATACATGTTTCAAATAAGTTGTCCAATTGCAAACTTTATTATGAACCATATTATAGCCATCCACTCAATAAAGGGTAAAATTACCGTTTTACCCTTATGTCGATTTTTCCTTTTAGATCTCCTGCTTTACTTATATGGTGATTAACACACAAGATCTCATCTTGGTGTTAAGACTTGATGGGTAGCTAGTCCATCAAACTACTGGCGCGAGTTTAATCACTAAACTCTGTAAAAACATCTAAAAATGATGATATCACTGTAAACTCTTTATTTGAGTGAATGTTCCCTACTAAATGTTTCAATTAATAATTCCAACATGCAGATACTGGATTGATACTATGAAAAAATCTGTTCCAATCATATCAAGAATTATAATGGAACACATATGAGTTCACCACTCATCAAGATTATGGTTTGTACTAACAGAATGCTAAGGTGTATGTTTTAAGATTAACGTGACTACCCACTTTATTCTTTAAAACATACTTGATTCCAGATTCATTTAATAGTGCCATTATTGATAGTTAACTACTATCATGATATGAAAATCATCATTTCCTTGAAGTAAACTATTTTACTTACATAGAGATAAATCGTAACACTATAGTCTAAACCATAATCATGCGACCAACTTGATTATTCAACTGTGAATCCATTATTTTAGATTCTTATAATATAAATGTTTCCCATACATCTCTATGTATATGTATATTACTTACAAAAGAATCTCGGTACCTTATGATTAGATATATAATGCTCATAAAAACCAAACACTTTTGTTTTATTAATAATAAATATTTTCATTACAAAAGTAACTGGAAGAAAATTAAGTTATATGTAAATACACTTGGTTTCCAGGGCACTATATTTACATAACTCCAATAGCACAATGGCTTAATCTAAAAACAAAATACATGTATGCATGATTATAAGGATACCTAAGGTATTCAAACTAACTTAGTTCCAAAAGATATTAATAATTCTTGGAGTCTGCTGAAGTTGCAAGGTTTAATGATCTGCTTGTTTTTCACCTAAAGACTGGAAAATAGTGGGGTAAGATGCGAAGCTAAGTGGCTAATACGTTTATAGCCATTAACGATGAAGCACACGTGTAACCAAACATATACATAAATTTATGTCACATTTAAATATAACAGTCAGATTATCCACAATTTAAGCTCACAGATAAACATAATAATTCACAAATCAATTTATGTAACTTTTTAAATCATCAAAACATAACACTCAATCATATGTTGTGTTTAACAATTTAAAGCAAAATGCACACATATCATGGCTTGAGAGAATCCCATAGAACGAAATGGCAAAATCGAAGTTTACACTATGAATGAAATAAGTCCATTTTTCGGAGCTCATATGACACAAACAGGCAGCCAGGAGAAGGCTATAGGTCAACGTGCACGTGACGAAATAAATGGTATCTCTCTTGCCCACATAAGCAAATTTTCAATGCTTACATATTTCATATCATAATCATGTTTCTATGGAATTCTGTTTTTCTTCTTCTCATTAATACCAAAAGCAGTAGAGTCTTTCAAGCAAACATGACATCAATCACATTATTTTCCCCATATTCACAATGATAAAAAAGCGAGCATTTAGGTACACATGGAAGCAAATAATTTAGCTTATCAACATAACGACTATAAACATATTACCCATCTATTTACTTGTAACTTCAAACTTAAGTTCGTATCTCCTTTTGCTCTTTCCTTCGGTCTTCTTGATTCCCTTCAAACAATCATATTTTTCATTGAAACAACATATACGAATAGAACTTCCCTAAAGCTTTACTATCCAAAAATAAGCTTTATCTAGGCTAAAAGATCTAAGATATAGTTAGAAATCCATAAAGATCTAAAAAAAATGAATTTTTTGGTTCTCTTCTTTCACTATTCATTTTCAACCTAAAACCTACTTTCATTAGTTTCTTCATCCACTAAAGCAAGAAGACAAGATAGGGAATACCTAAAAAAATTTTAGCTGAACCATTTTTCTTTCTTCTTCTCCCTCCTTTTTGTTTCTTTCCTTGCTTTGGTTTCTCCTTCTCTTCTTCTAGTTGCTTCTATGACTTTCTTTATTTTTGTTTCTTAGTACGCATGACTCTCTTCTCTTCTTTTCTTATTTCTTTGAGACAAACTTTTAATCTTCCAAACTTACCCTTCCAAATTTAATTTAATTCCTACTAACTCCTTACTTTATTTTAACATTTCCATTTAATACATGCAAACACATATAAATAAAAATATAATCTTAACTAACTCTAAAAAAATTTCTAATCCAAGAATTCAAATTTTCGGTTCATGCTTGCTAATTTATTAGAATAAATTCTAAGAAAAATTCAAGGTTCAACATTTCTCCCCTGTTAAAGAATTTCTTCCTTGAAATTCTTACCTGAAGCTACAATTAGATGTGGATACTTCTCTTTCATGGCTTCCAAAGGTTCCTATGTTGCCTCTTCTCTCGAATGGTTCCTCTATAAAACTTTAACCAGTTTAACAGTCTTGTTTCTCAAGACCTTTTCCTTTGAATCTAGAATCGCCACTAGTTATTCTTCATAAGTCAAATCCTCCCTTAATTGAATCTTTGAAGGTTGGACTATGTGTAAAGGATTCGATCTATATCTCCTTAGCATTGATATATGGAAGACATAGTGAATCTTGGATAATTCCGGTGGTAAGGCTAACTTGTAGGCGAGAGGCCTAATCTTCTTAATAATCTCATAAGAGCCTATGTATCTTAGACAGACTTACCCTTTTTACCAAATCTTAAGACTCCTTTCCATGGTGAGGCTTTACGAAATACTTGGTCTCTAACTTCATATTCCATCTCCTTCTTGTGTGTGCCTTTATAGCTCTTCATCCTGTCTTGAGTTGCCTTGAGCCTCTATTTCACCAATTTTATCTTGTTGACTGTAGTTTGTACCAACTCAGGCCCTAAAAGTTTTCTTTCACCTTCCTCATCCTAACAAATAGGAGTTCTGCACCTCCTACCATACAAAGATCCATAAGGTGCCATCTGAATTCTTGAGTGGTAAGAATTATTGTAACCAAACTCGATTAAAGGCAAATGATCATCCCATGAACCCTTGAAATCTATTACGCATGCTCTTAACATTGTTTATAATGTCCTTATTATCTTCTCTGATTGACCGTCAGTCTGCGGATGGAGAGCTTTGTTAAAATGTAACTTAGTTCCCAAGGCCTCTTGCAAACTTTCCTAGAATCTGGATGTGAATCTGGGATCTCTATCTAAGACAATAGAACTTGGAGTCCCATGAAGTCTGATTATTTCATCTATGTATTTCTTGACTAAGGCATTTAAGGAATCTGTCTGTCTAATTGGCAAGAAATGTGTTGACATGAATAGCCTATCAACAATCACCCATACTATGTCATGTTTCCTGCTAATCCTTAGTAATCTCATTATAAAATCTATTGTAATCTTCTCCCATTTCCATTCAGGAATAGACAAGAGCCTAAGCTTACCAGTGGGCACTTGATGTTCTGCTTTAACTTATTAACATACCAAACATTTCCCAGCATACCTTGTAACATCTTTCTTTATTCATCTCCACCAGAAGTGTTCTTTTAAATCTCTATACATTTTGGTACTTCCCGGATGCCTTGCATATGGAGCATTATGTGCCTTATCAAGAATTTCATCCTTCAACTTTTATATATCCAGAATGCATAATTTGTTGCCTATCACCGTCAATCCATCTCCTCTTATTCCTATTTTAGAGGGATTACTATTTTTAATTTCTTATTTGAGCTTGCCCAAGTACTCATCTTCTTCCTGCAAGTAGTTAATCTTCTCATTTAACACTGGCCTTATTCTAAAATTAGCCAATATATCACCAGATTCAACTTGCCTCAACGTCACCTTCAGTTTGGCTAATTCCTTTAACAAAGGAAGATATATCGTCTTCACATGCATCATAGTAGATTTCCTGCTTAGTGCAGTCGTTACTACATTACCTTTCCTCCGGTGGTAATCTATCATCAAGTCATAATCCTTTAATAATTCTCTTCATCTTCTTTTCCTCAAATTTAACTCTTTTTGGTTTATCAAATATTTAAGACTTTTATGGTCTGCAACTAACTTGGTGGTGACTCCATATAAATAATGTCTCCATAATTTCATTGCAATGCCTATAGTAGCCAATTCCAAGTCATGCGTGGGATAATTCATCTCATAGGATTTTAATTTCCTGGAAGTATAGGCAATCACTTTAGCTCCTTGTACCAAGATGCAGCCCAATCCTTTCCTTGAGGCATCACTTATACTATATATCCATCATTACTAGAAGGCAAAGTCAGAATTGGTGTAGTTGTAAGTTTTTTTTTTTCAATTCCTCAAAGTTCCTTTGACATTCTTCTGTCCAAACAAATTTCTGACTCTTCTTGGTCAATTTGGTGAGTGGAGCTACTATCATGGAAAAACTTCTATGAATTGTCTATAATAACCGACCAATACCAAGAAACTCCTCACTTCAGCTACATTCTTAGTTGTTTCCCATCTAACAACAACTTCTATTTTTTGTGGATCCATATGTACTCCTTTTTCCAAAATGATGTGTCCAAGAAACACCACTTCCCTTAGCCAAAATTCACATTTATCAAATTTTGCATACAACTCTTTCTTTCTCAATGTCTCCAAGGCAATCCTTAAATGTTATTTATACTTATTGTTGCTATTAAAATAAACCAGTATTGTTAGATCGGAAAATAAAACATGCATTGATTAGGAAGAATGGTATATTTCAAAACTTTTAAGAAATCAAAATTTCAGCAGAAGCAATATATCCAA
Source organism: Erythroxylum echinodendron (assembly GCA_027575705.1). Taxonomy (NCBI): domain Eukaryota; kingdom Viridiplantae; phylum Streptophyta; class Magnoliopsida; order Malpighiales; family Erythroxylaceae; genus Erythroxylum; species Erythroxylum echinodendron. Next base: position 17,137,314 of record JANZXR010000008.1, read on the forward strand.
ATCAACATGCATAGCCACACATGATATGATATAAGGAAAAACAGTTGCATAATTACAAGATGGAAAATATTACCAGCTCCTTCGCTACAACTTTAACTCCTCAATGTGCTATCTTATCCTCTCCTAGGTGATGTATCCTCTTCACCTTATTGTATCCTCTTTTTGATATTGTATCCTCATCCAATCTGATCTACCACTTGTTCCTCTTAGACAACTTGGTTAACAAGTTCCTTTGGTGGGAAAGGAGAAGAAAACTTCAAAGGAGATTTTTCTTAGAAGAAAGTAGCCAAAAAAATGAGACACTCTTATGTAATTTTTAGCTCACTATGCAAGATAGGAGAGAAAGAGTCAAAACAATGCAAGAACCCTTTCTTACACCCTCTCAATTTCAGTTAATCTCAAAGGAGAGAAGAAATTTGCATCAAATGCATCACTTCTTTTTAGTCAATCATAAAGAAGCCAATAAATGAAACTCTTCTTATTTGTCTTTAAGATGGCTATATGAAAAGACTATTAACCTAAATGTGACATACCAATTTCAGTTTGTGATGATGAAAGTAGGAAGATGGTCCATCAAATGTACTGCTTTCTTTTTTAATTCAATGAATGCTAATAGGTTACATGCTATCATTAAAAGGCCACCATTAAACCATTTAATAATAAGGTTATTACTCCAATTAATGATGATAAAGCGTGTTAAAAAACTTTTTAAACGTGGCAAACTAATGTTACATGTGCAGCTGCACATTACGCATTAAAACTGAAATTCCATCTCCATTTATCTTTAATAACTTTGTTTTAATTTAATTAATCTAATTAAACCAAAGCCTAGCCCATTTCTAAATGTTCTTTGGGCTTCCAATTAACCATTAATTAATATAAGCCAAACATTCAATCATGGGCTTTAAAACCTCCATTTATATTTCTTACTTAGCTTGATAACCTTCCTTGAAGCCAGATGGGGAATCTTATTACACTTAGATAATTCAAGCTCCAATAAGCCCAAAATTAATTTAATCTTATTAGAATTAATTGTAGCTTATTAACTAAATGTCCTTCCACCAAAGACAATTAGTTGAACTCTTGAATTACTAAATATTATGAGAACACATGTTTCAATATGTCCAATTGCAATCTCTAATATGAACCATATTATAACCACCACACAATAAAGGATAAAATTACCGTTTTGCCCTTATTTTGGTTTTTCCTTCTAGATCTCCCATTTTACTCTATATGGTGATTAACACCCAAGATCTCATCTTGGTGTTAGGACTTGATGGGTAGCTAGTCCATCAAACTACTGGTGCCAGTATAATCACCAATCTCCATAAAACATCTAGAAGTGATGATATCACTATAAACTCTTTATTTGCGTGAATGTTCCCTGATACATGTTTTAATTAATAATTCCAACATGCAAACACTAGATTAATACTTTGTAAAAATACATTCCAATCATATCAAGAATTATAATGAAACACATATGAGTTCACCACTCATCAAGATTGTGGTCCATAATAAATGTATGCTTAAGCTGTATGTTTTAAGATTAAAGTAACGATCCACTTTATTCTTTATATACATACTTGATTCCAGATTCATTTAATAGTGTCATTATCGATAGTCAACTACTATCATGATATGAAACTCATCATTTCCTTGAAGTAAACTATTTTACTTACATAGAGATAAATCGCACCACCATAGTCTAAACCATAATCAAGCGACCAACTTGATTATTCAACTGTGAATCCATTATTTTAGATTCTTATAATATAAATGTTTCCTATACATCTCTATGTATATGTATATTACTTACAAAAGAATCTCGGTACCTTATGATTAGATATATAATGCTCATAAAAACCAAACACTTTTTTTTATTAATAATAAATATTTTCATTACAAAAGTAAATAGAAGAAAATTAAGTTACAAGTAAATACACTTGCTTTCTAAGGAACTATATTTACATAACTCTAACAAGTATATCATCAATAAAGACTATGATAAATTGGTCTAAGAAAGGCTTAAATACTATATTCATTAGGTCCATGAAGGTTGCAGGGGCATTAGTCAATCTAAAGGCCATAACTAAGAACTCAAAATGCCCATATCGTGTTCTGAAAGTAGTCTTTAATACATCAGACTCCTTTTTTCTTAATTGATAATAACTCGATCTCTAGTCTATCTTAAAGAAGACTTTTGCTCCTTGTAGTTGATTAAACAAATCATCTATGCATGAGAGAGAATATCTATTCTTAATAGTGACATGACTGAGCTTCCTGTAATCCACACACATCCTCAAGGATCCATCTTTCTTTTTCATAAAAAGAAATGGAGCTCCCTAAAGCGAAGAGCTAGGACTAGTAAAACCTTTCTCCAACAACTCTTCTAGCTGCTCTTTAAGCTCCTTCAATTCTGCTGGAGCCATTCTATAGGGTGGAATTGATATTGGTGCCACGCCTAGAAGAAGCTCTATAGTGAACTCAATCTCTCTAGGTGGTGGTAGTCTTAGTAGTTCCTCCAGAAAGACATCTGGAAATTCTCTGTCCACAGGAATGTTTTCTAATTTTTCTTCATCTACCTTCGGTCTAACACATATGCCAAGAATGCTTCATACCATTTCTTCATCATTTTCTCTGTTGTTAGAGCTGAAATGATTTCAAGTGAGCTTACCTTGCTGTCTCCCACAAACACCACCTTTTCCCTTTTGTCCACTTCCAACTCTACTGTCTTTTGTTTGCTGTTCTAAGGTGTCCATGACCAAAATCACATTTAATCCCTTCATCTCCAATGGCATTAAATGAACCATTAATTTTACCTCACCAATACATATTTTACACTCTCGATAAACATGACTAATAATGACATACTAGCCAATCAGGGTACTAACTATCAAAGGACTATCTAATAGACTTACATTTCTATCATGGATAATCATACTTGATGAAATAAATGAGTGGGTAGACCCTAGATCAATTAAAATAACAATGTCATCATAAAGCAATTTAACCATACTAGTCACAAACTCTGGAGCTGCTTCTGCTTCCTCACTCATCATTGAAAATACTCTAGCTAGTACTCATCCTTTCAATCTTCCTCGAGGATTTACTTTCTTGGCTCCACTAGAACTGCCCACTTCAGCTGCAGATTTAACTTCCACAGTCTCAGCCCTCTTCAAATCTTGCATCTGAGTTCCCACCTATCTAGCGTACTACGGACACTCTCTAGCCATGTGCCTTTTCTCTCCACAATTAAAGCAAGCTCTAGTCAGTCGATAACACTCCCTTTTATGGAATTTGCCACAATGATCATATTTTGGAAAGGATGGCTTATTCCCCTCTCCTCTTTTGTTGCCTCCTACAATCGAGGCTTGAAGAGAAATAGATTGGTAGGTGTCAAACCAACAAAAATAATTTCCTTTCTCACAAAATACTATAATTAATATAATATAATGGTGAGCAGGGTCGAACCTCAGAGATCAGTGCAGATTTGTTTACTTG
>JANZXR010000008.1:17168335-17202181 GCA_027575705.1 Erythroxylum echinodendron
AAAATCATTCTCCAAGAATGTTACATCTCGTGATTCAAATTCAGTTACACCTTCATTACCTTGTTCACCAATGAACAGGTATCCTTTTGAGTGTTTAGAGTATCTAATAAAAATACTTTTTCTCCCTCTTAGGCCTAATTTTCCATGTTTGTGAGAGAGATTATGAACATAGGCTGCACACCCCAAAGTTTGAGACTTGACATGTCAGGTCTCCTACCAGTCCACAACTCATATGGTGTTCTAATAACTAATTTCGTGGGCACATGATTAAGTATATAGGTGGCTGTTAGCAATGCATCACCCCAAAAGGTGATTGGTGAATTTGTTTGTTCCATCATGGATCTAATCATTTCTAACAGCATCCTATTTCGTCTTTTAGCGAAGTTGTGGGGTTCTAAGAATTGTTAGTTGCCCGTCTATTCCTTTCTCATCACATAAAGCCTTGAACTTGTCAGACAAGTATTCTTATTCACGATCAGTTCGTAATGCTTTTATTTTCTTATCTAATTGATTCTCAACCAAGTTCATATATTTTATGAAACAATCGAATGCTTCTGATTTATGAAAAATCAAAAAGACATGACCATACCGAGTATAGTTATTTATGAAGGTGATGAAATAAATGGCCCCACATCTAGCCCTTATGTTCATTGGACCACAGATGTCAGAATGAATTAATTACAATAGATATAAAGCTCGAGTTCCCTTTCCAAATAGCTTTCTTGCCATTTTACCAGCTAAACAATGCTCATAAGTAGGTAAATCTACTTGACTTAGATTACCTAAAAGCCCTTCTTTAACTAATCGAATGATTCGATTTTGACCAGTATGGCATAGTCTAGCATGCCACAAAGTTGCATCATTGTTGGAATTATTAGATGTAAATAATGAATAACTAATATTATTATTTTCCTTTAACACATTTAGTACAATAAAACCATCACATAAAAAACCATAACCATAATTAATAGATCCAAGGTACAAATCCATTCCACCATTGTGGAAATTTATATTGAAACTAAGTTTAACTAACATCAACACAGATAAAAGATTCCTACAAATTTGTGGAGCAAATAATACTTCAGTAGGATGAGGTGTCGTCTACCACCTATGTCCAATTTACATGTGTCAATTCCTTGTACAAAAACTCTGGAATTGTCACCTACATAAAGCCATAGACTACTATGTGGGATTTTATGAAACTCAACGAAGGCATCACGATCCTTCGCTACATAGTTGGTTGCTTTTGAGTTTACAATCCACAAAGGATGTGATTCAGTTAGAAAACAGAACATGAAACATTCACATAACAAATGTTTATACTATAAAGTTGTACCTTTTTAGGCTCGATACAATCTAGAGCAAAGTGGCCCTTATTACCACAATTATAACACTTCACATGTTTCATGTTCTTCTTCTTAAAGGGACGTTTTCCCTTTCCATGTTGATTCCATTTTTTCTTCTTGGATTCCTAAGGAGAGTAGTTGAATTTCTTATTCTTCGTCCACCTGTTTCCACCATGATGCTTGCGTTGCTTGTTTATAGCTCCATGTGAGCTAGAACTAACTGCATATGCCTCAGAAGACATCTTTGAGGCTTCAAGATGCTCTTCCTCTAAGATGAGATGTCTCGTAGTATCTTCCATTATCTTGATGTTCTCATTATGAGTTAGGTGCATCTTCATATGCTTCCAACTCTGAGGCAGTGAACGAATCACAGCTTGTACTTGTTGCTCGTCAGAAAGCTCATGACCAACATCACATGACTCACTTACTATGTTGCACATTTGCCTTAGATGATTTTGCATTGTATCATCTGAGCGTTTCTTATAAGTATCAAACTTAATAGTAAGTGACCTCACTTTGGTCACTGAAGCACCTCCAAAATGAGCAGCTAGTGCAGACCACATGTCCTTTTCAGTTTTGAAATTATAGAACTCTCGCATGATATCATTATCCATGCTACTCAACAACGTGATGCGAGCTGAAGAGTTCTTCTTCTTCCATAATTCATATGCATCACGGTCCCTTCGATGCTGGGCCATAGTTCCCTTCTTAGGAACTTCCATGGTTAGGTTTAATGGTTCAAGAGCCTCTTGCTTCTCCATCACATATTGGATTTTCATACTCAAGATTTCATAATTGTCACCATTGAGTTTCTCACCCCTATTGAGTTCAGCAACAATATTCTTCGAAGCAATAGCCATTTTGAAACACTAAGTTTATATAACAAGAAAGAAATATATGTACATGTTAATGTCATATTATTCATTCATAGAGTAAATAATTCGATCACAATTACTGATGAAATCAAAAGTCCACCAATGTGTTCAATCATCATTCATACAATAATCGAATCCTAATTACCTTACTCTAGATGAATTCCTATATAAAATATAAGTAAACATATTGCATAAATATCAAAACTTTGTTCTTATAAAACTACATATTGTTTGTAAATGTACTACAACCTACGAACAATCTATAGGTAACGAACCCTACATGGAAATGAGTTCACGAGTTCGCATGACACAGTTTGCGAAGCTTGATGTACAATTGCTGTTACTATTTCCATTGGAAGACCTATAGGATACAAAGTCCTAATCAACGTCCTTCTACTCATTTATTTAATAAATGCCATCACTAACAAATTACAAGTTTTCTTGGTAGGCATATTATTCCAGAGCATCCGTAACAGTTAGCCTTGAGGTTGAGGTAATGTCGCAAGCAAAGTCATATACTTTACTTCAACATCTGCATAAGCTAGACAACCTCCAAAGTATAACTCTTGCATCATGTTATTAACTGAAATAACATGTTCTGTTAGATCATCTCCAGGCATTAAACGCATTTTAACTAACTGTACATACCTGCTACCAATACGTCTCTTCTGTGCCTCACATCGAATAAGCTTAGTTGTCTACTTAATAATAGGCATCTTCTTAAAAAACAAATTTTCAGGAATCAGAAGAGTGCACAAAATAAACAAATTATTTTGTTTAACTATAGTGAACTCATGCTCATATAATGGAAATAATTTAATTATATTAGCAACATATTACACTAATCAAATTATGCTATTGATATCTAATTAATTAGAAACTTATTTCTAGTCTAATCATATTCAAATATGACTAATTTAAATAGAATTAGAAACAATTTCTAATTTAAATTATAATTGAACTAATCAATTTATCTTGGTTTAATTAGAAACTAATTTCTAATGAAACTCCTATCTAATTTTAACTAACAAATTAGTATTCAATTAATTAGAAAATAAGTCAATGAAATTAATTTATTTAATCTAATTTTTTAACTTAAACAAAGTAGTATTGATTTAATTAGAAAAATAAACTAATGAAATTAGTTTATTTCTAAGTTTAATTTAATTTTAACTAAACAAATTAGTATTGATTTAATTAGAAAATAAACCAACGAAATTAGTTTATTTCTAAGTTTATTTTAACTAAACAAATTAGTTTAATTAGTTTCTAAAATAAATTAGTTTTTATATTCATAAAATTAAACTAATTTATTTTAATTAGAAACTAATTTAACTAGATTAATTAATTTATATAAGCCAAAAACTATCACAAGTCAAAAAAAATTATATAAGTCCTCATTGTTTGGACTTTGAATGACGACAGTTTTGTGCAAATGAGGCAAAACATAAAAAACATTTGCAAAATGAATAACTTTTGAAACATGAAAGGCCAAGTGCCTTTCTTCCTTCTCTTCCCTCAGCATGTAGTTCTCTGTTTTTTTTTTTTTAAATTTTGGCTTCTAATCGGACATTACTTCTCTCTTAAAGAAAACACTCTATTGGTGTTGCAGAAAAGATCTCCTTGTATTGGAACCAAGAAACAAACCGTCTATGTCTTTTCTATAGTTTACTCTTCAGAGAATTTTGCTTACCATCAAACAGTGCTGCAAAATAAACTCTCTCTTTCTCTCTATGTTTGCAAAAAAACCCACACTGATTCCTAAGAATCCTTTCAACCTCCTACTTTTAAAATGAAAATCTAACAAATATGTGATCTCTATAGAATATGGCTACACATATGCCATTGACAAAAAAAAAACAACAATAACATGGTTCAATGTAAGCGACGACGCAACCTACCATAATGTTAGTTTTTTTCATTCCACGTTCAGGAACAACGCAACAACAATTGTTTACCAGAATAAAAAAACAACATTTCAGAAATAATTTGCAAACAACAAAATGGAGCATACGATGGGCTTTTAAAAAAAACGTAAGCATGCATATATAAAAACAATCCTGTATCTAATACCAATGTAAGAATATTATGAAACAAAGAGCATAATCACATATATTATTAACACAGGATCTTTTACATATGCATACGAAACAAAAATCACATAGTTGGATTATGTTGAATTTCCACTATTTAAAGAATACTGTAGATCTTTTCTTTCTTCCTTTTGTTCTTTGTAAGAAACAAGAAACAATAAAATTGTAGAAAAAGAAACGCATACAGAAACTTCTTCATATTGTTCTTTTGTTTTTAAACATACCAAAAACATTAACTACCTTTTGTAGTTATTTAAAGAACATTTACAATTATACCCCTCATGGGTGTATATGATGTAATAATGACAATTAACCAATTTTCGATCAAACACATTGACAACTATATGAAGATGGAGGTAGTATTGAGGATATAAATTCAGAATCAAATTCCCCACATTTCAATTTTGAAACATGAAAGGTAGGGTGAATTCTACCGTCAGCTGGTAAATCAGATGTATATGCTACTGACCCTATTCTCTGAAGAATTTTGAAAAGGCTATAGAGCGAAGATGATAACTTCTGTGAAATGCATTTTTTTAACGCTTTGTCGACGATAAGGTTGTAACTTTAGATAGACAAAATCTCCCACTGCAGAAGTTCTATCCGTCTGACATTTATCAGCAATTTGTTTCATTAAGTTTTGTGCTCCATCTAAATGAAATCTCAGAATACCCACTATTGCTTCTTTATCTATTAAAACTTGATCAATTGCTAGGACAGAAGAGTCACCTGCGAAGTATGGAGTGTATAGGAGGCTGAAAACCATAGACTGCTAGGAAAGGAGTAACAATTATTGACGAGTGAAACGTTGTGTTATACCACCATTCGGGTAATAACCATTGATTCCAATTTGTTGGACAGTCACCAAAGATAAATTTCAATGGTACGATTGAGAACTTCTACTTAACCGTCACTTTGAGGATGATAAATCATCGAGAATTGTAGCTTTATGCCTTGCAAATGCAACAACTCTCTTCAAAAATTAGTTGTGAAGACTACGCAATATGTAACGGTACTTTAGTTATGTACCCCGGATCGAACGTGAAAGGGCAAAAAATTGGAGAAATGTGGAATGTACTTGATTTCGGTTTTGAAACTTCAAACAAACTTTTCGAAGTGGAAATGATCCTGAATCCACCACCGTCTTTACGGGAATCCATCACCGGAACGCAAGCTAGGTCTTTCTATAGTTTTCTCAAAATGTAAGCTCTCTTAACGAGTCAGAGATTTCTTATGCTTACGATTGATATGAGCAACTGCAGGAGACCTTAACCTATATATATAACTTCCATATTAGATTTTCCCATCACATGGCTGATATAAACTAGGTCCACACTAAAAGGGATCTATTTTTTACCCGGACTTCGAGCCATTGATTTAGATCTTTTTTGGGCCATTTTATTATCTTTATTGGATCAAATTATGTAACTTAACCAATAATTTATTTAAAACCAAAATTACAATTAATAACTGTTCACTTTATTGAAAAATCAGAAAATTGCACTTAAGGGTAAAAATGTCTTACAATCTCCCCCTTGGACAATTATTAATTGCAACTTTACTCAAGTTTAAAAACAGTTTAAAAACTTGGTTAAGCTACGCTGCTATATTAGTCGACTAAGTTTAAAAACAAAACATTTGATCTAAAGTAATGAAAGTCTAACATTCTATCCTGTAAGGCTTTCGATACCGAAAAATATCAGATGCATGTGTCATGTGTGACACAGATTCAATACAATCACGAATATCTAATACCTCACTAACATGAATGGGAAAATGGAGTGTGCCAAACTAAGATGATACCTTCATGACCTAATACATATCATCTTCGTCTATAGGTCTCGATTTCTCCAACTTTATGCTAAACTGCATTGCTAAACTGTATTAGAGAAATCCTGTTTTCTCTCACCGAATGGTAAATTGCATTAGAGAAAACTTATTTTTTCTCACCAAATGCTAAACTGCATCAGAGGAAACCTTTATGTTCTCCAATTGAATGTTAAACTGCATTAGAGAACCTTTATGAGATTAAAACTTATATCCCCCTATGTCATGTCAAACTTTAAGGATATATCTGTATAAAATTGTATGTGTCTAATGACATGGGCTCAAGGCAACATTACGAATATTGTACCGAACTTGGCACCGAATTGGGTTCTGGTACGGTACTGTACCAATATCGGTTAATACCAGGTACCATTTCTTGGTATTAATAATAATAAATATTATTATTAATAAAAGTATTTATTATTATTTTAAAAACAAAAATTAAAAATTCATAATAATTATAAAAGTTGAAATAAATAAAGTAACTAATTAAAAAACTTTGAAAAAAAGGGGGAAAGGGAGGAGGGAGGCAGGGAGACAGGGAGGGAGATTTTAAAATTTTTTGAAAATTTTGCAAAAAAGTCCCCTTATTTTTTAAAATTTTCTATACCGGCCGATATTTGGCCGGTATTTTGAATACCGGTCAGTACCATCTGAACTAGGCTAGAATCGATTAGTATTTAAACCTAGTACTACCAACTCCTTGTTTTGTACCCGTCTTGGTCCGGTAACGGCCGGTACGTACTGGTATTCATAACCATGACTCAAGGTTAATCTTTATAAATACCCAATGACCTTTAAAAATACTTAAGATCAACACAAATCTTAAGGCTTCTACATGTAATATAACAATGTATGATAACATGTATTGCTAAAGATAAACAATGATCATCTTTATCGATGGACCATCATACCGTCATAATACATCAAAACGTACAAATGTACATGGAGCAAACATAACAATCTTTTAACTAACAATATCTAAGGACTTCAAAACACCCTTACTGTATACTTGTATTCCAAACATAAGTGGGCAAAGTCCTTCAGTTAAAGAATCGACTTATAGTTCCTCAATCTTTAAATGCTCCAAACCTTAAGATCAAATTTTCGTGTCAACTACTTCATGGTAAAAAATTTGATCTCAAAATGCTAAGACCATGTGATATTCAATGTTGTTATTAAACAACACAGCAACTTAATTATCACATTACAATCGAATAGGTTTAGCCACTGAATCAACCACAAACAACTCAAAAATCAAATTTATGAGCTAAATCGTCTGTGAAGTAGCCCTATAACATGTGCTTTGCATGTATGGTCGAGGAATTTACTTGTGTCTTCTTGACACTCTTCCACGACATTATACCATCTGCTAACTCAAATTGTAACCTTAAGTGAACTTTCGATCATCCGGAGACATAGCTAAATTTGGATTTGAATTCCCTGCAAGGTTTAGTCTATTGACTTTTCTATATATCAATACATAATCTTTGATTCTCTTTAATTATCTCAACACTGGCTTGACTATATTTCAATAGTCTACATCTGGGTTAACCAAATACTGACCAAATAGTCAAACAATAAATGCAATGTCCTACCTAGTACTTAACCAAGCATACATTAGGCTATCAACCATACTAGAATATGGTACATCCCTCATAACCTTTCTCTTTACTGTCACTGTGTCAAAGATTATCTCTCACTATGAGAGATAGGTGTTACGACAAGTTTATTGTTAACTGTATTAAACCTTTGTAACATATACTCAATTTATGCACTCTTTGAGAGGTATGATGAGTGTTAAGATATGTCCCGGTGAATCTAAATACCTAGGACAAAAGATGTTATGCCAAGGTCCTTTATGTCAAAGTTCTCGACCAAAAGTTTCTTAACTTTATACAACATGGTCAAGTAATTTGATGCGAGGAGTATATCATCCACATGCACTAATAGGAAGATAATTTTTATAGTATAAGCATCTTTTTTATTTTATTTTCATGAAGATGAAAGAGGTCATAACCTCATCAACTGTAAGGTAACACTTTCGGGAGGTTTAATGTAAATCACATATTGATCTGTATAACATGCAAAACATGTCAGTTTCATTTGGATCCTGAAATCCTTCAGATTGTACCATATAGACCACTTTACAAAGTTCTTTATTCAGGAAAGCAGTTTTGACAACCATCTAATATAACTCTTTATCATCATGAGCTATAATTGCCTTAATCACTCAAAATGTATCCTTTGAGGACATGAGAGAAAAGTAACATTAACGTTCACATTTCTCCTTGAGGGAACCATCAAGCAATTGAGCTAGGCCATAAACCACTGAACTTTATCCTGAAATCCTTTAGTTCTTAAACTTTATTTATAACTGACGATTTTGCAGTTATGCTACAAAATAAATTAGCTCCCAGACCTTACTATATTTCATGACTTGTATCTCATAAGTCATTGCAACCCACCACAATTTCACTACGGGTATAGAAATAACTTTTGTACAAGTAACTAGATTCTTAACATATCTAATATCATAGTCCTATTCACCTAATATACTATGTAGTTAGATGGGATAACAGGTCATCTCACTTTGGTGGATTTTCATAACTACATTAGATCATGTAATCCCAGGAATCTCTGTGTGTACAGATATGGGTTCCTGTTCTTGTATAAGTATGGTGTAAAGACCTAAATCCACTGGATCTAATTGTATGAGTAGCGGATACATTATAACTGTAGTATCCACTCTGTTATCATCCTAAGGGTCAAAAGGCCCACTATCATTATAGACATCGTATTCCAGAAACTTAGCTGTTAGTGATTCCACTATTTTGTTTTTTCCTTCTATACAGTAAGATCTGTAGCCTTTAGAGTGGTCAGGATATCTTACTAAATAGCAATGAGCATAATAAGTATGCTATTTTTCTTTATAAGGATTATACCACCTCAGTAGGGCAGCCCTATACACAAATGTGTGTAAGGCTGAGTTTTCATGCTTCTAGATAATCAAGTAGATCAGTCTTGCTTTGCATTGACTTTTACAAGTCCTTTAGGGTGCGGTTATGCCTTTCAGCAACACACCATTTTGCTCAAGACTACCTACTATAGTGAATCAAGTCACTATGCCAACTGATTCTATATATCTAGCAAATGGACCTTTTCAAGTCCTAAAACACTATATTTGCCATGATATTCTCCTCCACAGTCAGATATGATATTCTGAATGGATTTTTCCAATTGGTTCTCAACCTTTAATCTTTAAGCAAGAACACATAATTGTAATGGGAATAATCACCAACAAATGTCAGAATACTTTTGGAATTGCACAATGCAACTGTATAAGGCCTTCTGATATTTTTATGTTTAAGATTCAACAATTTAGAAGCATGAGTTAACTTTAATATCCTTATTAATCAACTTACCCCTATAATAGTCAACACATGTTCCCAGATCATCATAACATATAATTGAGAGAATGCTTTCCTTAATCAATCTCTTAATCCTAGCTCTGGAAATATGGCTTAAAACTTTTTTGTCACACCATTTATGAGTTTTCATTCATCAGGGTCCTTCATTTCATAACTTCTTTAGCAAGAAACGAAGAAACATATATCTAATAAAGGTTAAGACACATTATATACAAGTCATATGATAAGAAAGTTGTATCATTATGTTTTGCATTAAACACAACTGTATAGCAAAAGCATTAAATACAAAACGTCAACCTTCTTTGTCCAAAATCGATCCAAAGATCATGTATAAAATGTGTCTTGTAAAAACCTAAATGAAACTTGCAACAAGATTCAGTACATACATCCTTTATAGATATTACTTCCACTTCTTTATTGCTGTGAACCATCGGTTCCTCCTTTTCTTTAATTGACTTTTTCCTAGATATGAACTCCTACATTATGGAAGTACCTTAATCGAATACTCCATTATATAGCCACCAAGTACTTAATGTGACTATTGTAAATCAGATTCATAATTTTATAAGCTAAGGAGTTATCTGATAGTCACATTCTTTCCTTCTAGTCCTTACACTGTTGGTTTCTTTATGTCCTAGGACCTTCACCAATATTGGATTGACCAACATCAGTATGTGGAGAAGATTTTCTTTCTACCTTTGATCTTAGCGTGCATCATCTTTGCCTTCCATTTAGTTGCATCGAGGGCTGTAGGAGTAACAAACTTGAGTTTCTCCTCCTCAGCAGCACAATGGACAATCAAAGCATTGAAATCCCATTCCTCATCTTGCGAATAATATGTCATCACCAGATTATTTAACTCTGAAGGGAGTGCATTTAAAGTCTGGTGAATTATGAAGACATCAAGAAGAGGAATGTGCAACATCTTCAGTCTACTGTGAAGATGGATCATTCTTGATATGTTCTCCTTTACTCCACCTTTTCTCCCATATACTTTATGGAGAATAATTCTTTAATCAAGGAACTTGCCTCAACACTAGATGAGACTATGTACCTCTAGGAGACATTTCCAAGAAATTACTTCGCTATGTCTGTGTCCGGAATCCACTAAGTAGATGGTTAGGTATGGATCTCTTGATGGTCATAAGACATAATCTGTCAGATCGATCTTGGGCTTTATAGGTTGCTTTATGAGCTTTCAATCTCATGGATGTAGGTGGAGATGGCCTATGGGTCCATAAGACCATATCAACCTCAACTATCTTCATAGCATTCAATACATCCTCAGTTCTCTTCTTTATATTGAAACCGGTCAGGGTTTCAATGGTGACACTGATTTCATTGACCGAAAAGGTGACTTCCCAGTAACTTTGATTAGATTAACATAAATGTAGGTTAACAGTGATATCGAAAACTATTAAAAAGTATCTTTACTGAAAATCTGATCACACATTTTATGAAACACCTTTGGGTTGAATATATAATATATGCAATTAGACCTCCACATAAAAGTGATTAGAGTACAAACCATCAACTCTTATTACACTACCACCTTTGGGTGAATAGATCATTTAAGCAACGACTTTCCTCCATCCAATACCTTTATGAACATCTCAAAACGTTATGTAAGGCCAACACCTTTAGGCAGAATAACCAACATAAAATCAAAGACATCCCCTAACATGCAAGCAGAACAATTTAAAATATTGACTTAAAAGGCCACTTTGATGACTACATCCTCATCTGCACCCAAAAAGTCCACAAACACAAGGGATACATCTTTATGTCATCCTCACATTCTTTATAGGTATATCGTATGCGACAATATAACTTCAATAAATGTAAAAACCCGAACGTACAGTCTCATTGTCACATACTGGTGTTGAAGACATTCTTCAAAAGCTTCGTTTGATACTTTCGTAAAAGCAAAATCTCAATAGAGTGACTATCGTGCATTACTGGACACTGAGCTAACCACCTGAGATATAAGAACCTCATGTATCTCCCTTATGACAAGTTCGTTGCACAAAAATTCACTCAAAAATGGCTTCAGAATGTCTCAATTCCTTTTCTGATTAACCATCATGCAATCTTAAACCCTAAATATGAGACCCTAGACATGCAAACTTGAAGTATCTCCCTCATGTGATGTCCGAAGCATGAAAATTCAGACAAAATCAAATTCGGAACACCTTAATTCCTGTTTCTGGAGTTAAACTTTAATTTATTATTAATATGATAAATCCAAAAAAATAAAAAACTCACTTTATAAATTTTCCGGACCTAGAAACTGACCCAAAACACCTCGTGGCACCCTTACAGGGAATATGTTTGTGTGTATTTTTTTAGATTTTACTATAGCAGTCGTCCGTACGGCTGACGTTAGATGTGCGTCAGTACGGTTGGCGCATGTCGGTCACAAGATAATGTCGACGCGCTTGGGTCGGACGCGCATGTGCCCACTTTGGTGGACATGTCTGACTTGTGACGAGCACGTGCATGTCAAGCGTAGATGCACCCACCGAAGTGGGAGTGTGCCATGCACGCGTCAGATACGTGTCCGGCCCTTATTAGGCCACGTGTCAGCTCGTACAATGCACGCAACATACACATCACCTCTCCTCATGCATTGTTCACATGCCTGACGGTGAGACGCTGCTTGCTAAAAAATGCAATTTTTGGCGAGTTCCGAGTCTTTTTTTGGATGTATCGGGCTCATTTTTAACCTGTTTCTCAAGGCTAAACATATTTATACTACTTTCATGCAATAAAACGAAAGAAAAACTGATAAACGGAAGTTAATTCTTCGAAAACCTTATGGAGAGAAAAACTGAAAAATCTCTATTTTTAACCACCCGATCACATCACCGCTCTGATACTACGTGTAATACGTAATGGTAACTTATTTATGTACCCCGGATCGAACTTGAAAGGGCAAAAAATTGAATAAATGCTAAATGTACCTGATTTCAGTTCTGAAAATTCAAACAAGCTTTCCAAAGCCAAAACGATCTCAAATCTACCGCCGTCTTCACAGGAATCTATCACTGGGATGCGGACTAGGTCTTTCTACAGTTTTCTTAAAACATAAGCTCTCTTAATGAGTCAGAGATTGCTTATGCTTACGATTGATATGAAACTCACTTTATAAATTTTCCGGACCTAGAAACTGACCCAAAACACCTCGGGGCACCCTTACAGGGAATATGTTTGTGGTATTTTTTTTAGATTTTACTGTAGCAATCGTCCGTACGGCTGACGTTAGATGCGCGTCGGTGCGGTTGGCGCATGTCGGTCACAAGATAATGTCGACGCGCTTGGGCCGGACGCGCATGTGCCCACTTTGGTGGACATGTCTGACTTGTGACGCGCACGTGCATGTCAAGCGTAGACGTACCCACCGAAGTGGGCGTGTGCCATGCACGCGTCAGATACGTGTTCGACCCTTATTGGGCCACGTGTCAGCTCGTACAATGCACGCAACATACACATCACCTCTCCTCATGCATTGTTCACATGCCCGACGGTGAGACGCTGCTTGCTAAAAAATGCAATTTTTTGCGAGTTTCGAGTCTTTTTTTGGATGTCTTGGGCTCATTTTTAACCTGTTTCTCAAGGATAAACATATTTATACTACTTTCATGCAATAAAACGAAAGAAAAACTGATAAACGGAAGTTAACTCTCCGAAAACCTTATGGAGAGAAAAATTGAAAAATCTCTATTTTTAACCACCCGATCACATCACCGCTCTGATACTACGTGTAATACGTAATGGTACCTTATTTATGTACCCCGGATCGAACGTGAAAGGGAAAAAAATTGGAGAAATGCGAAATGTACCTGATTTCAGTTGTAAAAATTCAAACAAGCTTTCCGAAGCCAAAACGATCTCAAATCCACCGCCGTCTTCACAGGAATCTATCACCGGGATGCAACCTAGGTCTTTCTATAGTTCTCTTAAAACATAAGCTTTCTTAATGAGTCAGAGATTCCTTATGCTTACGATTGATATGAAACTCACTTTATAAATTTTTCGGACCTAGAAACTGACCTAAAACACCTCGGGGCACCCTTACAGGGAATATGTTTGTGTGTATTTTTTTTAGATTTTACTGTAGCAGCTGTCCGTAAGGCTGACGTTAGATGCGTGTCAGTGCGGTTGGCGCATGTCGGTCACAAGATAATGTCGACGCGCTTGGGCCGGACGCGCATGTGCGCACTTTGGTGGACATGTCTGACTTGTGACGCGCACGTGCATGTCAAGCGTAGATGCACCCACCTAAGTGGGTGTGTGCCATGCACGTGTCAGATACGTGTCCGGCCCTAATTGGGCCACGTGTCAGATCGTACAATGCACGCAACATACACATCACCTCTCCTTATGCATTGTTCACATACCCGACGGTGAGAAGCTACTTGCTAAATCATGCAATTTTCGGCAAGTTTTGGGTCTTTTTTTGGATGTCT
This sequence comes from Erythroxylum echinodendron, assembly GCA_027575705.1. Lineage (NCBI taxonomy): Eukaryota > Viridiplantae > Streptophyta > Magnoliopsida > Malpighiales > Erythroxylaceae > Erythroxylum > Erythroxylum echinodendron. The sequence goes on from JANZXR010000008.1 coordinate 17,182,377, forward strand.
CGGGCTCATTTTTAACCTGTTTCTCAAGGCTAAACATATTTATACTACTTTCATGCAATAAAACGAAAGAAAAACTGATAAAAGGAAGTTATCTCTCCGAAAATCTTATGGAGAGAAAAACTGAAAAATCTCTATTTTTAACCACCCGTTCACATCACCGATCTGATACTACATGTAATACGTAATGGTACCTTATTTATGTACCTCGGATCGAACGTGAAAGGGCAAAAAATTGGAGAAATGCAAAATGTACCTGATTTCATTTCTGAAAATTCAATCAAGCTTTCCGAAGCCAAAACGATCTCAAATCCACCGCCGTCTTCACAGGAATCTATCACTGGGATGCGAACTAGGTCTTTCTACAGTTTTCTTAAAACATAAGCTCTCTTAATGAGTCAGAGATTCCTTATGCTTACGATTGATATGAACAACTAAAGGAGACCTTAACCTACATATATAGCTTCCATATCGGGCTTCCCCATCAGAAGGCCGATATGGACCAGGCCCATACTAAAAGGGATCTATTTTTTACCCGAACTTTGATCCATTGATTTAGGTCATTTATTGGGCCATTTTATTATCTTTATCTGGATCAAATTACATAACTTAACAGGTAATTTATTTAGAACCAAAATTACAATTAATAACTGTCCACTTTATGGGAAAATGAAACAATTGCCCTTAGGGGCAAAAATGTCTTACAGACTGTATCTTTGTCACTAACTATTATTTGTGGAATACTATGCAATTTGAAAATGTGATCTAAAAAAATCTTAGCAACTTTTTTTGCTGTATAAGGATGACGTATAGGAAGAAAATTAGCATACTTGCTTATCTAATCAACAACTGAAAAAATCATAGAATAAATTTTCGATAATGGCAAATTATCAACAAAATCTATGCTAACATCAGTCCATACCTACCGAGGAATAGATAAGGGCTGAAGTAAAAAAGGAGAAGCAACATTTTCATTTTTGTTTCGTAGACAAATCTCATTTTTTCTTGCAAAATCTCTAATGTCTTTCGACAATCTGTGCCAGAAGAAATACACATTTAAGCTCTTATAAGTACCCAGCCACCTTGAATGTCCTCCATGGGTAGTAGCGTGAGATAGCTCAGTTAGTTTGAGTTTGAGAGGTGTCAAATTTCCCCCCAAAATACGTCCCTTCCATCTCAAAATAATATCTGTCTATGAATAAACTGCTCCCTTTTAGTCTCCTTGCTGTATCTTTTGTACTAAATTTTTTGTAGTGATATCATGTTGACAACTATGCTTGATTTCCAAAAGTAATCCTGTGTTTAATTTGTGAGATAGATAAGACAATGAGCTCTAAACTTGACATTCCTGATAGAGAATCCGTTGTAGAATTATCAACTCCCTTTTTGTACTCAATAAAAAAATCAAAACCCAACAGCTTTGGCAACCAGCTCTGTTGAAAAGGGGTGCTGATTCTTTGATCCATTAAGTATTTCAAGCTATGATGATCAATTTGTATCACAAAATGCCTTCTCGCGAGATAGTGCGACTATTATTGTACAACCATAACTATAATTATAAACTCCTTTTCACAAACAGAAAGGTGTTTATATTTGATAAACAATGTTTTACTAAAACAGCTATAGGATGGTTATCCTGCATAAGCACCGCACCTGTAACTTTACCATTAGCATCCACTTCAATCACAAATTGCTTTAGAAAATACGAAAGAGCTAGTACCAGAATTGTTGTCAACACATGCTTTATCGCGACAAAATGCAATCGTGGCCTCTTCGGTCAAATAAATGAATCATTTTTTAATAGGTTAGTAAACAGTTTACTCATTTGTCCATTTCCTCTAATAAACCTTTGATAATAACCACACAATTCTAAAAATCCCCTGATTTGTCAAATATTATGTGGTTAAGACCAAGCTGATACAACTCTAACCTTTTGAGGATTTGTTAATAATATGTCCTAGATATTCCACTTGAGAAACCCTAAATGAACATTTAGATAACTTCAAGTATAATTGTTGATTTATTAAAATCTCCATCACCAATTGTAAATGCTTCAAATGGAAATCATAAGATCTATTATGTTTCAGAATGTCGTAAAAAAACACAAGCACAAACTTTCTCAAACATACCTTGAATATCTGGTTCATTAAACTTTGAAATGTGGCTAGTGTATTTGTCAATTCAAATGGCATTATAAGAAATTCATAATGCCTTTCATGAGTTCTAAAAGCTATCTTGTAGATGTCATCTTTATGCACCCATATTTAGTGGTATCCTGCTCTTAAATTCAGTTTTGAAGAACATTAGGCACCATGTAATTTATCAAACAACTCTTCCACCAGAGGAATGAGAAACTTATCCTTTAAAGTATATTGGTTAAGCGACTTGTAATCAACACAGAAACACCAAGATCCATCCTTCTTCTTTATCAAAATTACCAGAGCTGAGAAGGGACTCACATTCTGTCTAATAATCCCTTGTTGTAACATGTCCTTCACCAATTCCTCCACATTGATTTTTTTGTACTCTAGAATACTTATAGGGCTGAAGATTCACAGCCTTAGTTCCTTCTTTCAATGGTATTCTCTGGTCGTGAAATCTAGATGGAGTTAAGACTCTTAACTCTTCAAAAACAACTTCAAACTATTTTTAAAACTCTTGTAATTGTTCCTAAAATTCTGCAAATGGTTCCACAACTGTTACTTCCACTAGTGAAGTTCTCAATTCCATATGTTGCTCATTTTTGTCTTTAGTTTCATCATCTTAATACATCACCATAAAGTAGCAGATAACGTCCTTGTTACTCCACATTCAAGATAGCTTTTTCTCTAGTACCTCCATCAACTTTCTTCACTAATTAACTCCATCTCCTCACTGAGCCAACAAAACTTTATAATTTCCTTTTGATAATTGAATACAATATCATCCAACATTGATAACCATTGCACTTCCAACATCATATCAGTCCGACCAATATCTATCATTAATGCATCTACTCAAAATTCCTTACCTCCTATTTGCCATCTTAAACTTCGACAGACATGATTGCAGCTCAACTGCATTCCTCCTTATATCATAATTGACAACTCCTTCACCTATTCTAACTCTCTTTCGATTCTAGTTATTACTTTTTTATCCGTAAAATTATAGGTACTTCCCCCATCCATGGTTATATGAACTACAATTCCATCTATAATACCTTACACTTTGATCTATTGGTATTTCACCATAGGAACTCCCAACATAGCTTGCAAGGATATGCATGGTGTCTCTTCTTCCTCAACCACATACATTTGCGATATTTTCTTTTTGCACCTATATCTAGGAACATATTTTTCTTCATACGAAAAATACAATCCTTTAGCTCTACGTTCATCTAATTCCTTACTAGAAGTAGTTTTGCTTCACTTCAATTTTTTGTCCCCCTTCGAATTTCCTTACACAGAAGTAGGCAACAGTCCTTGAGACTTTGATACATTTAATGAATTTCTAACAAAATACGACCATCTTTGGTGAAATTTTCCCATTACTCCACAATGTATGGTCATCATTTGATTTTTCCTCTCCAATTCATAAGCTTGTTGAAGAGTTTTGGGATTCCATAACTTCACGAGATACTCAATTTCTATCTTCAACCTTTTAAAAAACAGACTAAACCAAATAAAGCTCCGACATCACTAGTTTTTTTTGATAACATGTCAAACTCAACGTAATACTCCTTCACCATTTTTCACTGTTTCAACTCCTTCAACTCATCTACCTCTCCAAACCTTTACTCTAACGCCAATATTTATGCACCCTAACTAGGAGGATCCCTGGTTAATCAGTTCCTCACATACAATTTATGTCAATCTAGAGCTTCTCCTTCCAAATACATTGTGTCTAAATCGAACTTCAACTTAGTTATTGTACGATCCACATAAAGAATTGCTCCCACTTAAACACCCAAGCTAACAAATTTTCTCCTTTAAACACCGGTAGATCAATCTTACTACACCTCGTGGGAATGGGGTAATGTCCCTCATAGTAGCCATCTCCATTAACAAGTTTAGGAAACCTTTGATTAATATTTTCCCTAACTTCGTTTTCACTGTTAGCTTTTTGAAATAGTTGAATAATCCATTCCTTCATTATGCAAACCTTCCTCCACACATCTCTACTTTTAGCCTTGAGTTCCTTCCACGATATTGGAACGTTTACTATGGTCCAGAATCACTAATTTGATGCAAATTAGTTACCAATATTGGTAATGTAGGTAATTTTAGGAAATTTAGGGATTAAAACAATGAAATGAAGAGAGAAAATGTAGAGAAAGAAGTAGAAGAAACTTTTAGAGAGAGAAATTTTGTTATCATTATTTGTTATTCTCCTCCCCTCCTTTAACAACTATAACAACCATTGGTGATCAACCATTTACAATGAGGCAAGTGTTCGTTTAACAAGACTAACTTTTACTTATATGTTATTTACAATACTATGTCTTATTTATCTGTGCCTTTCGTCATTAGCTTCCACTCCTACACAACAATATTTTGCTTCTGTTTTATTTATAATGCTACGTCATAACTGTCTACGTCTTGCAACATCAGCTTCCTCTCCAATCATTTAGAACATGCCTAATTAAAGATGGGAGTCCCAAATAAAGGTTATTACCGAGCCTTTCAAAGTTTCTAATAGGGATCATTTCGCAGAAGAACTGATATTATTGCTAAAATTTCCAACGATGATTTCCAACCTTAATACTAAATGAGCAACTCTCTTAAGATGTAAGGAACAAAGAATATTAGTTGAAAAAAAATCATTGATAAAAAAATAAATATAGGGCTCCCTCAACAAATTTGATGGATGCCATGGAAATAATCTCTGAATCTACCGACTATTATAAAAAAAGACTCCAGGATCTCACCATTGGATAGGACTCGGTAAAATGCCATGGAGGCACACTTCATTACTACTGAATCAGATATAGTATGAAAACTTGATCTTAAGAGGACCATTTATAAGAATTTCAATTCAATTCGTTCATAAGCCTTGGTTGGCAAGATCCAATTTGACACACATAAGAAATAACACTATTCCCTCCTGTAAGTGTTAATAAAATGAAATAGATCGAAAGCTATTATTATCCATAATAAGTAAGTATTGTTGGAACAAAAGCTCATTGAAATTCATCCACCAGCACACCAGCATACAATTGTTTCAATATATTTGCCAATTCTTTTATAAATAATTAAAAAAAGTTTGACTCCCCTGTATGAAGTTATTGATGAGAAAATAAAATGGTAAGAATAATTACTTGAGGCCGTTTAAAGATGTCTCAAGATATGTGACCACTCCCCAAGACACAAAAATGAAAGTATATCCAGTCGTCAGTTAGACCAAATGTAAGGGTAAAGAAAGGATACCCTGCAAACCCAAATCCAGGAAATTGCAATCAACAAATCCTTTATGGCTACTCTTATTTCTAAGCCCTCCTTTATGAATGCAAAACCTCCTTCCAACAAGCCATATGATCAAATTGGAATCCCTTAACCTTCTACGCATATTCTAGCTATCCTTTATATCCAAAGCCTTAGGATCACCATAACATCCAAAAAGTTGCCAATCAATTATTCACCTAACTTCATGGACTAAGCATTCTATATGGTTTATAGTAAAGGATCTTAAGTTTATCATCCCCTGCTATAATATTCACCATCTTGTCTTATTTGATGGAATGGTTAATGTGAAGTTTTTCTAGATAAAAAGTGTAATAATATAATGAGTCAAAGTCAATTTTAATTAAATTATACATTCTGTACTACTCTACATATTTTTAACAATTTTATTGAACGCATGTTCAGCATCAAAATAATTATGTATCCACTCATGCATGATGCACTACCTTTTGCCTTTACAATTTAGTAGAATTTGCTAGCATGCTCATAAAGATGATTTATGATAAAATGTCTTTAACCAAGTTGCTCACAGTTGTCAACATCAACTACATTATCCAATAACCACATATTGACACTTTAATTGATATTTTAGTACAAAAACATATTGAACACTTATAAAAAAAGTTTTGTCGAAAATATTCCTATGTCTGATCATCGATTACTTTCTCCATTACGCACTTGATCACTATTTGGTGGTAATTGACTTCATACTCTTTTCTAAATCTTTTAACTTTATTCTTATCGGATTTAGTGCATACTATTTGGTTTTTATAACTCTATGATCTATGCTACACTATCACCATTAATCTCTTCCATTTGATTCTCCCTAATTTTTAATGATAGATCATTCATAACAAAATGAACACAAAACTAGTAAAAGAGGCCCCTACTTACCTTAAACATCTCCATCTATTTGAGTTTGCATAATCTCATATCGATAACCCAATTAAGCTATTTGGGAGCTAACCTGTGCATTAGTTTGTATAGCTTCTTGTAATAATATCATATTTGAAAATTTCATAAATATTTATATAATAAACACATAATCAATATTTACTTTCATACAATATTATAAAACAGTAGTAATTTAGTTTTGTTTGTTCCAACTTTTATAACTTATTCTTTATGCTACCACTTTGTTGATTTGTCCTCTTGGCAATAACACCATCTCCAATCTACAAATTAAAGTTTCAAGCCAAATTAGTTTTACATAATCCTTATATAAATTTTAATATGCTTTTTTGTTTACCTTGTGTTTACCTTTATCACGTTCTTCTCTCTTTCTTGTAGAGGAGATGGAAATTTAACAATAATTTTTCATTTTTTATAGAATATGAGAAAAAAATCAAACACATAAAACCAAATACTATAACAAGAAATGACAAATATCATAAAAATAAAGTATATCTGCAATAAAATTTACATTACACTAAGTTATAAGGTATGTTTTTTTAACCTATACCATAAAAAATGCACAAACCAACGACATGTGGTTTTTCTGACTCCAGTCATTAACTACTAAAATAATTTTAACACACTCAAGGCTCAAATGTCATATCTAAATGCACTTGTAAACAAATCAAATTAAAAGAAAAATTATTAACATATACGTAATTCAAAGAGAGAGAAAGAAGGGAGCGACAATATCAGCTTACCATGTTTATAATGAATTATTAAGTCAGTAAGTTAATGTACATACTACCTTTCTGTCTAAATGTTTAAAACATAATGAATTAAGAACAATAAAGAGATTTGAGTTATTTATTTTATAGTTCCATTCAACTGTTAGAAATAAAAAAAATGAAGATAAAAAATGACCTATTCAAATAGGTGAAAGCAATTTCTATACTTCTCGAGTAAGATTAATAAAAATTTGCTCTTTTACATATTGAATTATAAATCCTTATAAATTTTAATTTTGTATTTATTTAAATATGTTGATATATAGTAGACCTTATAATACCTTATACTAGTCATAATAGACCTTATGAGCTTAAAATTTCTATTATTATAAAATCATTTTTAAACAATCTGGTCCATTAATCATATTAATATATGATCAAAGAAATTTTTGTCACCGTTATTGTGGCTAAACTCATCAGTGGTCACATACATGAAGTATAAATATGTAGCATGGAAATTTCATGTCATGTGATAGTAACATGTCTATTTCCAACTAGTCCTACCTTATTCCTTAGTGAGATCAAACTGGACAAAATCTGAGTATAAAAACACAAAGTCATTTATATTGTAATATCAAATCATAAAAATCGATAAAAAACCCATAAAATATGTCTATAACTATAATATTCCTAGAAACAAACTCCTACTAAACTAGCCCATCATCAAGTGACATAACGCCTATATGAGCATTATGCTTATAAAAGAGCCTAAGTGGTAAACCTTTAGTATGAAGATTTATAATCATGGAGTTTGTCTTAACGTGTTCTATAAACATTTGATCACTCTAAATTCTTTATTTAACAACTAGGAACTAAATGTCGATATGTTTCGACTTTGATGAACTCTTTTTGTTATCAGAATACAACACTGCTAACTTATTGTCACAAAATAACTTCAATAATCTTTCAATTCCATTTGTAATTCATAACTCAATGACAACATTTTATAGCCATATATCATGATTAGACGCCTTATAACATGTTATAAACTTAGCTGTCATGGTAGAAGAAGCTATGAGTGTCTACTTAACACATTTCCAGGAAGAAAGTAAGCAGGTAGATATATCTTGAAGCTAATCTACAACTATCTTGTATTGTCGTGATGTAAGATTCAAAATACCCAATAGTATCTAACTGATCCAATCTTTCATATTTGGGCACGTAGTTTTTTATTCTCTTAAGATACCACATAACTATTTTACCTACTTTCCAATGATCCATTCCTAAATTGCTCAAATATCTGCTCAACATTCCAATAATTTATACAATATCTGGACATGTACATACTTGAGCATATATTAGACTTTCTATAATGGAAGCATAAGGAATCCTTTTTATTTCTTTAGTTTCTAAATAATTTTTAGGGCATTGATTGAGACTAAAATTTTCTCCTTTACTAACAGGGCCTAGATTACTATCCTGTATGCAAAATCTCTTGAGTGCCTTTTCAATATAGCTCTTTTGTGATAACCAAAGAATATTTCAAGAATGATCTCGGTGTGTTTAAATCCCTAATAAAAAATAGGCTTCACAAGATCTTTCATCTCAAAATTATTTAATATAAATTTCTTAGTTTAATATAATAAGCTTATATTGTTGTTGGTAAGCAATATATCATCGATGTATAAAACCAGAAAAATATACTTACTTCAGCAAAGCTTATGGTATATACAATCATAAACCAGAAGCAAAAGAGATGACATCTTGATGAAAATTGTAATACCATTTATGAAGATCTTGCTTAATTCCATAAATAGATTTCTTTAATTTGCAAACCATTTCATTTGAATCTTTAGAAACAAAGTTTTTAGGCCGCTTCATATAACTTATTTCATAAATGTCACTATTAAAAAAAAATACTATCTTCATATCCATCTAATGTAAATTAAGATCAATATGTGCCATAGTGAGTATTTTCTTTTTTATAATTGATACTTTCCTTTTGAATAAGACCCTTTGTGACAAGACAAGCTTATATCTCTCCACATTACTTTTTAAATCCCTTTTGGTCTTAAATATCCATTCGTAACTAGTACGTTTTACACTTTTAAGTAATGCAATAAGATGTTAATTTCCTCATTAATGGCATCAATCTAATTTTGAAAAATTAAAACTCTCAATAGCTTCGTGGAAGTTGATTGGATCATCTTCCACTATGCCAATGCCCATACCATGTTCTTAGGGAAAAACAATATAATCATTCAAAATTTTACTTCTCCTCTCTTTAGTAGTCTTTTTTAAAGGCATTTATTCTTGAGGTTGTTGAGTTTGTCCTTCAAAAATATTCAATTGATATTGATTAAGGAGTTTTCATAATTGTCTTATTGATATGGAGTTTCTTCTTGGACAACGTCAAGAATGATAACCTAATCATGGTCAATAACAACTGTAGGAAGAGAAATGAAGTCCTCTTTAAAAGTAAAGTCTGCGATCTTACATCTCCCTTCAAAACTCAACATCCTTAAGGAATTTGACAGTTAAAAATAGATTAAAATAGATTTACTTATGGGATTATAAAATTTATTCCCTCGTGACCATTCAGAGTATCTAAAAAAGATAGGTACTAATAGTTTTTGAGGCCTCAGCTAGATAACCCTAAATATGAAAATCCTTTATACTAGGCTTTCTACCTATCCATAATTCATAAGGGGTTTCAGTCGTTGCCTTAGTTGGAATTCTATTAAGAATATAAGCTGTGGTCTTTAATCCTCTCCCTATAGTGAATCTAGTAAGATAGTGTGAATAATCATACTCCTCACCATGTCCTTTAATGTTCTATTTTATCTCTCAACAATATAGTTCATGCTACGAATTTTTGGCATAAGGTACAATGGGACGATATCACATTCTTTTAGGAATTTGGAAAATGAAACTGGATGTTGTTCACTTGAGCTATCTTATCTATCATAATATTCTCCACCACAAATAAATCTAAAGCTTTTTTCCACGTTGATTCTCCACTTCAGCTTTGAAAACTTTGAACATGTCCAGTACCTGTGACCTCATGAATGGGATAAAGTTACCCATAACATGAGTAATTTTCTATGAATGTAATAAAAGGTTTATGACCATTTCAAGAAGGTGGAGAAAATGGCCCACAAGTATCTGTATGTATTAGTTTTAAGACATTTGAAGATCTTTTGGAACCTAAATTCCTTATGTTTTTTTGCTACCCCTTAATACACTTGATACAAACTTCAAAGCTTAATAGATCAAGTATAGATCAAGAACTCTATCTTTTAATTCTGTATTTGGTGATATGTATTAAAAACGATTATTCCACAATAAATCAAAATGATCATTTGTTAATTTCCTTTTTATACCTCGTGAGTTATCATACAAGGATTCAGTAAATGAGACAATTGTATCAAGTGCGTATAGGTTATCATATTTTTATAAAGAAATGGAACTAATAGGTTTTGAATCGTCAAAAAGACAAAATTGTCTATTTACAAAAGAATAATAATAACTAGCATTGTCTAATACAGAAACAAAAACCAAATTTCACCTAAAAGATGGCTCAATATAAGTCTTTTTCAAATCCAAACAATTTCTAATCCTAAATGATAACTTAAAAGTCCCTATTGCCTTGAATTCAACTGTTGTTCCATTACCTACATAAATCTATCTTTCACCATCACTGGGCTTGTGATAGCTCAGGCAACCCTGCATATACACACTTATGTAAGTAGTAGCAGCAAAATTTAACAACTAAATATGTTTAGGTATTGAAATCACATTAACCTCAAAACCAAAGAAAGAAGTGTAGCTTTCTTTGCCTACCAAGCATGATATTTGGTATACTCCTTTTTCTTATTAGAAGTCTTTCCATATCAGTAGTAAGCAAAATCTTCAGTTTGTTGTTTTTGTTCCTTATGTTGCTTCTTCTGTGGTACAGTACCCACAACTTCCTTATCTTTCATTTTCTTCTTATTATTCCCATTAGAGTTGGACATTAAATGAGCACTTTCAACATTCTCTTTAATCTCTTTTCTTCTTAGACACAATGTGAAATAAGCTTGCTAAGAGTCTATTTCTCCTTTTAATAGTTATAACTAACTTTAAATTGACTAAATTATGTGGGAAGAGAGATCAAAAAAAATGCAAAAGAAAATCTTTATAAAATTCTAACTTTGGTGCCTTTAGTTTTGAAGCAAGATGAGACATTTCTAAAATATACTCCCTAATGTTCCCATTACCTTTATCCTTCATGAAAATAAGATTTCGCTATAAGAGTACTTATTTTTGAATTTTCGTTTTTGGTAAAATGCTACTCCAGTTCTTTATAGAACAATTTAGACTCTTTCTCTTTGGATATTATGCCCTGAGTGTTTTCAAAATTGAATGTTTTATAATCATAAGACTCATACAGTTTGATCACTCCTACTTCTCTTAGTCTCTCTTTTCATTAGAGGAACTTGCAATTATAAGAGTAGGGGTCGCTCAAGGTCCAGATCAATCAGCCAAAAGTGATCACGATGTTCTCTTTCGAAACCTTAAAGTTTATGCCATTTAGCATATGTATAGAGTTGATATTGGCTGATATTGTAACACAAGAAGTATTTTCTAAATAAATAACAAAAATAAACAAAAAACAGACTCTTAAGTAAAATTTGAATTAAGAACAATTAATAAATTCAAGTAATAGCAACCCGATCATAAGATACCTAGGACAACACTAAACTTTAGCCTTTAGAGAGCAATATCAATTTGTAAGTGATATTATTAACTGAAGCATGATGAAAACATCAAATGAAGCAAGTTGAAAACATATCTAGCATATATACTAGATTTATTGATATTATTAATTCTCTCAAAGGTTTTGGAAAGACCTATACTAATGTTGAAATGGTAAGAAAGTTACTTAGGACACTTCCAAAGATGTAGGAAGCTAAAGTGATAGCTATACAAGAGGTAAAGTATTTGAAAACACTATTATTGGAGCAAATTATTAGATATTTAGTCACGTTTCCAAGAGACACAAGAAGAAATGATAGTTCCAAGGTATAATAATTTAACATTTAAAGCCTCAAAAGAATAAATGACGCTTCCAAGGCAAAATAATTTAGCATTTAAAGCCTCAAAGGAATAATCAAACAAAAAGGAAAAGACATCAACTAATGAAAGCAAAGAAGATATTGGCTTACCCACTAGAAAATTCAAGAAGTTCTTAAGGAAGAATTTCTTTAAAAGAATGAACTTTATAGAAGGTAAAAAATAATTAAAACATAAATATTGTAACATGACTTGATTTGAATGTAAAAAAATCAGCCATATAAAGTCACATTGTACTCAACTTAAAGATAATGAGAAGTATGAGAGAAACTATAAGAAGGAGAAGGGTAAAAAGAAAGCTTTTAAAGCATCGACTTGGGATGACATAAGTGAATTTAAAAGTATGCATTCGAAAGAAGAGATAGTTCATACATGTTTTACTGCTATGGAGGATGATGAGATAACATCCAACCTTAACTTATATGATAGTGATGTTGATTTGACTTATGATGAATTAGTTAAAAGTTTAGAAATCATAAGTAAGAAAAGGAAGAATGTTACGGGCCGGTGAAATGGATGTTGCACAGGTCTGTTAATGGGAAAATCTTCTTGATTTTCTCTAGTTCTTTCATTATTTGAAGAACCTATTTTGAAAGATTTTCTAATAGTGATTTGTAAGAGATCACCAACTCCCTTTGCACTTTTTCTTGACTCAAAATAATGATACCTTCCTTGGATATTGTCCTCCCTTAAATAGAGAAAGGACTTAAGTACAAAAGGTAACAATCTTTGTTTTTGAATAAGAATCCTTATTTAGGAAGATTTCCTAAAAAACATCCATTAAATAAGGAATAATAATATTCCCTTTCTAAATAATAAAAATATTAAAATGGAAAGTCTAAAGCTAAAAATTAGGACTAACTCCAAGAATTACTACTTTTATTTGCGACTGTATTTCTTTCCAATAAAAGAGTCCATACCATTACTCCCCTCCTGAACTAAGAGCTTGTCCTCAAGCTTGAATTCTAAATAAGTCTCTTGGAACTCAGTCAAAAGAATTGGGTTGCTTCATATAATGGTAAGCTGGCCTATTAACCAAACCTCGATTAACTCTGGAATGAAGAATGGATTGAGGCTTAGGAATGATTTTGCCATCCTTCAGCGGTGGCAAGGAAGGAACAGTAGCAGGAGGAGCATCTTTAAACTCCTTAAGTAATGAAAGGTGAAAAACATCATGAATCTTACTATGCTAAGGAAGTTCTAAGTTATAAGCAACTTCATCAATCCATTACAAAACCTTGAATGGGCCATAAAACTTAGGAGCCTACTTATGAAGAGTCCATTTCCCTAATGACCTCTGTCAATAAGGCTATAACTTCAACCAAACAAACTGTCCAAGTTTAAATGATAGCTCTCGATGATGTTGATCATAGGCTTGCCTCATTCAGAGTTGAGCCTATTATAAGCGAAGATATATCTTAGCCAAAAGAGTACCTCATTCTTGCAATGAACGAATAACTTCCTTTGAATGGGTGGAACTAGGTTCATAGGATAGCAAGTGAGGAGGATTACATCCATAAACAATCCGGAAGGTCATAGCTCCCCAAAAAGAATGATAGGTTATGTTTTAATAATACTTAGCCCAAGAAAGCCAATCAACCCATTTTCTTGGTTGATCCCCTATAAAAAAATAAAGATACATCTCGATAGTGCAATTTACCTCCTCAGTTTGACCATTTTATTGAAGATGATATGTAGAGGGAAAAGCTAAAGCTGTACCACTTAAGCGAAATAATTCTTTCCAAAAGTTACTAGTAAATATTAGGTCTGAACACTTACAATAGTTTTAGGTAACCTATGTAAACAAAAAATTTGAGTGAAGAATACATGGGCAACATAAGTAGTGCTATAGGGATGAGAAAGGGGAATGAAATGAGCATATTTGGAGAAACGATATACCACAACATAAAGGACTAATTTTCCTCCAACTTTGGGTAGCCCATCTATAAAATTAATGGAAATATCAGCCTATATCTATGTTAGAATTAGAAGGGGATGTAGAAGACCAAATGGATGCAAATTGTCCCACTTGTTTTACTGGCAAATCGAATAATTTTAAATGAACTCCTTGATAGAGGCTTTCATTCCTTTCCAATAGAAATCATCTTGGACGTGATGGAATGTTCTCTGGGTTTAATGAACCTGACTGAATGTTCTAGACCTGGGCCTTTAATTTAGCAGACTTGATGCTATCCAATAAGGTGATTTGGGGACTTGAAATACCACAAAGAAGCATAGTGTCCTCATGGCACCTAGATAATGCATTTGTAGCTCAGTTAAGAGAGCCAACTTTGTAGTCTACCAAAAAATCGAATCCCAACGGCTTATTAACCCAATGTTGCTAGGGGGAAGTGACCAATCTTTGTTCCAGCAAGTATTTAAGGTTGTAGCGATCAGTTTTAATAATAAATGCTCTTCCCCATAGGTACCACCTCTAATGTTGAATTGCTCTACCTAATCTAATTAATTCTCATTCATAGACTGGTAGCTTCAAATGTCGATAAGACAATTTCTTACAAAAGAAAGCAATCAGGTGCCCTTGTTACTACAAAACAGCACCAATCCCAATTTCAGATGCAACATATTCAATTATAAACTCAAGATCAAAGTTCGGTAATTGCAAGACTAGAGTGTTTAAGAAGGCAATCCTTAACTTATCCAAAGTTGTTGTAGCGACCTCATCCTAATGGAAAGCATTCTTCTTTAGTAGCTGGTTAATGGAGTAGCCATCATACCATAATTTTGTAAAAGTTTGCAGTAATACCCCGTCAATCTGAGGAAGTCATATAGGGCCTTGGCAAATTTGGGTGTGGTCCAATCTTTGATTTCCTGAATTTTAGTATTGTCTATTGATACCCCGTTTTTATTAATGACATGGCCCAAGTAAGTGACTTGATTTTCACCAAAGGAGCATTATGATCATTTGAAGAAGAGTTTGTGTTGTTAAAGTAGTCCAAAGACAGTCCGCAAATGATACATGTGTTCTACCTATGTTTTAATTTAAACTAGAATGCATCACAAAACACCAAAACAAATTTACAGACATGAGATTGAAGTACCTCATTCATCAAGGACTGACATATTAAGGTGCATTTGTAAGCCCAAAACATAACCAAAGTTTTAAAATTTTGTTGATGAGTTTAGAACAAAATCTTCTCAAAATCTTCGGAAGCAATTTGAACTTGAAAGTATCCTAATCTTAGGTCTAGTTTGGTGAAATATTGGGAACCATGAAGTTTATTTAGCAACTCATCTGCAATTGAGATAGGAAATTTATCCTCATTGTTCGATTGTTAAGCTCCCTGTAATCCACACAAAATCTCTAAGTTCTATCACACTTTTCCACCAACAAAACAGGAGAAGAAAAGGGGGAATGACGAGGCCGAATGATACCTTGTTTCAGCATTTCAACATATTGTTTTTTGATCTCATCTTTCTACATGTGAGGATAGCGATAAGGCCTTACTATTGTTGGTATCGATCCTGGCAGCAAGGTGAACCTGTGATCATAGGCTCTAGAAGGAGGAAGTCTTTTAGGTTTTTGGAATATATCTGAAAAATCTGTTAGGAGCCTTTCCATGGTTGCTATATACGTTGCTCCATCCTGGATCAAATGAATTTGTGGGTGTTTTTCTTTCCGTAATGTTCCTTACCAAGAAATTTGCCTCCCATTCAAATGAAAGGTCATTGTGAGGTAGTTGAAGTCCTATAAGATGGGGCTTAAAGTCCTAAGCCATTTTACTCCTAGGACCATATCAAATCCTTCCAAGGTTAGAATAAATAAATCAACAAGGAAAGATTCAAAATTAACCTATACTTGCACTCCCTATAGATGCCTGGGTTATGCACCTTTTCACCATTTGCTACAGTTACATGCAATCCAGATTTGATGGCCATTGGTAGTTTCAATAAGAGGATAGTTTGATGACTCATAAAATTATGCACGCTTCCAGAATTAAAAAGGATCAATATTTTTCTTCGAGCAACTTATGCCAACAATTGCATAACTTCAGAGTACTTGATTTTGGCATGGAAAGAAATCTCAGGTTTTAACATATTGGCTTCATCTTTGTTATCCTCTTGGTCATCCATTAAAAGTCAAAAAGTTGTTTGCTCTATGCTACTGTGAATAAAGTTCATCATAATTAAAACATTGTCCCTTTACCCTTTGTTAAGACATCTTAATCTGAGGACAATCTCTTTATAAGGGTTGCTACAAAAGTTCTTACTACGCTGGATGTCGACTTTGATTTGCTACCCATCTACGATGTCTGTTCTTCAATGGTTGCTAGAGATGGGGTAGTCCCAAATGGTTTCGAAGCTGTTCTTTTTGTTTAAGGTCACCCGATACTAATATTGCCACGTTTGAGTTGTATTTTCCTTTCAAAAGCTTAAGGCAACTTCATAGCAGCACCAAATTAGGGGGATTTTGCATCTCTGCATCCACCCTTAATATTTCGACTAAACCCTTAATGAACATGTCAACCTATTGGTCTGCCTGTATAGAAGTTACTTTCACAAGGAGAGTTTGAAACTAGCATTGATACTCTTTCACATATCCAGTTTGATTTAGGTTTGATCAACTCTCCTAATGGATTGTTGGTTAATAGGGGCCTAAACCTAAGAAGGCAAAAGGATTTGAATTGGGCCTAACTAAGCCCATATTTCCTCCTATTCCAATTTTAGTACCATAATTACGCCTCCTCTGTCATTTGGAATGCAGCCATTCCCACTTTATCCTTTTCTTCTATTTGTTGATGGATGAAAAATTATTTACATCTATATAGCCATTCTAAAGGATTCCTAATCCCATTACAGGAAGGAAATTCCAACATGCTATTTTTATGGATTATTATAGCTTCTTGTACAACGATTTGATGTTCGCCGGAAGATTATGGCTGGTTGGTGATTGTGTAATATCCCGTTTTTCCATATTAAGGGTTAGAACCCTAAACCATTGTACATGAGAAATAACATTGAGAATATATGAAGTGCATTGCATTCACATGCATATCATTAGTATGCACACATGAATTATGATTTTGTATACATTGCAAAATTAGTATATGCACTCAATTGACATATTCCAGGGCATAAAAGATTTAAAATGAACATGATATGAATTGTAAATTATTATGTCTTAAATTTTGGTTTGATTGGATTCCAATTATTAATTGGGAACTTATTGTTACAATTAGGAGATTTATTAATTAATATGCATTTTTGGACTATAAAAAATTGCAAGTGCCAAGACAAGTTGACAAATGGCAGTAGAAATAATTGACAAATGATAATAAAAATAAGTGACAAGTGGCATTAGAAATAAGTGACATATGGCATTAGATAATTGAGTGAACAATGACATGGAGATTAAGAGACAAATGGACTAGTTATTAAAAGACATTTGGAACCATAAGAAGAAGACATGTGGCAAGTGATAAGTGTCGCAACACTTGCCATACAACTATCTCACGTTATACCATATACATTAAAGACCATCTTTCATCTCTTACTTTTTGCTACATGCTCTCTTCTTCAATTTTCTTCTTTCTTCTCTCAATGTATGACACTCACTCCCCACACTCACAACGTTGAGTTTTGTTAAAATCCTACACTTTCCATTTCAATCTTTTTTTTTTTATGTTGATAAAAACCCAACCTATTCCTCCTTAAAATGGTGATGATCGTGTAAGCTTGGAGGAGCTAGGTTACTTTAGGATTTGAGGAGTTTTTTACCTAAAGAAATAAGTATAATATTTTTCTTCATAGCTTGTTTTAATAGAAGCATTTATGATGATTGTTTAGGGTTAGATTGATTGGGAAAATGGTGTTGATGAGTGCTGGAACATTGATGAAGAAATGGATACATTTGATGCTTTATTTTTGTATACATGATAAATAATAGTATAGATGATTTTGAGTTAGAATTGAGGTGAAAATGATAAGGAATTGAGGTATAATTGATGAACTATGAAGAAGACATGCTAGATGTAGTATGTAAGTGTTAAAATCTAGAAAAAATTTAAAGGAAAATGGAGAGAAATTTTCAGATAACATATCCCACGATCGTGGGAATGCCTCCATGATTATGGGAGAGGCATTGGACATGAAAATTTCTCTCATATGTGATTGATGAGCCAACTAACGATAAGTTGCTTTACTTTGGTGCATTTAGACTTGATTGAGGCTTGAAATAAACTTAGTTTGATGTTGGATTAGTTGATTAAATGTTTAATAAGTTTAGATTGTTAATTGAAGTTTTTAACTTAAGGAATGGGTTATTAGATATCATATATCTAAAATCTAGAAATTTATGAGTATTATAGGAATGAAAGTGTTCTTATGATTGTAAATGTGATCCAAAGGATATGAGTAAGGTGTACTAAGTATGAAAGAATGAGAATTTGAATATTTTGTGAATATATAATGCTAGAAAAAGGATTAGTGAATGTATTATTGATGATATTAGAATAATCAAGTTTCTTTGAGGTATAAACCTACGTGCAAACTAGGTACATATAAGTTATAATGTTTGAATGATTACAACTTATGGTTTAAGGATAAATAACCAAGGAATGTCAATTGAGCATGCATCGAGCATGATACATATATATTTGCATAATTGAATATATATATGATTGAGCAACTTAGTAATGAGTAAAATATGTGTGTATTGTATGATTTAGATGCTCAAGTTAAACGCCAGCATCCAAACATTACCGGTTCTTCAAGGCAACAGCTAATCTGGAGCTTGATTAGTCAACTAGATGTTTTCTCACTAGGATTTATTTGTTTTTATTTAAATTTCAGCTACTGAATTATTATTGATGTGAATGAGATAATTTTGAACATTTATGGTTTGAGGAGTTTGATAATTGAGATTGTATTGGGAATGTTTCCTAATTGAATGTGAGTTGGGAAAAATATGTGTACTAACAAAATGTTGAATGCCAAACTTAGATATGATAAATATGTAAAAATGGTTGTGCACCATGAATGAAAGATATTGTTAGTATATTTTATGAAATGATGCATTTCATTACATTGATATGCATAATCAAATAAAAGGAGTTGTGACTGGAGTGATCAGAACTTAAAACTCAGAAATGTGTATAAAGAGCCTTAGACTCAGTTATTAATGAGCCTATTATCCATGAAAGATACGGGACAATTTATGAAATGAGCCTAGTATCCATAATGGATACGAGAAGATAAAAAGGTGCTCAATCACAACAAATAAAAATGCAAAATGAAAAATGAAAAATGAAGACACGTATGCATTTGCATTTATATACATACATGTATTATGTGAAAGATTACATGAATTTACTGAATGGTGATGTTATGGATGATTGAGATAATGATCTGATTATTATGAAATGAATATATGAAATGTGTGATGTTGGGCCTCGTTTTTGGAGTCCAACTCTTATTCGGAACACGCATATCCTAACCCAACATTTAATCGAAAAATCTCAGACTACATTACATCATACTCTTTAATACATTAAAGACAACTAACTTTCATCAATCATAACAACCTTATCTTTCTTTCTTTTTTTTTTCTTCTTTTGTCTTACATCTAATTTCAACTCTCATCATCTATACATAATCCATATTTCATTAACATCAT